>JARFIW010000003.1:11348646-12582292 GCA_036346225.1 Platerodrilus igneus
CGCTTATAGTCCAATTGTAATTGGATCTAGATCTGTTAGATGGTAAATAAATAAATAAATAAACAAGTCTTTCATTATTTGGTAGGTATATTTCTACACCCACTTGCAACTGTTGAGATGAAAAATTATCAACTAAGTTGCAAAAATAAAAATCTAGAAGGAACTTATATTTAAATAAATAAGT
The DNA here is from genome assembly GCA_036346225.1 of Platerodrilus igneus. NCBI lineage: Eukaryota > Metazoa > Arthropoda > Insecta > Coleoptera > Lycidae > Platerodrilus > Platerodrilus igneus. Next base: position 11,348,831 of record JARFIW010000003.1, read on the forward strand.
AAAACATAGCCGTTGCCTACTTTATCTCTAAAATCCTCTTGTGTCCACATTTGATCTGAAAGTTCTACATAATTATTGCCTTCGATATTGTTAGCATTTGCTATATCAAGAGAATTTGCAATCGAGAAGCTTTTTCTAAAATAATAATGGTTCTTCGTGTTTTATATAAATTTAGGAAGTGCAAACGTCTAGCGTTACCATACGGCAATGCTCGGATTCAAGAAGTTACAAAAAACACATTTTTAAAACAAACCTTTCAAGTTACGCTACATTATCTTTATTCAACTGATAGTAATGTGTATATAATAACAAAAATATGATAAATCTAAAATTTATAGAAACGCACTACTTACCCAAACCAAACGTCAAATTCTGTTGCATACTCCTTACAAAGCAAATTATAAACGAAGTATGCTCTTACAGTAACCAAGAACTACTGAGGTTGCTTTCTTACCTATATGGGACGGTCCTCAATTAATCAACCTACACACAAGTAAAGACAATTGTAAACTGCACCCTTGACAGCACTAAGAAAGGGTTGATAGGCATATCCAAATGGCTACGCACGACATTAATGAGCTAATACTTGTTCTATGAATGAGCATGAAATGTGATTTTTCATATTTAGCAATAATTTGTGATAATTTAACCATTCAAAAATTTTCCGAACGCCAATGGTATAATAGTATTTATGAATCTTTTAACATTTTTAAATTTTATACAATGGTTTGCATCATTGGCATATCATTTTAGTTATCCAAGTATGTACAGTTCAAGTTTGAGATAATATTAATGTAAAATTAAAAAGTATCAGCTCTAACACTTTCCAGAAAGCACCACATATTCTACTGCTTATAATATTCGTTATTTGAAAATTTGGAAATACGATTATCTTTTGCAATTGTAATATTTGAAAAGCGTTACCATGGTACAAGATGTCTTAAACTATTCACGTGTTTTATTTGAAGCTCAAGATTGTTAATTAATATCAAAGTTTAAAGCAATTTTACAAACTTAGACTACTAAAGTAGAGAGAAATGACAAGAAATCTCATTTGTAAAATTGTGAAGTGGAAAATTTTTTGGGTGCTTTAAAAACAGCACAATTTTTCAAAAATGTCCTTAACAGGCAATTTTGACTCCATGAAGTCATAATAATTTGATGCGACTAGATATTAATGTATGACTTGTAATGAAATTTGTTTAATTTATAAAGCAGAAAAGCAACATAATACGAGGGGTGCTCGATATGTATCGGGAATAAACAACAAAAACAAAACTTAAGGTGTGAAAACTTCTTTACTGTTTTTCATAATATTCTCCACGATGATTGATACACTTTTGCATACATTGGAACCAATTTTTATAGCATTTTTTTTTTTCATTTTAATTGAGATATCTACAAAACATGGGTTTGAACTCATCAATCGCCTCTTCTGGTGTCGAAAATCGTTGTCCACGCAGTTTGTTCTTCACATGTGGAACAAAAGAAATCATTAGGTGCCAAATCAGGACTATATGGCGGATGTTACATAAATTCGATGTTTTGAGTGCTCGAATTGTTACTTGTTTGAGCTGATATGTGAGAGCTTGCATTGTCATGATGTAGAATGTTTCGGCGTCATTGGTTTATTTTTCTTATTTCTCCGAAAACTTTTGCAAACAAATGGTTGTATATCAAGCAGAATTAACTGTTCTACGATCCTCTAAAGCAACAGTCGTGACGTCCATTTATTCCGAAAAAACAGGGCAACCATTTTCTTTGAAGTGCTTGAACACGGACAACTTTTGTTGGATTTCATTCATCATGGAAGACCCGCACAGTCGACTGCTGTTTACTTTTGGTGTTTCATACGAATAAATCCAAGATCCGTCACCTGTGTAGATGTTGTACACTGCGTTTGATGCACCGCAATCGTATTTTTTGAGCATTTCTATTGATCAATCGCCACGAGTCTTTTTTTGAGCGATTGGCTAAGTATGTGGGATCCAACGTGCACATAGCTTTTTGACATACTAATGCCTAGGGATGCCCTAATCACACGATAAGTCACACGACGATCTTGCATTATCAATTCACGCACAGCATCAATGTTGGCACAACAGCCGATTGTGGACGACCTTTAAATTCATCTCCTAGCGTACTACGACCATGATTGAATTCACTATACCAACGATATACAGTGGTTTTAGTTGGAGCTTCTTCCCCAAAAGTCGAAATAAGTTGATTCAGGCATAGTTGTGGAGATAATCCATGTCGGAAATTGTAAAAATCATCGCACGAAAATGTTCTCGAGTTAATTCCATTTTTGGCTGATATGAAATTTTCAACTAAATCAAAACAAATAGTGTTCATATGGCAAAATGTTATAACTATGTATACTGTCAAAAATGTCCAATTTTAGGTTAGTAACATTCAGATCGCACCTTGCAACACTAGTGTTGTCAGTTCCCGATACATATCAAGCACCCCTCGTATTACAGATGCTTTTGCGTTGTTTTTGTATGCAGGTAATCAAGGGCTGAAAACACAGTGATAAGTACATTTTTCCTCATCGCTTTTGTTTGGAAATAAGTTTGTATGTTCTTTATCAAATAAATTGACTAAAACACAAGCATGATGTTATTTAAGGCTTATTGTTAATAGACGGTTTGTTACGTACAGTTTTGGCCCCAGAAAAATCTAGCCTGTGATCACAGAAAAAAACTCGGTGAAGTTCTCTATTAAAAATCCTATTTTAATAAAATACCAAAAACCTCGACTGTACTAACAAAATGGTTGCCGATAACTCAGTGGGATGGGTGGTGTAAGTGTTTGAAGAGGGTTCCAGAATGCTATCGGTATGAAATGTGTCTTGATCAGGAATTATCTTGGACATCACCTGATCTCGTAGGGTTTCTAAAAGTCTTAAAGAAATAACAAGAGGGGTGCCAAACCCTGAGATCAGAAGAGTGATTCTGGCTTAAAATTGATATGAAAAATCATTAAGGTTGCTATTGCATAAATATAAAACAAATATTAACTCTAAGAACACATAAACCTATTTAAGACAGCTAGTTGAAAAGGTTTCTACAACCAAATGTTAAATGACCTGAATATTCAACCATGCTTCGAGGTAGTTGCAAAATAACTTATTACAACTGTAATTATACCTTTACATTAATTATACACCATTGTGCTTTCGATGGTATTACACACATGTGTTCATTACAAATACATAATAGCCATCCTTTAGCAAATATTGAAAATCGAATATAACACAAATTTATTGAAACTAACTTCTTAACCTAATTACTCAAACATACTTTAAGTACGTTTTATCAGTTCATGTAGGACTAAAAAATATTCAGTTACGTCACAAATTTTTTTGCAGGTATAGTTTCAGATGGTTTCATAAATACCTAAAGAGTAATTGTACTGTAGTTAAAGTAGACACCATTAACGATTTCTCAAGGTTGGCTTCGAGCCTCTCAACACACTTATCTCCAACCTAAAATTGTCGATCTGGGAACCAATCAACCCTTAAAATTAAAAGTAACCATTTTGGTAGGATATTATCCAAACATGGTTGGACTACTTTGTCTTGTTCGATAACCGTTCTGTCAAAGGCAGCTAACCTACTCAAGTTACATGTTGTTTGCTTTGGTGTTGTGCAAAGTGCTTTAAAAAAATGAATTTTCCCTCTCTAAAATGATTTGAAACAGCTTTGGCAAACAAAGTAAGATTGCAAAATGAAAATACCTTGTGTCATTTTTTTCTATCTAATCTATATGTATACTTGACGTTCTGATAACTGAACTAAAACTAGAAACTGGGACTTTTTATTTATTTGAGTAAGCACAGATCTGCCTCTGAAGTTTTCATGCCCAGCCGATGAGATCACTGGTGCACTAGCATAATACGGTATTAATCAAAACAAATGCGACATGAAACTTTAATAATTTTAGAAGGAAATGATGACATATTTTAAAACTTCAAAATATCATAATGAATTTGACAGCCTTTGAGTATGAACCATATATGGTACAAAATAATTTTACCTTGGGTCAAAATTGTAGTAACGTAAAAATTATAATTGTATAATCCTGTTGGTTGGATTTACTAATACAAAAACTATTAAAATGAAATATGATTATAAATATTTCAAAGGAACGTCACAGGTTATTTAATTTTAGCATAGATATGTTGAAATATGTTCTCTTTTGGTAGATTGCTTTAGCATTAAAAAAAATTGGTATAAATTTTAATACTTCTATTATTCAAAAGTTAATGTAGTGAGAGGAATCTAGATAAGCGCTAATAGCAGCCCTTATAGTTGTTAAAAGGGTTGCTTAATATAAAATGGTAAAGATATTGTGTTTTTTATTTTATGTATTTTTAGTTTCAATTAAATGAAGAGAGTATGACTAAACAACGTTTACAAATGGAATTAGATAGCAAAGATTCCGAAATTGAACAATTGCAAATGAAACTGGCTACTTTAAATAGTGAAACGGCATCTTTAAGCTCTGCAGATAATGATGGCGAAGATTTTAATTTAGATTCGATGTTTGAAGGCTGGCTATCGATACCCACCAAACAAAATATTAGAAGACATGGTTGGAGGAAACAATATGTTGTTGTATCAAGTAGGAAAATTATATTTTATAATTCCGAAAGTGATAAGCAAAATACTGATCCCGTAATTGTATTGGATTTATGGTATGTAAATTTTGAAAATAGTTTCTCGCTTTATTTTTTATTGTACTATTTCTAGTAAAGTATTTCATGTACGGTCTGTAACACAGGGTGATGTGATTCGTGCAGATTCTAAGGATATACCTAGGATATTTCAACTTTTATATGCTGGTGAAGGTGAAGCCCGCAAAAGTGATGAACAGGCTAGTATGTTAGATGTTACATCAATTCGTGGTGAAGATAAACCTGGTGCTGTGATGCACAAAGGTCATGAATTCCTTCAAATATCCTTTCATATGCCAACAACTTGTGAAGTGTGTCCTAAACAAATGTGGCACATGTTTAGACCTCCTCCTGCTCTGGAATGTCGAAGTAATAAGTTACATGCATTGATATTAAATTATAGAAATCTTATTTTCTTTATAGGGTGCAGAACGAAAATCCATAAAGAACACTTAGATAGGAAGGAAGATTATTTAGCTCCTTGCAAATTACATTACGATCCTACATGTGCCAAAGAATTGCTACTACTTGCCCCTTCTATAGAAGAACAAAAGCATTGGGTATCGAGACTTAGTAAAAAAATTCAAAAATGTGGTTATAAAGCGAATAATTCAAATACTACAGACTCAGCGAAAATATCACCTAGGTGAGTGCATTTGCTTTCATAAACCTCTAGGGAGCATGCGCATGCGTTGTACAACTTTTTTTTTTGTATTGTTTGCTTGCATTTGTATAATAGCTAGGTGGTATTTTTGTTTTATATGTGCATCATAATGGCAATCGTTAATTTTTTTGTAATCACTTTAGTAATAACTAAATACTAGAAAGCATATTTATAGCATATTACTTAGGTTACATTCAATGTATCCATAATGTAATCTTTAATGTTAGTTTTGAGACAACATGAGATTACATTATTTTTACGAGGTGATTCCTTCGGGACTGTACACTTGTTTATCTCATAACAAAATAATTGCTATGAAGAATATAAAAAAACAAATACAAAACATTGATAGTCTATATCAAATGCATACTTCACAACTACTACGAGCAGTTTAAAGCATATGTGTCATTCCATATTTGTGTGTGCTGTAGCATAAGAATAAATATACGCATAATGTTGTCGTCTTTTAAGTTTTTCAAGTGTTCTCAGTTTATCGACATAAATCCTTATCTTTAAATATACCCATAGACAAAATTCTTGTTCTCTCAGGTCAATAGACTGATTTGGCCATAAATCAGATTAATTTCAATCAGGTGGCATTATTGTCCAGTTGCTTGGGCTAGCCTGCACAATGTTTATGGAGAATCTAAAAATTGGTGCCTAACAAATTGTATATGTACTAAAACATTTTAGCTCCTGGACCTGTACGTGGATCCATCAAGCTCTATCCAACATGTGTACCAAGTGGCCAATAGTAAGAAGATTTTGACTACTAATTTCTTTAAAAATGCGTTGTTCAATTGTCATTACCACAACAATCTATTTCACGACTAATATCACAGTTGACATGTTGACAATTCATATCCTCATGTCTTTTGGAGGAATTTATTTAACAGGTTATTTATATAATTAATTTATCGCTTACTTATTGCAAATAGTCTGTGTATAGTTCCGGGCGAATCACATTTAGTAGTATGAATACATAGGTTAGTGGTTTTAATTTAACTTGTGGAAACATTTCATAGTTCTATCCACTGCATGCCACACTCCTATCCACTCAATTCTTTCTGCCACTCCATTAACTTCCAATTATTGTAAGCTACTCACTTACTCGTATCCTACCCACTCCCGAAACACAATTCTTCCTGCAATTTTCTTAACATGCTATATTGAAAATTTTTGCCTAAGATGTTTGTTAATCACAAGAAACATTACCAAAAATAGACAAATGAATTAATTTTAGGGAATTGAATATTAAGTGTAATTATATGAGTAATTTACATTTAGTTTTCTCGTGATTATAAAAAAACCTTTTATCGAATTATTTAAGGCAGTTATAACTGTATTATTTTAAAATTTAGATTAAAAATACTATTGGTTGTGATGTTTGTTGATCGCACATTTTGTACTAAGCAGATATTTTTACATATGAGAACAGAAACAATGGTTTGTGTTATAAAATGCAGAGTATGAATCAAAAGTTATGTTAATCTGAACATTACAAACTAACTTTTATTTAATTAGGGATAGATATATTTCTTTAAAAAGGGGAAAACATTTGATGATAATTGTATTTGTAGTAGCAATTTAATATACATACACATTCTTTTGCAGTATAATGATACTATAGAATGGAAACCAAAATATTTGTATTTTTACAAAGTATTATATGTACATCATTATTAGTCCAGGAGGAGAGCGTTAAAATAAGTATTTCCTAAAATCTCATTTTTTGCTTTATTTCTACTATTGGCATTTTAATGCAAAGGCAGAAGTCAGTGTGTGTGGCATTAAAACAAGTGGCACTAGCTGGCCTCGAAAGTTCTAGTAAAAATTTGCATCTTTAAGTATTTTATAAAATCTCAAAATATTCATGTGGGGCATATAAATCCTAAAAAATATAAAATCATTGGTCAGACAGTGCTACATTAGAATATGGCTGCGCAACACTTCTTCAAAGGGGCACTAAAAGTATGATGGAAGCATTTTCTAAAATCTGAAAAATTCACCAGCATTTTCTACATGGTTTTAAACAAGAAACCTGTGGTCAGACTTTATTTAACGGAACCAACATACTGTTATTAGACTCTATCAAAATAACGAAACAGTACTCGCACTACGACTTTTTGTGATTTCAAACCAAGGCCTTTACAGAGAAATTTCTATTATTAGATTTTTGCATGCAGTAATTTGTTTAAAATATTACAAATAATACGAATAACATGTGGCAAATTAATATTCTATCAATTAAGGAAATAATAAGCCTTATTGCAGGTACACACAAAGTGTACAGTACTGTACTGGGTGTCCACTTATTAATTGCACGCTATAGGGATTTTCTGAACCATAAGAAATACAGTGGTGATTAAATTAGAAAGTTTACCTACTTATGAGGGTATTCTATAGCCAACCTTGAATTGCAAATGTTATTCGTAGATTGCTAGATATCACCCAAAATAGAAATTTTGCAATTTTCAACTTGCCTTAATAAACTTTGTTGTTTTTTCAGTTAAAATGATGAAATTTGATATGGTATGATAAGGCCTAATTCTGCATTTAATAGAGGTGTACAAATTTTTCCAAATTCGTCAGTTTCCCGTGTGTGATAGCCAACTTTTTAGTCTCTTATGGCCGCCATATTGAATTTTTACATCAATGTATAGAAAGAATGATTACAATTTCAACCATGTAACTATTACTTTTTAAAAATAACAATAATAAGACACAAAAACGGTTTTTGTAAAAAATATCCAGTGTGCAGCTGTTAAATAAAATTAATTCTAAACCGATTCATTGTTTTCAATAAAAAAAATTTGTTGATATTAGTTTTTAAATTAGAATTTGGTTAAAATATGGTGCGGCACTCGATACATGAAAAAAACATGTACGACGTATATCAAAAACTACAGAAATTCTACAGAGGCCACCCACAAGTATCATACCATGTACCTGAACGAAGCCAACCAAATCGTACATTGTTTTACAGAATATATAAAAACATGTCCGACTGCGGCTCTACTAACAAATCAAGATGTAAATATCACAAAAGGGTAGAAGCAAATACCGACATTAATGTATTAGCACATTTACCTGTTAATCCTACTGGATTGTGCAGATCTTTTGCACGTGATTGCAATATTTCCAAAAGTGCAGTAAACAAAATTATTAAGAGGCATATATACCATAACTACAAATACTTACCAGTACAAAAACTTCATGTAGGAGATTCGGAAAGAAGATTGACATTTTGTGAGTGGTTTATTATTCAATTGGACAATGATCCATAGTTTGCAAATAAAATTCTTTGGACCAGTGAATCTACATCTACAAATTGTGGAATGTTCAATCGTAGAAAGCACTACTATTCTACAGAAAATCCACATTTGTTCCAGGAAGTAAAGGATTAAGTTTGTTTTTGTGCGAATGTTCAAGGTGGAATCTTTGATGGCCGAATAGTAGGCTCTTATTTCAACCAAGGTTGTATAGACGGAGAGAAATATTTACATTTTCTAATTAATGCTCTTGAAGAATTTTTGGATGAGCTACCATTAGAACCACTTAGAAATTTATGCTTGTTTCAACAGGATGGTGCACCACCCTATAATTACAGGTTAGTGAAGGACTATTTAAATGACTGATTCCCTCAACATTGGATTGGAAAGAATGGTGCTATTTCATAGCCACCTCGTTCAGCTGGCATGAAATGAACCCTTTGGATTTCTTTCTATGGGAAGAAGTAAAAATACCGCTTATAATACTCCGTTGAATAGTATCCAACACCTACAACAGAAAATAAAAAGTACGTTAGGGACAGTTGATCAAGGTTCTATATCAAATGCTATTGTGTAGATGGATAAGAGGGTTGGCTTGTGTGTGGAACAGCACGGTGAACATTTTGAACATTTGCTGTAGCTTCATATTGTGATAGTTAATTTATTATTATTATTATTAATAGGTTAATTTTTTACAAAAACTGTTTTTGTGTCTTATTAATGTTATTTTTAAAAAGTAATAGTAAGTGTTTTATATGGATGAAATTGTAATCATTCTTTCTATACATTGATGTAAAAATTCAATATGGCGGCCATAAGAGACAAAAAAGTTGGCTATCACACACAGGAAACTGACGAATTTGGAAAAATTTGTACACCTCTATTAAATGCAGAAGTAGGTCTTATCGTACCATACCAAATTTCATCATTTTAACTGAAAAAACAACAAAGTTTATTAAGAAAAGTTAAAAATCACAAAATTTCTATTTTGGGTGATATCTAGCAATCTACGAATAACATTTGCAATTCAAGGTTGGCGATGGAATACCCTCATTAATAGGTAGCTTTTGTCTAATTTAACCACCACTGTATCTCTTATGGTTCAGGAAATCCCTATAGTGTGCAATTAAAAAGTGAACACCCTGAATAGGTGCTATATCACTGTCCCATATTGCTGTAATTTTTGACCACTATTGTTCACCATTAATTAAAGATAGCGAACATATTCTCTATGTAACTTCTGAAGTTCATAAATTTAGCATTTCTGGAGTTGAGCAGAATCGACCGAGGATTTTGCTAAAGAGCTTCAAAACATAAAATTCAAAGAACCATTAATGAAATTTTCAATTATGTGTAATTGTGTACATTAATTATGATATGTGCTTTCACTAAAAGTTAATGATGGAAAAGTCATAAAATGTATATTGACCTGTGTTACATGAACCCAGCATGAAGACGCAAACGGTAAAATTATTAACCATGTGTGTAATATCGACTACGATGCTAACATAATTAGATCTTCAGACATTGACATTTTCTTTATAATACTGGGGAATATAAATAATGTAAAATCTTCCATTAATATTAGGATAGAGAATGGTACAGGAAATAACCAAAGAATTATTAATATTACGGAACTAGTTTAGGATTGCTGTTATGCACTGCACTTCCAGCATTTCATGCTGTAACTGGATGCGACTACAACACAGCGTTCTCCTAAAAAGGAAAAGTCAAACCACTAATATTGCTACAAGAAAGAGAAAAATACCAGGAAGGGTTTAATGATCTAGCAAATCTAAACGAAAATTGTGAAAAATTATTGAAGGCAATCGAAGAATTTGTATATATGTTATGACATCAATATCACCACTAAGTCAATAAACCAAGATTTCAAATTTTTAGTGCCACTTATTCATTGAAAGGTGCAAATGATTATTTTATAATTAAAAGAAAATATGTTGATGCATCAAATTTACCTCCGTGTAAATTCGAGTTAAAAATTCACTTACTAGGAACAGTTTACTTAAATAATATTTGGCAAAACGCTTGTAAAAAATGGCTACAACTATGCCACCAACAGATTAGAGCTTGGAGGAACATGAAGGAAAATAAAACTTCAGGTGGTTTAGAAGAGAACAATTGTCTACATTTGTTAACGAAATTATCATAAACCTCGAAGAAAACCCAGGTAATGTGCATAATGCATAATTATTGAATATGTTAATAAAATATGGTGAATTAAAATTACATTATTTATAAATTGCAGATTTAACATCTGAATCAACCAACTATAATACAAATGCTATTTCAGATGATGACAATGAGCCAGATAATGAAAGTGACAGCAATAGCTTTCTGATTAAAAATATGTAATCATAGTAATTTATTTGATTTTAATTACAATTTTTAAAAATATTGTATGTTATTTTTAAATTTAATACTTTAAATAATTTACACTGTTTAAAAAACTAATAATAGAGGTTTTCTTGCAAAGAAGCCTTGCTTTGAAGTCACAAAACAGCATGGTGCAAGTGATATGTTATCATTTTGATCGAGTCTGATGGTTTGTTAGTCTCGTCAAATAAAAGTCTGACCACCAGTTTCTTATTTAAAATAATGTAGAAAATGCCTGTGAATTTTTTCAGATTTTAGAAATTGCTTACGACATCATACTTTTTAGTGCACCTTTGAAGAAGTGCTGGCCAGTCACGTTCTAATGTAACACTGTCTGATCAGCAGTTTTATATTTTTTGAGGTTTGTATGATCTATATGAATTTTTTAAGATTTTAAAAGTTTTTCTTCAACTTTCAAGACCTGCCGCCATCGCCGCCTGTTCTAACTCTACACATGCTGAACGTGACCTTCACATTAGGACGCCAATAGTAGACAAAGCAAAATATGAGATTTTAGAGAATACTTACTGATTTTAACCCTTGCTTTCTGAACTATATGTGATTGATGTTGCAGAATAAGTTGTCTATCATGAACAGTATGGTTGATTTTTATGATGATGTAACATAACTTTATCATATTTTATAATGTAGGTGTAACAACAGCAAAAAATCAATCTCAAGGAGTAATAAACAATAGGAGAAATCTATTTGTTGGAAAAGGAATCTATGCTTTTACCAAATATGTTTTATACTAGTAATGAGTTCAATATATTTGTTAACACTCTCTATTAATCTTTAATGCTTCAGGTATTTTAAAATTATTTAAACCCTTTCTTTAATATAAACTGTAAATGTGGAAGAAACTAAAAATAGAATACCTAAAAAATTGCCATCAAGAATATTTATGTCTACCAACTGTTATTATATAATTTTTTATTCAGAATGGAGATAAATGAATGACAACAACTCTTCTATTATATTTGATTACGTCCCAAATGTGGACACCAATTATTACGTACCCCCTTACTTAATTAAATAGTATGATTAGAAATGATGCAAATTTCTGCATACGAATTTTAAAGTTACAACACTTACCGTTCAGTCCTCGCCTACAAAATTTCTCACCGACAAACTTTTTTTAGCATTCTCCGTGCTATCCAGTTTTCTTCAGATTTTAACGTGGTGCTCTCCTTGGTAAAATGTAATGACCTATGGGAAAGTATTAGACGTTGAATTATATAACGAGCACTACATTGAAGACACCCACGAGAAAGGAACTGCCACAAAACACGACCGTTTTAGTTTATTCCCATTACTGAAGTGATCGACCTTCATTTGCGTAAACCACTACACTCATTTCTTCACTATGTTCATGACCCTTGAGATTGGCTCATTCAAATTGGATTATGTCCTACGACTAATTGAAATAGAGAACCTCACACTTCGATAATGCGTGCCCACATTTATTCCCTGAGAATGATGAAAAAAATCCTGAGATTAGCTTAGTGTGTTTATACTTACTAGATCATTCTAAACCTACAATGTAACTACCAATTTATAACGTGCACAGGACCAAATTCAGAAAACAAAAAGAATTTCTTTAACTTTTTAACTGAATACTGTAAATTTAATGACTATAAAAAATGGAAACTGGTTATCCACATAACAATTGCGGAAAAACCACAAAAAAGAAAGAAAGAAGAGAGTTCTCTTGTTCCCCCAAGTTCAGAAAACTAGTTATAACCTAAAAGCATTATAACTAAAGTTTATATAGGCGCCTCCTGATTTTTCTTTAAACAATCTGCACTAAATCAGGAAACGGAAAGGAAGAAGTGGCCACTGATTACTAGATTACCTGAATATTGTGCGCACAGTTATTCCCGCTAGGTATACATTTTGTTGGAAAGCAAGATACTTTCCTTAACCCAAAATCCTATAGTTCTAAATTAAATTCTAAGTCTTAAAGTATACCTCAATTTAAGTAGCTTATTTTTCATATTTTCTTTTAATACAAACAAAAATATTTACAAAGATGCAGGTTAGCATCCAAATCTTACCTTGTCCATTTGTCATTTGAGTCAAACAAATTTTCAATAATTTTCCCTAACTGCCCTAACAAATTGTAAAGCTTAAGCCAGTTAGGTTTTTTCCTTCAACTTTTACTTTTCACTCAAGTTATATAAATCTGGGTTTCAGTTGATTAAATTTTCTAAAAATTTTATCCAATTACAAGAACCAAAGGATAATTTCACAAGATAAGCTCAAGATAGCGGTAAAATCCCACAGATAATTTTTAAAGATATTCCCAATAAAGATAAAATACAGGATAACTCAAAGATAAGATAAAATCCAAAGATAATTAATTCCCAAAGGTAATCCCAAAATAAAGATAAAATTCTGTGATCGAGATAATATCCCACGATGATATTCAAAGGTAATTCCAAGATAAAGATAATATTAAGATAGACAGATATACTGAAAACTAAATTCATAGAATGTTCTCGTAGAAACGTTAATACTGGAGTTTTCTTGTGCCCTAGATTGGAGGTTTCGAAAATGATATCTGTTCTCTTGAACGTACAAGGGACTGGCTTACTGTGAATAAAGGATCGCCAGTGCCCCAGTTGTAGAATAGATATGCTATGCCAAAGACGGGCAAATTAACAAGAACACTGCCACCATTCAAGTCAACAACAGTAACGACATGTGGCCGAAAATGAGATCCGCACAACATGGCCCAGTGCCATGGGTTGCCTGGTCCCCAGATCATATGGACTAATGGAATAAAAATAGAGAGTTATAGGGAAATGTATAAAAAGAAAGAGGTTGGAATTAGTTGGGTGCCATAGTAGCTCTCGAACTGAAGAGAAAAGAGGAGCTTGTATAGAACAAATGATGGTAGACAAGGCGAATAGAAAAGTGCTACTTAACTCACCAAAATGGTGTCAGTATCTGAAGAAGGAGAACACCGCTCTAATGTGACAGGCGAGTCTTTGGGGCTGAAAGACAGGCCTGTTGGAGATAAAAAGTTAAGTTTTTGGACAAACGTCCTATAGGAGAGAGAAAGATAAATTTCCCCAAGCAAATGGAATAAGAAGTCTGAAGGACTACCTGTCTGTACAAAAGAAAAAACAAAACATACGCCCTGCTATTCTCAAAAGTAAACATACTCAAACCAAAGACATCAAAACTAACCGGAGAAATATATGGTAAATTCAAACCACTGTAATTAAGAGAGGTATAAAATAATGACAGCATCTTACCTATATGTTAGACAAAAAAAAGTGCAATGAAATTTCTAAGTCACGAATAAAGGAGGGGAAGGGAATAGAATAGGATAATAAGTAAAAACTCTAGAATGAAAAAACAATAAACAGAAATTTCTTGTCTTTGCAACTGCAAATATTGATTTTTTCCATGTTACCTACCCTATTTGAAAAGTATCAACTCAGCTCCATCTAGTCCTAAAGATTTATTACTTTAATCATGCCAAAGATATATTAATTATAAATGTGGGGGCGTAAAGAAATGGTAAGCTAGAAAATATTAAAAAAATATAGTAAAGGTACTTTGATGAATATTTAAGCAGTCGAAAAGTAAAGGAAAACAGGTAAATTATTATACAGATGAAAAATCAACATCATAGGAACGAAAACATTTTGTACAATTCACGAAAAAAATACAGAAATCCAGGAAATCCAAAGTGTTACAATACAAGATATATTTAAAAGGTGGATAAAAGTATTCATTATTGTGAAAGAGTATTATCGGCAAAAGGTTTTAGGTCTTTTATATGACACTTTCCTTGTGGTTTACCATCAAGATATTCAAGTTTATAGATAAGTGCACTGACAATTCTTGTCACTTTACATAAGACAAATTTCGGGAGTAATTTAACAGAAAAATTTGTTGGTTCAAAGCAAACTTCTTTCATTTTTAATTGTTAATAATTATTTTAAAAGTTTAAATTTAAATTATGAAAAAAATCTCTAAAAACTACTTTAGAAGTTTTTATTAATGATTCGGCGAATAAAAAGTATCAAAAGTTAGGTTAGGTCAATAAATAGGTAAACGAAATATTCAACAAGGAATTTTTTACCCAAGACAATCTAAATAAAAAATTTTAACATTCAAATAGGAAAAGAATGATTTTTAACGTCGCAATATTGAATGAATAAGTGAAAATCACTGCAATTTATTATTTTACGAGGGACACTATTGATGTATTGAGAACTGGCAACACTGGTATTGCCAGGTGAAATCTGAAATTGCCATCGTAAAGTTTGACATTTTTGAGGGTATAGGTACTCAGAACGTTTTGACGTGCGAGCACTATTTGTGTTTTTTGCAGTGTTTAAAATTTTATCTCAGCCAAAATATGGAATTAACTCTCGAAAATTTTTGAGCGATGATTTATTATGACTTTTAACGTGGTCTAACTCAAGAACAAAATGCATCAATCAACTGAATTTAACTTTTGGCGATGAAGCGCCATTCACTGCCACTGTATATCACTGGTACACTGAATTCAAACATGGTCGTAGTTCGATCACAGACGAAGTTAAAGAAGGTCATCCAAAATTGGTTTTTGTGCTGGAAAATATTGATGCTGTGCGAAAACTAATTGAAGAAGATCGTCATGTGACTTATCAAGAAATCGAGATTAAGCATTAGTATTACCAGCATACATAAGATTTTGCACTAACATTTGTGTGTTCGGAAGATGTGTGCACTTTGGATTCCACAATTTGATGACAGATGCTCCAAAAAAAATGTTCGTGTTGATTAGTGTCGTAAAAAGTTCTAAATACAATTGTGGTGCACCCAAAGCAGTATACAACATAATCACAGGTGACGAGTCGTGGATTTATGCGTATTAGCCAGAAAGAAAAGGCCAGTCGGAAGTTTGTGTGTTTCTATGTGAAGCAAAGCCAACAAAAGTTGTTCGTTCTCGAAGCGTATGACTGCTGATCCGTAGGTCCCAGGTTCGATTCTTGATACGGACTGTTTGAAAAATGTTTAACGAGCATTTTCCACAAAGATTATCCTTTGTTTGGAGAGGTAAAATGTAGGTCGTGTGTGTGTGTGTGCGTGCATATGTGCATGCTCACGTGTGCATTCGTGCACATGCGTGCAGGTACGTGCGAGCACGGGCATGCATGCATACGTGCGTGCGTGCATGGGGGATGTGTGTTGTTTATAATTATACAAAGCTGATCTATGTTGTTCTGACTCAAACACTTAAGGATCCCGGATTCAAATACACTGTCCGCTTGAAAATAGTTAGGCAATTGGTTTCACAAAGATACCTACGATGAGATGCGTGATAATGGAGGTACTTCATGTTGAATTCTCATGATGCTTTTCCTAGTGCAGAACTCAAACTGCAATGTTGAATAAATTAAAATATGCTTATCCATGCACTCAAAAATGCTAAAATTAATGCCTATGACAACTACATTCTTAGAGCTGAAAATAATAATAAAAGAAAATGGGATTTGATTAATAATTTCAAAGGTTCTAAAAACAGAGCCAATGATATGAACACTGCTTTCTCAGCCGATGACTTCAACTATTCTTTTATTGATTCTGTTGCAGAAATCTTATCCAATTTATCTAATACTAACACCAGTACCACAACTACATATACACATTGTTTCTCTGGTTTGGTACCCTCTTTCCATTTTGAAGAAGTTTCTTTCAACTACGACGAGATGTTATCTTAGCGATGAGGAATTCCCGATTAAAGGATTTGTTTAATATTAACATCTCTTTAGTTAAATCAGTTATCAACAGTATTCTTATTCCGCTAACCAAATTACTTAATATTTGCATAAAGAAAGCAGTTTTCCCTGATATTCTAAAACAAGCAAAAGTGATCCCTGTTCATAAAAGGGTATGTTTGATGATATTAAGAACTATCGTCCTATTTCTCTTTTACCCACTTTTTCGAAAGTTTTGAATGTATATTAAATACTCAAATTACTTCTTATCTTGAAAATAATAGTTTGTTTTGTGCTGAGCAATTCGGCTTCCGAAAAAAATTATCTACTAGTGATGCATTAGTCAAATTACTAAATAAAATTTTAGATGTTTTTGAGGAGGGTAGTTATCTTGCCGTTAAATTCTGTGATTTGACTAAGGCTTTCGATTTGTTGATCATGCCCTCTTAGTTAACAAATTAAAAGGTTTAAATTTTGATGATGATAGTATTAAGCTAATTGCTTCATATCTGACTGCTAGGTCTCAACGGGTTTTTTACAAAGGCAAATTGTCCAGCATGTGTGAAGTTTTTTCTGGTGTTCCTCAAGGTTCCATCCTCGGTCCGCTTCTTTTCTTATGCTTTATTAACGACTTACCTTTTTTTCTAAAAGACAAGTGTGATGTTGTCCTTTATGCAGATGATACCACTCTATATAATAAGAGTGATAATATGGCTCAACTGGTAACTGACAGTACAACATCTTTATGCCTCACTGAATCATAGTTCAATGATAACAAACTTGCCCTGAATAGGGATAAAACCAAACAAATAATTTTTTCATTAAAAAGGGATTCTTTTTCAAAGGAGCAATCAGCTAGTTTTCTCTGTATCACCCTGGATAGCAAATTAAGTTGGGACACTCACTGTGATCTGCTATGCAAAAAACTTTGCCGACCTATTTATCTCATAAACTCTTTGGTAAGATCACTTTCACCTAATGTGCTACTGTCATGTTATCATGGCATGTTCCATTGTCATATTTCATATGCTATAATTGTGTGGGGTCATTGTAGTGGCTCCCTTCGGGTTTTCAAGCTTCAACGTAGAGTTGTTTGCATTATGTCTAACCTTGGGTTCCGTGATGACTGCCGTGCATCTTTTATGAAATTTAAAATTTTAACTTTGCCTTGTCTGTTTATTTTACAATGTCTGCTTTACATCAAAAAACAAATCTTTCAATATCAACACAACACTGATATTCATCACTTTGACACTCGCAACAAGGGAAAATTGGTTGTACCTTACCATAGGCTAAGTAGGAGCAGAAATGGTTCTAACTACTTTGGCTGTATTTTTTATAATGCACTTCATTCTAGCATAAAAGATTTGCCTATTTATCAATTTAAATTAAATATAAAGAGGTTCTTATTAGAAAATGCTTTCTACACAATACCTGAGTTTTTAGCTTCAGTTGGTTCTTTAAGGTTGTCCTCTGAAGATTTATAACATAATTTCCATCTCTTTAGTGATTTTTTTTAAATTGTATATTCTAAACATATTTTTATTGTATTTGACAAATTGTTATTCACGTCAGTGATTCACACATGTTTTATTATAAATAAATAAATAAATAAACGTGTGTATATTGAAAATCCGTTAACTTGATTTTATGTAATTGTAATATTATCTGTTTAAATAAAAGGCAACAATCTTTTATAACAAATATATTATTTTAAGAGCACACATTAACCACCATTTTTACTCGGCGGCCATCTTACATTCTATAGCTAAATTACGTATTATCAACCAATCACCTGCGGGTAAAAACAGGAAGTTATAAATCGTAAATATCGAATTCAAATTTGAATGTTACGAATTTCACAATTTCTCCCCATTCGTAACTTTTTAACATCAAATATATATTGAACAAAAGACAACAATTTAGTACGTAACATAGGCTTTGTTAATAGATCTTCAATATTATATTTAGTATTAACATAATCAATTAATAAACTACCATTCTTTAACAGTTTTCTAATTGCATTATATTTAATATCTATGTGCTTAGTACGATGATTGATAATAGTACTCTGTGAAAAACAAATGGCAGATTGATTATCACATAGAAGTAGCGGTTTACCATTGGCAAAAGGAAAACCCCTGAATTCATTAAAGATTTTTGAAATCCATGTGATTTCTATAGAAGCAGAATCCATAGCAACGTATTCTGCTTCCATGGCACTTCTAGAAATACATTTTTGAATGTTGCAACGCCAACTAAGGTAGACACCACCTAGTGACCATATATATCCACTAAACGATCGACGTGAATCTAAAGCAGTAGCCCAAGAAGCATCAGTATTCATAAGTAAATCGTACGAATTAGATCGTGATAAATTAATACTATAATCCTTACTGATTATAGTGACCAATTGTATGATTCGATGAGAATTGTGCAAAATAAATAACGGAAAACATTATGTCCGGGGGAATTCTGTTAGCTGCAAATAATAAAGAACCCAACAATTCTCTAAACGGTACCTTACTATTGAAATCAGCATCTCTATGAAAAACAACACCAACTTCGATAGGAGTGAATATAGGTATACTTAAGTCAACGTCAAAACGTTCTAACAATTTCTCAATATATTTACATTGATGTAGTTTATAACAGTGTTCAATATTTTCAATTTCTACACCAAGAAATTCTCGTATGGGACCAAGATTGGTAATCTCAAAATGTTCACTAAGACTTATTAAGGTCATTTGTAAGATCTCCTGGCTACAACAAAACACAGCCATATCATCAACATACAAGAGTATTACGCACTCTGTACCCAACCAGAAAATACAAGGGCAATATTCTGAAGATAAAAATCCTTTACTTTTCAATATATCGCTAATATGATGATACCAGATTCTACTGGACTGTTTAAGTCCATAAATGGATTTTCTCAACCGTAACACATAAGATTGGTTATCTATGTTCTTATATCCTTTTGGTATTTCCATATGAATCACTTCATCTAAGTTGCTATATAAGAAAGCACAGGTATAGTCGAAACCATGAAAGAAGTCGTCTGCATCATCCCTTTATTCGTACGAACTAAGTTGAAAATTTTAAGTCAATGTAACATCGTTCATATTACCAAAGAATAGCCTGTTAAGTATTCAAAATATACAGACACATACTCTTCTCTGTCGTTTTCCCACATGAACATGTTCACATATGTCTTTATTTAAAACACGTACGAATCGTATTACTATCTTTATCATATATATTAGTTAAGTTTTTAAATAATCTTAAACGAATGTTTTGAATTGAGTTAGACATCTATGACATAGAGGACTTCTTTCGTGGTTTCTACTATAACATCCCAGTGTCCATGAACCCAACCTTCAAGCACAACAAGTAAAACAAAAAATAATTTAACTAAATTAAATTCAACTACAGGAGCGAAAGTCTGAAAATAATCGACTCCATAAACTTGCCTAAAACCATGAGCCACTAAACGAGCTCGAAAATGCTTTATGGTACCATCAATATTTGTTTTCAAACTAAAACCCCATCTACATGTAATAATTTTATGATTTGGTGATCTAGGTACAATTTCCCATACACCACGTTTTTCATTTATAAGTAACTCTTCATCTATGGCCTTTTCCCATTCGTGTCTATATTGAGAGTTGACTATACTTTCATAATTCTCTGGAACTTGTACAAAACAGGCTAAGATAGGTTCATCTTCATCAAATTCTAGAATTTTGACTGATTTATCCCCTTTTGACGGATCACTGAAATCAAAGTCATTAAGGTCATATACTAAGTCTTTTTCTTTACAGAAAATTTGAATTTCGTTTTTGGAACGACATTTCTTTGCACCATAGTAATAGTAAACGTCAACCTGAGAACCATCTTTTCGAGGGGTTTCTTTACATTTCCATTCAAGATTGGTTTTGCAGTGACCTGTTCAACAGAAGTACCAATATTTTCAGATCGATTGTCTACACTAGAAATACCAGTAGTAGATTTCTCCCCAACATCAAGAATACTTTCAAGAATTGAATCGTTTGAATCTGAGTTTTTATATACATTTATGATTCAACTACTGTTACTCATATCTGATGTGGAAACAGGAGTAACTAATTTGTTTATACCTTTTATTCCTAAAGTGGATTCATCTACCTTTATATGTTTAAGTTCGATAACAGCATTACGAATCGGATCAAAAATCCTTTAACCACGAGTAAACCTTGTATAACCCACAAAAATACATTTTCTAGATTTAGATTCGAATTTGGATCTATATCTTTTAGGAATGTGTATAAAAGCAAGTGAACCAAAAACTCTAAAATAGGAAATACGAGCTTTCCGCCCTGTCCATAACTCGTACGGAGTCATTTTGGGATTAGTTGAATGTGGAATTCGATTTTTTGCATGAACGTAATATTGCAGTGCCTCGGCCCAAAATTTGGGACCTACTTGAGATGAAATTAACAAAGTTCTAACTGCATCCATCGCATCTAAATTAATCTTTTCAGGGATTCCATTTTGTTCAGGGCTGTAGACACTAGTACGTTGATGATCAATACCAATACTACAAAAATAATCTTCAATTTCTGCAGCTATCAGAACGAACTGAAACTACTTTTAAATTCAGCATACGTTCAGACCGAGCAACAAAATCTTTAATTTCGTGAAAAGCTTCATCCTGACTTTTAATAGGATAGATAGCTATCCATCGAGAAAAATCATCAAAGATGCTCAAAAAATACTTGGCACCACCAGCACTAATCACGGGTGCTTCACCCCACAGATCCATGTGTAGCAATTCAAGAGGTCTACTTGATTGTATACCTGATAACCTTTTAAAAGTCCCTTGCTTCATTTTTCCTTCTACACATGAGTGACAGTTAACATTATCTTTATTAATCCTGTCTATTCCTAATACTATTTTATCTTTTATGGTCCTATAAATATTGTCTGAGCTTATATGTGCACATCTTTCATGCCACAACATTAAAGAGTTTGAATCTGTTGATGTATCATTTAAATTGGGTCATAAATTCAACAACTGCATATTTTTCTCTGCTTTAACAGCATATAAACGCTTAGATTTATGAATAAGAATAAACAACTTATCATCTGGTGTATAAACTTCAAGGAATTCCCTCCTACCAACGAAGTAAAAACCACTTTCAACAACAGTGCCTAGGCTAATCAAATTTTTAGACAGTTCAGGTACATAAAACACTTCTTTCAAAGTAACATGTACCTTAGAACGATTATCATTCATCAAATAAATATCTATATTACCTACACCTTTAGCTTCTAAACTACCTTTCCCTTGATTAACATTTTTATTTATTTCTCTGAAATCAACAAACAACTCTCGATCATTACAAAAGTGGTGGGTTGCACCAGTGTCTAATACAAATTCATATTCAAACACAGCTTTTTCCACATTATGTAGCTGCAAAAACTGTAAGCCTTTTTTACGTATGGTTTAATTTAACGAGAATTTCCGATAATTAGAAATGGAGCCCACGGCAAATTAAGATGGAAGGTGGCTCTAAGTTGAGGAAATCTCAAAGGCAAGCGGCTAGTCGAACTATATGCTCTGGGTAGAGAATGAGCTGTGGGTCGGGGTGTAATTGCAACCACTAATAATAAGAATAAGGCGCCACCGTATTTTTTTATACTGAGAAGACCTGATACAAGTCCCTTGTACAAGGTTAATGCGGAAACCTATTTTCTATAACCGTTATATAATTTTTAAAGACCTCCTAATCTTTGAAGTATCTTACCTTATGGTTCGACCTTGACCTTAGCAATCCTGCACTGCACCTGTGAACAGATTAAACAAAGAAAAGCACTGTTTGTGCGTTCAAATTCAAAAATAATTAAATACAATCAGAATCGACTTTCATTCCTCTTAAATAAAAGATAATCTTTAGTCCGAAAATAAGAATCTATTCTTTTGGTATCCAATAAAGTAATTTTTCGTTTACAAAAAATATGTCTTCCTTTATAAGTTAATTTAAATTAGAAAGAGTTAATTACAATGGTACTGAAAGTATCCGTACCAATTACTATTTAATGAAGTTTATATAACAAATTGACAAAGCATAAAATTGCTTATTTAAAGAAAGAGTTAATTATGGTAAATTTACCTTAATTTCACAGTAGATAATTACAGCTAATTGTTCATAAAATATCAAATGTAAAGATTCAATTTCTAAAGGTTTAAAATGATGAGAATTTAATTTATCTA
The DNA here is from genome assembly GCA_036346225.1 of Platerodrilus igneus. Taxonomy (NCBI): domain Eukaryota; kingdom Metazoa; phylum Arthropoda; class Insecta; order Coleoptera; family Lycidae; genus Platerodrilus; species Platerodrilus igneus. The sequence continues at coordinate 11,371,820 of JARFIW010000003.1, forward strand.
ATTAGTAGTGACATCTTCTGATGTTTCTTTGAGTTAATAAAAGAATTTGTAGAAACAAATTACAGATTCATAACGTATGACTACGAAAAATATAACTGAGGTCTGGCCATGACCTGTTTAAGGTTAACACAAGTCGATTACAGCAAAATTTATCTCGTTACTACGTCGACAGTTCAGACAACATACGAACATAATTTTTGTACATACCAGAGTTCCAATTTGCACCTATATACTTGCGTGAATGCTGACATATGTTTGAACAACGGAAAATTCCATTCCAAACAAACAGCTGCGCCGCTTACTGAAAAACCGTCATTTGGCTTCCATTAACTGCGTTTCTAGAATTCACACCACAAGAAAGCAAATGTTGTCTGTAATTGATCCGAACACCTTTATATATGTGATTCCATATTACACAAAGATACAATTGTTTTCCATCAACTTCGAATGAATACCATTCAGAAAAGAGCTTATTCACAATCTACGTTGCAATATAATTTAAATTCAAATTTAATAATCTCCAATGTTACATGTTTTAAATTTAATAGTTTCCAAAGTTACATGTTTTAAATTTAATAGTTTCCAAAGTTACATGTTCCTAATAGCATACACGGGCAATTTTCCACCGTGCACGCCTCCAACAGCAAAAATCAATCACGGACATCGCTCCTAAGAACAACTTTCGACCTGCTTGAACCCCAGCTGTGTTGGAAGTGACCTGGCGGCTTGTTGCTGCCCAGTAACAAAGTTACGTTACGATTCCTGAGTGGAAGGGGATCCAGGAAGGATACCAAACAAAAGCTTTTATCTTGTCTCCGTAGAATTAACTTTTAACATGAACTAAATACTAGTTCTTTATTGGACAATAGATATAATTATATTAAGTGGATTGGATAACATTATAATGTGTTATATTATTTAATATTTAATAAAAGGATTGATTATACAGATATATATATATATATGAGGTAGAAAATAAAATTGCTACACTGCCTCTTTCTAAGAGAAAAAATTCTGGAATAAATACTAAGAATTTTTTTGAATTTATAGTTATATATTCACGACTTATTATTATTAATTTTTACAAAATAAAACAAAATTACCACTTAAGATACAACATAGTTGAAAATGAGTGATGAGTAACTACGCGTACTATACGCCACAAGGGGACAAATTCGGGAAGTCTTAATCGGTAGGGTGTCATTATCGTTTAATCATATTCGGGGTTATTATATCACTCATTTATACTCGAAACTTAAACAACAAAACATATAATACTGCTGTATTATAATTCCTTAATGAAAATATCAAATTATCATGACAAACATATTTTTACTTTATTAACTTTAATTTACATATTTACAAAAGAAGAAAAGGACTCTCACTATCTTTGAGATCCACTCTAAACATAACTTCAAAACAGCAAACATGTCTTGAAATCACTAACGTTCAACAATCTACCGCATGTATATGCAACCAAAATGTAGAAATATCTCTTTCCCAGAAGAGACAAGTAAAACGTCTCCACGTCTTACTCCTCAAAAATCTCACTCACGCATGAATGAACAAAATAGAACATTGCTATCTCACACAATATTCATTATAAACATAGAACATTGCTATCTCACACAATATTCATTATAAACATAGAACATTGCTATCTCACACAATATTCATTATAAACATAGAACATTGCTATCTCACACAATATTCATAATTAAACATAACTATCAAAGTTACTAACAATATTGACCTCCAACCAATATTTAATATGGACTCAACTACCTGATTCCTAATATAATTATCAAATACTTTAATCACAAATCCAAAAAATAATAACCAACTATACTCAATCTTAATTGTCAAACACTTTAATCATAAATCCAAAAGAAAATAATAAACAAATATATACAACTTTATTTATCAAACAATTTAATCATAAAAATACCTAAACATTCCTTTATAACCTTGAACTAAAGAATTATACGACCAATGAAATCATTTGACAAACGGAAACATGTAACTTTTATCTTGACTCAAATAAATAACTTGCAACTAACAATATCAGCACAGTCTAGTATCAGCCTTACTGCGCTACAAAAATTCTTTTATACTTCTTATCCAACATCTAAAATTTTAGACTACCAAACAGTATTCCAATACAATATTTAAACTCTTTACTAAAAGATAAGACAGAAATAATTCCTACTATCAACCATTAAATATATCAACAACACTAATTAATGTTCAGAAACGTTCTCTTTTCAATATCACCACTGAACTCTGAATAAGGTTTTAAGTCCTTAACATGCCATCTGCCTGCTCTCGAACCATTTTCATTAATCAATTCATAAATTAAACTTGAAACCTTCTTTTAACAATACTCAAAACATATTTTGGCGCAAGCTTAGCTGTAAATTTATCACTTGCTTTCGAAAGAACTTTATTTGACCTCCAAACTTTGTCACCTATTTCGAAAGAAATGTTACGTCTTCTTAAATTATACGAATTACTAGACTGCATGTAAGCTAAATGTAACCTTTTCTGTACGTCTATAAAAATATCAAACAGTCCTTGATGATCTGATACATACGAAGGTCTATCTCTAGAAATAAAATCAATATCAACTGAGGGTTCCACATCAAGACCATAAAATCTTCCAGACACAGGAACATGTCTACCAAAAACTAAGAAATTTGGCGAATAACCAGTGGCATGATGTTTTGCAGAATTAATCGCATACTGAATTTGGGGTAACTCTATGTCCCAAGTATCATGTTCTCCAATATACGAATGTATAGCTGTTCCGACTGTTCTATTTATCCTCTCTACAAAGTTACATTGGGGAGAGTAAACTGCATTAAACCAAATTTTTGAACGTCATATTTTTACATACGGCCTTGAAACTTTTACCACTAAATTGTGAGCCATTGTCACAAATAATATATTTGGGAACACCATAAACTAAAAAACTTTTTCCTCCAACACACGTTCTATTAAATGCGCTTTTGCACTACGTAACGGAACATCAACGTGAATTTTGAGAACCAATCACCTATAACTAACAACCATTTGTGTCCAACCTTAGACCGTGGAAATGGGCCCATGAGGTCTATAGCAATAATCTGAAAGGGAACTTCACTTCTTTTCCTTTCCCATTAAACCAAGGGTCCTCTATTCGATGCCTTCTGTGCACCACAAGTTAAACAATTTTACAAAATTTCAACACATCAATACGCATTTTGGCCAATAAAATTCTCTTGAATGCGTGCCAATGTTTTAAAAACCAAAATGACCGGCCACTGAAGGGTCATGATTTATCCGAATAACCTGTTCCTTCTGTGATCTAGGGACTAAATATTTCCATTCCTTACATTCGACGAGAGTGGTAAATTTGATGAAAGAAATTTAAATACATAATTATCTTCTACCTTCCATTGGGGTAATCATCAGGTGAAGCTAAAATTTTTTCTCGAAGAGACACATACCAGGGATCCACATCATCTAACTTGATCTCAACTAAACTATCAACATGACTTCAAACATTAAACCAATGAACTTCAAACTTTAAGAACACCTTCTCTTTTAAATTCGCAGACAATGACAATTTTAAACATAATAAATTTATAATTTAGATTACTCTCAACCTTCCATCTAGGATAACAATAAATCAATGTTCTAGTACACTCTTACACTACTCATAATCAAACTGTCAAGATAGACAAAAGTACTTCACAACGCATAAACTTGCTAGGGTGACAAACTCCTCTGTGAGTCTCACCTAGACTTATAAACAAAAATTATAACCTTATCACCAATCTCAAAAATAGTGATGCTAAAATCGCTAGAGTGACAACTTACCTCGAGTCTCGTTTAGACTAATGTAATGCTGAGCGACCGACTTTTCCTAAGTCTCGTCTAGACTGACATACTGCTAATCCGACCAACCACGACGACAAGTTTCACTTAGACTTACAACCAATTAACATACTGCGTTGCAATGCGGATATAAATAAATCAAAATTGCTATCAAAATATATCAAAACAAAACGTGCCTATGCACAAGAGCAATCTTGAAACGGTTTACCGACAGTAAAACCAGTGTACCAAATTATAAACATCTATCATCTCTACTATAAAAATTTATCAAACAACTATTGTAGATAATACAAATGGAAGAAAAACCTAAATACAAATCACTATTATCAACTACACTGTGAATTATTATTCACTGAAATACTACAAGCTGCGACTAAAAGAACAATAATATTCCTATCGAACAATTATACCATGTAAGAAAGCTTCTTCTAATTTCTTACACAACTTTATTAATGTTGACATACTATCAATTTCCGTTAGAGCTAATTGACAAATAAAATCAGGTAATGTTGTTTCTTTGGCTAATAATCGGCCTAACATTTTCCTCTTATCCTGCATCGGTCTGCTGCTAACAACTCCACGAATTCTCAATTCATAATCCAACTCATCTTTATGCAAATAAACTACTTGATACGTCTCAGCCATCATGGAATAGACTAACTAACTAATTACAAATTAAACTCAATTAAACAACAACATCAATAGACTAAATTAATCTGAGGGTAAATGAATTACAAACCACAAGTGTAAACAACCAAAGTCAATCGAAGCCTATACTTTATGTGCTTATACAATTGATACAGCAATCGAGGCCCCACGTTGGGCGCCATTTGTAAGCCTTTTTTACGTATGGTTTAATTTAACGAGAATTTCCGATAATTAGAAATGGAGCCCACGGCAAATTAAGATGGAAGGTGGCTCTAAGTTGAGGAAATCTCAAAGGCAAGCGGCTAGTCGAACTATATGCTCTGGGTAGAGAATGAGCTGTGGGTCGGGGTGTAATTGCAACCACTAATAATAAGAATAAGGCGCCACCGTATTTTTTATACTGAGAAGACCTGATACAAGTCCCTTGTACAAGGTTAATGCGGAAACCTATTTTCTATAACCGCTATATAATTTTTAAAGACCTCCTAATCTTTGAAGTATCTTACCTTATGGTTCGACCTTGACGTTAGCAATCCTGCACTGCACCTGTGAACAGATTAAACAAAGAAAAGCACTGTTTGTGCGTTCAAATTCAAAAATAATTAAATACGATCAGAATCGACTTTCATTCCTCTTAAATAAAAGATAATCTTTAGTCCGAAAATAAGAATCTATTCTTTTTGGTATCCAATAAAGTAATTTTTCGTTTACAGAAAAATATGTCTTCCTTTATAAGTTAATTTAAATTAGAAAGAGTTAATTACAATGGTACTGAAAGTATCCGTACCATTACTATTTAATGAAGTTTATCTAACAAATTGACAAAGCATAAAATTGCTTATTTAAAGAAAGAGTTAATTATGGTAAATTTACCTTAATTTCACAGTAGATAATTACAGCTAATTGTTCATAAAATATCAAATGTAAAGATTCAATTTCTAAAGGTTTAAAATGATGAGAATTTAATTTATCTAATTAGTAGTGACATCTTCTGATGTTTCTTTGAGTTAATAAAAGAATTTGTAGAAACAAATTACAGATTCATAACGTATGACTACGAAAAATATAACTGAGGTCTGGCCATGACCTGTTTAAGGTTAACACAAGTCGATTACAGCAAAATTTATCTCGTTACTACGTCGACAGTTCAGACAACATACGAACATAATTTTTGTACATACCAGAGTTCCAATTTGCACCTATATACTTGCGTGAATGCTGACATATGTTTGAACAACGGAAAATTCCATTCCAAACAAACAGCTGCGCCGCTTACTGAAAAACCGTCATTTGGCTTCCATTAACTGCGTTTCTAGAATTCACACCACAAGAAAGCAAATGTTGTCTGTAATTGATCCGAACAACTTTATATATGTGATTCCATATTACACAAAGATACAATTGTTTTCCATCAACTTCGAATGAATACCATTCAGAAAAGAGCTTATTCACAATCTACGTTGCAATATAATTTAAATTCAAATTTAATAATCTCCAATGTTACATGTTTTAAATTTAATAGTTTCCAAAGTTACATGTTTTAAATTTAATAGTTTCCAAAGTTACATGTTCCTAATAGCATACACGGGCAATTTTCCATCGTGCACGCCTCCAACAGCAAAAATCAATCACGAACATCGCTCCTAAGAACAACTTTCGACCTGCTTGAACCCCAGCTGTGTTGGAAGTGACCTGGCGGCTTGTTGCTGCCCAGTAACAAAGTTACGTTCGATTCCTGAGTGGAAGGGGATCCAGGAAGGATACCAAACAAAAGCTTTTATCTTGTCTCCGTAGAATTCAACTTTTAACATGAACTAAATACTAGTTCTTTATTGGACAATAGATATAATTATATTAAGTGGATTGGATAACATTATAATGTGTTATATTATTTAATATTTAATAAAAGGATTGATTATACAGATATATATATGAGGTAGAAAATAAAATTGCTACAAAACCAAGCTCCTTCTATATCATAAACTGAACCTTTAGAACACGAGGATACATAGGCTCCTCTTTCTCTATTATTACTACCACCATTATTGCCAACAAAAGAATTATTCTGCTTAGACTTTACATTATTTGAAACAAATTGTTTATTATCAAATATTTTTACCCTGCAATTCTTAGCAAAATGGCCCATTTTGTTACACTTAAAACACCTAATATTGGATTTTGCTACTAAACCTGTCTCAGAAGAACTTTTTATGCCAACTGCGAAAGCGCCTGAAATAGAAGGATTACCTACAGTGAAGTTAGATAACGTATTCTGTAGACGGCCTTCTTCTGCCAACAAAGCTGTTGCAACTGTTCTAAATGTAAACTTGTCGTCTGGTAGCTGGTACAAATTCTGTACGATTGTCATACAGGTCTTCAATCTCACAATTAACACTGCTTAAACGTCGCTGTAAATCTCGTAATCGAGCAATATATAATGCAATCGTATCACCGTCTTGCATAACAGCTAAAAAGAATTTCGTTAATAGCCTTCCTATCATTGCTTTCGACGATGGTTCAAAGTTGGACTCTAATGTAGACCATACATCTCTCAAATCCACCATACCATCTACAACTGGCTTAACTTGTGCACCCAATGACAGATATATAATAGACAATGCTTTGTCTCTACGACAATTGTATTCGCTTTTCTCTTTGGTTGTAGCTAACGAAGATAAAACTTCTTTATCATCTTCTGCATTTGTTATAAATCTATATAGTCCATTAGCGCACAACAGTATTTCAATATTTTTTCGCCATTCGCGGTAATTCTGTGCTCCTAACAACTTTTCAAAATCAAGCACGTTTTTCAAGTCTTGACTGTTAAGTGCCATTTTTAATAAAAAAATCACTTAAAATAATTACTTTTACTTCAGACTTTAACCAAAAATCAATTCCAAAATAATTAATTGCACGTTCGACCATTAATTAAAAATCACTTTCAACACAATTAATTATACGTTCTGCTGACTTGACGCGTAAATTCTAACAAAAAAATACGAAATCTGTTATTTCGTTTGCGTTATCAATTCAGTAAATAAATTTCCAAAGTAAAGTATAACAAGACATCAACATCAAAAACTTACAATATAAGCTATTTTGATCGCCTAATTCCACAATCGTTACAAAACACGTGTTCGAATTATTTGCAGTTTTAACGTAATCCTGGTCCCATAACCTTGTTTAAAATTATACAAACGCGTGTATATTGGAAATCCGTTAACTTGATTTTATGTCTATAGTAGATTTGATATTTTTAGTTTAGAAAGTTGCTCGAATATCAACACAAAGCAAGTATTGGTACAAAGGATGAGGTTATATGCAATTTAAATTAATGTACATAGTTCATGATGTAATCGTTAAATTTTTTAATTAATACAGAAAATACTGGTGAGCTGAGTGTATTGTATTTGCTAAGTTTCACTTCAACCTAATCGATGTGGAGAATATCCTCAGAAGTAAAAACTAGTTTTAATTTTAGTTTAAATGTTGGTTTAACAATTGTAAGTAGCTGTTTTTGTAAGTAGCTATTTTCTACTGATTATGACCACTTAGTGATCTAAATACGTACTTAGAGGTTGCATTAGAAGAAAAGAAAAGGAAGGAAGCAAAAAAAAGTTATAAGAAAAAAGGAAAAAAAAATGTGGCAAAGGGGGTCATACTTTTTGATTAAACCCTGTTATATCACAGAAAATAGTTGTAGCATCAATTATTACATCCCAGGTGTCGACACGAATTATTAAGTACCCCCTTACTTAATTAAGCTTTTCTCAGCATTGTCCGTGCGATCTAGTTTCCTCTCTGGGAACGGTAAGAGAGATTGGATTAGATAGTGTGCATTGCATCAAAGTTAGTCACGAGAACCGCACTCCTACAAAACAACCGTTTTAGTTGATTCCTGGTACTGAAGTGATCGAACTTTGTTATGTAAATCACTTCACTATATTTATCACTCTCGGGATTGGCTCATTTAAATTGGCAGATCTCCTACAACCAAGTAGAATAGAGGACTTTGACACTTCGTTAATGCGGGTCCACCATTATTCCTTGAGAACGATAAAAAAATTCTTGAGATTATCTTGGCATATTTATACTTATTAGATCAATCTAAACTTACAAAGTAACTAATAATTTATAACGTACACAGGACTATAATAAAAGAAAACTGATTATCCAATAATTGAAAAGGCTTATTAAGAGTTAGTGTAACAATTTTGAAAGACCAAAAGATTTATAAACCTAAGGGTCGATAGTCTTTTAATCCCTACCATTTGACTGTGAAATTTTGAATTTTTTCTAGGACTCTTTTCCCCATTATAAACTGCAATAATACAACTTTTATTTTACACTTTAATCGTTGGAATATTATCTTAAAAGCACAAACATATTTAAATAAATGTAGAGGTGTTTTTTTTTAAGTTGCCTTGCTTATCGAATCTAAAAAAACACGAAGCCGTAGTAATATTGTAAAAAATTACTTTGCTTTTTATATGATAAAGATGATTTATCTTTTTTCGTGTAATTGAATTTTAGTGTTTTTATGTTATTTAGGGTGTTTAATCAGGTCTGCCTTGACCAATGGAATCGACTTCTCCATTTCCTTCTCGTTACTATGTACAGTGAAGATTAGAGTATAAACTATATGCCCTCACCCTGGAAAATTAGTGGAAAATGTGTGATTGTATAATTCCAGTGGCAGAAGGGTTGCTCTATGACACTTCCGACTCCGTAAGCATGTTTGAGATATGAAGAGAATTATAGTGAGCCTGTGTTTTTCAACTGGCGGTAGAGTTCTAAACTTGTTTTTATGAGTGAAATTTTTGTATCATAAATTCTAAATATTTATGGTTCTGGGTTGAGACCATGTCATCTTATAAACTAAGGTTGACGTTTCGTCCACTTTTGTAAAGGGCTTCATCAGGACAAGAAAAGAAAATGAAAATAAATAATAAAATTAGTAATAATAAAGATAACAATGAAACATGAAACAGGCCATACCATTAACTTTGACAAGACGAAACTAATTGCCAGAATTCCATTTTTCTACAATAGAAAAATCAGATAATCTGAGAAATCACTAAAAAATTTTAACACTCTAAACAAAGACGATGACTACTACCTTTCTCCCATTTGGAAAACGAGCCTATGTTTACATAAACATAACCGTAGCGTTCACTGATCCGCTACGACACTCCTCTCTATTCATAATCACACATGCATCAAGTTCTCGTCCTATTAAACTACCACTTTCGCTACTTTAACCAGTTATTTTGCCACAAGACACCTTTTGGATTCAATGGGCTGGCGAGTCTGCTAGTTCAGAAGTAACTTTCCTTACTCTGTACACTTTAACTTGTCTACTTAATATTATCATTCTTATCTTTATTATAATTAATTTTATTATTTATGTTCATTTTCTTTTCTTGTCTCGATGAAGCTTCTTATAAAAGTGGGTGAAACATCGACCTTAGTTTGTAAGATGATATGGTCCTAACCCAGAACCATAAATATTTATAATGATTCTGATCGTGAAAGCCTCCAACAGTATCACTAAAACCTTTACAGGGAAGATATTGTAAACAAAACAAAAACTTTCAGTAACCTTGGACACTCATTAGCAAAGTTATTTTGTACACTCACCTTTTTGTTACGGTACCGTAATTCTGACATAGTTCCAAATTTCCTTTAAATAAAATATCAGATTAACACATAGTCTAGCCTAAAAATTCTTTACAGAGTAGAACTCTCACCACTCCAGGAACGAATTTTAACACTCAAAAAGAATAGACAATATTTCTAAACAACTCCTACAGCTCCATCTAACGTTATCTGCCACGCTCAGCTACAATGACTGGATTCTGTTTGACCGAATTTCATACTTGCAAGTCTAAAAGACCTCCAAACTCACTACAAAAACTCACTTATGCAAATTCTTGCAACTTTTTAAGAACCTTTCACACTCTGAAAACATCTTACTCGAAAACACTGTCAGAAACCGATCAGAACATATCCTATCTGAAAACGAACTACATATCTTTTCCAAAGGACTAAACTTCTTAATTGCATACAGAAAAATTCCCGCAGAGGAAATTTTTAGCTCTGTAGAATTAGCGATCCGAACTCTACCGCAAGACGATGCCAACCTAATTCGCTTTGAAACAACTAAATGTCTCTAACATGCCAAAACTCCCAACAAAAACGTGATAAAGCAATAAATGACAGCCTTAAAACAGCTATGAATGAACAAGCAAATTGTTATACTCCCTTCAGACAAAGGTAATGCGACTGTAATTCCAAACCGTACAGAATATAAAGAAAAGATTAACCAATTATTACAAGACGGTTCCTATACTTCTATAACCAAAGATCACACTTTAAAGCTTGAACGGGAAATTTCAGCACTTATCAAATCCTCTAATATTCCCAAAGCTTTCCAAAAACGCATAATACCTCGCGAATGTAAACCACCTCGCTAGTACGGCTTTCCTAAAGTCCATAAACCTGATGTCCCTCTCTGTCCGATAGTGAGCACAATTGACTTTAGGAAAGCCGTCCATAAACCTGATGTCCCTCTCTGTCCGATAGTGAGCACAATTGACTTGCCAACCAACCATCTGACAAAATACCTAGCAAATTTCTTAAAACCCTATTCTGTCAATAGCCCTACTAATGTTTTAAATTCCGCTCATTTTACAGAACTATTCGCAAATAGTGAGCTAAGCCCTAATTATATACTAGTCGGTTATGTATATATTCAAAAAATACAAAATCTTCCCGTGCATAAAATTTATGCATGGGGAGATTTTGTGTTTTTTGAATATATACATAACTAAAATACCCCATTTTGAACAACCATCATACTACACTTCTTTCGACATTATGGAATACGTCAGTTTAGACGTAACATCCCTATTCACAAACGTACCTGTCATAGACACTGTCTCCATTATTAAACAATTCCTATGTCAAGAAAACGAATTTGAGTACCTGGCCACGCTTATTGAAAAATGCTTAACTTATATCTATTTTATCTTCGATGAACAATTTTACAAACTTCTGGCACACCCATGGGTTCACCTCTATCCTCGATTGTGGCCAATATATTCATAGTCTTTGGAATCTATGGCTCTAAAAATCCACATACCTTAAACCAACAACTTGGCTCCGTTATGTAGATGACACTTTTGTAATTGTCCTCATCAACACCAAATGCCCAATAATTTTCTAGATCACATAAATAATCAACATAAAGATATTAAGTTCACTATAGAAATTGAAAAGAACGGAACTCTGCCATTCCTTAACGTTCCGGTGGAGCGCCACCTACATGCATTGTCACATCATCATCCGTCACAAAAATAATCGGTAATCAACTCTATAGTCCACCATGCAATTAAGATTTCACAACCAGAACATTTATCTAATATACTGACCCATCTTTAAACTAGTCTTATAGAAAATTGTTATCGCAATTCAGGTATTGGCAGAGTAATAAGCCGGCATCTGCATCCAACTTGAATCCCCAAACCACGCTGTAATTCCGACACCCAATCTTAGCAATCCTTCCATATATACACAGAATAACAGATCGAATTGGCAAAATTCTACGTAAACACAACATCAAAACAATTTTATAAGCCCACTAATAAAATTTCACATATATTACCAAACCCAAAAGATTACGAAAACAGTCTTAAAGCCCCAGGCGTATATAGTATACCCTGCAGCTGCGGTTTAGTATATATAGGAGAAAGAGGACGGTCAGTACAGACTAGACTAAACGAACATAGCGATGCTTTAGAACGTGCCAGTACAGCTCAGCGGTGGCCGAACACTAACATGAAACAGGTCATACTATTAACTTTAACAAGACTAAACTAATTGCCACAATTCTATTTTTCTACAATAGAAAAATCTGAGAATCCGTAGCAATCACTAATAATTCTAACAATCTAAACAAAGACGATGGCTATTACTTTTCTCCTATTTGAAAAACGAGCCTATGTTCACAAAAGCAGAACTGTAGTATTCACTGATCTGCTACAAAACTCCTCTCTATTCATGATCACTCATACATCAAGTTCTCGTCCCATATAAACTACCACTTTCGCTACTTTCACCAGTTACTTTGTCAGAAGACACCATTTGACTTAAATGGGCTGATAAGTCTGCTAGTTCAGAAGTAACTTTCCTTCCTCTTTACACTTTAACTTGTCTTATTAATATTATCATTGTTATCTCTATTATTATTAATTTTATTATTTATTTCCATTTTCTTTTCTTGTCATGATGAAGCCCCTTACAAAAGTGGGCAAAACCTCGGTCTTAGTTTATAAGATGACACGGTCCCAACCTGGAACCATAAATATTTATAATGACTCTAGCCATGAAAGCCTCCGACGATATCATATAAATTCGTTGCTCTGAAAATGTATATATCAAAAGAATTATTTTTCAAAAATCTTATGGTTCACTTCATTGATACATCATTTGTTCTATTTTTTCCTTCAGATTGATTGCAACTAAATAAAATCAAATCTTGCATTTGAATTGCAATTGCTTTTGTGTTCACATTAATTTTTTGCTGTCTTCTCCCTTGCCGAAACCATTCTACCATTTAGTTAGTTAAGTTTTATTTGGTTTTAACCATCCTTTAATGCCTTTTCTATTTTAACATAATTAACCCATGAGGAATTTTTCGTGTTCTTTTACCATTATTTGAAATTATGGTTATTGTATATTGTGCATGAATCCACCTATGATAATGGAACAATATATTAGAATTTTTAATAAACATTTAAGATTAGGATTGCTTGTCCCTAGTCTTATAAGTTTGATACAAATATACTAAAGGTAATTTGAAATAGATTCAGAATGCGTGCATAGGTCATCACTTGATATTACGATTAAATTTTTCAATTTTGGTACCTGCTGAAATGGTAAAGCAAAAGTTTTATGTTCAAGGCCTATCCTTATTATAGTTTTTGTTCTATTTTTCATTACCAGTTTAACTTAAAGCTATTTCAGCTTTAGTGATAAAGCTAAATCTTCATCGAATATATATATATATATATATATATATATATATATATATATAACATCGAAAAAACTATTATTAAAATTTTAAATAATTAAAAAGATTAAATATCTGAAGGAAAATAGCCATTGAGGCACTCCATACAAACTTATGAAACTTGAGCAAACAATCCTAGTTTGAAATAAGTTTGAGCATAAATGCATTAAACATTATTGGAAATAGAATACCTGCATAGGGGTATCATCTGATATAACAGCTAAACTTTCAGTTTTAACACTCGTTGGGATAGTGCAATTGCATAGCCGTTGTACCAGTATTGCAAGGATAATAGGTTCAAAGTCATATTCTCAGCTTACTGTGTTTTTTGTTCTATAAAAATTCTGTTTCGTACTTGCAGCTTAGGTATTTGACTGCTTCTATGAACCAAAATCCCTACAGCTACTTAAATACCAGTAGTTATATTTGAATAGTTTAAAATGACTTGTTACTATTTCTTACTAATATCCAAAATTTCTATGTAATTCATTCGTTCACCATGTTCACATGATGAAATTTAGATAAACTTAAGTTGTTCGTAAATTGTGCATTGTGCTTTTGTTTCTTTGAAACATTTGTTACATTATCAATTTTTTGGCAGTGATTGTTTTGTGCTAAAAAGGTATATGCATGTTATGTTATGTAGCCGAACCTTTGTTAATAAATGTTTGTGTGATTGAGTTGCGTTGATTACTAGATATTTTTGCAGGGCAACAAATAACATTTCCTGGTTCTTCGAATAGCATTGTGGTAAGTAACGTTCTTATTGTTAAATACTTGTAACTGAAATACAAAATTTGGAGGATTAAAATATGGACTTTATATTTTAGTGGTAACATGGAAGCATCCTTCATTCTTTTGAATGCAGCATTATAAATAAAAGTGCAGGGATTTATTTGGAAAAGCATTATTACATTTAATTTAACTACTGTGAAAATAAATTTGGTAAAATATACAAATTAATGCATGTGCACCATTTTGACAATTAAACAGTAGGTTAAATCCCACACTACAAGATGGGAAAAAGTCGATATTTTACTGGTTAATTTTAAGCAATTTACACAAATTAAAATAAGTAGTAGTTAGTATACAAAATGTTTATAACCAAGGACCTTATAAGAACGAACCAAGCTCCAATATGTGTAACTGGCATAACATATGCATGTCAACATCGGATGGTGTATTTAACACACGCATTTGCTCTATAATTGTTAAATATATTGTGTGTCCATATATAACCTCGTTCATTTTGTCCCAACTATGGGCTTATGTGTTTTATTGTCAGACACTACACATTTAGCATAAAACAAAGCGAGGTTAGATTATAACTTGTATGTACATGTTGATCTAGTGATTTCAAAATTGCCTCCGTTTTTAAGCAATATTGCTATTGGTGAGGACCAGTTAAAAGATAAATTTTTAGGAATGTTAGGAAAGCAAGTACTAGTAAATGCACGTCCAAACTATGTTGACCCGTATTTATGCAAGTATCACCGGATTCATTCTTATAACATCCTTGTTTATAACTAAATGACCACCAATCCTTGAAGTATTTGTCTGATCTAATGCATGGTTTTGGAACGTAGGTGCTTGTCGAACAATGGTTGAAAAATATGCTCGTTTGAAGTATTGTGTAAACCTACCTTTTATGTTTCAAGAAATAGTGGGTTAACGCTACTTGGGTATCACGTAAACACTTAATGCTTAACAGCTAGGAAACTTCTCACTGGCAATTAATATCATCCGTTTCAATGGTGTTGTAATGTTTTCTTATACTACCTTCGATTAGTTATAGATGTGACCCTAAACAAACTATAACAAAAACAACGGGAACTCGGGTTTCTGGTTTTTGAAATTATGGTCCAGGGTTAGAAATTTGAGAAAATAGCCAAGTAAGGAAACCTAATTTAACAAAACGGCTAGCTGACTTTTTAGGTTTGCAGATGCAGTGAGCGCGGGGTGGGATCTTTGATGTATTACAAGGTGGAAATTTATTCGTAGGGTCAAATATATGAACAATAGATGACATAAAGGTCGCCACTATACCGTATCATATGATTGACTTCTTATAGGCGGATATAGAAACCTCAAGAGCATAAATTTAACACAACAAATATACAAAACACTTTGTATAGATATAAAGTAGTTACTAATTGCCCAAGTGAACACTGTACTGCAACGTCTCACCTTGGATCTGTAACAAACTTTATAGCATAATCCCAGACTCGGTTTGAGCCTATTTTATGTCATTCCTTAATATTTTAATTCACGTTAGCTATTACTACTCTTGCAAAAATAATAACCACTTAAATTGTAAAGGTTTGTATTAACTTAAATTCTTCCTTTTTCGGAGCATGAACAAAAGTATCTACATTTCATATATCAAAAATAATTATAAGAATATTCTCTTGTTTAAATAAAATATACTTTATGAAAAATAATACTGCACCTTGATGCAGCTGCATAAGAAATTATGAAAGGTAGTACTGTTAGTTTATATGACGGTGCATATTGAGCTTTATAAAAATATATTCGATAATTTCTACAAACAAAATTTTAGTGCCAACACTGACTTCATTTATTTACAATAAAATTGACATTTAAGGTATGGTGTATACACCAAAAGGCAATAAGAGTGGTACACTTATCTCGGAATATTTAAATAAGCAAAAATCACCTAAGGGTAATCGACGCATCAACCAGCTAAGTGGATTGGCAAAACAGTTAACAGGAATCAGACAATCACAAGCGGTTTCCATATCAAACGAAAAATACGTTGTCTCTTCTAAAGAAGTATCAATCAATTTACCATATGTGCAATGCTATAAAAAATGATAACCAAACTTGACAAATTAAAGCCATTGCTTTAATTACGATTTTCTAAGATATTATAAGACCCCAGTTACTATAAGAAACATTTCAAGTGTTCAAATTTATTAGGTAGTAAGCGGAAAAATAAAAGCTTTTGCTGTTGAAGCATGTTCATTTTCCAGAACCCCTATAACTGAATACTTTTGATTTATTTTTATTTATTTATTTATTTTTTATTTTCCAACAGGTAATAAACCCAGTTACAGGAAAATTTGACATTAGTTCAATTTAACAATGCATTTGTTGCAGTTTATTAAGCTCAACATCTACTAAAAAATTTATAGTATCAAAATATATATAATTTTTAATTTCATAAATATTCGTTTTGATAAAATATTTAATGCTCTATAATTATAAAGTACCCAGTATATTTTTGTTCCTCATAAACAAAGTTTCGCTTTCGTAAAACCTTCAATTTACGATTAATTTTTGTTCAAGTTCGAATAAAGTTGCTCCAGAAATCGTGTAGTTTTCGATACAAGGTCACGCCTGATGTTGTTTGTTTCGCTATGCGACACCCATCTGCAATGTTCAAAAACTAGCGAGTGGCTTTTTATCTGTCGTAAAGCAAGCATGTCGTTACCGCTTTCAAGCTCCGGCTTGAGTTTGTGGCCTCCATAATTACAGTTTATGCAGAAAGAACTTCGATGATATTAATCAATGGTTCGTATATTTTTTATTTAAATAACCTGTCTAATCTCCATTTTCTTGCAGCGCAATTATATAAAATTAATTTAAACTATATTAAATTCTATAATGTAATAACAAAAGTTACATTTAAATTGTTCGTATTGGCATCGTTAGCGATACGGCCAATAATGTGGTAAATTTTTGCAACTGGAAGACACATTTAAAATATGTTCCAACTGTAGCTGATGGTTTATCGCATGAAGATTTCTTTTATAACACTTATGTGAAAGCGTAACCTGGTGGTGATTCTGATAGAAGATTCCTACTCTATATTTTACTAACTGTCCGTCAATGTCACTGGTTAGCATCGGTCTAAAAACTCGTTCCACCCTTTTGTTAAAATCCGAGATTGATGCTAAGAGATCCCAATGGGATACGGCTGTTATATGGTGCACAATGTAGTACCTCGGGTGGAGCATTGGGGACGTGGCCGCAAGTATAGCGGCCCTAATTCAAATTATAATGTTATATGGTGCATCAGTACTTCAATTGTTTGTCACATTTCGTGACGTAAGAAAACAGATGGTGAGTGTTGATAAATAATTCTTTCCTGATGTCCAGACTCAGCGATTTTACTTTTAAGGTTAATTGAGAGTAAAAATTTCATCTTAAAAAAAGGAATAGTTTAATTAGAGATTCAAACTTACGAGAATTTGGTGTGTGAATAAATTCTTAATAGGGATTAAATAAACATTTAACTTTATTAACTATTGGTTACGTAAACTTTATGTACCATATTAATATAAAATCAGGCGCTGGTGAAAAATTGAAGATATCAGTTGTTCTCTACAAATTGAGGAATTACGTAAATAAAATTTATAGAATGCCCAAAAATTAATGAGGGGCGATTCTGAAATATAAAGGTCAGCTTATAAGATTTAATTGAAATAGCACTAAATTTGAACTTAGTAAATATCAACTAAAAATTGTTACGATAATATTTCAGTTATAATAAATGTAAATATTCTTGTATTAACATTTATTATTGGTGCCTTAAACGATGCGAAGTATTCCTGAGTGAGGAATTATCAGCCATAAAATTTTATCTAAAAGGTTTTAATCTAGCAGGAAAGTGGTATATTTTTCATATTTTTGATGTGTTGTCCAGGGACGCAAATAGCGACCTCTTGTGATTTAAATATTTAATCTTCTTTTGCAGGTACAAGGTTAGGTGTGTGACTACAGAGCTTGTGTGCTCGTATGCGTTTGTGCACTAAGTAGTTTCTACTTTGTCATATTAGTGCTTTCTCGTTAAAAATAATAATTAACAAAGTAGTGGCGCCTTGGCATTATCCATTAATACACCCCCCCCCCTAGTCTTTTGAAATAACCGCAGGAGTTAGAATTCCAAGTTAGTCCGGAAGATTCCAAATGGCATTATTTTAAACGGATTATTTTACAGCTTTTTCGTGGCCTTTGTGAATGTAGAGATGAATTGTATTTTCTTTGGCAACCACCCCGAGTTCAGTGTTTTGACTTGTAAATTTTAGTCCATTTTAGTTCAAAATTATTATAATTACTGTCGAACAGTTTGTGTTAACGTCTAACACTACACTGTAACGAAATAAAATTTAGAATTAAATTAGGTTTATATTAATTAATCACCGAGAATCGTGTAAATATTAAACTTTGAAGATCCGAAATGATTTCAAGTCAGCATTCGTGTGCATCTCTTGTTTTGTGAGGAATCGCAAATCCGAATTCTCACATTTTTAATTATATTGCGATATGCCAGTTGGCAGACGAAGACGTCAAAGACAACATAAATTGCCTAGGTTTAAAGACCAACTGTTTTATTACAATGGACGAACAAGATAGCCCGTTAGGAAAATGCACGCTTGTTGTTAGCACTTGCAGTTACTACGTGGTGAAACAAGACTATTAAACTTGCGATAAGTGTATGTTTGCTCAAGGCAAGCTTTAATGTACCTTTTTAAATGTTACAAGTTAAGGAATTTTTACACAAATAAGTACAGATGTTCCATTTGGAAATTAGAACTTGTATTTTAATATATTCAGGGCATATTATTATGGATAGTATTATTTTTGATTATTTCACGGGGTTGAAGGGTTGAATTACGAACAATGGTTCAAAAATTGCTTACGGAAATTTTTGGAACGTTACGGCGTTCTAATAGAGGTAGTAAAATCATTAGATCCTATATATATACAAGAATTTACTATCGGGAAAGCAGTCACAACATTTATAAGATATATACAACAGCTTAAAGTTACTTATGGTTAAATGATTTTTTTTAAACAAAATTAGCACTAAGCAGTGTTGCATTTATCAAGAATAAGCAACGGCTATGTTCAAAGACAACAAACATGGAAACAAGGAAAAGGTTGCTGAAAGTAATATGTGTGGAGCACTGCACTGCACAGCTGTGAAACATGGACAGTATGAGGACAAGAAAAAGACAGAAGTCTTTGAAATGTTGTGCTACAAACATATGATGAAAATATGGACAGACAAGGTTAAGAATAAAAAGGTACTAGGACTAGTAGTGGAAGAAACAAAAACATGTGAGAAACGGTAAATAAACTAAAAGAAATAGAATGATAGAACACGTTCTAATGCATGAGGGAATAGTGCGGAATATATTAGAAGCAGAAACGAAAACTGAGAAGTAGATGTAGACCTGGACTAGACTGTTGCACAAAAATAGCAAAAGATGTAGTCTGCGTGAATTTCGGGGTATTGTGTAGGTTAGCTCAGCATAGGAAATAATGGAAGTGCGCGTCCAACCAGTTCCAGAACTGAAAACCTAATGATAATTTAAACTTTCTTAGGTGAGAAATAATGTAGTCAGTGAGTATGAGTACTGTTAAATGAATAAGAATTTGATTTTTCTTAGATAAATGCTATGTATAAGATATCTTTCAAGAGTATTTATAATTATGACGTATATCATTTGGTAACTGTTCGAGGACGACACCTGAATGCTGTTATACTAAAAATGACTTTCTGAAGAAATGATACAGTTATGGTATTTATTAATGCACGAGAAACATTAATAAAAACAACTGCCAGATATCTTAGACATGTAACTTCTACAGCAGGTATAGGAATTATTAGTTAAAATGTTGTTATTTATTTGTGTAATGTTGCTCTGATTGAACTGTAGGAATGTCACTATACAGATAAATGGTATTTGATCTTTTGGAAAACAAAAAACAAAGCAAAGTTTTCTTAAATACTTTGGTCACCAGTTTTAATTGATTTTAATTCTACATATTTATAATGAGTAATTATCAATAACAGTCATTTATTATTTGTTATTTATTGTTTTTAATAAGCCATTTGTGTAGTCACAAAAGTAAGACATAGTAGAAAAGGATCTAATCTTTAATAAAATATCTGTTGGGCTGTAGTTTACATTTCTGATCACTGTGCAATATTTTGTGGGGTATGGAAGCTAAATACAAAAAGTTTATTATTGATAAAGAAATGGAAACAATTATATCTTGTTTTAAGATTCTTAAAAAAATTAATTAGAAAGAAAAATTGTTAGGAGTTATCAATTTTGAATTGCCGAGAAGGTGCGGGAACCTCGTAATAAGTTTAAAAGTGCCCTGACTAACTTTCAGTGGAACGGGAGTAGGTTCCTATGACAAAATGATAACATAGCATCATTTTTACCTGTAACAAGAATTTGGTGTCTAACGTGGTACCCAATTGATTTATTTGGCATTTTATAATCCAGTTTATCTGGTGTCCCTTAGTTTTGGCAGTAAAGCTTTTTCAGGTAAATGGGATTTTCTTTTTCCCATGGGCGGGATAACCTAGAGAGGCAGGGGAGGGAGAGTGGTAGCTGGGGCAGATTTTTTAATGGATTTTGTTGACCATCCGTCCAATTGAAAATCATGCCCAAAGGATTGGAGTAATACTTGACTGTGGGATGCAGCTGATTTTTCAATGGATATTAATTTAGCAATTCAGCACGAGAGATGAAGTGCCATGGCCCATGTAAATGTTCTATTCCCTCGTGGGATGGAGAAGCCCTCTATATGACCTTTTGCTTTCAGCAACATTTACAGAGTTGGATGAAGAGTTTTTAGACTTTTAATATTTAGAATTAAGGTATAACTGGAAATGTAGCACACGAATGACACAGACATTTTTAGTGGTTTAGGATAAGATTATTGAAAAAATCTTGTTTGTAAGTGAGGTGTAGCATTCACACATTATTTAAGCATATATTCGTAAATAGTTAAACATTTATCAATTTCAATTAGTTCATGAGCTTTAGGAAGAAAAATACCCTTAAAATTTTATAGAAGCTCAGATAATTTACAGTTTAGAACGGGATTATTTTAATATACGGTTAAATCCAGAAAAATCAAATACACCAAAAAGTACCTAGTACATTTTTATATAAATGACAATTACGATAGGAATTTTGCATTCTTCATAATCAATTAAAATGGAACGAAATTAATACAGAGAGCAGAAGTACAAAATTATGTGTGAAAAACAACTGGCGTGTACAAAAAGAACAAAATGATATTTGGATGACGAGACAATAGGCACTCAGGGGTCAATATCAAATTGTTGAGAGTTTTACTGGATACCCAGATGCTAGAAAGTTTAAACACTTGAAGCATTGATTTATATTCGTATTGGTCGGGGTGATTAACCAAGAAAGAGTGATGGATTGGTTTCACTTATCAATAAAAGTTTGAATTTTGAGGTGACCTATCGTGCTGAGGAAGTCCACGCCAGGTATATCATTAGTTTTAAGAATCAATTGGAACACTAGAATAACCGTGAGTACTCTATGAGCTTTTTTGTTTGTGTATGATAATTAAGTGCACATGGATTTTCAAATGAAAATGCCTTGATCTATGTAGTGAGAAATTAATATTCCGCTACCTAATTATTCTGTTCAACTATGAAATAGCGACGGAAATAGTTTTGTTTTAAGTATAGTATTATTAGCGGAAGAAGTTTGACAATTTTAGGAGAGTAAGAAATATGTACACACAAACTTAAGCGTGAAATACTTGTTAGTTAAAGAGTGTAAACGCAGTATTTTAATTGTACAATAGAATGGTTACGTGAAAAGTTGGCATGGCGTTTGTTAAGGGTTTTCCAAATAAATGAGACTTTAAAATGTCATATAGATCAATTAGGGAAAAAATTAGTTTAAATGGAACGGGAGTACTGCTCTCATATACATGCTTTCTTGGAGTTCTGTTAATAATATCTAGCCAGCAGGATGTAGATTAGGTTTGTTGTTTTAAGGTTAATTTATGTGCAATGATAGATTTTGAAAATTTCCTGTTAATAGAGTCTAGTTTTAGATGGAAATGTACTTGCACTTAATTATAATATAGGTGAAAGTGAGCATTGTTAAAGAATATCCAGCCACTGCAATGATGAAGTCGAATTTTGGGAGAGGCCTTTATTTTGAACAATTGTTTTAGTTTGATAAAAAAATAAATGAGTGTTTGGAAGGCATGATTACAAAAGCTATAAGATAAGAAGATGTGATTGGACATTGAAAACAGGAAAAGCTATCCAGAATAACCATCTTCCAAGTAGCCAATATATTGATGAAATTGCTAGGATATGAGGCTATGCACCCCTTAATTTTGACAGTTAGTAAAGTCTTTCAAGGTAAGTAATATTTGTAAAATAGTTTTATATTTCGGCCATTTTACATTTTATCATATCTACCATTTTGTTATAGGAACTTACTTTTGCACCAGTGAAAGTTAGCGGTGCTCCTTTCAAAAGTGTTATGAAGTTCCTACCCCTTATGAGCAATTCAAAATTTATAATGTAACATCATTTTTATTCTTAAAAGAATTTGACGGCCAATTGTTGGGAATTTTTTTAATGGAACCTATTACCAATTTAAGGCCTTAATGTTTTTAAAAGTTAGGTTGTTTTTGTGTTAATCATTTGATAAAAGGAGGTAAAATATCTTTGGGAAAGATTATTTTGAGAAGAGGCAGGATCTCCGTAACAGTTTTTAATAGTGCACTGGCTAACTTTCTGTGATGCGGGAGTGGGTCCATTGACAAAATGATAAAAATAATACAATCTAAAATGTAAAATGACCAAAATATAAAACTACAAATACTACTAACCTTGAATGACTTTGCTAACTGTCACAATAAGGAGCACAAAACCATCATATCCTAGCAATTTCGTCGAAGAGCCACTGGCCTTCATATGCGTCTGTTATTATTCTCGCATAATTTTGTATTTGTCTGCTCTCTGTTGTAATGTTTGGACATTACGGGAAATAAAAATCAGATGAACAGAGGGGAAAACAATTTAAAAACGGACCACTTATGTATAATTTTGATTTCAGTATAATAGTGTTAAATAAGCTATTGCAATAAATAGGAGTTCTCTAAAAATAATAAATGTTGAAATCACAAAAGCTCATTTTATTTCTGTACAATGCATTTGAAATGAAACTCTGATTGATTAATTATTTTAAACGCCACCAAAAAAGGAAAACATTTCAATACATTTCTCATAACATCTTAAGAAAGCTTTTGTACATTAAAAATATTCCATGTAATAATACACCAACCCAATTACCGATATCAATTACAATATATGCAAGGTGCAATAAAAATCGAGCTTTTACAATGTAATGCAAAGGGAAAAGTATGAGTTTAAGAAACCCACACAGATTAAATTATAAACCAGACATCATTATACAGGGCATTGTATTCATTTTATATCACAGTTATGCTAGGTTAGCAAAACAAACCATGACTGGCATCTTGCACATGTTAGATATATATTTTAATAGCATATCTCTCTAAGGCAGAAAAGTGGAGATAATGACATCGCGCAGCCACTTGAACAAAAATTTCAATTCTTTAGAAGTCATCAACACAAACAGATGTGGGGATTAGACAGAAAAGTAAATCTTTGGTTTGTCGCCAACACCCTGTTACATATGGAATAAAAATTAAGGTCCTCATGATTGATCACGGAGTTTTGACATAACATAACCTACAAACCCAAAGAGGTTGGAATGGTTCGTTTCTCAGCAAAATAATTTAGAGTTAAAGGTCCCGAAGGATGACATGATATCTCTTGGTTCAATGGAATTCCTGGTGATTTTTGGTTGAAACTGTAAGGTAGAACCATTGTAGAATTCGATGTGTAATTTGAACTGTATTTGTGATTATCATTTTGTAGTGTTGCATTATCAGGAATATAAGGTTTGGACATTATGAATTAATGATAATTTATTGAGATATTTAACTCTATAGTTAGATGCATTAACAATAAACTGATAATGAATTTTACCGTTTTTGTTTATTGTATGTATTTCATATAGGAATATCTCTAGATTACTAATTCGACTAATAATGTAAATACATGTAAAAATAGATTTAAACCATGTGAGTTGAGAGTTATTTGTTCAAACAAATAAGTATTCTTTTATAAGGAAATACATTTCACCAAGAGAACACCCTGTAATTAACAATTCCCTGGTTTACACGTCGGCCAGAGGAAGTCCTATTAAAATAAACATAGTTGACACTCTTTAAACTTGACAGATTGAAAGCCTAACAGGGTAGGTGCTATTAATAACATAGCTTGAAATCACACCTAGGTAGAATTTAGATCATTACTCGATTTTGTTCAATTTTCCGCCATTTTTTGTTATAAGAACCCACTCCTGCACCACTGTAGTTGGCTGTCGTGTCCTTATTTTGTTACGAGATTCCCGCCCCTTTTGGGCAATTCCAAATTTAAAAACTTAATGCTTCAAACATCCATAACACTATTAATTTCATTACATTGTCGATTTAATCTCCCATCTTTTGTTAAAATTCCGCATTCTGTATTTTATCAGTTTGTGGTTATCGAGGTTTCCTGAACTCCATGTGCATCAAAACAATATTAATGTGGACAATAATATTTCTGATTTTCATCAGCGGTTTTTCTAATTGATTATGAAGAAAGTAAAATCCCTATCGTTATTGCTGTTTATATAAAAATGTACTAGGTACTTGTTTGTGTATTTGTATGTCTTGTTTTAACCGTATATTGAAAGTCTCCTCAATTGTAAATTATCTGAACTTCTATAAAAGATTTAAGGGTACTTTACTTACTAAAGCTCCTAACTAGTTGAAAATGATAAATGTTTATCTATTTATGAATGTTTAAGTAGCACGCGAACGTTACAAAATCTTACAGTTTATTTAATTTTTTAAGTACAAAAAATGCATTCGTTTCAATTGATGTGGTGCATACTTTCTCTCTGAGTTTTTTTTAATATTATTCGATTTTTGTGATGCATTGCAACAAATTTTATGATTATTCTTTGGTCTAATAAGTTTAGGTGGATCAACATTTGTTTGAATTAAAATTTCCTTACAAACTTTAAAACATACAGCGTTGTTCGTTAAATAATGTTGACTTTTACCAATATCTAAAATCAATTGTTTTTTTTTTCACTAACCTAATCAATGGGAAAGTTTACCGATCTGCTAATTTACCTTATTTTGTAATTGAAGGCGTTCTGGGTATTTGGATAGTCCCAAAGTCAACTTCATATAGTGAAGCTATTTGACAACTTCAATTATAGTATAATATGTTATATTGCTTCCATTTGTTATAGTTAGCAAGCAGATTTAGATGTAGTATTAATATCTATATATTTGAATAACATCTGTATTTTTTGATACTAATAATTGAAAGCTTGCTTATTTTGCTTACCGTAGATTAATAGTATATATTTTATATAATATAACATATATTGTATTTTTATTGTTAGAGAGTCTGCCAGATCTACTTTGAAGCCTTACTTAAATTCCCAACAACGATCTGCAACACTGCCTGCTAATTCTTCCTTAAATAATAAATAGCATTTTAAGAAACCACTAACTATTATTTATTTAAAATATAGGTTAGAGGTTTTATCGTCTCTTTCCTTTTCATCACTAAACTTTTAAAACAATTCCTAAAAAGTACTTCAAAGATGTATTTTATTCTGCATATACAAAGAAACTGTACAAATAGCTAAGTATGTAATCTTTTATAGTTAACTTTTAACTAAAATTTGTATTTTATTTTGAAAATGATTTTTTATGTATAGAATGGTTTTCAGATTAATATTTGCTAATACGAAACAGTTGTATATTTATTTTAATACAAAAGGCAGGTGCTTTTATGGTTTACTCATGAATATGTTTGCAACTATGATGGTGTCGATATCTCATGTATTGGCTGGAAAGATAATAAAACTGTTTGCCTACTGTCTACATTTACCGGAACACTTCCAAAGGCAACTTTAGAAAGATTTGACAGAAAGCAAAAACGGATTGAGATAGAGTGCCCGAATGTAATAACTGAGTATAATCGCCACATGGGAGGCGTCGATCTTATGGATAGCCTTATTGGCAGGTACAATATAAAATTCGTTCCAAAAGTGGTACATACGTTTATTTTATCACCTCCTTGACCAAATGATAGTGAATGCTTGGTTACTCTACAAACGAGTAGAAAACAGCGTGGTGAAACTACCAACATAAGACTTGCTGATTTTCGAGCAGATATAGCTTGTTGTTTATGCAAAGTAGGCGTCGACAATTATTCAAAAGGGCAGGCCCTCTGAAACTGAAAAAATTGCAGCTGAAAAGGCACGTTCTGCAACGACCTCTTATGTTCCACCAAAAGACGTAAGGCTTGATGGGGCAAGTCATTGGCCAATATACGAAGAAACTCGCCAGAGATGCAAGTACCCTTCATGTAAATCATTTTCTTATATAAAATGTCAGAAATGCGGTCTACATTTTGCCTAAACAAAAATAATAATTGTTTTGTAAAATTTCATACTTCTTAGGAAGATCGCTTAAGAGAAGCATTATGTATCGTATATGCTACAAGTAAACATTTTGAAAAATAAATATATAATAGTTAATCAAGATTTTTTTAATTATTTTTTCCTTTATGTAAGCATAATTTTGCAGCCAAAAATATTTTTCTTATGGCTATTAAAAAAATTGCGTTATGTAGGGTTAAGAAAGCTTTTGCACATTAAAAATATTCCATGTAATAATACACCAACCCAATTACAAATATCAATTACAATGTATGCAAGGTGCAATAAAATCGAGCTTTTACAATGTAATGCAAAGGAAAAGTATGAGTTTAAGAAACCCACACAGATTAAATTATAAACCAGACATCATTATACAGGGCATTGTATTCATTTTATATCACAGTTATGCTAGGTAGCAAAACAAACCATGACTGGCATCTTGCACATGTTAGATATATATTTTAATAGCATATCTCTCTAAGGCAGAAAAGTGGAGATAATGACATCGCGCAGCCACTTGAACAAAAATTTCAATTCTTTAGAAGTCATCATCACAAACAGATGTGGGGATTAGACAGAAAAGTAAATCTTTGGTTTGTCGCCAACACCCTGTTACATATGGAATAAAAATTAAGGTCCTCATGATTGATCACGGAGTTTTGACATAACATAACCTACAAACCCAAAGAGATTGGAATGGTTCGTTTCTCAGCAAAATAATTTAGAGTTAAAGGTTCCGAAGGATGACATGATATCTCTTGGTTCAATGGAATTCCTGGTGATTTTTGGTTGAAACTGTAAGGTAGAATCATTGTAGAATTCGATGTGTAATTTGAACTGTATTTGTGATTATCATTTTGTAGTGTTGCATTATCAGGAATATAAGGTTTGGTCATTATGAATTTAATGATAATTTATTGAGATATTTGACTCTATAGTTAGATGCATTAACAATAAACTGATAATGAATTTTACCATTTTTGTTTATTGTATGTATTTCATATAGGAATATCTCTAGATTACTAATTCGACTATTAATGTAAATACATGTAAAAATAGATTTAAACCAGGTGAGTTGAGAGTTATTTGTTCAAACAGATAAGTATTCTTTTATAAGGAAATACATTTCACCAAGAGAGCACCCTGTAATTAACAATTCCCTGGTTTACACGTCGGCCAGAGGAAGTCCTATTAAAATAAACATAGTTGACACTCTTTAAACTTGACAGATTGAAAGCCTAACAGGGTAGGTGCTTTTAATAACATAGCTTGAAATCACACCTAGGTAGAATTTAGATCATTACTCGATTTTGTTCAATTTTCTGCCATTTTTTGTTATAAGAACCCACTCCTGCACCACTGTAGTTGGCTGTCGTGTCCTTATTTTGTTACGAGATTCCCGCCCTTTTGGGCAATTCCAAATTTAAAACTTAATGCTTCAAACATCCTATAACACTATTAATTTCATTACATTGTCGATTTAATCTCCCATCTTTTGTTAAAATTCCGCATTCTGTATTTTATCAGTTTGTGGTTATCGAGGTTTCCTGAACTCCATGTGCATCAAAACAATATTAATGTGGACAATAATATTTCTGATTTTCATCAGCGGTTTTTCTAATTGATTATGAAGAAAGTAAAATCCTATCGTTATTGCTGTTTATATAAAATGTACTAGGTACTTGTTTGTGTATTTGTATGTCTTGTTTTAACCGTATATTGAAAGTCTCCTCAATTGTAAATTATCTGAACTTCTATAAAAGATTTAAGGGTACTTTACTTACTAAACCTCCTAACTAGTTGAAAATGATAAATGTTTATCTATTTATGAATGTATGTTTAAGTAGCACGCGAACGTTACAAAATCTTACAGTTCATTTAATTTTTTAAGTACAAAAAATGCATTTGTTTCAATTGATGTGGTGCATACTTTCTCTCTGAGTTTTTTTTAATATTATTCGATTTTTGTGATGCATTGCAACAAATTTTATGATTATTCTCTGGTCTAATAAGTTTAGGTGGATCAACATTTGTTTGAATTAAAATTTCCTTACAAACTTTAAAACATACAGCGTTGTTCGTTAAATAATGTTGACTTTACCAATATCTAAAATCAATTGTTTTTTTTTCACTAACCTAATCAATGGGAAAGTTTACCGATCTGCTAATTTACCTTATTTTGTAATTGAAGGCGTTCTGGGTATTTGGATAGTCCCAAAGTCAACTTCATATAGTGAAGCTATTTGACAACTTCAATTATAGTATAATATGTTATATTGCTTCCATTTGTTATAGTTAGCAAGCAGATTTAGATGTAGTATTAATATCAACATATTTGAATAACATCTGTATTTTTTGATACTAATAATTGAAAGCTTGCTTATTTTGCTTACCGTAGATTAATAGTATATATTTTATATAATATAACATATGTTGTATTTTTATTGTTAGAGAGTCTGCCAGATCTACTTTGAAGCCTTACTTAAATTCCCAACAACGATCTGCAACACTGCCTGCTAATTCTTCCTTAAATAATAAATAGCATTTTAAGAAACCACTAATTATTATTTATTTAAAATATAGGTTAGAGGTTTTATCGTCTCTTTCCTTTTCATCACTAAACTTTTAAAACAATTCCTAAAAAGTACTTCAAAGATGTATTTTATTCTGCATATACAAAGAAACTGTACAAATAGCTAAGTATGTAATCTTTTATAGTTAACTTTTAACTAAAATCTGTATTTTATTTTGAAAATGATTTTTTTATGTATAGAATGGTTTTCAGATTAATATTTGCTAATACGAAACAGTTGTATATTTATTTTAATACAAAAGGCAGGTGCTTTTATGGTTTATTTAAAAGTATTTTAATTTTTCTTACATTCCAGTTTAAAAATAGATGCATGCCTTGTATATTTTTCTTGTACAGTATATTATATGATGTTAATTAAATGTGCTGTGAAGGTTATTATGTTGTGTATCTTAAGATAAATTGAACAACATATATTTCAGTGGTTCCTAAGCACTACTAAATAGTTCTTAAAATGTTCAAAATGAGGCTGTTAATCATTTTTACGATATTGGTAATATAATGTAGAATATGTATATTAAATAATTTACAGTATTTATCTTTATTTAGCTAATCAACATGCATGCTTATTGATTATCATTACTTGCATAAAACATGTTGCCAAATTATTTCTTAAATTTTTTGTTCCCACATGTGTTTCTTGTTGAACATTGTTCTACAAGAATTTGTTAAATTGCTTGTGATTTAGTTTACTTGATCAATGCTCATTAAATACCATGCCAGTATTATGTTTGTTTTGAGTTTAAAATCTATTTCAATAAAAGATTTAATTTTTCTTTATTTTTTGCCTCATTTGATAGATAGGTTTTGCCATATTTTCTACTTGTTTGGTTGTTTTTGATATTTTCACTTACTTGTTTAATTATAATCTCTCTGTTTTTACTTCGCTTAAAATATTTTCTTCTTCTACCTATTTCCATTTGAAATTTTATTTGCACCCCTGATTATCATCTAACCTCTTAATTAGTGTTCCAGTAACAATCTTTTTTTTATCTTCGTATTAATCTTTGTATCTTGTTTTTCTCAGAATATGAAGTTCTTGTACCATTTTATTTGTTTTCTCTTAGAGACTGAACAGTATGGTTGCATTGCCTGTGAATGTAATATATTTTATTTCTGTTTAACTTTATTGTTTTTCGTTGATGCTTTTTTGTGATTTTTAGCTCTACAGTATAGAAAAATATCATATGTCTGCTTTATAGTAGGCTATAAATGACAAATAAATATAATACTGTAAGAAATGTAACTTTGACGATATTTCCCCTTATAAATATTGCATGAGGGTGTTCAAAATACTAATTGAATTAATACCCATGCAGACCCATAGGTTATGGTTCAGAGATTCTTTTATGTGATACGAGGTACTAATTGCTTCATTCTTTCCAAAGGATGTTTTTATTTTATTTTTTAATGAAATTTGAAATAGCCAAAACTCTAGCAGTTCCAATGATATTGAAAAACAACATATTATCTTTCATACTATCAAATAAATATCCAAGATTTTAGTGCTAAAGCAATATACTTAAACTTCGAAAGGTAATAAATTGACACCGAATAGTTTATTGCAATTACAAATATACATCATGCGGTTTGGTACATTTATAGGATAAGTTTAACTCTATCAAAATAATTCTAATTTAAAAAACAATCCAATTATTTGTAAAAATAAAAAAAACATGCCATTAAAAACTTTTTATAATGCTATTTAGTTAATGTTTGAAAAGATCACCATCTTGCACAAGACGGTAATCTAGCTATAAAATTAAGCTTGTGCATTTGTTAATATTTCATGCTTTATGGTATTTAAGGAAATAATACTTTTCACACGAACTTCATTAAAGTTACGAACACGTTCATGCCCATTTCCATAAATTATCAGGTCGCATGACACCTAGAGAAAAAGAAAAAATGGTATCTTTATTGGTACAAGGCTTCATCAAAATTTATATTAAGACATTAAGCAGTTCAAACTATTTTTGGTTCGTTAAGTGTTAAATACTTATTGTTATTTAAGTTGCTATTGATAAAAAATGTATCAATGGAATTACCAAAATTTCCAGCCCACACCAACTTTTAAGAATATTGCATCGGTAGGGAATACTGTGTTTTCCACAAGAGTAAGCAACGGAGACAAATGGATCATCATGGCCGTTTAAAGTAAAAGAAGACTCGTCAATAAAAAAAAATTCCAATTAATCTTTATTTTCATTAGCTCAATTCATCATTTGTTCATAAAATTCTATAAACTTTTCATGATCTTCAGGAAAACATTCTTGTCTAATACACAACTATAACAATTTCAAAATATTTCCAACTATGGTTGAACTTCCCTTTTTTTGCAGTTTTGCGGCATTCACATTCTTCATTTAAGTTACAAATAGGAGGATCTCGCCAATAGTGTTATTGTATTTAAACATCCACGTTTTTAAATTTACGAATAATATCTATTCAGTATGCCGTGAAAGATTAGAAATATAATTTTCTACTTACAAATACTCACGAGCAAAAGCTAATTTAATGCCATTTGATAACTATAACTCTTAAAAATCTTCGATTAGGACTGTATTTTATATGTACTATTGTTAAATGAAGGAGCACTACTGTTTTAATGAACACTACATGCACTTGGGCGAGAAAGTATCTTATTGTAAGGCAACACAAATGTCTTCAAACTTTTTACTAGCTATGTGCACTGCTGGAGAACAACTCTTTTGAGTTTGGTACAAGCTAACAAAGGAAATAGTGATTCTGATTGGTTCGTACGGGATCGTTTAGGTTAGGGTTAATTATGTACAAGCCAGGATGGCAATTAATAATTTTTGTAAAAGCATTAACAATACCCATTGTCGCACCCTGAAGGATTGGCTTGTTTTCAAATGAAAATGCAAATATGTCCATTACCTCTTACATGTAATGCAGCTTAAATAATATCACTTAAAAATCTGCACTTTTTCTGTGGAATATACTAGTGTCGAATTTGTCCAAAATATGTTTTCTGTCCTAAAATGTAAACGGCGGCAAATGTAATGTGTGGCTTACCTACCCCAATAGGCTAATATGGAATCAGTGCTTGTGGTGTGCTGTGTATTCTATATATACAAGTTGATTTATTGCAATTTCTTTGTCTTACTCTTTTAAAAGTTGGACCCGTGTAATATTTTTCCATTTATGTATTACGTTAGTGAAAAGAAACAACTTTGTGTATCGTTCTTTGTGTCGTATTTCTTTCTGTTCTAGTGTTTGTTGAATCACAATATTGAGTGTATAAGCTGAGTGAGTACCTGTGATGCAATAATGTGAAATATAAAACAATATACTTGTCCTTCCAGTCACAGCTCTGAATGTGATTAAATCTTGTAGACAATATACTCCCAATGTCAGTTTTTCTGAGATTTTTGGCAAATGAAAAGTTCTTATAAACATTTGAAATTTAAAAAACGTCAAGAGTGTGTAATTGTTGAATCATGCATTCTTGTATGGGCATTTGATGTTTAAATATAATTAACTGTTGTGTTGTTTCACAATTTCATTTAGTTTGTTTTACATTCTTATGGCATGAACAGTAAATCATTTTGGTTATTTGAATTTTGAACAACCTCGTGTTAAACTACGGACCGCTTTGCATTCTACACATTCACTGTTAAAGACTCGGTTTCGACATACAATTGGGTGTTTTAACAGTGTTAAGTAATGTCTGAATTTTTTTAATGTCTAGATATTGCCCAATGCTTCGTCACTTTCAAGTAATAATGTACCAATTATCAGTAAACATGTTCATCGCAGGGACTGCGTTATTGTCATTAACAGAATCACAACCATTTACAGGATAATACTGTAATTTAGTATCTGCAACACACAAGCTGTAGTGTATGGTAATACAATCAAATATAAATAGTAAAACAGAAAAACTCGTATAAGTCTGGATTTACATTGTTTTCAACTGAACTGTTATATAACGTGAAAATTGCTTCAGTGATAGTACAAAATACCACGCATTGAACATGTTTGACATTTAAATGGGTGAATTATTTAACCAGTTTGTTTGTGCGACATTAGTAAAAAAAGTACAATAGCTTTATATTCAATGGCAGACCAGTAAAATATAATCTTGACAATAGTGCTGATGATTCTAGAAAACCTTGTAGGATTTTACATAAAAATAGTTGACCACTCAGTTTGCACCAAACTTAACTATAGCGTATTATAAGGAGCGCTTTCTAACAGATCAATATATAAATCATACTTTTGGTCCCTATATAAGATTGCAGTATTCTACATTTGTTCCAATTAAGCTGAAGGGGTGTTTTTAAATGCTGTAGCTCAACTGTCTACTTCACTGTTATTCGTTTTTAGGTTGTTGCTTTAATTGCTAATAGGATATATAAAAGTAGTAGCTCTTCTGACAATTCAATATGTTGACTGTAAACTGTACACATATAAAGATCACTCTGTAGATTTTACATTATTTTATTAATCAACATATTACAAAAGCATACTAAATGTGTTTGAAGTAATTCCCGCCAACATCAATTCACGATCGAAGCTGAAACTTTGTCTTTTTAAATGTATAAAACCAGACCCCTAAAGAAAAAACATTTTCCTTGTAGTGGAGAATCTAGAAATTTCTTAATTTACCAAATTTTCTGAAATCACTCTTGGATTACCAATGCTTTCCTTCACTGGCGATGATTGTTTAGTTCTAACAAAATTCTTTTGGTTTATCATCGGCATTGACATGGACATGTGTTGTTGGTTATTGCTTCATTGAAACGAATTGCTGTAGCACATTGGTTGCACGAATGTATTTTGGTGCTGCTTTCTGATGGTATTATGCTTGCTCTTTGCCTTCCTCAAGAAATCTTATTTTAGTCCTCTTATCACTCCGTTAATTATCGTTCTTGTTATTCTCTATTACTCTAGTAATATTGCACTTTGGATCTTAAAGATTTTCCTTGCTTCTGCTATTCTGCTTTTAATATTCCTTTCATTTTATTATCATTAATGATTTAACTACCGATGTTGGAAAATTCCTTTATTTCTTCTAATCCTCGATTTACTGTTATCTTGTACTGCTTTCTGTTTACTCCCGTCCTATTATTTTTGTTTTGATTTTGATTTCATGCCTAAATCTCGATCAAATATTTCTTTCATTTTATTTAGACCTATTTGTAATTCCTTCTCTGTTTTCAGAAATAATATCACTAAATCATTCGCATACCTAAACATTTGAATTTCTCTGCTGAATCACGACAACAATCTTCTATTTTTATTTTTATTGTTTGTTCCATTCAAGTTAAAAAAGATTGGTAATAAGACACGTTCTTGCCGATTTTTGATTCTGCTATCTTATTAGTTATATCTATTTCTACTGTTTGTTTCCGAGATAATCTATTCCGACTTCCTTTAATATAATAAACAATATCTGCAAAATCTATTTTTGTTAATTAGGTATATGCTTTGTCATAAGTGTTTCAATTAGTACATCGAATTTCATACATGTTTGTGATTGTCTTTTCTATTCCTTGTAGGAATCTTCAAGACGAATTAAATTTGTAAGCAGAACACCCTTTTTCGACATCATCTGCTTTTGTATTTATTTTATTAGCTTGATGTGACTTGGAATCAATACGAATTTTATGACCTTTTGTTTCACTTTTATTATATCATATGCTAGATTCCAGAGTTTTATTATGAGAGGATCGGTACTGAATGTTTCGTCTATTTTGTTGTGCATGCTATTGAGTCCACACAAGTCGTGTTATTTTATTTATTGCTATTGCAAAAGAGTGCAACATTGAAGAGAAGTTCTCATGGGGTGCTATTCTCAAGTTACCAAGTCGATGGTTCTCTGATCTTATTCTCACTGAGAAAGTGTGTTTTGAAACAAAAATTATAAATATTGTTAAAGCTCACAAAACCCCATTGATTAATGGTTTTAATGTGTCCTTTGCCAGGTCATTTCATATGTTTTTCTTTATTAAATAATATTGCCATAATATACTTTCTCTTTAAAAATGAGTTTTGAATAGCATTTTGTACATCTACCAAAGCATTTATGATTATGTGGTATTTGCTAAGCCAAAGTAATATTTTATTATTTAACATCAGTAGTTGTGTGAGGAATGAAATATGCATTGAGTGAACTAAATTTTGATTTGTCTTAAAGGGACGGGGTCTTGTAATAATATAAGGGTGTGTTGGCTAACTGCAGTGGCATACGAGTGGGTTCATATGAATAAATGAGTAATGAAAATAAAGAAACACAAAAATAATAATTAAAAAGGTTTTTACATTCAAAACTCTACATTATGTTAATACTCACCTTGGAAGGTCTTGTCTCTGTCGAAATCCAGGGGTTACGAAACAGGCTATCACGACAATACCTTTGATGTCATTTCTATGTGGAAGACTGTTATTCTGCATAAAACTCCTTTTGGTATCCTAAAGTTGGTCATAATTAAAAAAATTTCTCAAAATAAAATGCTCCTTTCAAATACGACTATCACTGGAGTAGCTGGATATTCTTTACAATTCACTCACGTTATCTATCTCCTAAATAAATTAAATAAAAATCAACCTAAACTTAACCTCTATTAACATACAAATAATTTCCATACACATACAAATATTCTTTTTTAAAGATAAATCTTACCAAGTAATCTGAACAAATGTTTTTAAAATAAAATCTTAAAAACAAAACTTAATCTAAACCATCTACAAAACTATTTACCATTCCAAATTTTTCCCATTTTGCTATTTAATAATTAGACATTAATGAATCCCAAATTATTGGCAATATTGTTCATAAACAAACAAAAAAAAAAGTGACATTAAATCCCAATTTTGTGTTGTCATTGTCGTTTCCAAAATTTTTAACATCTACACATTTCTTAATATTTAATAATAACTGTATCTTTATATTTAATAACCATTCGTCCCATTGATAGATCCTTAATAAAAGAAATCAACACGAATGTTCACTTAATGTCCTACGTTGAAAAATGTCAAACATATTTACGTTCACCCACATATAAATTGTACGTATAAAATTATTTACAGTTTAATTTCCAGACCACATCAGCAGTTATTTTGTCAATACTATACATTTTGGTATTATTTATTTTTTGAACAACTACAACTTAACCTCAAAATTTCCAACTTAATGGCAGGATGAACAAATCCAGTTTCACTCCCTGCAATGGTCATAACGATGCTAATTCCGCCCACAGTGGGGGGGTTTGGAAATATCATGCAGATTCGCAAGCGTAAGAACAAAATAATTCATCGTATGCCACATATTTCTCCTGTCTAGCTGTACTCCGTACCCTCACTTCACTACATTTTTAAATCCTAACTAGCAACCCTTAATTTTTCACTCATACAGAACAGCCCCTCTCCCCGAGCGCGATCACATCTACCCGCACCCCCTACATTATCGATCTTTTCAGATTAATGTTTCCTATATAACTGACTTCTATTACCTCCAAACAGCCATGATCTATTTGCGTCTATTACTACATTTTCATGTTTTCAGGTAACTGAGTTCTATATAACGCTAATTCTACTTCCGTTGCATCCATCAAAACTCATTTTATTCCCATTATAAATCATATTTTATTGTGTTCAGCATCTAGATAATACAATGTTTCGAGTTCATTCTATGCTTGCTTTACCATTCTCACGGTTTACAATTTATTACGATGTATTTATCTGTGCATGCTTGTCACATTTTGATGCCTGCTTTGTGGTGTTATTAATGTCTTCGCCTGTTCATTGTTACCATACAATGTAGCTAAAAGTTAAATTTGTTCTTTCCTATTTGAATTGTTCGTTTTATAGCAACAAAAGTTGAAATATCCTGATTAATCAAGAATACTTATTTACAAAATCTTTTATACATTGAGTATCCATGTATCCTTCAAAATTAAATTTTAATTATTTCATACCTAATTTATTGTTAAGTAACACATCACGTTACAGATGCTTACTTCTTTTAAGTAAAGTATTTAGTAAAAATTCATATCCTTGCCAACAACAGATTTATTACATTCCTCTCATCATCATCATTAGGTCTTCAGTTCTGGAACTGGTTAGACGCGTACCATCATTGTTTCCTATTCTGAACTAACCTACACATTTCCCTGAAATTTGCACAGTCTGCATCTATCACTATCTGATCTAGGTCTACATCTACTTCCTTTTTCCTATCTCTGCTTATAATATATCCCATACTATTCCCCATAAATGCCTTAGAACGTATTCTGCCCTTCTATTTCTCCTATTTTTTTTCCACAGATATCCTTGTGCCTCTACTATTTCTATAACTTATTTGTTATTAACTTTGTCTGTCCAAGCTATCATTCTCATACATCTGAAGCACAGCATTCCAAAAGGCTGCTACTGTTTTTCTGTCTGCTGTACGCCCGTATTTCTTACGCATACTGTGCTGTGCTCCATACATATGCTTTCAATAATTTTCTTCTTGTTTCTATGTTTGTTGTCTTTCAACATAGGCGCTGTTCTTTCCTGTTAGATGCAGTTCGATCCCCTTCTATTGTTTTACAATTATATACCCTATTTCTCTGACACTCAGTGGTTGTAAAGGGGGGTAAGCAGTCTGTGGCTTCCAAGCTCCCCCAGCACTTGAACATTTGCCGATTTAATATTTTTTCCAATATATCTTTTTGCACATTCAACATTAGTTGCAGATATTTTACAACTAACAACTGTAGTTGTTTATAATAATCATCAGATTTATCTGTGCCTATTTTTCCGTCATTAGGTTTTCCATCTCAAAACTGGTTGGACTCGTACCTGCACTTATTTATATTCTGAGCTAGCCTACACAGTTCCCTGAAATTCTCACACAACCTGTATACAGCTCAGTTCCCCTTCTATTGTTTTCTAATTTTATGCCCTATTTCACAGAGATTCAGTGAAGGGGGTTAAGCAGCATGTGGCTGCCACGATCCCCCAACACTTAGACATTTGCCGAATTAATAGTTTTCCAGTAAATCCTTTCACACAATTAACATTATTCGAGGATATTGCCCAATCAATACTTGTAGTTGCTTATAATAATCATCATGTTTAAGTATAGTTACTTTTTCGTCATTAATTTATCCATATTGGGACTGGTTGGATGCGTACCTCCATTGATTTCTATTGTGAGCTAGCCTACACGTTTCCCTGAAATTCCTACAGCCGACATCTTTCACTATCCGTGTGCAGTAATCTAACCTAGGTCTACCTCTACTTCTCTTTTTTCTTATCTCCACTTCTAATATATTCCGCACTATTCCCTCATGCCGTAGTATGTGGCCTATCATCCTATCTCTCCTATTTTTTATCGTTTTCCGCATATTTCTTTCTTCCGCTACCATTTTTAGTACCTCTTTGTTCTTAATTTTGTTTGTCCATGATATCTTCATCATACGTCTGTAGCACCGCATTTCAAAAGCTTCTACCTTTTTCTTGTCCGTTTCCCTACTGTCTAGGCTTCACAGCTGTACAGTGCTGTGCTCCACACATATGTTTTAAACAATCTTTTCCTTGTTTCTATGTTTGTTGTCTTTGAACATGGTAGTTACTTTTTCTTGTTAAATGTAGCACAACCTTGTGTTAATCTTTGTTTAATATCTTTTGTGCTTTTCCCATCTTGCATTATTTGGCTTCCTAGGTAGCTGAAATACTTAACCGCTTGTAAGTCAGTGTTATATATTTGTATTCTTGTTTTTGATTTATTTTCCCCTCTTTTGCATACTAGTACTTTAGTTTTAGCTTTGTTAATTTTCATACCGTATCTCTCTGTTAGAATCGTTTTCATTTCATTAAGAGCAGCTTTTAACTCTTCCTTGCTAGATGCTAATACCGCTATATCATCTGCAAATCTAAGCTTATCTATTTTTTGTCCCTGCATAGTAATTCCAAATTTCTTCTGGCATTTGACTGTATTCATTGCATCTTCAATGCACAAGTTAAAAATTAATGGGGATAGGGCACATCCCTGTCTCATCACCCATTTCTTAATGTTTACTTCTCTACGTTCCTGCTCTGTCTATTACTGCCGTTTGACCTTTGTATAAGCTATGTACTATTCATCTATCCCTATCTCATTCCAATTTTTTTGAGTATTTCGAACATTTTTCCTTTTTACATTGTCGAATGCTTTTTCCAGATCTACAAACTCTATATGCACGCTTTTCCCTTTTTCTATTGTTTTCTCCATTATCACTCTCATTCCTCTAATGCTTTTCAATTTCTATCATTGTAAAAGGAAACCTTAGGCTTGTCTATGATTTGTTGGAAAGTCTAATTCCTGTTTTTTTTACTGTTTTGAAGTATAAAATTTGCATTCTTTTGGGACAATTTACTGTTTGCTTAAAAAGTTTATTACCGTAATCATCCCTACCTCTTTTCCTTCCTCTAATGTTAATATTAGTGGAAACTAATTTTACTGGAAAACGTTTTTCAATTTTTGTATATTTTTTAATTTGTTTCTAATAATTTACATAATTTGAAAAAATAACGCTAAACTGTTGCAGTACAATAATCGATTGGAATTTGTCTATAAATAGCAACATTACATCGGTGTTTTGCAACTTTGACTTATAGCACTGATTAGCTAATAAATATAAATTCAGATAGTAATTTTTTAATCTGATCAGATATAGTAGCTGCCAAAAATGTATACAAATTTGA
The DNA here is from genome assembly GCA_036346225.1 of Platerodrilus igneus. NCBI lineage: Eukaryota > Metazoa > Arthropoda > Insecta > Coleoptera > Lycidae > Platerodrilus > Platerodrilus igneus. Next base: position 11,412,081 of record JARFIW010000003.1, read on the forward strand.
AAATTAAGTATTTGTATGTTGTTGATTGCACTCATACGCATCTGTAAGAATATTAATGTCAAAATCAATGAAGGGTGCATTATATCACCAATAGTAATCATATCATTAATATGAAAACAAAATCACCCTGTTTCATAAAGTTCTGAGTTGAAAACTATATGGTAATTTTCATTAAGAAAATTGACATTCGTCCTAGTATTTCATTGTAGTACACATCCTCTACTGAATTTCAGTTCCTTCATGATTTGTAATTACAAATTTGTTTAGTGGCAGCTATGTTAAGGAATAATTTCTCTTTATTTATTATAGCATACTATTAGATAACGTTTAAGAAGCATGTGTGTTTCACATTGTTTTAAGAATATTAAATTTATCTGTTTATATTTTTGTTCAATTTGAAATTATATTAAGTACAATTTAAGTTAGTATTACGTAACACAATCTGATTAGCTTGAAGCTTTTATTTAAAGTATCCACCGTGGCATTATTCTCGTAAAAATAAAAAATTTTAGTCAATGTTAGAATACTGTTATTGCTTGCTTTGAGTCTACATTTTTGTGCTCATTTTTGCATGCAATCTGATATTGCAATGTAATTTTCTTTCTAAACCTTCTTTTATCAGATCCAGGTGGTTCGGATTTTGTTTTACTTATTGATTTAATAATAGCTATCGTTCAGAGCCCAAATTTTAAGCATTTTCTGCTACCTAAGTGTAATTAAATATTAGTAAATTCAGGTGTTATATTTTAATTTTCTGCAATAGAAGTAACAACACCTTTCAAATTTCATTATATAAATTTACCTTTCACTTGAATATATGTCTAATTACATGGGATTGTTATTAACCAACTTTTTAAATATGTACATTTTGAATATGGAATACCTAAATCAAATAAGTCGGTATTCTATAATATACATAGTACAGTGGTATTTTAGAATTCTTGTTGGGATTTGGAATACGTAATCCAGAAGCGCTGAGTAAATATGAATCTATCTATATACTAATTAATTTTATTTTCAAAGATTTAATTGTTCTAAAATGGTAATATATTTAGATAATACCTTGTTATTATTTATTCAGACTTTTGAAAAACCAGCTGCACACAATTTACATAAATAGCTTTAATGAATGAAAAGTAATACAGAAATTTTTAGAAATTCATGTAGATCCATTACTATACTGCATAGTAGCATCTTACTTTTTTCGTACTTGAAGAACCTTGCCCACTCGTTTTTGCTGCAGTTTTCATCACTACAACACGCAAGAAAACAATTGTTTCTGTATCTCGTCTAGACTCTGTACTTGTGTGTATTTACTGTGTTTATTCATGAACGAGTATACTGACTGAAGATTTTAGGAGTATTGAACTTTTTATATTATTTGTCAAGGTAAAGATATCTAGATTCTGAATGCACATGGGATACAAAATATTTGCATGTATTAACTGTTTATTCATTAACTGGAGTATATTGACTGATGATTTTACGAGTGCTACACTTTTTATATTATTTGTCAAGGTATAGATAGCCATAAAATAATTCTAGAAAGGTCATGAATTAAATTACAAATACTGTGTTCAGATTTACTGTATTGCTTTGCGTTTTCTAGTGGTTCATACAGTGTAAAACTCTAGGAGAAAGGTCATATAATTCTTTTGTTTATTAAATGTCAGTTTGTATAGTATGTACTGTTCTAGTCGAATTCAAGGCCATTCTAGATAAGTATTACTTTTGTAGCTGGTACAAAATCTTTAAAACTAGTGCTAGCATCTATAAACACATTTGATTAGTGTCTGATGGCATTTTTTCACGATTTTTGTTCAATTAATGTCATTTTGGCCACTTGCTCTTTCAAGCTACCGAATACAACTAAGCTGTTCCCTACTAATACTGTATAAAGGGGGTGCAAAAGATATTAAGATTTGTATATTAGAAAAAGTCTTTATGCAATTTAAAAAAACAAATTGAAAATTGTATAACTTTTGAAACTTTGTCATTCAAATTATTGTTTTATTTATTCATATCTTTATAAACATAGAATCTTGGTACCTATCAATCTTGTGTTGCAGAACAAATTTATGTACATAAATTTGCATACCATTTTAGGCATGCAATACACAAGGAGCACCTTATTTAACTTTTATTGATTTTTTCTTAAAAGTTTGTTTCAAGGTTTTAGTAAATTAAATATTACACGTTTAATTTCAGGTATAGTATCAATTTTTGGCAACTTCGCTTAGACCAATTGTTATTCTTGATTGTTATACCTTCAATATACCTTTGTTCCATTATCGAGACCTCCCTTTGTGACTTATACAAAAAATTTTGGCCCAGATCAGTATTTATTTTCAATTTAGAGGCTTTTAAATAATTATGAAATCAGTTCTTTTTTATGTAGTAGGAACTCAAGCCTGTACTTGGCAATTCTATTTTGTGCAAATAAGAAATGATCATGTGCATTAGTACATGAAACCATTTTTCAGTTCTGATGTATTTTTGCGATTGTCTACTTTAATTATGCTTTGGTAGTATCATATATTTGATGCTGTATAGATGATCGAATTTTATGTTACAGAAGAACAATCATTTAAAAAAAAAGTAGGAAATTAAAATTGCAGATAAATAATTTTAGGCATATTATTGGTTTTAAACTATTTTATTTTATATATTGTTACTTTTTTATATTTGGCAAACATTAATTTTCAGCGAATATTTTAATATCGAATTGATTTTTTACCTTTTTAAGTTCGAATAAACTTACCTATTACTCACGTGATTGCTGTTGTTGGGAACCACTGGTATATATTGTAACATGTATTTTTATTACTAAAAACTGTGCCTTAAATTATGAACCTGTATTTATTTTGTATAGTTTTAATTACATAATGTACTTCATTAAATTTTAAAACAAAAATTTTTTTGTTATGTACATTTTTCGTGATCATATTATAGATAAGGAATATTACAATTGTAAATAAAATTCAAAATGAGCTGTGTATCTTATTATTCTTGTGTGTGTGTTTATATATATATATATATATATATATATATATATATATATATATATATATAAATAGGGCCGGTATGGCATAATACTCTGAAATCACTTTTCGAGCCCCACAAATTGGGTGACATAATAATCTGAGGTCTAGCTCCACAAATGGGCTGCCATAATAATCCGAGGTCTAGCTCCACAAATGGGTCGTCATAAATGCTCTGCAACTGCTCTGGAAACGAAACCCTACCACCTAGACTTGTATTATCACTTGTTATAATACCCTCTGAAGAGGCTCTTTAATTTAGGACGCCAAAACCTTCAGCTTTTTGCTCAGCTTCCTCAGGGATATTCGCCACGGCAGCTCACTTGCTCTCTGAAAATAGTATCTTACTATTCAAAACAAAAAAAAATAAAATTCGACTACCAAAAGTACATCACGCTTTATTGGAACATCAATACGCTATTCAAAATTCTTAGTCTTACATTCTTCATACACCTTGGATATTTAACAGCCCTTATCAATTTTATATGAGGTCATTTTAAAATAAAATAATTTGGAAATTTTTCTATTTACATCAATCATTAATAAAAAGTAACCAGGCTTATCCCAAAACTTTACTTTAAAACCCCAGGTCTAATACGAGCTCATAGTAAAAACCTTTCTGTACCAAAGTGCTAATTATTGCACTGAAAAATTACCAAAAACCCGTTTACCTTGTACAAACATCAATAGTACACCCTCATTTTATAATACAAAATTGTACATGAATATATTTTCATATAGTTCCTTCACAAAGATAAATCGTCAATTAGAATGTCCTTACAATATAACAAAATCCACCAAAAATCACAAATTGTCATAATCACCAACAAAATCACAATAGTCAAAAAGTTGAATTACCTGGATTGTAGCACCATCAGCTCTCTGCGTTGAAACCATCTCCGATGTAGACCTCTTTCATGACTGCATGTGCAAGAAGCACTCCAAGTGGACTCCCACCATCAGGTACTGCACCCCATATTTCTCAGCATCCAATGTACGGTACTTCCAAGCTCCCATACATCCACTACTGATCCATCAACATATACGACTTCAATCCATTTGCATCAAACGCTTCCAACCATAAGTAGGAAAAAGTCTACTTACTTCACAATTGCTAGATTAAACTCGCACCAACTTCTGCATATTAATTGTAATTAAAAATATCTAAACTCACTTAGTCACATTAATTATAGTCGTTCGAAGCTTGGCTGGAGATGAAAAGAGAGTCTTTTCTGCCTCGTCGTCATTTATATAGCCTTAAAATTCCACTCTGAATCGCTTTACACCATACCCCTAACGCTTTCTCGGTAACGTTTTCTTCAACCGTCCACTGATTCCACAAATTCATCCACACCACAACATCTAACCATTGTCCAATTCTCCAAAACCAGCTATTATCCTTGAGTTATTTCGAGGAAACTTGGCAACCGTCTTAAAAATGTAATATTTCCAGTCGCAAACAAGTAGTTTAGCCCAAAAGTTCATTAAAATCTCAAACGGCTGTCAACTTCGCCGAAATCCCCCGGCAACTAACTTCCACCCGAGCACCAAACACGCCTCCCTCAAACGTGCACATCGTATCACACTTCAATCTACCTTGCATTCAAAATATTCTGTTCTCTGTCTTGTACCCTTCCTCAATTTTCTACATTCGTTTTCTTATATCCTTGTCTTAGCTGCATGTTATATTTCTTTACCATTATCCCCACTTATTCACAAGTTCAATACCACTCAACCAATCTACATTATCGTCTTTCTCATTCTAATAGTCTTACTCTGTCCGTAGCCTTCTACCGCACTTTCCAGTTTCCTCTTTAATCAATATCTTATGCAAACACGTTGCGTCTCAGTCCCGCTTATTCACCTTTAAAATTTCTTCGTCTTACAGAGGTTTCAAAGTCAATGACAACTAACCATATGATATCATCCATTCTTTGTTACTTCATGTAAAACATAGTCCTCGCTATATTATTGATTCATTTTTGCATGTGACGTTGATCACCTTATCTACCCTAGACCTGTTTCTTTTTAACGATCCTTTTTCTAAGAAACTTTGTTGCTTGTTGACAGGCTTTTAAACTCAATACAAAAGCGTATTTACAATGCTAAACTTCACTGGAAATATTTTGTTCTTAGAAGCTCTTAATAGTTAACTTGTTTATCGACTACACTTTCATATTTTGTGCTAAACCCTTGAAAAATTATACGTGTTACAGCTTTATACTACCTTACATTAAGCTATGTACACAAATAAAATAATTACGCTTTGAATACTTGTTACTGGAATTCACCCTCATTAATTATCAATTTTTATGCTACACTGAAAAGCTTTTCTGTCACTACCTTAACATGATAATTATATGTTTAAACGTTCGGACATATGCTTCTTATTTCTAATAACTGTAATTAATCTCTACCCTAATTCTATAATGAAGTAAAAATTAATCTTAAAACTTATCTTAAATAACAAATTCCTACGTTCTAGCTTGGACAAATGCCATAACTAATTACTGGACTGCTATATACATGGTATACCCTACTAAAATATTTAACTGAACTATCTCTAATCAGTTCTAACCTAAAAATCTATAGAAATATATATAGAGAAGAAAAATAGGTTTAATGTGTCATAATTTAATACAAAGTAAAAAAGAATTAATGGCAAGTGACTCAAATTCAGCCACGAGGGCATCCTGTCGATGCGTTTCGCCCTAATTGGGGCTCATCAGGACAGGAGTAGCCAAGTTGTAATATTTAATACAGACACCTTATGGGAAGTACAGCATCACCTAGCTCACAATTTGTGTTGTTTCACCTCTGACATTGCAGGTTTTAGCAGCAGCCGGCATGGAGGAGATCTGGCTCAACTGCCTTTTTCCATAGCCAAGAGATAATTAGATGAAAAGTAGGTTTAATGATCTTAAATTAATACAAAGTAAAAAAGAATTAATGGCAAGTGACTCAAATTCAGCCACGAGGGCATCCTGCCAATGCATTTCGCCCTAATTGGGGCTCATCAGGACAGAAGTAGCAAAGTTGTAATATTTAATACAGACACATTATGCGAAGTACAGCATCACCTAGCTCACAATTTGTGTTGTTTCACCTGACATCGCAGGTTTTAGCAGCAGTCGGCATGGAGGAGATCCGGCTTAACTGCCTTTTTCCATAGCCAAGAGATAATTAGATGAAAAGTAGGTTCAATGAGTCTTAAATTAATACAAAGTAAAAAAGAATTAATGGCAAGTGACTCTAATTCAGTCACAAGGGCATCCTGTCAATGCGTTTCGCCCTAATTAGGGCTCAGGACAGGAGTAGCAAAGTTGTAAAATTTAATACGACATATTATAGGAAGTACAGCATCACCTAGCTCACAATTTGTGTCGTTTCAACTGACATCTCAGGTTTTAGCAACAGGATGCCCTCGTGACTGAATTTGAGTCACTTGCCATTAATTCTTCTTTACTTTATATTATTTTAGGACTCATTAAACCTAATTTTCTTCTAATTATAACTCTTGGCTATGGGAAAAGGCAGTTGAGTCGAATCTCCTCCGTACCGACTGTTGCTAAAAACTGCGATGTCAGGTGAAACGACACGAAGACACAAATTGTGAGCTAGGTGATGCTGTACTTCCCATAATGTGCCTGATTTAAAAAATAACGTACCTGCTAAGTCAATCATAATTTAATAATGTGATAGAAATAATGCTACTGAACAAAGCAACTAATAACTGTAATATAATTAGTATTTTAGACACTGACATAAAAATGGAATACCCGTAACATCAATTCTTTGAATTTCATAATAAACAACAATACCATAGAATTGGCTTCAAGATGGTAAAGGGCTTCCCAAACAAAACAAGTAGAATAGAGGTTAGGTTGTTTATACTTCTTAATTCATAAGCGGAGACATACGAAGGCTAAATATATTTCCATGATACTCAGCGCCTCTATACGCTACTGAATATGCACGTAATTTAGTTCTCTTCTCTTCTCTTATTTATCTATGTGGATCTACCAAAGAAGCGCTAAATATTCTTTGTCGTATAGGTGCAAAAGGAATAAAATGAGGAACTCGTTTTATAGCAAGAATTAAATTCAATCCCAGGGTCATCAAATACACAAGTGTTGACAGAAACTCGAAACAGACATTATCAGATAAGTGTGGTCTATTATTTCAGAGTCTAGGATTGGGTATTATAAGAATTAATTACACTCTATAGTAATATGCAACAAGACGACGGATACTTAAAACAAGGTACCGATTATTTAAATTATAGAGTAACTTTTCATTTCGCAGCAAATAGGTTTAAATGGAATTGTAGTAAAGCGTACTTATTGTCGTAATGTCTAATATACAGGGTGGTGTATGAGTATGAAAAGCAGAATCTATGCGAATGAATAATTAAGTAAAATGGCGTAAGGTTTATTACACCGTTGAAAGGTGGACGAAACAAAATGAGAAAAGAAAAGAAAAAATAAAGAAATACAAAAATAATAAATAACGCTTAAATGCAAAAATTCAACATTACGTTAAAACTTACCCTGAAACGTCTTTCATGGTCAAACTTGAGGGGTGCCATACTGTTGCTAACAGCAATTCTGTTAATATTATTTCTGTACGGAAGACGGTTATTCCACATAAAACTCACTTGCTTTAGTCATAATAAAACAAAATTGTAAACTAAAGTACTTTTTCCAAATAAGATACCATCATTGAAGTAGCTGGATATCTTGTACATGTAACTGACTACCTATTTCCTAAATAAATTGAAATAAAAATCAACCTGAACAAAACCTCTATTAACGGATGGAATGTTAGAACTATGAAGCAAGGAGGTCAGCTAGAGAACCTAAAAATCGAAATGGATAGGTTAGCACTACACATAGTAGGGATCAGCGAAGTTCGGTGGCCAGAGGCGGGGGATTTTTGGAGTGACTTCAGGGTAATTCATACAGGAGCAGAGCAAGGAAATTTAGGTGTGGGGATAGTTATGCGGAAAAAGATAGGATACTGTCTAGAAAATTACTTACAATAGAACGAAAGAGTACTCATGTTTAGATTAGATTCTAAACCAGTAAACACAATAATAATACAAGTATACATGCCCACCTCTAGCTACAGTGACAAAGAGGTAGAAGCGATCTACAAAGATATTGAAGACATGTAAAAGGACATGAAAATTTAATAATTACGGGGGATTTTAATGCAGTGATAGGTGAGGGTAGGTAAGGAGCTGTAGTAGGTTTATTTGGTTTAGGCACTAGAAACAACAGAGGAAATAGGCTGGTAGAATTTTGCGACAAGAACAATTTAATCATTACAAACACATTATTTCAACATCATGCTAGAAGACGATATACGTGGAAAATGCCAGTAGATATAGGAAGATATCAAATAGATTACATTATTGTTAGACAACGGTTTAGGAATCAAGTAAAAGACTGTAGAAGCTACCCAGAAGCAGATATAGACACTGAACACAACATCGTAATTATGAAGGCCGCACTTAAATTAAAAAATTTGAAAAAAAAACGGAAAAAGGCACTTGGACCTAAAGAAACTAAAAGATAAACATATTCGAGAAAGATTCGAAAAAAGGTCAAATGAATTGCTCAAAGATATTGGGAACATATCTGATACTAAGGAAGTAGAAACAGAATGGAATAACATTAAATCCAGCCTAGACATGGCGGCCAGAGATATTCTGGGGTATACACAAAAAGAAAAAAAGAAACCCCGGATAACAAAGGATATCCTGAATTTAATAGAAGAAAGACGAAAATACAAAAATAAATCAGACGAAACAGGAAAACAGATACAAAGCCATAAAATTGGAAATTATTCGCAAATGCAGGAAAGCTTAATAACAACGGATTGATGAAAAGTGCAAAGAGGCACAAACTAAGATGGAAGTAGGAAAGACAAATGAAGCATACAAACTAATTAGAATCAATTTTAGGGATATAAAACCGTATAGCAAAAATATAAGGGACGCGGGAGGAAATGTCATTATAGAAAATGTAGAGAAAGTGGATAGATGGCAAGAATATATAGGGAATTTATGTGCAGGAGAAGAACTAGCTGCATTAAAACAGGAATCAGACATTGAAAATTATGACTTGGGACACTCTATACTTAGAGATGAATTTGAATTAGCATTAAAGGGTCTGAAAAATGGTAAGACGCCCGGTACAGATAACGTGCAAGCAGAAACTCTAAAAGCCGTTGTTCAAGCAATAACAGAACATCTCTTCCAACTTGTAAGCTATATGTATGAAACAGGCGAGATACACAAAGATTTTAAACGTAACATCATAGTCAAAAATATTAACTAGAATTGTACAAAGACGAATGGAAAAACGTGCCGAAGAAATACTAAGAGAAGACCAATTTGGATTTAGCGAAACAGGGGAACACAGGAGGCTATCTTAGCTCTGAGAGTGATAATGGAGAAAACAATAGAAAAAGGGAAAAGCGTGTATATAGGGTTTGTAGATCTGAAAAAAGCATTCGACAATGTAAAATGGAAAAAAATGTTCGAAATACTCAAAAAGATAGGAATGAGTTATAGGGATAGACGAATAGTACATAGCTTATACAAAGGGCAAACAGCAGTAATAGAATTAGAGCAGGAACGTAGAGAAGTAAACATTAAGAAAGGGGTGAGACAGGGATGTGCCCTATTCCCATTAATTTTTAACTTGTACATTGAAGAGGTAATGAATACTGTCAAATGATTTGCAGATGATATAGCGGTATTAGCATCTAGCAAGGAAGAGTTAGAAGCTGCTTTTAATGAAATGGAAACAGTTCTAACAGAGAGATACGGTATGAAAATTAACAAAACTAAAACTAAAGTACTAGTATGCAAAGGAGGGGAAAATAAATCAAAAACAAGAATACAAATAGGTAATGAGAACTTACAAGAGGTTAAGGATTTCTGCTACCTAGGAAGCCAAATAACGCATGATGGGAAGAGCACGAAAGATATAAAACAAAGATTAGTACAAGGTCGTGCTACATTTAACAAGAAAAAGCAACTACTATGTTCAAAGACAACAAACATAGAAACAAGGAAAAGATTACTTGAAACATATGTGTGGAGCACAGCACTGTAAGGCTGTGAAGCCTCGACAGTAGGAGAAGCAGACAAGAAGAAGGTAGAAGCCTTTGGAAGTGGTGCTACAGACGTATGCTAAAGATATCATGGATAGACAAAGGTAAGAACGAAGATGTACTAAAATGGTAGAGGAAGAAAAAAATATGTGGAAAACGGTAAAAAATAGGAGAGATGATAGGCCACATACTATGGCATGAGGGAATAGTGAGGAATATATTAGATGCAGAGATAGGAAAAAGAGATGAAGAGGTAGACCTAGGTTAGACTATTGCACACCGAAAGATGATGTATGTGGGAATTGCAGGGAAATGTGCAGGCTAGCTCAGAATAGAAATCAATGGAGGTATGCATCCAACCAATTCCAAGATGAAAACCTAATGACGAAAAAAATAACTGTACTTAAGCCTGACGATAACTATAAGCAACTACAGGTATTGGTTTTGCAATACTGTCCAATAATGTTAATTGTGCGAAAGGATTTAACTAGAAACTATTAATTCGGCTATTGTCTACGTGTTGGGGAATCCTTGGTAGCCACAGGCTGCTTAACCCCCTTCACACTAGAGGGGAATAGGTTATATATGTGTAAACAATAAAAGGGGAACCGAACTGCATCTAACAAGAATGAGCAGTGGCTATGTTCGAAGAGAACAAACATACAAATAAGGAGAAAATTGTTGAAAGCATATGTGTGGAGCACAGTACAGTAAGTCTATGAAATAGGTACAGTAGAGGAAGCAGACAAAAATAGTAGAAGCCTTTTAGAATGTTGTGCTTCAAATGTACGAGGATGATAGCAAGGACAAACAAAGTTAAGAACAAATAGGTTATAGAAATAATAGGGGAATAAAGATATGTGGAAAACAAAAAAAAAGGAGGAATAGAAGGGCAGGATATGTTCTAAGGCATTTTCGGGGACTAGTGTGGGATATATTACAAACATGGATTGGAATAAAAAAAGTAGAAGTACACCTAGATCAGACTATTGCACGCATATAGTGAAAGATGCAGACTGTGGAAATTTCAGGGAAATGTGCAGCTTAGCACAGAACAGGAAACAATGAGGGTACACGTCTAACCACTTCCAGGAGTGAAGACCTAATGATGATGAATATCTCTTGTATGAGGCATACGATAAAATTAATACAGAAATTAATATCCACAGTTGCACTGTTGACTCGTTGAAAGATTTTGTTTTCTATAAATATATAAATATTTATAAGCTTGTTTAAAAGTGTATTTGTATAAATTTGTAATGATCGTTTTACATGTTTTTGTTCCTGTTCTGATTTTATAGGCATTTTGTCTTTGGAATGGTGTAATAAATAAATAAATTTGGTGAGAATTATTGTACATTAGTTTTAGAAAGTAGTATATATACCTAATAAAAGATTAACAAGGAGCAATTTACTTTTACACAATATGAAAATGGATGTGTCAACTCGTCAAGAAAAAATCGAAATGGTTCTTGTTTATGGAGAATTTGGCAGGAATCTTGATAATGCTGTCAATCTTTATGTTCAGTGTTTTCCATACAGGCCGCGATCACACACTTCGTTTTTCCATACCATCAAACAGTTTACTGCAGAAGGAACTATTCCACCTAAAAAAAGGATCTGCAGTGGCTTATAATCCCCACATCAGTGCTCGAGAATAGCTTGCAATTGCGGAGTGTCCCAAAGCAGTGTTTTAAGAATTTTAAAGCACCATAAATATCATCCTTACCACGTATCTTATACCGTCCAACCGCATCCCGATAAAACCCCAAATAAATAAAAGTTATAAAACCTTACCCCATGATTCCAATTGGGCACGGAAACCGCCTTCCGGATTGAGCTCGGTCTGCCTTCATTGTGGAGTAGATTGTCGCTTCAGGTGTTGCTGCTGGTGATGCTCAGCTGGACAACACGATAAGGATTGGTAAAAAGGGTGGGAATGACAATAGAGGAAGCACTTATGTTAGCACTACAGGCAGTAAGGTAGTGTACACTCTACGAAAGGTGGTACGGTAATGTTCTAAACTATGCTGCATATCTCACATAAAACGTCCACCCCCCTCCAATGCACTTCCACTTGTGTTGAAGGGAACCGAACTTATTGTCATGGAGAACTGTTATGTCAGCATGCTTGGGACCACAAAGATAAATCAATGACGTCAAAAACGTGCAAACACCAACAAAGCGTGGTTTTCATGGTGTCAGCGGTGTTGTGGTAATCTGCGGGGAATTTTCCACTCAGTTTTAAAAAATCTAATCTTAAATTAATACACATCCCTAGAAGATTTAAAATAAAGCATAACAATCTTCATGGCGTTGATTTCGAAAACCGCAATTTCTTCCAGTGGGTATTATTTTCTGACGAATTATCTGTAACGAACCATGGAACTGTTAATTGACATAACATGCATTATTGGAGGGTTGAAAATTCACTGGCTGCGTCAGTTTGAGAATCAGCGTCCTTGGTCTATCAACGCATGGTGTAGGAAAATGGTGACAAACTCATCGGTCTCCACACCTTTAAAGGCAATTGAAACTGTGAAATGTATTAAGACTTCCTGGACAATGAACGAACTGTCACAGTTATTTGAAGAGGTAAGTTTAGAAGTGCGACAGAACATGTGCTTTCAACATGACACTTGTTCAGTGCATTATTCGGTAGTAGCACGTGAAGTACTTGATCGTGATTTCTACCGTTACTAGATCGGAAGAGTTGTTCTGATAAATTAACCTATCAGATCTGACTTTGCCAGGTTTTTTTGTGGTGATACATGAAAGACAAAGTGTACTAACTTGTGAGAATATGATTGAACGAATCAGGAATGCTTGTGTCCATATCACTAGAGATGTACTTCTCAGTTGTGTAGTCATTTGAAACATGAATCGACAATTATATTGAAGTTCAAGGTTATCATTTCGAGCATTTACTTGAACAGTGGGAGGCAAAGGAACTCACATTAATCAAGCACTCCAAAGGGAACAGATAACTACTAGGTCCCCATCAGAAAGTAGTTTATTAATCGACTAACCCACCCACAGGATGTGGGGGCAGATGTAACATAATTAAATAACTCATCGAAGAATACTAATACGTATTTTTCTGTTTTTTTATTCTTTGATTTCTGCTCCATTCCTTGCGTTTACAGCACCATCTGTAACGAATCCAAAAATATTAATCAGACAAATCGTACAAATTTTTTTAGTGTAGAATCTGAATAAAATTTGCAATAAAAATAGGGGTTCCTATTTAAGATTTAAAATATGCCCCCCTCGGAGATATTAAAGTTTCGATTATACAAATTTTTATGTAGGATGCTTATTTTTCAAGATAATACAAAATTCCAGGTTAAATGATTCACCAGGCCTAAAATAAAATTAAAACAAACACTGTCATTTTAACACGATTTTGATACTATTTGAAGGTTTTATAAACAAATAGGAAAACACATATTTAGTAAATACTTTATTGTCCATACTGTTTATGTAAAAAACACTTGTATAAAAATTACATTTTTGAATACAGCAGCATTTACACGATAAGCATTATTACTAAGAAAATAAATATATACAGTAATAAATACTGAGTGAAATCCAATAAATACTTTGGTCCTTCAATAAGTGAAGTTTTTAAGCATAATAAAACAATTTGAATGAAAAAATTTTCACAAGTTTTTTTTTTTTTAAAACACGACCAACACACCAATTTTATATCTATTATTAATAATATTTTGCTATAATTATGAATAAACAATAATGCCAATGGCTAATAACAAAATACAAATATACTAGGAGTATGCAGACAGTCTTAAGTTAAAATCTTTAATGTCAATATTATGCAATTGTAAATATACAACTACATTGTGCAAGTTAAGGTTTTGAAATGGAACAAGCGGACTAATTACATTGCTATTTAAAATAGATTATACAGTTGAGGCACATTGGTATTCAGTAACGATTTATGAAGTAGATGGTTATAAATTCTTAAGAAATGTTCATTTATACTTTATTTTAATATTTTATGTATGTGAAAGATGCATAATATTGACATCAAAAATTTGTCTACTAACGTTACTACGAATATATCAACAAGGACAATAAATACAGTTTCAAAAATTTAATAAATTCAATATTTAATTATAAGCTATACGTTTTACTCCAACTTGATAGTGTATCTAATCCATACTTTCATTTTAATAATAATGTACACTTAATGTATAGATTTTGATGAACCAATTACAAACATAACTAAAAATGTTTACAAAAGTGCTAAATGGACGATACTCAGATGCTAAATCTACACTTTTTACTGATTATCGATGTTCTATAAAAATGTTTGGTAGGTGCCAAAAGCAGTAGTGCTGCAACCAACCTTGCACTATTTTCAACAAACCTTTTATTATATATCACTCCCTTAATGGTTATATAGCTTTCAAAAGATGTCACATCAGTTAGACTACGAAACATATCTAATTTCTTTTGATATCATATAACCTTTAAGTGTTTGCAAAGGATGCTATATAGAATTGTCCATTAATAATTGAGAACAATACATATCGCTGCAGAGTCATTGCATTATAACATTTATATGAAGACTACACAAAAAACCATTTTTAAAAATTCCCATTGAAAAATTGCCTGTTTTTTTATTGCGATTTATAAATTTAAGTATTCCACAGTTTCATTTAAAACTTATACAATGGAATGAAATTACTCTAAATTGTCACGTAGGTAAACACAAATCAAAATATAAACTCTTTCAGGAATCAACTAATTGGATTTACGTTGCTCAGTCGATTAAATTACTAGTAAGGTGTTAACAGCGAGATGCAGATGGATGGAATTTCCAAATCTTGTTCTAATGTAAGATAAAACCTTTTATTTGTATAAATTTGAAGTATTAATTTAATGTACGTGTGCTGAATCAGACATGCAGGTGGCCAATATTCCCACATTGTATAACAAATGTTGAAATAGTTATGACTAAGGGGATGATTGTTTTGTTTGATGATGTTAGGCCTTTTAAAAATATAAATTAAAGGGAGATTCGAAGTTCGGTATTTTGGTTTTCTTAATTCGCTCTTGTTAATTTGCACTCTTTTCGAATTTTATTAAGAGTGATTTCTGAGATAAGAGACTCAAGTTATATTACTAGCTTTTGGCTAATTGAACAATAATAGTAAAGTTAAATGTTTTTAATAACGCAGTTTGCAATACAAACAAATGATGATCCATTAAGCAACTAATTTATAGGATGAGAAATTATTGTGTGGCATTCTGATGTGAATTTGATGCTATAATGAAGGAAATTTTAAATGAGGGTAAAATGAAAATTGATTGTAATAAAATGGAAACTGGAAACAGCCAATGTACAAGAGACGGTCTGGCCCACTTTACCACAAAGTCATTTGTTTATTTGTTAAAGTAAGGGTGTTGAACACTGCATTTTTGTTTTAATAAATTATTTTTTGTCAGATAAGGCATTTTATTTTTTTTCAGATGAGACAAGGATAAATTATTTATTTTTGGGGTATTTTGTTATGATGAGAAGCTATTATTGGTGACAGATATTTTATGATTTATGGTACAGGCCTTATTCTAATAATTGATCAATTGTTACAGTGTGTTTAGAAACTTGAGGTCGAAATTTAAATTGGCGATACACAATCATTAATAAATTACAAACTGAAATAAAGATTAAAATTCGCGTTCAGATTGTTAAGAACCCAATGGAATAAATTCTTAATACGGACAGGAATTTAAGTTTTACTTTATGTAGATCAGAACCCGGTGTTGCCAACCACAAAATATCAAGCTAGCAGTTTCATCTATCTCCCTGATATATTAAAAATAAGTGCAAATATCTATGTTGTTATTGTGTAGTATTTTTTTTACGAATGACTTGTGATATGCAAAATAATGTTCATGTTGCTTAGTTGGATTTATTTATGTTAGGGATATTAGATGTAATCATTCACTTTAGTGCTCAGCATGAACTTGGATTCTCATTTTAACTTAGACATTATTGTAAAAAGTTTTGTTTTTGTGTGATGAAACTTATGGCTGCATACGGAAACGACAAATTAGTCAACACGTTGCTTGTTTACAGAGGAACACAGTATAATTTTCAACTTGCATCCATGGATGTAGATAGAAAGATTTCCTAATTGGTTTCATCTGATACCCAAACGGTTTGTTGTGTTAAGCCAACGAGCTCACAGTAGTGGTCGGTTTGTGACCTTCACTTAGAAATAATCATAATCACATTTCATTTGACTAGTTTCTGTATTAGTAAAGTCCACCAATAGGATTAAGTTATGCCCTTTAGCAAATATAAATTTTAGGTTACTATAAATTTTAATATAAGTTTATTCACAAAGTTAAAAGATCGTACTCCAAAATTATTAACTAGTAACATCGTCTATAAGATCACATGTAGCTTGCAATAATAGTTACATTCGGCAGACGAGTCTGTGTTTAAAAAGTCGCTTAACCCAACACAGGAGTGACTGTCGAAAAACTCTGCTAAGTGTACATTGTCTCACATGTTTTTTCAACTAAACATACACCATTATTCGATGATACCATCATTTTGGACAGCGAGCCCAATTATAAGACCAGGTTGTTCATAGAATCGTTTTATATCAATAAGGAAATACATCAATCCCATTAATAACAAAATGGATGTCGATAAAGTACATAACGTTTATTCCGCCTTATACGTTAATGATCTTTTCATACATTGTTAAAGGAAAGAATACTCACTGAAGTGCAACTGTTGTCATTTTTCTGAACGTTCTCTATATCAATTTCAAATAATTTAGTTAGATTCGTTCTTTCCGTTTTTAAACGTCGCCAGTATTAGACGGGCCTTTCAGGCTCTTTTTAATTTTTATTTACTTTTATTATCTAAATCAGTTAAAATTTTCTATACATTTTGGTGAATTTAGATTGTTCAGAGTACGTTATCATCGTCTTAATTTGTATTTTACTGATGAGGGTTTCTTTCCATTTTAGCTTTTGATAACGGTAGGAAAACTACCAAAATGTCAAGTTTTGATTAAAACTTTCTAGTTAATTGTTTTATTATTGAACTACATCCCAAAATATTCTTTAATATACGTTATATTCTATCCAGTTATATCCAGTTTTATTACACTTGATTCATCCGTCTGAAGTTTACCGAGAAGGCCTCGAGTGATTTTAAAATGAGTAGATTCATTTTTCATCAGGAACTCTGTTGTTAATATCAAATGTACATAAACACTTAGTTAAATTTATGGACTGAACATACTGATAGCGCTATGTATAGGTTAAGTTTTAGTTGTAAGATTCATGATATAGTTGATTTTAAACTTGTTTAAGACTGTAGTGTGTATTTGTAATGGAAGTATGTGTACTATAGTAAGAAATATCATATAAAATTGTGTAAAAACTGTGTATATTTGGTTTTTCCATTATTGTAAACGGTAGTTAGTTTTGATGTAATAAATTGTTTTCTGATTACCTAGAAGCGTGATTGAGTATTTCAGGTTATATTACATTTGATTTTAGGAATCTTCTTTGCAATTATGTCCTAAATAGGCTCACGTGCTTTTAGGTTTCCTGTTTGTTTTAGATTTAAAATAATATTGGTTTTAATGAATTTTTAGGTATATTTTTAAGCCAAAATCACTCTCCTTATCGCCGATTTTGGCACTTGTTATTCATTCTAGGGCTTTTGCTAGCAACCCTGCAAGATTAGGTGGCATCCAAGGTATTTCTCGATCAAGACCACATTTCATAACCGATAGCCTTTTGGAGCACTCTTCCATCACATACACCACCCATCCCACTTAGTTAGTCGGCAACCAATTCTTTGTTAGCACGGTCGAGGTTTTCGGTATTTTACCAACACGGTAATTTTCAGTGAATTACCTGTTAGATATTCTGGGGGTCAAAGCTGTACGTAACAAACTATAAGCACAAGGAGGTCATGAAGGGGGAGAAACCAACCAGCATGAGTCTTAGCTGCTAAGGAGAAACTTTTAGAACTTTTTGACAAAGATTCAATCGGCGGCACACGTGATGTTGGCCGTCAGTTAAATATTTCGAACAAAATCTTATGGAGAACACTTCGTGAAGATTCATGGCATTCATTTCATTACAGTCAAGTGCAGGCTTTGAGACCCACCGAATCTAAAAATAGACAGTTTTTGTCAGTGACTACTAGAGCAGAAAGCAACCAACCCAAATTACGTAAATAAAATCATATTTACAGACAAAACAAGATTTACATGAAATGGCAACTTTAACCACCATGATAATCACTGTTAGGTTGTCACCAATCCCTATGTAGTACGGGAATCGAATTTTCGGGGCGGTGTTATACACGGCCAGGTTATCGAGTACTTGAATTCCAAGAATGGATGGCAGACAGTTTTTAGACTTGGATGTACCTTTAGTTTTGTCAGCGTATGTGGTTTATGCACGAGAGCTCCACATCATTTTCATGCTGAAGTGTTTTTTGGTATGAATAACATTGCATACAAATTAAGAATACAAAAATATTTTTTAACACAAGTTGCCACTGAAGCTTGTAAAATTGATAAGGGGCAATCCTTAGCAATGCTCCTCTGCATCAGTAAAATATCATTATTAAAACCGATATACAGCATTACATGTGATTTTTTTCCAATGCTCCACCTGAAGGTACTACATTGGCCAGGAAGCAAGTTTTTTTTACCTGGAAAATTTGGAATTTTGCCGAACCCTTGCTGTTCCAAGCAAGGTAGGGATCTGTAACGTGCGTGACAACACACACACGGGACCTCCATTTTACCTCTCATCCGAACGAGGGTGTATTTTTGTGAAAAATGCTCGCCTAACATTTTTCAAGCAGACCGTGTCGGGATTCGAACCCGGGACCTTGGGCGTAGTAGTCACACATATACCACTATGCCACGGAGCCACCTCCGATATACATCAGCATGCGAAATAAGAATGTACCACGATATCATATATAGTACACCTGGAGCATTATTTTAGTTGCTACAGGGAAGTTTGTAACTGGGACAGATGGTTCACATATGGTAATGCCCTCGAATGGAAGCAGTAGGCAGCTGAGGCGTAATACTACATATGAAAACTACTGATTATTATATGAAGCACTATGACAGAAACGATTGTTTACTTTTTAGGTGCTGTAATTGCTCCAATGCTGAAAAAACTGTCACTACAAATTACATACATGTTACCTTTGTAGAATAAAGTGACCAGCATTTGATCTCCTTCCTGTTAAAGATTAAACTCATTTCAAAATTAGGTCCTAAAATTATGCTACATTAATTTGTATAATTGAAATACAAAAGTAATAAATGATTGAGCTTTATACAGTGAAAATTACAAAGCAACGGATAATACTTGCAATTGTTGTCTGTGAGAATTTCTACAATATCCCTCTAATTTTCTCAAAATAAAAATGTCAGTTATCAAATATATTAGGTTAGAGCTCGTTGGATTTAGAAATATAATTTGATTTATGTGAAAGTAGCTTGATCGTGTATTCCAAAGGTTTTCAATTTCAACTATAGATTGCCACTATGGATTGCTGGTCCGATTATGTACGACTACGTTTTATAATATGCTATAGAGTTCTTTTATGCTTAATGGCAGCAACGAGATTAACAACGCATTTTGTAAAAGTTTTTAAGATTTATCATTTTCAATTAGTTCATCAAAAAGTTTATATTGCTGGACGTTTACAAAAGAATATTAAAAAGACAATATTCTAAAGTAGATACACTGTCAAATCAGTAATCACGTTTACCTTCATGCATAAGAATAGTTATGTAAACAAAAAAAATGTATAAACCTAAAATTAAAAACTAACTTTTAAACAACCACATCAATCTTAAGGCATTACAGGTATATAATTATATTGTCTTAATTTCTTAATTGAAACGGAAGAATACAATTTATAAAATATTCAATACTGAACATTTGTTGCTAGCTTATACATATAAAAAATGTACAAAGCACGATCACACATTGTTAAATGATGGTTTCATTTACAACGTATGGTTTAAGACCACTTATGTGAAAATACAGAATTTGCTTTTATATACTGTCAATAATTACTAATGACAAATCACAAATCTATAAATCACAGCAGTAAGCATTATAAATACAACATTAGTAACGATAAAATTTGTTGTCTCAAAGAACACCTTGCATACTTTATCGACAAAATATTTGCCTTAATTTTTATAAAAATAACAGCCCCTACTACCACTTTGAAGTAAATTTATAGTTTTTCAAATATACCTTTTCAATATTTTATAAAATCTAGCCACCTAAAAATATTTTTAATTGACAGGATTGCGAGGACAGCAATTGTATAAGTTCATAGGGTATCCACCTGGATGAATACCACAAACACCTGACAATGACAAAGACTACAATGGAAAGCTGTTGCGATACACAGAATTCATCTTGTTACAACACCATGCACTTCATGGCATTTCATCTACGTTATACAGTTTTATAATATTTTTCAAAATGTGTCTAATTAGTAATTATATAAAAATAATAATATTCAAATAATAACAAAAAAATATAACAATAAACTTTTTATTAAGAACATTTCTCAAAATTAAATAATTCTTTTTAACTTTGTAAGAATCAATTATATTTTACACTGCACGTAGTGCATTACCGTTCTTTATATACAACAGATTTCTTAAATTGTAGCACAGGGTTGGCCATTTTTAACACCGTACTTTTGGTCTAATTCAATTTTGAAAGTAAACAATCTTGTGATAAGCTGGGAATAATAATATTTCTCAATCCTATATTTTATAAACAAAAAGCTATTATTCACATATGATGCAAATATTTAAATAGCTATAAATAACACACCTTTTAAATTTCTTCGCTTGTATTAGTAAAACACAAAACTGGCAGATTAGCATAATGCAAGTTTATATACCATCGCTTCCTTATATTTTTTCGTAGTGCAACATTTCTCTTAATAGCCGGCTACTTTTAAACGGGTTGAATGACTTTCCTGCCATAATTTTTATTATAAGTTCTCTACATTCCATACATTATTAACTTTATTTTGTAAGCGTACGGTGGAAGCCATACGTCATCAATAAGTCACATGTTACATGTCATTTTGACACGTATCAAATTCCATTTGGTAATTAATTTTTATATGTAGCTTCATTATAACTTTCAGTTTCAATTAAGCATCATTTTCTGAACATTTCCTGTTGGGAATTGTGCGGTTGGCTGTCAACAGTCACCTGATGATAGCCGGCCAATTACTGTTTAGTACTAGTGGGGATGTGGTTCTGTTACTGCAGTGAACTGTACGCCTTTTACCCGTACATTGAAATGTAACGTGCAGAAGTCTAGGTCTCTTCTGCTGCAGCTTTGGATAGTTACGAACTCCCTGATTGTACGCTTGATTGAAAAATATAAGTAGATAGTTAATTATTTAACCTTTGTCTGGTTTTGTATTTTAAATATTTTGCTATGCCGAGAAATTTATACCTACCGATATAAGTTTCAAATTAACTTTAAAGTACTCTATGTATTATTATAGGGTTACACTTAATTTTAAATGCAACATTTTTTTAAATGTAACACATTGCTCGTTTTTATTGCAATCATTGAACGATATATTTTGTACTTAATTATTCTCGCTTATTAAGTTTTAGTCCATTGTCATTGATCTTCCAAAGAATATAAATTTAATGAGAATTTTCAAACCTAGATTTTAAAATTCAGAAAATTAACAGCACCTTATTTGAGACGACAGAACACTTTCTTTGATACAATACACATGCTTTAAATTATAAGTTAATTCCATTTATTTGGGGTCAGATTCGAAGTGCAACCTCAATTGATTAGAAACATCGCAAAGTCCATTAAGAATCTTTGCTGCACACAAGATTTAGAACTTTAAATTCTTTCTTGGTGGCACATACCTACCAACAAAAATTTCACAGATTTTCTTTCACATGTTGATCGGTCATCTGCAATAACGATACAATGTTACGTGCCAATAAATTGGCACTAAACATTCCCTAGTTTTAGTTTTGATGTGGAAGTTTTCGCGCCTTAAAATTCAAAAGACTCGGTGCGCGTATTTCCGTCATGTCAAAAGTGGGTTGGGCGAATAATTTCGCGCCGACGCGTGAAAGGACAGAAAAGTGGGGTTTTTTCCGATGGGCTTGGTAATGAGGCCGTTTGCCTTTGAACATCGAGAAGGGCGGTCGTGTCTGGTATCGTATCTTCATTTATATTATGTAGATTTCCTTTTGCTTATCTTTGTTTGACTTTACCTGATAAACCTGTTTCCTTATCGTTCCCGCTACATATAGGAATTTGATATGACCCTGGAGCAGTCCCACGACCCTAGAACGAGCCGGATGTCCATGCTCCGCTAACAGCTAACCGGAGCAGTCACCATCTTTAACTATCTTAAAGGGGGCTCCAGCCATTTGGAAGGCGTACCCTCCGTTAATTGTCTTAAAAGGCCATCAGTAGCCCTGATGGATGTCAACAGAAGCCAACTTTAACTCAACCCCGCAGGACGTCGGATTTCTTATGTAAGTACTTTATTTGCTTAATCTGTTCGCTAATTTAATTTATATATTCCGTAATTGCGCGTTTAATTTTGCATGTTGGGTGATGTCATTGTCAGGTATGCGCGTTAATTTCCACTTATTGGATGAGCGTTACCAACTGCTGTTGTGTCACGTATATCGAGTTCACGGGGAGATAATAACAACTGAAATTTTCATGTTTCTTAGTTTTATAACGGATTATGATGCCTATAACGATATATATTATGTGCAAGAATGGCATATCCACACTTCTCACATAGCAGCTAGAAGGTGTATTTACACTGTTGTGCCGAAACATAAAACTTTCCATTTCGTTTATTGAACACTGTCCCATGTCTCAGTTGTGACGGAACCAATTGTGAGTAATTGTACTGCTTCTCTTGAATATTGAAACAAGTCAAAAAGTTGTGATGAGTAAGTCGCCTGCTTATATACAATAAAGGCATATTTTGTATTTTGCCATTATTAAATAGTGTGGGTGATACTTCTACTAATCGTTTTATTTCAGAAGAGTGACTTATTTCGTGTTAGTTTGATATTATAAACTAAATAAGTAAACTCTTCTGGTTAATTTTGTTATCTAGGTAATAATTTGAACTGTGTTATTACTCTACATAAAATATTTGTTGTTTAGACGCAGTCTGAAGGTTTCATTTTCAGTTGGCATAATGTCAAGTCCACTAACACGCATGGTACGATTAATAATGTTAGCATTTGCAAAGTAAATGGGGAATTCAAAACTACAAATTTACTAGGATATTCTACAGTAAAAATAAAACGACTATACCGGTAAACCTCGAGAAAGAATATCTAGACTTGAAATTGACCTCGTTATATTATTGTGGTGAGTACTAAACTTTATAGCTTTTTCTAATAATTTATGAATTGAAAATCAAATTATACCATCTGTTAAGAGTTGAAGAATTTTAATAGATTTGCTTTATACTTATTATTTAGTTTGTAGTAATTAAATGAATTCATACTTTTAGATATTGGAGATGTGCAGATTTTGTACATTTCAAACAATCGTTAACCTTTACCTTTAGCTAAAGATTCGTCTACATATTTTATGGGCCTGGAGGGTGCCTCTTTTGCAAACTTTGCAATAGCCGATCCTGTTACAGAATTTTCAACGTCTGAAAATGAAATAAATAATTATAATATTATACTTTGATCCGAATACAAATAGTAAGCATGAGAAAATTATACCTTACTCTTTCTGTATTATCGTCAGCTGAAAATGCACGGTTTTGTTTTGTATGCATTATTTGGTTTCTTTAAATACAATTAGTGTTGTTTCTGCTTCCATTTACTCTTTAATTACTATTTTTATTATTTTAGATGAGACACCGAGCACTAATGAAAAACAATTACAGTTATCTACAGCTAACGAAAGTTCATTTGAAAGTTCTGAAGAAACTTAATCTGGATCTTTTTCTTCACAATATGATTTATCTATGTCAGAGGACAACGACCATGATAAATTCTTAGATAAAGACTATGATTTACCAGAAAAAAAGAAAAGTTTAGTTTTAACTGAATCTATTCCTTTATCAACAGATAGAAGAAATAGTAGTAAATCGCTTGATGAGAACAATGTGATGGTTATTGACAGAAAGAAAAAAAGTTGACGAGTACATTTCATGAAATAAGAAAGTTGTTAAAGAAAAATCACTTGTATGTTTGTAATGCTGAAAAGTGCCGTCATAAATGTCCAACAAACGTTTCGGAAGAGCAACAAAAGACTATTTATGATGTTGGAAGACTGCTCACCTTACAAGACAAAGCGAATTCGTTTTGTGTAACATGCACTCTATTGTACCCTAAAAACAGGAAAATAGCAACCGAAATGCAAACAACGCCTTCTATTTTATAATTGATCAGATAAAAACAAAATTTTGTAAGGTGTTTTCCGAAAATACCTTAGCAATTACAAATCACTTTTTCAGAACTGTACCTGAAAAAAAAATTGTCGTCACCATGCGGTGTTCTTAGTCTTGATAGATGGGGCGGGGCAAACATGAAAACACAAAAAAACTGATCCTGCTGTTCTAAAGGCAATAAAGGAGCACGTCGATTCCATACTCAGAATGGAAAGTTATTATTGTCGAAAGGTTTGGAAAAGCAATATTCAGAAGCAGGGCGAACAATAATGGATCTACATAGGGACTTTGGCGAACTTTGGAAAACGCAACACAATTCACACCCAGCAAACTATAAAATCTATGCAAAGGTGTTTAATACTGAATATATATTTCATTTTACCAACCTAAGAAAGACCAGTACGAGGACTATGTCCAACATTAAAAGTATCAGGAACATCAACGGTTTTTTGCGAAGTGAAAAATAAACGATAAGAAATCAAAATTAGATAATAACTACTTAGTGTTAGTTTGTGATCTCCAGGCTATCAAAACATGGTGCGACAATAACCATCTAAGCTGTAACAACAAAGATCTTATTTTACAAGGGTAGTGCTCATCACATTGTACTGGATAATATCTACATCCAGAATGTTGCATCAACTAAATTTTTAGGTTTAACACTTGACAACTCACTCAATTGGTCAGCACACATCGAGATTCTATCGCACAAACTATCTTCTGTATGCTTTGCAATTAAATCCATACCCAAGAACTCACTTAGAATATTGCAAGAACTGTCTAATTTGCCCTCGTCGAATCGCAACTATGCTATGCCTTGACTTTTTGGGATTCATATAGGCAAGAACGAAAACATATTCAAGCTACAAAAACGGGCAATATGATACACATTCAATTTAAAAAGCGGAAAACAATGCCAAATCTACTTTATGACCTACAATATTTTGATGCTGCCATCACTTTAAATATTGGAATCGGTCTGTCTAACGATAAAACACACTGACGACCTGCCCGAGACCACAACATGATCATAACACAAGAGATTCAATCTCTAATTTATATATGATTACTCATTATGACCTGATAAACAAATTAATAATCTATGCTGTAAAAGTGCTATACAATGAACTTCCACATCTGAAATCAGAAACTCAATATTATAAATTTTGTAAATCTGATAAATATTTCACTATACAGAAAGCGTATTACAAATTAGACGATTTCTTACGTGGCAAAAACTAAGTAGTATAAAATTACACTTCCATATTATTTTATTTCTCTCTCTCTCCCCATCTGCCCGCCCTCCTCCCTAAATCCCTCTCTCTTGCATTCCCTTCCACCCTTTCGCTCTCCCTTCCCATCCCCAACCCCACTCTCGCAACTGCTTTCTCGCACTCTCTCCCCCCCTATTGCAGTGTCCCAGGAGTGACACTTCAGCGTTTTATTATGTTTCAAAAATAAACACGTTTAATTTTATTCTTTGTGAGAGCAACTACTGATGTTCGCTGTTACACCTGAGATGAGCCACAAGCAAAAAGAAATGCAAATGATGTTGCGACATGCCTTTGGATGTATATTAAGCAGTTGGAATAGCAAGCTGTAAAAACCATGCAAATGATTGATATTGTCTTTCTACTTGGACAACTGCTGTGGACAAAATAAAAATAAGAGTGTGTTCTTAATGTATGAGTTTGCTGTCCGCAGTTATAGATTCATTAATTTAATTACCCACAATTTCTTAATTAAAGGACACACAGAATAAAGGTGATAGTGATCATGCAACTATACACTATATTTGATTTTTTCGCAAAGCTCCATCCGAAGGTGCTACATTGACCAGGAAGCAAGTTTTTTGATGAGCCCTTATTGTGCCAAGCTAAGTAGGGATCTCTGATGTGCATGACAACGCTTATACACGTGACCTACGTTTTACCTTTCATCCGAACGTGGGTGCATTTTTGTAAAAAGCTCGCTTAACATTTTTCAAACTGACCGTGTCAGGTATCAAACCTGGGACCTCGAGTTTAGTGGTCACACGCATACCAACTGAGCCATGGAGCCACCCCATGTAAATATATAGTATTAAACAAGGGCCACTACACCTGCGGCCATGTCCCCTATGGTCCACCAGAAGGTAATACGTTTGCTCCTATGCAAATATACACCACCTTTGATTTTCCATGCTCTGCCCGAAGATACTACATTAGCCAGGAAACGAGTTTTCTTACCAGGAAATTTAGAGTTTTGCCGAACCCTTGCTGTTTCAAGCAAAGTAGGGATTTTAAACATACGTGACAACACTCACACACGGAACCTACATATTACCACTCATCCGAATGAGGGCGTATTTTTTGTGAAAAATGCTCACCTGACATTTTTCGTGGCATGCAAATATGCAATTAATTATTTTCCACTGCTCCGCCCGAAAGTACTACATTGCATGCAAATATACTCTACATTAGAATTTCCAATGCTCAATCCGAAGGTACTACATTGGCCAGGGAGGGAGTTTTTTCACTTAGAAAATTTGGAATTTTCCGAGCCCATGCTGTTCCAAGCAAGGTAGTGATCTGCATGACAACACTAATACACGGGACTTCCATTTTTTCCAATACTCCACCCGAAGGTACTACATTGGCCAGGAAGTGAGTTTTTTTTACCTGGAAAATTTGGAATTTTGCCGAACCCTTGCTGTTCCAAGCAAGGTAGGGATCTTTAACGTGCATGACAACACTCACACACGGGACCTCCATTTTACCTCTCATCCGAACGAGGGTGTATTTTGTGAAAATGCTTGCCTAACATTTTCAAGCGGACCGTGTCGGGATTCGAACCGGGACCTTGGGCATAAATGCAAATATACATTACATGTGATTTTCCAATGCTCCACCGAAGGTACTACATTGGCCAGGAAGCGAGTTTTGTTACCTGGAAAATTTTGAATTTTGCCGAACCCTTGCTGTTCCAAGCAAGGTAGGGATCTTTAACGTGCATGACAACACTCACACACGGGACCTCCATTTTACCTCTCATCCGAACGAGGGTGTATTTTTGTGAAAAATGCTTGCCTAACATTTTTCAAGCGGACCGTGTCGGGATTCGAACCCGGGACCTTGGGCATAAATGCAAATATACATTACATGTGATTTTCCAATGCTCCACCCGAAGGTACTACATTGGCCAGGAAGCGAGTTTTTGTTACCTGGAAAATTTTGAATTTTGCCGAACCCTTGCTGTTCCAAGCAAGGTAGGGATCTTTAACGTGCGTGACAACACTCACACACGGGACCTCCATTTTACCTCTCATCCGAACGAGGGTGTATTTTTGTGAAAAATGCTCGCCTAACATTTTTCAAGCGGACCGTGTCGGGATTCGAACCCGGGACCTTGGACAATGCAAATATACAACGAAAAATCTCTAAATCGCTTAAACGCGAACCTATTTACACTCCTCAACAATATGTAACTTTGATTAGATCTGCCAAAGAGAAGGGCAGGCCGTACTTTGTAGAAGAAATGAGTAACGAGTCATTTTGTGATTTTAAAGATTTATCGATCAAAATCAAAGCATGCAGTTTTTAAGCCTCTCATAATGAAATTGTTCGAATTAGTGATATTGCTATTCTTCAAATAGAAAAAGAGAAGTCACAGGAAATACTTTATAAATACCACCACTCTGATTAACAATTTTGAGAAACGAGCATGGTATTATCCCAAGAGCAAACTACACGAAGCAGTGCAACTGCAGACGATCTTTACATTGTTAAAGCAAATATATGATAAACCTGTAGGACTGGATAAAAAGAAAAAAGGTCTTCTGAAGCTAATACAAACCACAATTCTATGCATCTTTCTATAACAGTCTATAAATTTACAATGCCATATTATCATGTGCAGTTACTGTTGATAATAAGAGCTTCTTTAATGTTTCTATTTGTTTCCTTTATATTTGATTGATACTGACAAATGGATGTGTTAAAAATAAATAAGCCAGAAAAACATTTCTTTTTTATATAAAATAGTGGCACTTTTTAAGAAATAAGTAATAAAAACGAACTTGTTTGCAATTATTAGCACCAAATCTTTGTACAATAATGCCTACATACTGCATTGATGTAGTGCATTAAGTCTTATTTTAACACAATACAAAATAAAAATGTGCTCAGCAAATTCTTTAAATAGCTCTTATGAAAATGATTATATTTTGAGTTGCCATTATTGCAGAGGCCATCAATGTGAAATTTCATTGTCATTTATGGTGGACTATAAATAAGTAAAATTAGCTCCACCTCAGACCTGTTTTATTTAACAGTCAAATGCATTTTTCTAAAAAAGATCATTAAATTGTTTGCTTAAACTTCTATATACTATTTGGTTGAAGTATAACGGGTAACAATTCAGTGATCTCAAAATTGGCATTTGCAATAGAAACTGACAAACAGTTTACTAGATTCTATTTTTTAGTTTAATTGATGAGATTATACGTTCTAAATTATCACAAATAAATTCTACTTATAAGTTACACTATCATTGACTACTCGAAAGGTATATTTGCTATAAAACCTTCATGACACAGCCAAAGATGTGATATCATTATCAACATTTAAAACTTATTATAAAATATGAAAGTATTCTTTGAGACAAGACTAGCAAGGTAAATAACAATATTTAGAAGTAATAAAGGTATCTAGTACAATTTAAAAACTTAAACCTCTAAGTTGTAGTTTTGAAAGAAATCCGTACTCCCTTATAAACTGTTACTGCAAGGAGCTTTGAATCTATCTTAAATTTGCCAAAGTATTATTTTATTACAAAATTAATTAGTTCCGCATATACTTATCATTAGGAAGGGCAATAATTAACCTTATATATATTAGAGTACTAATTTAAACTGTTTATGTGCCTTTATTTACTTTCTGATATACTAATTAAAATTTTGCTAGACCTTTAAGGGACACTGCCTCCCTTGCACAACCATGAAATACCACCTTTTAGGGGAAAGGAGTCTCTTAATACCACTTTTATATATAAAACATTTTAGCTACTATCCAACTGTAATTCAAGTATGCCTAGTGGCATCTAACAGCAATTAATTAATTTAATCTTGTTACATTAAAGTTGATTATAAATTTCAACCATCAAATCAGACATTTTAAAATGCAATAAAAATGAAAGGATTATCTAGCTAATGCATCTGAAAAATTATATTTTAGAGAATTATTATTACGACCAATTAAGTTCAAAATAGAACTGTGACCACAAGTCGCTTTAGTGCAGATCAAACTGATGATTACTAGTTATACTTATGAGATAGCTGATAGCTTTATAGCATTGCGATAATAACCAAAAGCAGGCTAAAATATGGTCATACCACAAATCATCAATAAGTCGAAAAATTAATAAACATATTTAGTAAAAATAAATAGCACACATGACAACACAAATCTATGCCATACACTAACACAAAAAAAATTAATTTTAAAATAATATCATTCAAAAGGAAATCATTAATATAAAAAAGTAATAAAGAAGCATTTCTAAACTATATTGTCAGAAGACCTGTATGCTACTATCTGTATTTCCATTCACACCATAGTTTGACATTTAGAATTACTGCTTTTAACTTAATATTTTTATTTTAACATTTAGGAATGCTTATCAAGTGTTAGCTAAGTAAAAGGAACTTGTATGTCCTTCAAAAAATGCCATAAACTAACAATAGTGATTATCCTGAGAATCTGGAACACATACAAAAAGTTTTGCACAAGAGGAATTAAATGTATAAAATGCTCGATTTAGCCAAGCAGGTTTTGACTGCCAACCTATAGTGAGCATGTAAACAGGAATGCCGCACAAAACAAATGTTAATCCTATGCCAACTTCCCAAGAACTTACATAACATGGAAACGTAACTAAAAAGGCACATATACATAAAAATATCACTGGTAGCACTAAAGGCACTTTAATAGGCCTGTGTAAATTTGGAAGCTTGTAGCGCATCCAAAGAAGTCCAGCAACACTTATCGTAGTAAAAAGAGCTTCTACGAATGATACATAATTGATCAAAACATACACATCTTCTATTATAACTAAACTAATTGTAATAATACACTAGAAAAAGATTATTAATAAACAATATATTTAAGAGATAACTTACCATAAAGATTAATGAAGGCACTGGTGTTAGCCGCTTGATATCAATCAAAGCTATGGCTGCTGGTAAGTGTCCTTGTCGCGCACCTACAAAAAATAAACGAGAAGATGCAAAAATAGCACCATTTAAAGAACCAAAAGTAGAACAAGCTACAAAAAATGGCATCGTTAAGGAAAACATTCCCAACATTTTATTTCCAAATGTTACAGCAACAGCTTGCGATGCTAAAATTTCTTCACGAGGCAACACAGCAAAATAGGCAACATTCGTGAGTAGATACACAACTGTCACTAATGGCAGTGATATGCAAATGGCTCTTGGCAGATTCCTGCAAAAAAATAATAACACAAAATATAGTTTTATATTTTAAAGGTGTAAAAATGTATTTAGAATTTGTCACATACAGTCTAAACAAAATATATATTTTAAAAGAAAATCCCACAAAATATAAACAAAACAGCTACGAAAAATCAATGATCACTCTAAGATGGACAGTGGAATCTTGTAAAGCCCAGTCCAAGCAAAACATTCAAATTATGTAATTTAAAACTCCTTCAGAAATTTTAATGTTGCATGTAAAAAACTTCAGCTTTATCCATGACTACTGACTGCATGGTCATTGCTAATAATATGACTATCATACATCACGTGCATTATTGGTGGGTTTATATCTAACATACATACTTTGTATACAAAATCTGTTACCTGCTTATAGTATTCAAATTAGAGTTCAGGTATGTTTCTACAAACAAATATGTTGTCCATGTATTTATCAGGTTGTTGGAAAAGTTATGATGTATTCTTGCAATGTTACAAAAATGTATTTATTTATATATAATATTAGATCAATCAATGATATATTGTCCATTTTGCTCACTAACATTTTGGCATTTTTCAATAAGTATCATAATTCCTCGTTCACAGAAAGACATGTCTTTATTGAAAAAAAATTGAACAAGGTACTGATTCAAAGCTTCATCTGAATCAAACATGTTATGTGTTAAGTGAATTAGCCTGTAACATGCGTTTTCATTTATTGGATAACCAGTTTCCATATCCTTATATTTACTAAATCTATTATTTTTGTATTAATGTAAAGTAATCCTCCCGTTTCCTGGATCCCGCCTTGAGTATGTGATAAATTATTAGTTACATTGTAGACTTAGAATGATTTACTATATATAAATACATTATGATACTCTCGGGAATTTTTATTATTCTTGGAAATGCACTGTGAACATGCAGTATCAAAGTATGAGGGGGTTTCTATTCAAACTGGTTGTAGGATATCAGCCAATCTGAATGAGCCAATGTCTGGAGTGAGGAACATGGTGTTGGAACGAGTGAGATAATTTACACGAACCAAAAAGTGATCAGTTCAGTTCGGGGTTTGACGAAGCGCGGTTGTTCTTTTGCGAGTGCCGTTTTTGTAGGTGCTGTCGATGTAGTGCTCAAGTTTCTTGTCCTTTTACCTTTTGTCGTACCTTTCATTTGGAGCGCTACAACTACTATCAGTCAACACCACGTCAAAAAAATCTACAGGAAACCAGACCCTGCTGAAACCCCAGAGATGAGCTCATTACCAACAGGACTAAACATTGAGTGTATAATTTTAAGATTTACGTGTAGAAAATTGCAGTATTCAAACTTACTATTTAATTAAGTAAGAAGGTGCATAATAATTGGTCTCCAAACCTCGGACGTGATAATTGGCGCTTCAACTAATGGGGCAGTTTCATATGACAATATTATTTATTAATTAAAAATGTCAACAGTTGGCTCTTTCCTTCTCTGTATTAATTACAAAATTTAATGATTATATCATGATCTAGCTATATTAATTTAAATTGTATGTAGTCGTATCATTTGTGTCAAAACTGGTTTCGCGTT
Source organism: Platerodrilus igneus (assembly GCA_036346225.1). Classification (NCBI taxonomy): domain Eukaryota; kingdom Metazoa; phylum Arthropoda; class Insecta; order Coleoptera; family Lycidae; genus Platerodrilus; species Platerodrilus igneus. The sequence goes on from JARFIW010000003.1 coordinate 11,444,788, forward strand.
GGTATTCAAGCTACTATTCTTTATTTAGATATATTTAGATTTCTTTACTCTTCTCATAAATTGTGCAAATTTTTTCATTCCTGGGATGCTTATTTTACATCTAAATATACTATTAATCTTTTATTTTTAGCTCCTTAAATATTCAAAGAATCTTCACAAATTTCCATAATGCTTTCTGTTACCATTTCTACACACGTGCGCATGCACACACGCATGCATGCACACAGACACACACACACACACACACACACACCTCAATTAATGGTCGATATATCTTCAGCATAAATAAAGCAAGAAATCTTTAGCACTTGTAAGAGATGATGTTAAGTTGACGATTTTCTAATAGGGAAACATGATAAGTTGACAATCATGCCTATGTTGGAAAAAGTCAATATTCACAGTTGCAAAAATAGGAAATTCTTATTTCTTGTGTTTACATTCTAAGGTTTTCACTCATTATCCTATTGTGTTCTCTCCCACCCCTCTATTCTTTATTTGCAACCTAGAATTTTCATTGTTTTTTTTTTTTTTGTCTAAGATATGGATGAGACGCTTTCGCTTCTTTTAAACCTCTTTTGATTAAGATGATGTGAATTTACCATACATATATCTTTCTCTTAACGATTATCGATATCTTTGGGTTAAGAACACCTACTTGTGAGAATAGCAGGGCATGGTCTAGTTTTTGTTTCTTTTGCTAGGCTTGGAGTCTTTCTGACTTCCTGTTCTTTTTATTTGGGGACATTTCTCTTTCTCTTTTATAGATTGCTTGTGTGAAAACTTAACTTTTTTTTATATCCCAATGTTTTCGTTTCAGTCTTATTTTTCCTTCGTCGGGTCAGTCTTAAGTCCTAAAGACTACCTCCTGTCAAATAACAGTGGTGCTTCCTCACTTCGGGCTACTCGCTCTGTTTTGGCAAGTTGAGTAGCGCTTTTCTATCCACCTTGTTTACCTTCTCTTGCTCATCAATGCAAGCCCTTCTACTTCTCTCTTCACCTCGGAAGCTACCATGGCATCTAACTGATTCCAACCTCCTTCTTTTAATATCTTTTCCAATATCTATCTATCTTCCCTTTTCTGTTAGTCACGGACATGGTCTGGAGACCAGGTAACCCATAGACACTGGACAACGTTGTGTGGACCTCGTTTTCAGCTATGCATCTGTCACAGTCTCTAACCTTAAGCGGTGATAGTATTTTCGGTAATTTGTTTGCCTTTGGCATATCTTATTGACTTTACACCCGAGGCACGGGCGATTCTGTATGCACGGTAAGCCGGTCCTTATGCATTCAACAGAATGGATATTACTTTTTGAACCTCCATTTTGGTACAAGAAAGCTCCTCTTTTAACGATTCTACAGAACCACACTCTGAATTTGGTTTTAAGCATATCTATGCCGTTATCTTATAATTTTCTCTTTATTTTATCTCGAAAATTATCTTTATCTTCATCTTGGAATTACCTTTGGGAATTATCTTGCGATATTACCTTCTCATGGAAACTATCTTGGGAAATTATTATTTTGCCCTCATAGTTGGACAAAATTTTTTTGGAAAACTTTCATTAATAAATATTTTAAAAATCAAGATTTATATAACTTGGATGAAAAGTAAAGCTTGAAAGACAGAATCCTAACTGGATTTAGTGATACAATTTGTTATAGCAGTTAGGGAAAAGTATTAAAAATTTGTTTGATTCAAATGTCAAATAGGCAGGGCAAGATGTGGGTACTCACCTGTATTTTTGTAAATACTTTTGTAGACTGTTTCATGTATCAAATTGTTTATATATATAAAAATTTTGTTTAAGAAATAGCTAGCTACACTAAGTTATAACTCAAGACTTAAAATTTAACTTAAAGTTATAAGATATTAGGTTAAGGAAAGCCTCTTGCTTTCCGACAAAATGTGTTGCTAGCGGAAACTGTGGCACAAGATAACTGTGCATACAATATTGAATAAGTAGTAATTGTTGCTACTTTTCTTCCGTTTCCTAATTTAGAGCTATTTTATTTTAAGAAAGATCAGTCTAAAAACTTTAATTATTTATTAGGGGTTTAGGATATAAGCAGCTGTCCAGACTTAGAGCAAGAGGAGGACTTTTTTCTTTTTTTTTTTTCTTTCAGTTTTGCTGCGACTGTTACATGTTACGTAAATTCACCATGTAAAATGTTTTTTCATTTATTGGATAATTCTAAAAAAATGCCTTAATAAACGTATATACACATATTACTTATAATTTTATTGAAACCTATATATTTTGATACTATAAATTTAGTAATCCGTTTCCTAATAACGGCACTATGATGTTAAATCTTAACTAAATTATTAGTTGAACAATAATAATAATAATAAATAAAAAACATTTACTTATTTATAAACTAATTTGTATAAAGATAACCCCTGTTTCCTGAATTCGGCCTTGAGTATCTTACAAATTATTAGTTACATTATAGGTTTAGAATGATTTACTATCTATCTAAATAATTTAAGATACTCTCGGAAAAATCTACAGGAAGCCGAACCCTACTGAAACCCCTCAAATGAGATCACCACCACAGCACCTGAACGGAGTGTTATAATTTTGAGATTTGTGTGTAGAAAATTGCTGTATTCGAACCTTAAGATTTAATTAAGTAAGAGGATATGTAAAAACATTGTCACATAATGAGTTTTGCAGAGATCGAAACAAATGAAAATCGGATGGAGCAAGGTCTGGCGAGTGGCAACATATCCCATCCAAGGTTCAATATTTTTTTGCCAAGTGATCAAACTTGTATGTAATTCAAGGCATTGTACCTGATGGAAAACAACTCCTTTATGATCTACGAGTTCTGGACGATCAAATGAACTTAATTCAGTTGTGTGGAATCCAAATATCGAGCTTGCTAATGTATCTTTACTTGATCAGTTGGTCATGAATGGTTGAATGATAAATACTCAATCTTTCAGCAATGCTGGTTGGACTCAATTAGTACCTTTGTTTGATTGTTATCAACTTGGGTTGACCTCTTGACCGAGAAGTATAAGATCAAAATCACCAGCGCGAAATTTTCTGAACCATCTTTGGCACTGACGTACTTGTAAAGCATTATCAACTGTATACTTCACCCAATTTTCGGCAAGCTTAATGTGTGTTCCTCCTTTTCGAAAGTAAAACACTACAGTATGATGAAAGTGCAAAGTTTGATCTTTCATTTTCAGCTTGTAAAAATCACAAAAATAAATGGACTAATTTTTCGCAAACATGATTTCATACTATTGACGGTTAAATGATAAAACAATAATAAAAGTATACACAACCTTAGTTCTACCAAAAACGAACGATCATTATCGTTACATACGTTATGACTTTTCCGACAACCTAATACATGATTAGTTGTTAAATAAAGAATATAATATCAGAATAATTAAAGTCTTTAAGCAGTGGTATATGCAAGCAACATTGAACGTTCGATACGAGGAGTGATTTAAGGTCACTGCTACAAATACACATGTGATTGGCTTCCTGACTAGGAGAGTTTACATACCTCACACTTACTATCACGTATGCCATTTAGCATATTTGATTGTCATCAGTCTGGACAGTATATGCTTGCTATTATAAATCACGTTCTCTTACTTTTATTGACTTCAAAACAGTTTTTGCCAGAACTAATTATTTATTACAATTTATTTTATAAACTTGTAATGCTAATACATTCGTAAATACAAAAGCGTTTATTAGTTTAAGGTAGTTATATGAGCTATAACGCAAAAATGTTCTTAAAATTTTATAGAAGCTTGAATGGTTTACATCTTATAACATGTCTATTTCAATAAAATATTAAATTAGAATAAATAAATAAACCAAAAAGCACCTACTAAAAATTTTTTTATAAACCGCAAAACACCCGGAATTTTACACAGGTCGTATTCAATTATAAAAATTGTCAATAAAAATCGGGGACTTCACCGTCTACAATAATATTTGTATACATTCACATAGGGTTCAAGAAACTACAGAAAAAATATCACGTTGAACTTGACCATAAGAAAACTTTAGATGCCCAACTTGTGGGAATGGAATATTAAAAGAAGGGAGGAAGATTGAAAGATAACGGATGTGAAGTTAAGAAGGAAATGATGGCGGAGTGACAGCGGACGTATGTATGCCATAAATCCCAAAATCCTCATCCGCAAACGATGTCAAGCTGTTTCTGAGCTTTGCTAGATATGTAGGCCAGAAATATGTACATGAGAACTTGTAAATTTAAATTGTGATTGGTTGATAGAGCTACGGAATGAGTTTGTTTACATCTAAGCGTAATATTAATGGAAAAAAAGTTCGAAACTTTTGAAATGCTAAGATGGGCGTATTAATTTAAACACAAGCTTTATTTGTAGGATTTAGTATCAGTTAATTTCTTTGGGTACATTTAGTATTTTTATTGACATTGGAATGTGAAAAGCAGAAGTTGGTATTGCGCTGTTTTTTAAGTATTGTTGTTAAGAGCATTTCCAAATAAATGGGATTTAAAAAGTCGTATAAAGGACACTAAGACAATGGAGCGGAAGTATTATTTATGGATTAAGGTTTAGTTCTCCAGAAATAAACATCACTGCTGGTGTACTTAAAATAAAAGGAACGGGAGGTATGATATGCAAAAACAGAATTTACTCTAACTACCCATCAATGTATTCTAAAAATTACAAAACGAACAGTTTATTCTGTTCTAAAAAAAATAAAAGCACACAGGTGATGTCAAGAGCCCTAAATACGTTCTAGTAAATATTCTTAACGGAATACACTTGATGAAAGTATTACAACGGCTGTACAACAAGTATTATAGAAATCAATTATTGACACTGGACAAAATCTTGAATTCAATACAAGTTTGTGACATCATACTGCAAAAAAGGTGTACAACATTATAAAAGTCAATGAAACAGTTCGTTTTAAGTAAGAATGTTGCTTATAATGTAAATGATTAAATTGTTAAAAACTTTGTTGCCACAGGCACGTGAAAAAAAACACGAAGAGCATATTAGTAGAATGTCATGATATTATTTGCTGAAGATGAAAATAATGAAAGCAAATTGAAAGTTAAATACTGGAAGGTACACCAATATTTTATTTAGATGAAATATGGCTCAATAAAGTTCATACAAAATCCAAAGCAGGGGTAAATAAAACCAGAAACTAGTAGAGGGCAAGCAGTTATTAAACTTAAGTAAGAGGATAAAAGACCCTTCTGGAAAAGGATGGAGGCTAATAATACTGGACAATTATTTAAAATATAAAGATTAAGTCCATGTTGGCTTAAGAATGAATTGCCAGCATACTGGATTATGAATACTTCTTCGTTGCCAAGGTTTCAAAAAGGAAGAAAAAACAAATCTAGAACTGTCAATATATTAATTTTATGTAAAAGGGCTAATAAAAACTTGTATTTGTTTTTAAAAATAAGAACTTAAAAATCAATAATAATTAGTGCCTTTCTTGCCATTACAATTTTTAGTTTCAGTCCACTATATTAAAGATAGCAATGAGCATTCGGTTCGAATTCAAGCCAGATTTATTGATTGGATTAATTGATTAGGAGTTAATTGTCAAGATTGTAATTCAGTAAGCCCTTTCCAATTTCAATTACGTGTATTCCATCCTTTGATTTATGATTAACGTAGTTGTCTTATCTTTGCGATATGGGCGATAACTACTGTATGATACTCATTTACACTATTACAAGTTGAAGGATAAAATACTGAATTTGTAATTATTTTATTAGTATTGTAGAAAAATTGAATAATTTTAATTTAATTTGCTTATTATATTTCTGGTTAAAGAGCAAAAAGTGATTATTGATTTTCTGTAGAAGTTGGTTTGTTTGGTTTTGTAAATAATCTGTTAAACTATGATTTGCTTAAACTATAAATATTCAAAGGTAGTTATTGCTATACTGCAAACTTTGGTGCATTAAATTTGTATTTGAGCACAATTATTAACGATTTAGAATGTCTAATAGTCTAAAGCAGTTGCATAAAAGGCGTGATTCGATCGAACAAGAATTAAACAATTTCATAAAATATTTAGATGCAACAAAAATGCTTCTGATTTGCTTAATGATTTAGTTATTGCTAAATTACAATCAACAGTTGATAGGTTTCAATTACTATTTCAAGAATTTAAAGAAGCCCAACTAGAAATAGAGCTTTTATGCGCAAATAGGAATATCGAAGATGAATGTAAAAAGCGAGAGGAGCTTGATTATACATTTGTTGATGGTTTAACCATTGCTAAAGGGATGCTCAAGGTAATGTTGCCAGAAGTTAAAAATCCAGTAGTTCTGGTTCAAATTCTAGAAGCTCAAGCAGAGATTCTAAAAGACGATTGTGTAACGGGCCGCCTAACAATTATTTATTAAATTAGAATGTTAAAGTTTGAATTGTGTGGTTTCTCCCGTGCACGGTCGTGAACGGTGGCGTTGGAAAGTAATAATTCCAGTGAGAACTGGCACTTGGCGGGAACTGGTTGTAGGGTAGGATGATAAAGTGATCCTTACATGATGAGTTATTAATTTTCAGAGTGAAAAGTACTAAGTGACTGTGCGATATAACAGTATATATAAAGTAGTGGAAAGTACATCAGGCTGGAAGATTGACACAAATCGTCAACGGTTTGTGTACCTGCTAACCAGGAATCCATTACGCTTAAGAAAAGGTGATGTCAGCTGGCTTTAATGCCATCGAGATCAAGGCGAGTCCGACGAGACTCGACCGACAAGGGGTCATTGAATGACACTGATTTCTGCAGAAAACAAAATAACAAGTAAGTGTTATTTTGTATATTTACATTCAGATACATTTATTGTGCAAACTTACATCGTCGTTTACTGCCAGAAGTACCTAGAGTATCATAATGGTTTTTCATTTATATTTAATGATACTTGATGGGGTTATAAATCGATAACTAAACAATTCGTTATTGACTGGTGGTAGATAATCTTAGGTGTAAGATATATAATGTTAGCTGTTTACCTTGCTGAGTGGTCAATTTGGTATACTGGATAAATATACTGAGTTTATGGTTTCAATACTTAATCTTATTTGTCAATCTCTACCCTTGATTATTTGGTAAATTATTAAATCTGAAAAAAAGTCTCTTTGGTCATTACATCTTAGGCCTAGTTTAATTGTTAAGGTCTAACTTTGAAGCTGTAAAGCTGCCTCCCGTCAATCTTCCGCATTTCAATTCACATTATTTGTCGTTGATCGAGTTTTTAAAGATACTCTTGAGGCTCTGATTAACAAAAATGATTCACTAAGTGACATCCAACAATTTCATTACTTGCGCCCAAGTTTGGGTATAGATTCTTTAAAAATTATACAAAACTTAAGAGTTTTTGAGCAGAAATTACAGCAATGCCTGGTTGGCACTTTGTGCTAGATTTGAATGTTAGTTAACAATTATTTGAAAGGTCTATTTAATCTTGAATCTTTGACTAAAGAGTCGGTTAGTGGTTTAAGAAATTTAGTTGATAATGTTACTAAACATTTACGGTTATTAAAAACCTTAGATGTACCTACAGTTTCATGGGATGTGATTATTATTTACATGATTTCTTTGAAATTGGATAGAACAACTTCAAGGGAATGGAAGAAATTTAAGAACGACAATCAATTACCTAAATTGTCAGAGTTTTTCAATTTTTACAGAATCGTGTTAATTTTTTGGAAATACTAAAATTAACAAATGTAGTAAAGGAACAGGTTAAGCTTAAAAAAGGAAATAAACAATTTTTGCTATTTGTTACCAACGCAAAGGCAGGGATTTGCAATTTGTGCAAAGGACCACATTTAAAATATAAGATGGCCGAAAGTGAAGTTGATGTGTTATTAGCTGTGTGTAAATACTGTAGAAATAAGTGTAATACTGGTCCTAAATGTGAGTGTTGTGGATCAGTATATCATCCAAGTTGTGCTAAGCGAAAGAAATTAATATTCATTAATGATAGTACTATTAATTGTTGTGAAGAAACAGATTATGAATCTTTAAGTGCCTCTAACAATATTGAAATATTAAAGGAAGGTGAACAAAGTTCATCAGAGATAAGTTTATTAAAATGTATTATTGAACAAAAGGATATTATTATCTATGAACTGAGAGATAAAATTCAATTACTCCAAGATAAAATTTACTTGTTAAATAAAGTACATAAATTAGTAAATCCTGTTGAATTGCAGCCTGTTATCAATACCACTTATGCTCAAGTGGTTCAAAACAAGAACCTGTCTGAGGATCACTGTAATAAAAAAGAGACTGATAAGGTAAACTGCACTGAACTAAATGCAAATAATATTACAAAAGCTGTTTTGCAACCTAACAATGTATCTACTAGTACCCAAATTAGCAGTATTAAATCAGATAAAGGTACTTCTAAAATAGTTACAAACAATGAAGTTTCCCTTGCTATTCAAAATGCATGTGTACAAAACACCATAGCAGATGATGATTTTCAACATGTAAAATACAGAAAGTCTCAAAATGCTAATATGAAAACAGTAAAAGAGGATTATGTAGTTAAGAATAAAAGAACAAAACCCTTTGTTGGCACATCAAATGCTGCTGAACTGAAAAGTATACCTAAACTTTCATCAATACATGTAAGCAGACTTGATCCACAAACAACAGCTGACGATTTAATCGCATTTATTCAACCACATATATCACAAGTGAGATGTGAAAAGTTAAATTCGAAAAAACCTGATGTTTATTCTTCTTATAAAGTGTCAGTCCCAGTCAATCAGGTGGCTGTGCTTCTTGATGAAGCTTTTGGCGAAGGGAGTTTACGTCAATAGGTTTTTTCAGAAGCGACCGACTGTGCAAGTAGCAACCTAATATTACATAGTGTGTCATTACGTGGTTACAGTGAAAGTAGAGCCAATAGTCATGTGAATCCTACTAATCAAATCAAAAAAAGTTCATTTAATAAATTATACAAAGCACATGTTAATATAAGATCACTTGTTCCTTCTTTTATGGGATCAAGGAATTAGTGCTACAAGAAAATTCCATATACTATCAGTAACTGAAACATGGTTGTCAACAAATGACTTTGATGAGTTGCTAGCCATTCCTGGGTATAACCTATTCCGAGTTGATAGAGCAACCAGGGGTGGTGGCGTTGCTATTTATGTAGCTCATGAATTCAGGTGCAAAGTTCTAAATACATCTAATATAACTAGTGACATTGAGCAGTTATGGTGTGAAATTGCATACAAAAATGTGAAGATTTTGTGTGCAACTTTATACAAGCCTCCTTCAGTAAATTACAAACAAATTGATATAATAGAAAGTACCCTATCTCAATTTTCATCACATTATGGTCAGACTATTTTGATGGGAGACCTAAACATTAATATGAAAGAAAATAACTTTGAAAGTAAGTACCTTGAGAAGATACTTATTGCATTTAATTTAAAACAAGTAATCTTGGAACCTACTCGGCTCACTTATACTAACAGCAGTTTGATTGATGTTATCTGTGTTGAAAACTCATTAAAATTAATTACGTCAGGTACTATGGAAATGTATAGCCTTACTGACCATAGGTTGGTTTATTCAGTTTTAGATGTACGAGTACCTAAACATTTCCTAAACTTGTGAAATACCGTGACTTTAAAAATTTTAATCTTAACCAGTTTAATCTTGATATGGCTAAGATAGACTTTATAAGTATGGTTCAGAATGGCAGTGCTGAAAATAAAGTTACTGCTCTTAATAGATGCTTGTTGCGTATTTTTGATAAACATGCACCTGAGAAGACCGTCGCTGTAAGAAAGCAACACTTTCCGTATATTACAGAAACTATAAAGGAAATAATAAAGCTAAAAATAAAGCCTTTGTCAAGTATAAAGGCACTCATAAGATAGAGCATAGAAAGTACTATTTAGACATTAAGAATTATCTATCCTTTGCAATAAAAAATGAGAAAAAGGCTTACATGGAATTTGAACTTAAAAAAGAAAGTATGAACTCTAAAAAAAGATGGGAAAAACTTAGGGAATGGAACATACACATTAGACCTAATATGGAAATTCCAAATCATATAGTTGATGCAAATGCCATAAGTAATTACTTTGAAAGTGTCTTTATGATGGCTCCTCCAATTTGTGAACGCACCAAGGAATATTATGAGTCTAATAGATTCTAAATGTAACACCACTTTTAAGTTTAAATTTATTACTGAGCATGATCTCCAGGCGGCCTTTAGGAAAATTAAGTCCCGTGCTATGGGAATAGATGGCATTAGCTATGAAATACTGTTTTTTAGTCTTGACCATATTTTGAGTGCGCTAACATTGTTAATTAACGACTTTCTGCAAAACAGTGAATTCCTAAGCAATGGAAAACTTCATTAATTAAGCCGATTCCAAAGATCCCAAAGGTGAAATCGGTGGGTGACTTAGACCAATAAGCATTCTGCCAATATTGGCAAAAATGATGGAGATTCTTGTCTATAACATGATTAATGAATATATTATGAAACAGAACATCCTTCCAAGTGTTCAGTCAGGTTTTCGACAGTATCACAGTACTTCAACTGCCCTTACTAAAGTTACAACTGAAATAGTAATTGGTATGGATAATCAGAAGGTGTCCTGCTTGACGTTGCTTGACTTCAGCAAGGCTTTCGATGTCTTAAATTGTAATTTGCTTATAGCAAAACTACGCTACTATTGTTTCTCTGATCAAGTGTGTGCCTGGTTTTTAAGCTACCTACTATCAAGAGTTCAAATAGTAGAAATGAATGGTAAAAAAGCCCAACCTTTTGTAACTTCCTGCGGTGTGCCGCAGGGGAGTGTTTTAGGTCCTCTCTTATTTAGTATATACACTTCCGACTTGCCTAAGATGGTCCAATTCTGTTCTATCTATCTTTATGCTGACGACACGCAGCTTTTGAGGACTTTTATGCCAGATGAGTCTATTCAAGCGATAGCAGAAATAAATGCTGATTTGCAAGCCATATTGCATTGGACTGATAGACATGGTCTACAATTGAATGCGAAAAAGAGTATGTACATGATATTAGGGAGTAACACCAACATAAACAAATTTAAGAATTATAAATGCTCGGCAATTTGTATAAGTGGAGATAGTTTACTTAAAGTCGAGCAAACCAAGAGTTTGGGACTTATCTTAGATAGCGAGCTCAATTTTGAAAGGCATGTGGACATAAAACTTAAACAAGTGTATATTAAGCTTAAAACTCTTTACCCTTTTAAATATCTATTGTCTGAAAAAGTTAAAGGATTCCTAATTCAATCGCTTGTATATCCTATTTTTGATTACTGCAGCGTGGTTTATTATAATTTTTTGACACGTCATTATAAAAATAAGATTCAACTTGCTCGAAATGCTTGTATTAGATATATACATTGCATTAAGAAGTATGATCATATATCCCCTAGTTATTATCAACATAGTTATTTAAAATTTGAATATCGAATTCAGTTGCACTTTGCTGTCTTCGTATAAAATTTGTAAAACAAGGCCCCATTGTATTTATTGGATAGTATAATCTCAAGACGTAGTGTGCATAAGAAAAACCTTCGCGAAATTGTTAAGTATGATATACCAATGCACAAGACCGCTAAGTTTGAAAACTCTTTCGCTTACACTGCCATTATTCTAATCAATTCAAAAATTTATAACGATGTATGTCACAGTTCATTAATTAATTTTAAGAAAAAATATACTGAATTTCTTTTAATTGTTCAACTTATTAAGTAGTTACATTATTGTAATACTATTGTTATACTTAATGTGTATTGCAGGTAACATGGAAGAACGTATATACGAATGTTACCTTTTGTGTATCTACTTTCTGTTTTTTTTTTTACACAATAAAAAATTTTTCTATTCTATTCTATTCTAATTGATGACTAAACAGTTTTTGTAACTTTCAGTACCTGAAAGATGGGAAAAGGTTATATTTCTGAAGCTTTGTTATAATTGTTTATGCACAGGTCATTTCAGTAGACATTGCAAGCAAAATAAGTGTAAGCATCACCATAAAAGGCACAGTAGTTTACTGCATACACAAATTAAAATGCCGCCAACTGCTTCTAATAGTCAAAAATTTGATGCTTCTGATTTGAGTGGTATGGCTACATCCACGATTGAAAATGGTGTTGAAATGGCAACATCTTTTCTAGCAAATTCACATGTTGAGCCAATTGATAAATTTGTTACCTTGACCAATGATGAAAAGTCAGAGTATATTTTATTCTCTGCTACTCAGATTTTTGTATACGATAAATATGGTAAGGTACATAAAGCTTTAACGATTTTAGATTCAGGCAGTCGGTCATGTTTTGCTACTGAACAATTATATAAAAAACTAGAATTAACAAAAATTGACACACAGATATGTATATCAGGGATTAATAATGTTTCTTTTACTCTACAAAAGAAGTGCAATATTATGATTCGTTCAAGCACAATCAGTTTTCTTCTATTATCTCTTGTTTTGTGGTACCTAAAATTACAGGAAATTTACCGACATGTAGTTTTAATGTTTTGGAGTGAAAAATACCTTCCAATGTTCAATTAGCCAATCCCAATTTTAATGTGAGTAGATCTATTGATCTATCGATCGGTGCTTATTATGGAATTTACTCTGTAATAGTAAAATTTCATTGGAAAAAATCTGCCAATTTGCAAAACACTGTATTTGGATACATTGTTTCAGGAAGTTTTTCGGGTCCAATAAGAACAATTCAGTGTTGTTTTCCAATGCAATCAATAGAAAATGAATTACAAAAGTTCTGGGTTATACAGGAGCCTAATAAAAGTGTTCTCTTGTCTGAAGATGACCAGTTTTTGTGAAGAATTTTAAAAATACAACTTCTAGAGTTGATGACATAGTAAAAATGTCATTGAAAAGTTCATTTTTTTGAGTTAGGTGACCCAAAGTTCGGTGCAGTAAAATGCATGTTACAGTTACAAAAGCGATTTGAAAAAAATGTGCATTTAAAAAATGAATATGCTTCCTTGATGAAGGAATATTTTGATTTAGGACATATCACATTGTTTGATAATAATTCTATTAATGTAAAGGGTTATTTTTTACAGCATCATGGGGTTGTGCGAGAAAGCAGCTTAACTACGAAGCTGAGAGTAGTTTTTAATGGTTCCACTCCTACTAGTACTGGTGTTTCTTATAATGATATACAGTCTGCAGGTCCAGCGATTCAGAATGATTCGGAATTCTAGTTCGATTTAGAGAACATCCATTTGTGGTTGTTTAGGATATTATCAAAATGTATCGTCAGATTCTGGTACATACTGATGGCAGATATTTACAAAGGATTGTTTGGAGAGACCACTCTTCAAAAGCACTCTCTAATTTTACGTTGAATACTGTTACATATGGTACTTCTAGTGCACCTTATCTTGCAATCCACTGATTAAAACAATTAGCGCTAGAAAACAACATATCTTTTCCTAAGGCATCTAGGGTTATTGATAAAGACTTCTTTGTTGATGACCTAATTTTTGGATTTGCTAATGAAGCTCGACTGATTTCAGTTTGTAAAGAAATCTGTGCCATTCTGAAATCTGCTTCTTTTCATTTGAAAAAGTGGGTTTCAAATAGTTCGGTTATTCTAAATGCCTTCCATGATTCGAATCGTTTGGTTTTAACTTTAAGTGATGATGACAGCCTTAAAACTTTAGGAGTTCAATGGTTTAGTAAATTATAAAGTTCATGTTGATTAAGGAAATTTGCGCGTTACTAAAAAAATTATTCTTTCGACGATTGCTACGATTTATGATCCACTTCGATTAATTTGTCCTTGTACCATTTTAGCAAAATTAAGGATTCAAGTTTTGTGGACCTTAAAACTTGACTGAGACACAAAAGTACCAATAAATTTGAAATAGAAATGGCACAAGTTCAAGTCCTTCTTAACTAGTTTAAATGATTTAAGGATTCCAAGATTTGTTATGTGCAGAGATGTCTGTTTAAACGCATAGGTTCCCAACGGGGGCGGTACCACCCCCCAGTGGGCGCTGTTGCTTTCAAAGGGGGCGGTAGCGATTACAGGGGCAAAAGGGGGGCGTTAGGAGGATCAAGGGGGGCGTTCGTGACGTACTTACCTTTTTAGAAAATAAATATATTAAAATACTTTGAAAATACCTAGTTGGCATGAATAGACAGTTTATTTAGCTATCTAAAATGTCTATGTTATTGTTATCGAGAAAATATACTTTAAAACATTTAATTCAGCATTAGGTCTATGAATACCTAATTCCGTTTAATATTGTCCGCAACAAGTCTTTGCAAGTTGATAAGCAAAGACGCGATATGACTTGCTTACAAAGTGCACCGGCATCGCAAACAAGATAAAACATACAAGTTGATGCTTGTATGAAATCAAACGTATAAAAGGCAGGGATAGCTCTAGGAATGTGTTATTATTTTTGTGTGCTTCCAAATAATCCATGTTCGTGAGTGATAAGTTATATAAGTCATTATAACCATTAATTTTATAATTATCTATAAATTCGTTGAAAAGTTAATTTATTTTAAACCGTGGCAAGTTTTGGATTTCAAAATGTCTGAATCTAAGAAGAAATGCCGGCAGTACAGTCTTTTGTATTTGAAATATGGATTTAGCACTCTCCTGTAAACCCATCATTACCCATGTGTTTACTTTGCCAAAAGTTTTCTCAAATGAAGCCATGAAGCCTTCTAGGCTACAAGAACATTTAAATAAAATGCATACTGATAAAAAGGACAAAGATTTGTCCTATTTTCAAGAACTGCAGAAGAAATATTTGAAACAGCCAACTATATCAAACCTATTTGCGTCGTCTTCTAAACAAGAAGATGATGGACTACGAGCATCATATAACATTTCATTGTTAATCGCAAAACGGGAAAACCACATACCATTGGCGAGGAACTTATCTTGCCGGCAGTCAGAGAGGTAATAAAAACTGTTCTTCATCATAAGACATCGGCAGATGTCATCAGAAAAATTCCTCTGAGTAATAACTCAGTGCAAAGGAGAATAGACAAAATGGCTCAAGACGTTGAAATATCATTATGCGATTACTTAAAACTTGCAATTTTTCCATTCAACTTGAGAATCCACTCTACCAAATAACGAAGTACTGCTGTTATCATACATTCGGTTCATAAAAGACGAAAAAATTTATCAAGAGTTATTATTTGCAAAAAATTTGGAAACTGATACAAAGGGAGAAACGATATTTAATACCATGAGTACGTTTTTTCAAGAGAAAGAAATACCTATGCATAATATTTTGTCGGCAGCTACTGATGGTGCTCCAGCAATGACGGGACGTCATAAGGGTTTCATAGCTCATTTGAAACAAGCAGTACCAAATGTACTCGCTATACATTGTATTATTCATCGTCAGCACTTGGTTGCAAAAAATCTGAACGAACGTTTGCATTCCGCTTCATTACGTTATTAGAGCAGTAAATACGATTAGAAGCAATTCATTGCATGACAGATTATTTAGCCAACTTTGTAGTGAAAATTATGAAGATTACAATCGCTTGCTGCTGCACACAGAAGTTCGTTGGCTCTCAAAAGGTACTTGTTTGAACCGTTTTTTCAACTATTTGATTCAGTACTGGACTTTCTTGAAAACAGAAACGAAAAATTGCGCAAAACCTGATTATACATAAAATGACATCGCTTATTTGACAGACTTGTTTAAAATATTTAATGAAGTCAATTTACAATTGCAAGGTGACGAATTGAATTTAATTAAAACAAAAACGTCATAGCTGCTTTTGTGGGAAAACTTCTTCTATTCAAACGAAATCTAGGGAGAGGTGAATACAGCCACTTTCCCACATTATCAGCAGTCTCTGCAAAACATGAAGATTTACTTACTTACTGCCAACACTTGGACGTTCTTCATGTTGATTGTGTGGAGCGATTCCAGGATATTTTAAACATGAATATACCGGGTTGGGTTTTAGATCCTTTCGCAAATGCAGATACAGCAGAATCATCAAATTTAGAAGAGGAACTCTTAGAACTCACAACTAACGAAGAACTAAAAGTAAAATTCAGAAATGGATATCAAGAGTTCTGGCTTCAAAACCAATACCAGTTCTTTACCCTGGATTGTGGTCAAGAGTACAGATATTTTTAATTGCATTTCCTTCATCTTATTTGGCTGAGCGTGGGTTCAGTGCAGTAGCTAATTTATTGTCTAAGAAAAGGAACAGACTGCACATTACTAAACGTGGCGATTTGCGGCTGATGTTAACGAAATTGGAACCCGACATTAGCAAATTGTTAAAACTTCACCAGCCTCAACTATCTCATTAATTTTTCTTCTTAATCTTTTTTCTGTTCATTATGTATTCATATTTAAGTTTTTAATAAACAAGTTTGTACTACATTTGATAGTCGTTTTAATTAAGGTTTACTTTTGCGATTTTTAATAGATATACCTTGTCCAACGCTTTAGTGAACGCTTGTAATAGCAGTCAAAGTGCAACGTTCAGTATATGAGTATCTATGTATATATATGATATATATTATATATATATATATATATATTTAATTTAGATTAGATCACGATATTCTATGCAATTTCAATATTAGTTATTATGCCGTTATAATGCACAAATACATGATTGAGGAGAGGGCAGTTGGAAGTCTTTTTTACAGTTAGAGGGGTTAGGTTCAGAAAAGGTTGGGAACCTATGGTTTAAAGTAACTTCATGGATTTAGCGATTCTTCCAGGGATGCATATAGCGCTGCAGTTTATATATGCACAATCGATTCAAATAATGAAATTCATGTTCAATTTTTTTGTGCAAAAACAAAGGTTGCACCTTTGAAAGTCGTAACAATTCCACGACTAGAACTTTATAGAGCTCTTTTGTTAGCTCAGTTGATGAGCAATGTTAAAAGTTCTTTGTCTGATAGTTGTGATTATTTTTTGTGGTGCGATTTTCTAATCGTGTTACATTCGATTAATACATGTCCCAGCAATTTGCAACTATTCGTAGCAAATAGGATTTCGGAGAATCAAAATCTTACGGACATGAGAAAATGGAATTATGTTACTGGAAAACAGAATCCTGCTGATGTTGCATCATAGGGATTAGCCCCAGATAAACTTTTAAATTGCCAACTATGGTGGCATGGTCTGTCGTTCTTGAAGTGTAATACTCAATGGTCAAATTTTCTTAGAACTATTGATTTAAATGAAATACCAGAATTAAAGGTAGGGCTTAGACCTTGACAATAACTAAAGCAGAACATTTAAAAATATTTTCTAGATTTTCTCAATTTTAAAATTAATTTTGTATGAGTTTTTTGCTTATTGAATTGTAAACGATATATGTTTAGAATATTAGAAAAGTTCTGTAAAATGCAAATTGGTGCATTAACGGTAAGCGAGTTAGAAAAGAGCAGGTTTACGTTAGTTGAGTTGGCTGAAATTGAGTCCTTTTCGTATGAAATAAACCTTTTAAAATCCAAAACAGGATTTATAAAAAAACAAATTGTCTTCTTTGACACCCTTTGTAGTCAAAGATAATTTGTTACGTGTTGGAGGACGGTTGAGAATTTCACTTCAGGTATGTCTATTGCTAAGGCAGTAGTTAAACATATTATCAAATTATGATAGACTTGCCAAAAGAGCGCGTTAAGTCCATTTACATAACTGGATTAGATTATGCAGGTTCATTTTTATTAAAAGACTGTAAAGACGTGGATACAAACATTATAAGTCATATGTTTGTCTATTTATATGTTTTTACCACTAAAGTTGTGCATTTAGAGCTTGTAACAAATTTGATGACAGAAGTATTTTTAGCAGCGCTCAAGCGATTTGCATAGTGTCATGGAAAGCCATCACATTTGTACTCAGATAACGTGTCAAACTTTGTAGAAGCTTTCAAAGAATTGAAGGTTCTATTTTAATTTTTAAGTAATACTCAGGATGAATTAATTAGTGCCTGTGCTCATGATGGGATAATGTGGCATTTTATTCCACCAAACATGCCAAATTTTGGGGGATTATGGGAAAGTAATGTTAAGGGAGTTAAATTTCATTTATATCGTGTAATTGGGGATACTGTTTTGACATATGAAAAATTCATCACCTTTCTTATACAGATTGAAGCAACACTTAATTCTCCCTTCTCACTTTTTAATTGGAAGACGTATCACTAATTTACCTGATCCGTTGTATGATGTTGATGTTAAACTGAATCAGCTTACAAGATTTCAATTGATTCAGAAGTTAAATCAATGTTTTTGGAAGAGATGGTCTCAAATTTACTTGTGTCAATTACAGCAGCGGAATAAGTGGAAGGGTAATATTAAGAATCTTCAAGAGACCTCTTGTGCTAATTCGGAATAAAAATTTATCACCTAGCAAATGTATAATGGAGTAAATAGTAACAACCCACCTGGGAAAGGACAGTATTGTGTGCATTGTGATTATTAAAATGCCAACTGGACTATTAAAACGTGGCATAACCAGGATATGCCCGTTATCTTGTGTTAGTGGTGACAATCATTACCAACAAACAATGTTGGAATAACGCCTTTATGTAAAATATATTGATGTTGAACCTTTTATTCGTTTTTATGATTTTGTTGTTTAATATGTTCAACGTTGAGAAACGTTCAAGGCCGTGAGTATGGACAATTATTTAAAATTTGAGGATTAAGTTCATCTAGGATTATGAATGAATTGCCAGCATACTGGATTATGAATACTTCTTTATTGCCAAGGTTTTAAAAAGGAAGGAAAAAAACCATCCTAGAATTGTCAAAATTAATTTTATGTAAAAGGGCTAATAAAAACTTGTAACTGTTTTTAAAAATTAGAACAAAAATCAATAATAATTTCTGCCTTTCTTGCCATTACAATTTTAAGTTACAGTCTGCTATATTAAAGATAGAAATGAGCAAATACCACATATAAGTTCTGACTATCATTTTGTGGAAAATGCAGTGTTGGTTTTGAATGAGAAAAAACAATAGATGCCATGATAAAATGAATGTGAAAATGTTTGAAAAGTGATTACTAAAATAACTTATCTAATAATGCTTGTTGACTTAGCAACATTTTATTGTATTTTATTTTATTAACACAAAGGCAGGTTATTCAACGCTTATCTGTGATGCACTTCTCCCTACCCTTAGACTGTTGGGTTTGTACTGTTTTACTATACAGCAACTCATGTATCAGCCAGCGTATGACAGTTGTACACTTCTAGGTATTGTTGCATGTGTGATTATTAACGCAATGAATACAACTTGTCTAGTTATGTAGTTGTGCTAACGTTTCTGTACAATAAATATAGTCCATTGAAGGCAGTAATGTTATATTCAAGGTTTCCTCAAAATACTCAAAATACAACAACCACAAAAATAATTAGAAAACATGGTTCTTGACTCCATAGATTCACAATAGTGTTGTAGTGGCTAAAGTTAACACAGCTTCTAAGTGTAAAAAATGTCTACAACACCATCAATAAAATTACAAATACAACAATGGTTGTCATATAAAAATATTACGTTTGGTTCAGGTGTGTTACGGTCTAAACTTATCAAGTTAATAATTATTAGAAATTTACACAATCCGTATGCAATCGATTAAATGGCTAAAGCTCACAATAAGACTACTTAGATTACCGATATATTATTTGAAACCAAATTCAATAGAATTGATATAGGCTAAAATACCAAAACAAATTTTTTTTCCTACAACTGTCGTGTACTGAGCTTATTTTAGTTCTGCTCATGATAGAGAAATCTAATACATTCTATATGGATTTTTATTTCACACTCGTACCCATATAAGTTACCAAGCAACCAATGCCGAAATATTCACTTTGAATTGTTTCACTTATTCCTAATACTCCAATAGCCTTTGCATCTTATTTGCAATGACTGCGGAGTTACCAAAGGTAGCTATGAAACAAACAATAAACCAACAAATGCCAAATAAATAATGCCATTCTGTAAAAGCGTTTAAAATCTTGAAGTATAGCAAATTCTCTAAAAAAAAATGGCCAGTGATAGTAAATGTGAATTAGAACTGACACTTTCAAATATTGCAGAAGCTGCAAATGCGAATACTTTAAATTTGTAATCAGAAACTCAAAAAATAACTAATGGGCACATTCAGCCTCACACAGTGCTGCAGTGCTCTAATTACGAATTTTCCTGAATGATCATTTTTAACTGTCACTTTTTAAAGCAGTACGCTACAGCGATCTGCCATTAGTAAAGCGTATAAATATTCCGCTGCATAAAGCCACTTTAATAAAGCATGTAAACAAACGTATTTTTATAGAACCTATAGTTATCATATGTTTTGTAAGTTTAGCATTAGAGTATCTGCCACGATATACCGTTTTCCATTCTGTATTATATTAAGTCCTACTACAATATTAATATCGTCATCATCAAACAAGAATGTTTTCGACCAGACCTATTGCCAAGACAGTTTTTTAAATATCACTTGTTATATGTTTAGTGACATTTCCACATACCGTCCAGCGAATGTGCAGTGCTGCAGCATAGCACTTCGCTAAAGTATTGGAGTGTTTTATGTGTGCTGAATGCACCCAATGTCTCCAACATTGTGGACACATTATTCTGTGTTCAGAACAACTCTCCCCATCATCGTATCATGGATATAGCAAAGTATGAAAAATTACAAGCATTTCTAAAACGGAAGTCAAGTGGTTATAAACTGAAAAAATTGAAAACTTTTACAACAGAGGAAATAAATAAATTTATTACCAAGACCCCAGATCAACATTAATGCTTACTTACATAAGAGAATAGAGTATATCTATAGCTATTTTTATGTTGTTTTACAGACTGCATTAATATTAGAATAGGAATAGGAATTACATCAGATAAAGACTACCCTTTTCACGGAATTGGGTTCTACCGTGTTGTCACATTTTATGGAATCATAAAAAAGACTGGAATCTATGTCTACCAAATGTTTACACTCCTAGTTTCATATTAAATTACCACAAGGGAAAATGCACCACACAGAAAGTGGGTATCAACAAATTTGGTGACATGGGAAAAAATCGTGATATATTTAAAACTACCAAGTCTGGAGTTATATACTGACCACTACTTCTGGAGGTCTTTGGCCACAATTCTAGTAGATGCTGGAAAAGATATAGCATCTTTTAAAAGGCACAGTGAATGGAAATCAACAACAGTTGCCATAAACTGAATAAACGATTCTTTAACAAATAAGTTTAATATAAATACAGAATTCAATCAATAACACCTCATGTGTTCCATCAACATCCAACGACAAGAACAGTCGAAGCCAAGAAAATTTAGTTTTTGAAAAACACCATCTACAATGACATTTAATATTGTTAATAATAATGAAACAAAAACCAAAGTTAAACCAGTCTACTCAATTTTATTATGATAAATTTGTACTTTTCTGCGAATTCATTTATATTCACAAAAGATAATAAAATATGATACTAATAACTGTAACTATTGGGAACGCAACTGGTTTTTAGTCATTTGGCTTATGCCATCTGAATAGTTTCCAAAAAATAGAAAATGTTTAGGAGCAGGCGTGGGAAAAGAGAAATAGTTTTCTTGGCATGTGAGTTGTAAAAGTAAAGTGTGGCAAAATATACAATTTATGTCATAAAACCAATGAGTTCGGGAACTAATGTAAAGTAAAGTAAAAAGTAAAGTACAACTATGATAAGTATGTGGTCTTATGGAACACTATAAACGAGCATTATAAAAAGTTATAAATAGAAAAGAGAAGCTTGGTATTCAACGAACATTTGAAGAGGATTCCATAAATGTTTTAGGACATAAGTGCAGATTGTTAAAGAATGTCTTAATATCGACCAAGGCTATATCAGAAAGCAGCAACTGAAGTTAAAAAAACCAACTTACGTACCAAAATCAAAGATTTTCTCGATTGTGATGATGGATCCAGTGTGACAGCCTGTGAAAAAGAAACAAGAACTTTGCAGAAAGCAAAAATGCAGAATCTCTACTTACTGGACAACATGATAATCTTTTCCATTCAATTAGATGAGAATACCCCTGAAATGTTATTACACCACTATTACCTGGTACAGACCAACCCACCAGCAAGTCTACAGGCAATAATAACATTTTAATTGAGAAGAAAAATATTCATGTTAGTAAAAGAAAGCAAGGTGTGCCGTGTTGGTAAAGATTTCCAGTTCAGAACAGGAGTATATTTATCTGGGCACAGCGTTAAGTAAAGTAGAAGACGACAGTCAAGTAAAAATTACGTTTTCAAGTCAACTGACTATTCAGTGAAAAATTCAAATTGGTTGAAGCTGATTTGTTTATGAGTCGTTTGACAATTTACTGGCTATTGACCCAGAATCTAATAAAAGTGACAAAGTTTAAAAATTTTTCACTACGAATTTGATACTCCATTGGACATATTTAAGAAATAAGTGACTGAAATATGATCCCTTAATATCTATTAGAGCATTAAATTTTTTATAAATAGATAATAATGTTTATTTTTAGTTTAAGGAAAATTTTGATAAGAATTAATAAGTTGATTACACAGCAGAACAACTCTATTAATATACTACAACTATGTTACTTTTCCGTTCCAAAAATATTGAGGGTATATTTTGATTTTTTCTAAAAACTGTCATTTCCAGTATTTGTATTATCGATAGAAGTGTGTATATGGCAACTTACTTTCGGTATAGCGTTGTTTGAAACTTAATATCTCTATTTTTCGAGAATTTTGGTAGAATATAGAACTTCCTAAAGTACAAACAGTAACAGTGTTATATAACCAAAGTTTAGTAAAAAAAATTATGATAAAGAAAGTTGTTATTTTAGGTGTTATTAAGAGATAAAAGACCATTATTAACAATCATGCCAAAAAATTCCT
Source organism: Platerodrilus igneus (assembly GCA_036346225.1). Classification (NCBI taxonomy): domain Eukaryota; kingdom Metazoa; phylum Arthropoda; class Insecta; order Coleoptera; family Lycidae; genus Platerodrilus; species Platerodrilus igneus. The sequence continues at coordinate 11,467,746 of JARFIW010000003.1, forward strand.
GTTTCATTTGTTTTGTTTTTAACCCTTTCACTGTGGGACGTGGATTTGCATACTGTGCTCTGTGTGCGGCACGTGGCAGCCTATGCGTGTTTGTCCGCTTCCTGCAGTTGAACCATAAATGTTATGCGGATATGTACGCTTCCCACAGTTGCAACATGTGAATCAAAAATTATTGGATGGCTAACGCACCGCTAGTGTGCGCCTAAGAACCTTTCTTTATTCGTTACATTATGAAAATGCAAACTGTAATGAAATATCAGTGACAAAAAATATATAAAAAACAAACACAATTTAGAAAATCAAAATAAAAAATAACCTCAGACAAATGTGATAAAAATAAAAAAATGTTCTTGACAAATTTATATATAAAAAATAAACGTAATTTTCAAAAATTCGGAACTTTTTGAGTATGATATTTTTCAAAACATTTCAAAACACAAAGTGACACATCGTACTGGGCACACCTGTAGGAAATTTCTGTTCTAATTTTGTGTTTTCGGCACACTATACATCTTTTGGCCACGAGTTTTATGGTCATCTCATTCTTTTCGAGATGGTTGGGAAAATGTCTCGCTACCAGCCTCATTGGTACTTCTTGACCTGCGTGTTTCAACAACGAAATATTGTCACCCGTTTTCATTTTATATACAACGTGAGCATTTAAGATGCTGAGGTCCAGGAGGTGAAAAAATATTTTTTATACCACTTTATGGTTTTCCTTACGGATTCTGTGGAACTGAGCAACCAGGTCTTGTCAATAGCTCCCATGTTTTCATTATAATTTACAATACACGATGGGTCATTTATTCTCCTTGGAAGGTTTTACCACAAACTTATCATTTCGTTAGCATGAATTCAATAGGCATTTCTAATGTCACGCTTATGGAACCATTTTAAAATTATTTTTGTTGCGAACATAACTTGTCGACCCCTATTCAATTTTTCTTTTACGTTTTGTTTCCGATTTATTTTACGGTTCACAAGCATTTGATTTTTCTTCTTTAGTGGTGACAATAATGATTGGACTTGGTGTTACCAGGTTATCAACATATAAGGTTGCCCATTGATGAGGTATTTTCTAAGAATGTCAATACGATGGTTCCTGAAATTCCAACTTAAGGAAATTGAGCTATTTCGGTGTTAGAACCTGTATATATTATAAAGTCCAGTATGTAAATTGTCTCACAATCGCAAAGAATAAACAATTTGGTGCCAAAACCGGTGACCTTTATGGTATGTACTGCTTGAACGCCAATTTTCCAAAGAATAACATCAAACTTTTCATCAATGCATACCTTTCGAAATGATTGAAGTGAATTCTTGAAACATGTTCTAAGATGATCAATTACAAACCTGATTTTGAATAACTTATCATTTTGGTTTGGATTATTGAAGTCAACATGAAACATTTCTTAACATAAGTAAGTTACCAATCATGTTGGAATAATTAGTCCAAATTAGGCGTGAGAAGAAAGTCAGTGGTGCAACAATTTTACTAAGCCCAAGATCCTGGGTTCGAATTTCAAACCGGTCCGCTTGAAAAATTTTAGGTCCACATTTTCACAAAATTACACCCTCGTTCGGATGAGATCAAGGAGGTCCCGCTTGAAAATGTTTGTCACGCATTTTAAAGATTCCTACTTTGCTTGGAACAGCAAGGGTTCGGCAAAATTCAAAATTTTCCAGGTAAAAACCGATTCCTGGCCAATGTAGTACCTTCGGAGCGTTCGGCAAAATTCAAATGTTAAGGTCCAATAGTCTTCATTGGTTTCCTTTAGGAGGCATTAAAAATCACAAAGCTATAAATGTATTGATTTTCTGTTATTCTTACAGGCATCCAGTCGCTAGCATGTCATGAGGAAGAAAATTATTTTGTCGGATAAATGTTGACAAGAATTACTAGTCTTCGATAACTATATTGTCAAAACTCGTTTGAAACAAATACTTCAAAGCATTCCAAAAAAATGAAAATCCAAGATTTGCTTTACAACCAGCATTGTCGTCAGAAAATTTATTAATTTCGGTATAAACTCGAAATGCCAACCTTCTTCCAAGTCCAATTTTTCAATCACAAGAAGTCATTTCGGTTACTCACCCATTGCTGTTTTCCAACAAATTGTTCCTCATCAATTCCAGAAGCACTACTTTTATTTTCTTCCCAAAGTCTGAGCTATCTGATTCAGATAAGTCAATATTTTCATTTTTATCCAAGTCGGAAATTTCAGATTCTCTGTCGTAATTTTGAACACTCGAACAAGTATTTGAAATCGAATTATTCTTAATTCTTATGCCAACAAAATTCACTCCGTCGCTATTCACTCGAAATTATATTAATTCTTGTTCATTATAAATTCTATTATTAAAGCATATTCGCTATTCAATCATCTAGTAAATTCAAAACAAAATAACACAATGAAAGGAATTTGTAAATAAACGTATTCCACGAGTATGAATGAAACAATACTAAAAAGTGGGTACTGCGAACGTTTACACAAAAGTTAACGTATTCACCAAGCATATTCAAGAGCGCAAGCGTTAAAAGTGCAGTCCAGTACCAGACCTGTCTTAAAAATTAACACTCTCGCACCATAAGAACCACAAATACTTGCCGGGGTTACCGTCTACCCAGCAAAGGTTGAAATAAAAATTACCTTTCAAACGTAACTTATTTTTACCCCGAGCCAGTAAACTCGGTAAAACCTAATTTACCAGCCAAACATTGCGACTAACTACATAGTCAATATTTAGGAGTTATTACAAACATGAACACAGAAAAAGCATCAAAAGTTTTCGGTTTTATTTATTTTTAAAATTCGGTGGAACAATTATTTACAAGAAATTTTGAAACGACACGGAATTGAAAATTAATGTATTTTAATCAGTCAGAATAATGTATAAAGTGTTATTAAACACATAAATATCTAAATTCTATATGTCTTTTAGCTACACTTTGATTCTATATTGAATATGAACTGTATGTACATTGTCCGAAACAAATTTCCAGTGGCTGGAAGTAATTAAAAATTTGACGATAGTCTCTGATCTTGATATATACATGAAAAAATGTATACACTGTAGAGAGCAACATTTTTAAAAGTAATAGTGTCATTTTTTATTTCAAACATTTTTGACTTCTTTATTCTGAAATTTTAGCATTTGCTTAGCATGTAAAATTGTACTTTTAATATAACATTTTTGAAAATTTTTGTGCCAACTGTTCATTTGCTTAGAAAATGATCCTTAAAGTACCAATGGTCTTTAAAATTTTGGACATCAAAATTCTGTCCAACCGAATTGCCCGATTCCGTTAAAATTTCATTTGTCCTGATATTTTTATAACTTGTACAAATGCCACTTTGTATACACAATTTGCCTCACAGACTATCTATTTTTTACTATGACAATATCGCGACCTAATTAAGAATGTTCAGTAGAAGCACTTTAAAGCAGGGGTTGTGGTAAATTTATATCCCGCATGCTTATAAAAATCTCTAGTAAATGTGTAATTTCTGAAAATAGTACTAGTTTAACAAGCTTTACAAATCTTACCCACACTATGCAAAATATGGTATAACTGTTGTTACATTTCAAGTAACTGTACCAAGAATCAATAACCGCTAACCAAATTCAGTTTTACAATGGTTCTTGAAATTTCCATGCAGCTTATAGTTAGTAATAGATATACTTACTTGAATGGATTTTTCAACTCTTCTGTTACAAAATTAAGATAATTCCAACCAGAATATGAAAATAATCCAGAATAAAATGACAATGCAATATTAACAAGTTCGGTTTAATCAGCCAACGATGCTGAAAATAATTCCAAATTAAAATGACATAAATACCATAAACCAGCTACAACAATTATTCCCAATGCAAAAATTTTTGTTACAGTAAAAATATCTTGAACACGTGTTACCCATTTAACATTATAACAATTGATAACTGTCAATAGACATAATGAAACAGTTGCAAGCAGTCTTACAGCTGCATATGGAGGTTCGCATGAAGGCCACATTGGTTGTAAAATATATTGAGCAAATGTAATTGCTGTAATTGCATTTCCAGTAGGCACTAGAATAAATAAGGCTACCCATAAATATAAAAAAGCTGGTAATGGTCCAAAAGCTTCATTAATATATGCATAATCTCCTCCTGATTTAGGTATCATGGTACCTGAAAACAAAAGAAAACCATAAATGCACTGTTTCATGTATTGTTGCAATTTAAATCAATAAAAATTTTACAGTAAGAAAAATCTTTAAAAAAACTTGTAGGCACCAAGCGATAACTTTGATTTTAAAATAATACAAATAACCATAAATCTATAGTGATAGATTACGTCATAAGTGATAATGGTTGTGAGAAAAATGTGTTTTACATAAATAATCTTTTAATTTTCTAGAAAGTGGTTCTCTATTCTCTAAAATATATTCTCTTATTTCATTTATGACTAAAGGATGAATTTAGAGCTTAAGATTTTAAGCACATAGGAAACCTACGACTCTCAAGTACTACTATGGTAAGCAATGATTTAAAAATGTCAAAATTACACTTAGTTCTAATAACTAATACTTAAAATTAATTAAACATACAACAAAGAGCAGAATTAAGAAAACAGTTGTTTTACTAGAAATGTAATATGTACCGATGTACATGTAAACAATAGCTGAATGCTATGCTGGAACAATGTTATAAGTACCAAATACGATTTTGATGGAAAATAAAAAAAAATGTTTTATTAGTGATTGCTTTGACAAATAAACCGTTTTATCTTCATTAGGTCTTCAGTCCTGGAACTGGTTAGACGAATACCCTCATTGTTTCCTATTCTGAACTAACCTACACATTTCCTTGAAATTTGCACAGCCTGCATCTATCACTACTTGTGTTGATAGTCTGATCTACGTCTACCTCTATCTCTTTTTTCTTATCTCTGCTTGTAATATATCTCGTAATATTCACCAAAAATGCCTTAGAACATATCCTACCCTTCTATTTCTACTATTTTTTTTTGTTTTCCACAGATATTTTTATTCTCCTACTATTTCTATAACCTATTTGTTATTAACACTGTCTGTCTATGCTATCATCCTCATACATCTGAAGCACAACATTCCAGAAGGCTTCTATCTCTTTCTGTCTGTTTTTCCTACTGCCCCTATTTCGTAGGCATACTGTGCTGTGATCCACACATATGCTTTCAACAATTTTCTTCTTGTTTCTATGTTTGTTATCTTTGAACATAGTCGCTGTTCTTTCTACTTAGATGTAGTTTGGTACTTTTCTATTGTTTTACAATTATATACCTCATTTCCCCAATATTCAGTGGTATGTGAGGGAGGGGGGGGGGGAGCAGCCTGTGGCTGCCAAGTTCCCCCAGCACTTGAACATTTGCCGAATTAATAGCTTTTCCAATAAATCCTTTCACACAATCAACATTAGTTGAAAATATTTAACAATCAACACCTGTAGTTGTTTATAATAATCATCAGATTTAAGTGCACTTATTTTTTCGTCAATAGGTTTTCCGTCTTGAAACTGGTTGGATGTGTACCTTCACTTACTTATATTCTGAGCTAGCCTACGCAGTTCCCTGAAATTCTCACAACAGCCTATATACAGCTCGGTTCCCCTTCTATTGTTTTCTAATTATATGCCCTATTCCCAACGCTTATTTTTTCTACATTTTTTTTAATGTTCAATACTTTAGTGCCAAACCCTATTTTTTTAAAACTTTTCTCTACGTAAAAATACTTTGTTGTCCAATATTTTTTCATTACGTATTTTCCGTTAAACGACGTCCCTTACTCAACAACCACTATAGTTTTAAACTCACCACAATAATAGAATATATTACCTTATAGAACGCCTTCTACAATACAAAGTCACAATACACCTTTGCCGATTTATGAAATTTTTTTCGTTTAAATAAAATTTATTATATATACATAAAATAAAATATTACTCATTACTTAAGAATATGTTCCAAATTTTCTTAACTTTTTGTTTCAATATGAAAACGGCGCCCAACAAAACAAATAAATTAAAAACAAAACATAACTTATAAGTTCCTCAAAATAAATTTCACTAAAACAATTTTTTTTCTCAAAAATATTTTTCTTACGCTTTTAAAATGGAAGATAATTTTACTGCAGGACATTTATTATCTGATGAGCTTGAATATGAAGTTTACATAAGATCAGTATTTTCAAAAAAACCTATGGAAGAAAAAAGAAAACTTTTAGCTTGTATATTACGCAAAGAAATTTCTAAACCACCTCCTCATAAAGATCTTTTAAATTATAATATAACTTTTGAACAAGATAGCGAACAAATAACTAGTACAATAAAGTCGGTTACTATTTTGGTAAATGATTTCAAAGGAAACAGTAATGACTCTATCTTTAAAAGAATAAAGTCACGCCTGGCACATGTTTGTGGCAGAATAAAGCGTTTATTTATACCTGAAATTAAAAATGAAGAAGCAACAACTTTCAAAAATGAAAGTTATGCAACAGCACTACTATTAGAAGCTGATCTTCATGAAAAAGTAGAAAAATATGAATTATCTGCTGACACAAACTCCCACTATAAATGTTCATCCTCCTACCGTCACATATTGTAGTGTATAAGGGAGCTACCAAGAGTTCTAAGGGTTGTTTAGTACAAGGTAGTATATGCCAAGCAAAATAATCCACATATTTGATCACATAAACTTAAAAATGTATGTTTGCCGTATTTTACGTATACTAAAATACCATTCAAAATGGTAGTTGAAATTAAGTGCCAAAAGGTAATATTAAAATGACTAAATGACGTAGTAAGATGTGCAGTGCTCAAGGGTTTATACCGAGTTTGAATTTTAAAGGCCAATGAAAGTACATTTGCCGTCCAAAAACCGGATGCGTCTATGAATGTTTACTATCAACCACGCATCCAGGTTCAAGTGTGATTTATTTTGGTTTCATTTTAAATAGAATCAACTTTTGGACAATATTTGTAAGCTCAAAATTATTAGTTATAACAACTTCAAATATGATTGGTGAACTGTAAATATTTAGGACAAATAATAGAATTGTATGTGAATCAGGAAAGTGTAAAAGGACATGAACTATGGTATGTGCGACACAAACGAAATGTTAAGATGTTATTGGACAATTTAGTTATGTACTTTAAAGTGTAGTAGGCAAGAAAGTTAAAATGGTCGCCTTGGAAAGTAAACAAGGGAGATTATTTCGAAATTCATTTTGTAAAAGACGTGTTTTCAAACTGTGCTAATTTGTATTACGATTTTTAAAAGAAGTTAATAAAAGTATTTGTTTTTAAAGAGTTTTGATTTAGTAAAGAAGGGTAAAGAAGCAACAGCGACGAAAGCAATAAGTATAAAGAGTGGTGATTGTGCAACGGCGAAGCGACGGAAAATTATATAGATTTGGAGTGATATTGGGAAAGGTAGCAGGACATCGAGTGGTAATATATAAGGAACGGAGTTGGATTTGGGTAGCGATTTAAAAGTAGCAGGACATCGAGAGTGGTTATACATAGGAAAGAAGTTAGATTTGGATAGCGATTTATAGATTTGTAGCAGGACGTCGGGAGGAATTATATAAAGGAAAGAAGTTGGATTTGGAGAGCGATTTATAGATTTGTAGCAGGACATCGGGAGGAAATATATAAAGGAAAGAAGTTAGATTTGGATAGCGATTTATAGATTTGTAGCAGGACATCGAGAGGAAAATATATAAGGAACGAAGTGGGATTTGGATAGCGATATTAGGTAGCAGGACATCGAGAGGAAAATATATAAGGAAAGAAGTTGGTTTTGGATAGCGATTATTAGGTAGCGGAGCATAGAGCAATTTGAAGTAAGACGACGAGTAGATTTGGATAAGATACGAAGAAACGGACGGAGTAATTGAGAATACGAAGAGCGAAATTTAGGAGAACAACAATTGGTAGTGGAGGATTCGAAGCAGAAATTAGCACAGGGGAAGTTACAGCACTGGGTATTCAAAATTCTAAATTAGGGTTAATTATTTCAGGTATTGGGAGCAGCTAAATTAAGAACAACACCTGGAGGCGGCACTAATCTTCAATCAGATAGGACAAAAGTGTAAAGACGCATACGGCGACAAGGATTTTGAGCCAGCAGTCAGAGCAGCCAAGAACGGAGTATAAACCAGGTGAGTGCTGAGATATCTTAAAACGTCAAAACAGTCATATAATTTTGGTAGTAATTTAATTTGGCACAAAGCAACGCTGATTGTAGTATAATTTTGGCATATAAAAAGTAGAGTAAAAAATTTAGTACTGAAACAAAAGAGGTGCACTTTGGTTGGACTTTGCACATCTACTTATAACAGAACTCACTATAAGTAGTTGACCACCCTGAGATTTAAGAGCTTAAATAGTCGAGGCATTGAAATAAATAGTTAATTAAAGAACCAACCAAACGTTGCAAATACGGGGCGTGCATTAGGTGTGCACATTACAAAAAAAAAAGGCGCGACAAAAGGGGTAAATAAAATAAAAATTTTAAGAATATAGAATTGAGAGCGATTGAACACAGTGAGTAAAAGAAAAGTGGGATTCAATAATAAAAAGGTGGCAAACCCAACGTGGGGCTGAAAAAAGGCTAGATCGAGTGAAATAAAATAAATTAGACAGAAATAGTAGTAGGATACGGGATCCTGAGATTAGGTGGGGCCCGTAGTTTAGATATTTTCAGGCAAAGGAGTTCAAAAACAGGCTGTAGAGATGACGGACCCAGAAATGAAACGGATTACGAGATCGGGACGGATATACGGAATTGAAGCAGAAATCACGACACTAAACGATGAAATTAGGACACAGGACATAGAGCTAGACGCGGGCGGAGACATCCAGGAGATGGAGGTGAGGCAGACAGAGCCGGAGGTGTTAGACATGGACACGGACCAGGCAACGGCACCGGAGGTTAGGGTAGCAGAAACCGCCGGAACCCAGGACATAATACGACTCCTGATGAGCCTGCAAACAAATTTAACGACCCAAATGGCAGATTTACGTACAGAACAAAAAGAGTCGCGGACGGTTTTTGAAACTTCACAGACGGAACAAAAAGAGGCAAATACGCATCTAACTAACAAAATAACGACTTTACATACGACTTTAACGAACCAAATTACAGATTCACACAACGAACTGAGAAACGAGTTTAGGACGGCACACGCGGAACTGACGACCAAACTGAATTATACACAGGACTATCTACTCACGCAAATGCAAAACGTAAAGGACGACATAAGGACTGAGGTACATGAAAAGATAGACAGAATAGATGACAAATTAGAAAATACACGGGTACAGATTCAGGGAGACTTGAACGCGACAAAAACTGACCTACGAACGGAAATTAAGACACGCGTAGAGACAGTCGAGGAGACGATGGTCAGTGGTTTTTCGACATTAAGTTCAGAGATACAAACATGCGACAAAAGACATATGACGAACTACAAAAATTTAGGACAAACTTTAGAAACGATACAGAACGAAAATATGAACACTAAGACACAACTAGACGACAAAGTCACGATATTAGAAAACCGGGTAGGATACGACGTAAGACAGATACAGGAAAAATTGGACGACCTAGAACGAAGGCGCATTGGACTGGACTACGGACAGCACATAAAATTCAACAGGGACGCGTTACCTAAATTTGAAGGACGCAGGACGGAACAGCCAATGGGGTTTTTAGACAGACTGGACGAAATCGTCGAAATGGAAAACGAAAGGACTAAGTTACAGATAGTAGGGGCGACGTTGACAGGGAACGCGGAAAAGTGGCACAACATCATACGACGACAGTACGACACATACACGGAATTTCGACGATTATTTGTGGAACAGTTCTGGAGCAACACGCACCAGACGGACATACGGACAAATTTAATTACGGGACACTACAGTAGGACACACGGGACTCGCGAAGAATACGCAATCGACAAATTCAACCAGGCACAGCACTTGACACCTAAATTGGGCGAGGACGACATAGTTTTACTACTTGCGGGCCACATGGAACCGGAAGTGACGAAGATGGTCGTGGTACATAATGTAAAAACACTACGGGAATTTTTAGGCGTCATGAGAAACTTCGATTTAGCAACGGCACTAGAGGCAAAAACGCGGACAAGTTATTGGGATCAAAACCGGGGTTATAGGGAAGACAATCGACGACATGCGTACCACGAACAGCGACACAACCACAGACAGGACAATTTCAATCACGAGCATCGACCCAGCTACCGACAGGACTATTTTAATCACGGACACCGAAATCACTGGGGACACGACGGAAACAGACGACCATACTACAATAGGGAACACCGGGGGAACGACTTACAAGGACAAAATAGGTACCAGCACGACGACAACGCGGATGACGGCCGGATTACGGGGGGCGGAACACAGCACGGATATAGCCGGACGGACAGGGACGCTAACGTCCACCACATGACAACTAGCGCAAGGACTCAGGACACGGATAAAATTGAAGTGGTGCAGATACACGAGGCACCCTCAGGAGAAAAAAAAAAAACGCCAATTTTTGGAAGAATGAATGTCTAGGATTAAAGATCGACGTAGGTTATAGTTTAAAAGACTTATTGTTAAATAATTATACTTTGAATAAAAAGAACCTTTTGTTTATTAATATTAGTTTAAGGGATTGTTTATATGTTGCTTTAGTTGATAGTGGTTCACAGTTGTCGCTGGTTGATGAGAAGGTGGTGATAAAACATGCTGATTTTTTAAAAGAAAGAATAGAAGCGATTGATGGGGTTAATTTATGGTCGGCAATGAATAAAAAGTTAACTACGATTTATAGGGTCATCCGTGTACCAATATTTGTAGGGGATAAAAGGCAGGAGAGGCAGAGTTTTTAATTACAAAGGGGTTGCAGCTAGATTTCATATTAGGAATGGATTTTATAGAGGATTTTGGATTGAATATAGATGGTAAGGATAGGTCGATTCGAATATTTGATAAAGATAAGTTATGGATGGTGTCTACGGTTAGTGAAGAATATAGGAATGGAAATAATATAGATAAGTCAGGATTAGGAATGGATAGGACAAGTGATTATAGACAGGTTAAAGTACGATTATGTAATATGTTTGCGAGATTAATTAATGATGAACAGATTGGAAAAGTGAGTATTGAAATAAAGGCGAAGCTAGGAGAATTATTTAATAAATATATAGGGTTATTTAATGAAGAGCCAAGATTTGCGAGGCGATATATGCATAAGTTAGAAGTCACGGAAGACAACGGGTTTAATACAAAGGTGTATCCAATTCCGTTTGCTATTAGAAATAGGGTTAAAGCCGAGATTAACAAGATGTTACGAGAAGGAATCATAGAACCAGCGAAAACTCCATATGTGAACCCGGTAGTTATTGTACCTAAACCCAACAAAAGGGATATTAGGATTTGTTTGGATGCGAGGAAGTTGAATTCGATTACGAAACCGCAGTACGAACAACCGCAGGGGTTAGATAATTTGTTGTACAAAGTGTATGAGATGAAGTTTTTCAGTAAATTAGATTTAAAAAATTCATTTTGGTTAATTCCGTTGCATGAAGACAGTAAGAAGTTTACAGGGTTTAGTATTGAAGGAGAGATTTACATGTTTTCTGTAGTTCCGTTTGGGTTAAGTAGTTCTTCCGCAGCACTTGTAAGGGCCATGCAGAAGCTGTTTAACGAGTATGAATGTTTCTGTTCGCACTATGTGGATGATTTGTTGATTTTTCAAGGAACCAGCAAGAACACATGGAGCATTTAGAAAAGGTGATCCAGAGGTTGGACGAAGGGGGTTTGAAGTTGAACGCGGAGAAATGCGAGTTGTTTAAGAACAAAGTTACGTATTTAGGGTTTGAAATCAGTGAACATGGGATGAAAATTTGTAATAAAAGGTTGGACGAGTTGAAAATATTGCTCAACCAAAGAATGTGAGAGGATTGCGAGGATTTTAGGGTTCTAAATTATTATAAACGGTTTATACCGCGATATTCCGAGTTGTGTGTGCCGTTGGTGAGTTTATTGAAGAAAAATGAAAGATGGAAATGGACTGCTGATCGAGAAAAGGCGTTCCAGGATTTAAAAAGTGCGTTTTATAGAGAGTTGTCATTAAAATATCCCAATTTCAAAGACGAATTTATTTTAAGAACGGATGCGTCGAAATATGCGATAGGGGCTGAGTTGGTGCAGATACAGGATGGAGCTGAGGTACCAATCGTATTCATTTCGAGGGTATTAAAAGACTGCGAAACCAGATATGCGACGGCAGACAAGGAAATGTTGGCGATAGTATATGCAGTGAAAAAGTTGCGTTTTTATCTGCTAGGTAACAAATTTTTAATAGAATCCGACAACACGGTGGTAACATTTATGAAGAAAAAGGAGTTTCTAAACAGCAGGTTGTACAGATGGGCGTTAGTATTACAGGAATACGATTTTGAAATCAAGCACAAACCAGGAAAGGAGAATGTGACGGCGGATTTTCTAAGCAGACCGCAGGTGGAAGCGAATAAAGACGTGAAGGCTTGTTTAATTGCTTTGCAGGAGTTCAGGGATGTTGGTCGGTGGACAAACGCCAAGCTTATGGAGACGCAGAGGCACAGTGAGGTGAGTTCGATCCGCGAGAGATTAACAAGCGAAAATGTGGAGGAGTACCGTGGATTTACCATCGTAGGGCAGTTTGTGGTAAAAAAGATAGGTGATGCAGAGCTGGTAGTGGTATCCAGAGACGCGGCGGTGGAAATTATAGATGAAATTCATGTAAATTTTGGACATATAGGCATAAGAAAAACATTTTTGGTATTCAGGGAGGCGTTTTATGCACGGAACGACATCACGGTGGTTAAAGAAAGGATTAATCGTTGTAAAATTTGTATCTTAGGGAAAGACAAGAACGTGGTGCTGCAGAACGTACCGATGAGTGTGAGCATAAATGGACCGTTGGAATTGGTAGCTATTGATTACTTAAGCAACCTGATTACGAGTGAACAGGGATATCGGCACATATTAGTAATGGTGGACGTTTTTTCAAAATTTGTTAAATTATTTCCGGCAAGGCGAAGTAACACGATGCATGCTTTACAGTCGATTAAAGAATTTGGAAGCCAGGTCGGGAGAATGGAAAGGATTTTGGTAGACAACGCAACATATTTTAACAACCAAAGATTTAGGAACGGGTTAAATCGAGCGCACATTAAGGTGTCATTTAGCAGTATACGGCATCCGAAAGCAAATCCATGCGAACGATATATACGGGAGGTGATAAAATATCTACGGTTAGCGACGCAAGAGCACCATAATAGATGGACTAGATATCTGCCGCAGATTGAAAATTTCATGAATTGTGTACCGAGTTCAGTTACGAAAACGTGTCCGGTAACATTGATTCGGAGGATTATACCAGCTAGGCCATGGAGGGAAGAAGTTGAGGTACAAGACATCACAGAGTTATTGGGTAGTGTTAGACGTAGGATCGAAAGGATGCAGCGTAGGGATATCGAGCGAAGGTGTAACAGGATCAGAAAAAGGACGACTTTTGAAATAGGAGATTTGGTAGTTGTAAAAAGGTTAAGAGTTTCGAACCGCGACAGGAACATTTGCGCGAAGTTGTTGTTTCCTTATTTTTGCGGAAGGAAATACATTTGAATTAGCTACTATGACAGAGGAATATCGTGGGCGTTTTCACTTGGAAAATCTATACCCATATAAAGTTGTACAGGAAGAGGGTTTAGTAGAATAGTTGTTATATAGTTCATGCGACGGAAAGTTTAGTTTTGTTTTAGTTTATTGTGTAGGTTAGTATATAGCGTAGTTAGACAGACATGTTGAGAAAGAAAAATAGGGGTTGAATAATTACAATATGTAGAAATACGAGAGGGAGTTTTTGTAGAAATACGAAAGGGGGTTTGATTTTAAATAAAATTAGAAATTATGCACACCAGGAAAGAGTAAAACCGACGAAATTTCCAATTTCATTCAAACTCAGTGGGGCCAATGTAGTGTATAAGGGAGCTACCAAGAGTTCTAAGGGTTGTTTAGTACAAGGTAGTATATGCCAAGCAAAATAATCCACATATTTGATCACATAAACTTAAAAATGTATGTTTGCCGTATTTTACGTATACTAAAATACCATTCAAAATGGTAGTTGAAATTAAGTGCCAAAAGGTAATATTAAAATGACTAAATGACGTAGTAAGATGTACAGTGCTCAAGGGTTTATACCGAGTTTGAATTTTAAAGGCCATTGAAAGTACATTTGCCGTCCAAAACCGGATGCGTCTATGAATGTTTACTATCAACCACGCATCCAGGTTCAAGTGTGATTTATTTTGGTTTCATTTTAAATAGAATCAACTTTTGGACAATATTTGTAAGCTCAAAATTATTAGTTATAACAACTTCAAATATGATTGGTGAACTGTAAATATTTAGGACAAATAATAGAATTGTATGTGAATCAGGAAAGTTTAAAAGGACATGAACTATGGTATGTGCGACACAAACGAAATGTTAAGATGTTATTGGACAATTTAGTTATGTACTTTAAAGTGTAGTAGGCAAGAAAGTTAAAATGGTCGCCTTGGAAAGTAAACAAGGGAGATTATTTCGAAATTCATTTTGTAAAAAGACGTGTTTTTCAAACTGTGCTAATTTGTATTACGATTTTTAAAAGAAGTTAATAAAAGTATTTGTTTTTAAAGAGTTTTGATTTAGTAAAGAAGGGTAAAGAAGCAACAGCGACGAAAGCAATAAGTATAAAGAGTGGTGATTGTGCAACGGCGAAGCGACGGAAAATTATATAGATTTGGAGTGATATTGGGAAAGGTAGCAGGACATCGAGTGGTAATATATAAGGAACGGAGTTGGATTTGGGTAGCGATTTAAAAGTAGCAGGACATCGAGAGTGGTTATACATAGGAAAGAAGTTAGATTTGGATAGCGATTTATAGATTTGTAGCAGGACGTCGGGAGGAATTATATAAAGGAAAGAAGTTGGATTTGGAGAGCGATTTATAGATTTGTAGCAGGACATCGGGAGGAAATATATAAAGGAAAGAAGTTGGATTTGGATAGCGATTTATAGATTTGTAGCAGGACATCGAGAGGAAAATATATAAGGAAAGAAGTTGGTTTTGGATAGCGATTATTAGGTAGCGGAGCATAGAGCAATTTGAAGTAAGACGACGAGTAGATTTGGATAATATACGAAGAAACGGACGGAGTAATTGAGAATACGAAGAGCGAAATTTAGGAGAACAACAATTGGTAGTGGAGGATTCGAAGCAGAAATTAGCACAGGGGAAGTTACAGCACTGGGTATTCAAAATTCTAAATTAGGGTTAATTATTTCAGGTATTGGGGAGCAGCTAAATTAAGAACAACACCTGGAGGCGGCACTAAACTTCAATCAGATAGGACAAAAGTGTAAAGACGCATACGGCGACAAGGATTTTGAGCCAGCAGTCAGAGCGGCCAAGAACGGAGTATAAACCAGGTGAGTGCTGAGATATCTTAAAACGTCAAAAACAGTCATATAATTTTGGTAGTAATTTAATTTGGCACAAAGCAACGCTGATTGTAGTATAATTTTGGCATACAAAAAGTAGAGTAAAAAATTTAGTACTGAAACAAAAGAGGTGCACTTTGGTTGGACTTTGCACATCTACTTATAACAGAACTCACTATAAGTAGTTGACCACCCTGAGATTTAAGAGCTTAAATAGTCGAGGCATTGAAATAAATAGTTAATTAAAGAACCAACCAAACGTTGCAAATACGGGGCGTGCATTAGGTGTGCACATTACAAAAAAAAGGCGCGACAAAAGGGGTAAATAAAATAAAAATTTTAAGAATATAGAATTGAGAGTGATTGAACACAGTCAGTGAGTAAAAGAAAAGTGGGATTCAATAATAATATATATCCAAGCCTACACCAATTTCTTCCTGGTCAATTAAATTTTTATAAACAAAATACTTCCTTCATAGAAACATTTAATTTTATTTCTAAACCTTTAGACAATAGACCCTGCAAAAAGTTAAATTACTTGATATTAATATCATGCACTTTTCGATACTGGAAGTAATATTTCTGTCGTAGGCTCACGTGGTATTCCTATAATAAATAATTTAAATTTAGAAATCTTTCCTTTACGTGAACATAAATTATTTACTGCAGATGGCACATCTCAAAAAATATCTGGTACCGTAGACTTGCCCATTTTTGTAGGAATACTTTGTCGTTTAATTACCTGTTTAGTTGTCCCCTCACTCTCGCATTCATTTATTTTTGGCACTGATTTCGCACAAAAATTTGAACTTACCTTAGACTTTAAAAATAATTCCTGGGAAGTTTTTTCGTCAACAAGTGAAACAGTCCCTTTAACATATCTTAACTCTAATACAAAAACCCCTCAATTACATAATAATCTTTGATCATTAGAAGATTTGTCTTCAACTGAATTTTTCAAGCTAAAGAAATTATCGATTCCTTTTCTAGTATTGCTAGTACAGACAAAAAATTAGATCGTACTGATAAAATATCTATGCATATCAATACTGGTGATCATAAATCAGTACAAAAGCGTACCTTCCCCTTATTGCCGTATATGTCTAAAATATTAAATGAAAAGTTAGACGAAATGATAACTTCAAAATTCATAGAAAAATATACAAGTCTCTGGTGTTCACCTATCTTACTTGTAAAAAATTTCCGGAGAGTATAGAGTTTGTTTCGATGGCAGATGTTTAAATGAATTAACTGTCCATGATAGCTATCCCATGCCTTTTTCTATACATTTTTTTGTTATCTGATTTATATAACCAATTATAGCTTTATTTTTTCTCTACATTTTTTTCTTTCCATCTTTTCTCTTAAACATGTCCCAATGAGTGGATAGACCTCACCGATTATGACTTCCCCGATTTTTACCCCACAGAATGTGTATCCCTTTGGGACGTTTGATACGCGTTAGTTATCACACCACTCATTGATGTTCTTTTTCAATTTTCTTCATGATGAAATTTCTTTTTCTGCCAACACATTTAATTTGTTTATTCTCCCTCTGTTTTCATTAATTTTTTTACCGTATTACCTTACAAAAAAAAATTTCTAATGTTATATTTTTTTCTCTTTGGTCCGGGGCAGTGTAACATGCCAATTAACCATTCTCTTGCCATGTTACATTGTGGTCCAATTTCCTTCAATATAAAAGCATTATTTATTATTAATTTTATACTAATACCATTTACAATCACAAGTTAGTTTTGATTTGTGTAGCATTTCCCTTTAGTATTAAATAATACACTATATACATCGATCTTTAGTCTTAATTTAATATTCTTTCTTTTGTATAAATAATATAAATAATTAAGATCACATGTAATTTTCCTATTGGTTAACCTTTGAATAATGTCCATAAAATACACAACTGGTGTATATATGAATGTCATTCAGGATAGTTTTCTTGTTTTGTCCCTCTCTCAAAATGTGTGGTTATCTGTAAACCAGAACAAATTTTCGTTTGTCTTCATATCTAACAGTCGTTTTGAGCACATGCCGTCTTCCGATAAAGATGTTCTTTCTAAGGCCATGATGTCTTACTTGGTATGTAAAAGGTGTCTTTGCTTTTATTCTTCCTAATGGATGGTAAGCTGTTTATAGATAAATTTTTAGACAGTTCCTCGTGGCGTATTGCAATATTTCGTTTTTGCAACATGTTTATTTTCTAGAGTCCTACCGTAGCACATCCTCCCGTAGCATATCTTCTGAAGGCATGTCCTCCCGTAGTATATCCACTGGTGGCATATCTTCCTAAAGCATGTTCCTTGCTGAAGTATCTTCAGGTGAAATATTCTCCTGTAAAATATTCGCTGATGGAGAATTTAATTCTTTTTGCTAGGCTATCTAAGCCTATGCATTAATTTTACTACCTACAAATATTATCTTTTATCGTACAAGAATATTATGTTGACGTTTTATGTACCTTCTAAAATAAATTAAACGTCTGTTGATGAAACATATGGTTGTGGAACAAACAACGATTGGCTCTTATAAATTAGAAGTTTGAGGTTAACAACCAAAATAATTAACGATGGTGTTCGTCTCAACAAACCGTAAAAAGATCCTATAGTTCTGAACAAGCCGTAAGCTCAAAGCATAAGTATACGTTTCTTTCATATATCTTGAATACAGGTACGAGTTTATCTTATTTATTTTTGCGATGAAACAATGTGCATGTGTTGCATTTTAAATCTCAAATATCTAGAAAGATAATGCATGTAACATATAGTGACACTTTTACTTACCTTTATCTTAACTAATCAATATTATCTTTGCTTTCATGTATAACCCTATGAGTTGTAAACAGAAAAGCTTTCGTGAAACCTTCTTTTTGTGCATATTGAGGTTATGTTCAATTTAAATGTTTAATTAAATTTCTCTTAACTAATGTTAAATACAACAAAGCGTATTTATCATTTCCTTTTACTTAGAACGTTTAACTAGAAATTGTGTCTAAGCACAATAATAAATTTAGATTTCCTAATATCTTATCCGGTAGAGTTTGAAACAAATTTGAAAATTATGACAGTGTAGATATATAAGCTACACTTAGTGATTTTATCGTATGAAAATTTGGTTATAAGAAAATAACGGTATATATTTAATTTTTTTATTAATGTTATTAACTAAACGTCAATATATAAGTTGTATTAAGGTATTTTCTTTTGTCATGTTCTAAATTGCATCCCTATAACTTGTCTGGGTAAAATTTAACTTTGTTCTCTAAACCCCTGAGATATAATCTTTTGCAATCTACCGCAGCCAGAAACGGTCGACGCTAGTCCCGCCAGAGTTTTGTTTAGACTCTGTTGTACACCCATTCCTACCTGTAAAAAGGAAGAGTGCATTATTTCAGCTCAATCTAATTAATACATGTGATTTTTCCAATGCTCCACCTGAAGGTACTACATTGGCCAGGAAGCAAGTTTTTTTTACCTGAAAAATTTGGAATTTTGCCGAACCCTTGCTGTTTCAAGCAAGGTAGGGATCTTTAACGTGCGTGACAACACTTACATACGGGACCTCCATTTTACCTCTCATCCGAATGAGGGTGTATTTTTGTGAAAAATGCTCGCCTAACATTTTTCAAGCGGACCGTGTCGGGATTCGATCCCGGAATCTAATTAATACAACAATCCGAATTAAGATCTTTTTCTGAAACTGCACTGATGGTAATTCTGAAATTAGTTTGTAAGAAGTTGTTTCTTTTAGACATGGAGTGTTCCAGCAACTAAACTATTTACTGCAATTGGTGCTAATTTACTTGTGGCTGATTCCGCATAATAGGTATAGATATATACCTGGAATCAGATAAAGATGTGCTACTAGCTTCTGGACAAGGGAAGTGAAGAGTTGCTCCGTGCACTGTAGCTGCTTCCGAATTTGCTTTGCTTGGTTTCCAGGAAAATAATTTGGTACGACTTTGTTGGGAGATTTCAAAATGGCAGTTCGAAAAAGCTTTCACTTGGCGGTTTTTGTATTAAAGATAATGTTTTTATACTGATAATTAGTTCCTATTTAAGGTAATCTGATTACATCTTGTAGTCAGAGTGTTGTTTTAATGTGATGTTGGTATTTATTGTAAAACTGTTAGTATTTTGTGTTAGTATTTATGGGTTACCTGTTGTTTTTGGCTTAGAATTTGATGTGGATTGTTTAATATATGTAATTTCAGGTGAATTTACTGTTATTGAATATGTTTGAGGTATAAAGGTGTGTTGTTTGGTTTAACAACCGAAAACTAATATTTATTTATCGGAATTGTTAATTTAATATCTAAATCAGAGTAAAACTAATATTTATTTATTTGAAATAATGTTTATTTAGTATTTAATACAGAGCTGTAACTCCAATTGCATTGCACTTATTGCAGAATCAATAGTAACTGTACCCTTACTGTGATTTTACGAGCAAGTAATGGAAAAGGTACCAACAAATCATTCCTTAAATATATTCAATTAAATTATTAGGCAAGTTTGCATATGAACAGTATTATATTTCTGTTATATTTGTTTTGGGTTTTATTGAATTAACCACAAAGTTGTGTATATTTTTTTTTTGTAATTTGTAATGCCAGGATGTCTATAATTTTTAAAAAGTATGTTTTAACCGATGCAATTATAATGAATAACTTTTAACGTTTGATTACTAGATTTCATATATTTAACTAACATGCACTTATATAAAGATTTAGCACCTGAATCTGGGCTTGTTTTCGAGTTATAAAATTTTGATATGTTTTTGCTGCCTACATGTTTTATAATGTTTGATATTTGTGATGCATTTGACATTTTTGTTTTATGTGTAATTGTTTTATTTCAGCATATTAACCACATATTCCACTGCATCGCTCATATCTCGGTTTTAACGTAATTATATGTTTGTTGTTTTGTTTATCCTACTATCTAGCCAATGTTCCTATATAATTAACTAGTATTTAACGTTTGTGATAGTTGTTGTGATGTAATTAAATTAAACCTTTGGTATGACCAACCATCTTCGTGCCTTTCGCGTTTGCATTTATGACTATGATGGGGCTAGTCTATTAAATAATAAGCGCCTTTTTAACATGCGCAATCATACCATAAGTTCATTTCAACGATTCATGTCACCTTGTCAAGGTACTTGTAGTGATACCCTTTTGCAAATAATAGGAAGTCGACTAGCCCTTGTGAAATATTTTGATACAGGGGTTGGAAACTGTTAATGTATGAATGTGGGCGCGTGTGATCGAGCCTTGTTGAATATTACTAACATTTTATGTCCGTGCCGGGGAAGAACATTGGTAGTCAAGGTGCAGGCCATCTTCCTGGTGTCCCCCTCTTCAACTTTAGCTGGGTAGTATTGTCTAGACGACCTCAGTACCTACCAGAAAAGACTAGCTGGTTTACACTAACGTTTCCTCAGTTGTCATGTGTGGTATGTCTGGGTAACAGTTGACATCCGTCCTTGTCGAGATGTGGCAAATGCAGTTGGAAGTGTGAGGGCAGTTTGGGGTTTTCTCTGTCGTGCTCTTTCCCCAATCGCCCAGGTTGAGTATGGCACTATTTGCTTTGAATGTCATTTTTCTATGCTTTCATGCGAATGACCTATTTTGTGGTTATTCTTTTGATTAAAAGTAAAGTTAGGTAAATTCTGCAGTTTTATTTCAAACCTTTCCGCCTTAACGCCATCTTCCAAGTGTGAATTTGGGTTACATTATAACAACACAACGTAGGAGTTGTCGAACCACTGCCACTAGATGTTAGATCATTTAGCCCGGTGTTGGCGTTTATAGAGGGGGTTTGGGTCAGCCTTCAGGTCAGTTACACTACAAGTTGAAAATAGGAGACCCTAGATTTTAAACAGCGCCGCCTGAACAGATAGTATTTCATTAAAATTACAATAAGAGTGACTACACTTGATTTTGACAACCTTTGAGTGTGAACAATGTAAGATTACAAAAATAATTCTTCCTTGGATCAAGAATGCATGTAACCTAAAAGTTGCATTTCTTAACAGAAATAACCCTAACACTATTGGTGGGATTTACCAATACAGAAATTGTTAAAATGAAATATAATTATAAACATATTAAAGATATGATACAAAATGCTTGTCTAATAATAAAGGTTATTGATTTTTGATAGTAAATCGATATTTTGATGCTTCACGGTTAATTTTTCTCTTTAAAATAGTATATCACAAGCGAGTGTAGTTTGAAATTTCTAAGTGGTTGTAAATACTCCCTGTATGTTTGTTGTGGTTTGTTTTGTATTTTTCTTAATCTTATTTGGGAATTAAACCATCATAGTTGTTAAAATTAAAATTACGCTAGCGTAATTGCACACTTATTTAGTAACCATCCTCTCAATCGTATAAATAGAAACATTTTTAAAAATGTTTTCCAATCCTCAAGTTATTGAATTTATATCAAATTTAACAATATAACAAATAATCATCTGATTTCACGTTAAGCGTATTGGTTACCTCAAAGTCGCTCCCAGGGCGCAACACAAATTGAAGACACTCATTCTTCTAAACTTTAAAATTTTCACCTAATGTATTCAAACCAAATATTTCAAACATTAATAAATCAGTCACCTTCAATTTATGTAATAAATGTCAAACCTGAAATTTTTATTATTTTGACAACGATCCTTGGTCATGGATCGAGACGTAAATAAAGACGATTTTAGCAACTATCAGTGGTTTAATTCCGAAAGAAGATGAAGAAAAATACGAAAGTGGTTGTAGTTGCAGTTGAGGGGTAGAAGATGTAATTAATGTAATTGTTTTAAAACTTCCCCCTCGGTATTAAAATCGACATTTTTTAGTTCAAAATAAAAAGTACGAAACTTTAAGAGTTATTAAGGGTAGCTAGTTTTTGAATAAAAACCCTGCATATACGAGTGTTAATTAGCATAAGTTGAAATATCATATGTAAATTTTTGCTATAAATACTAAAATTATATTTTTTAGATTATACAAAACTTGCTGGAAAGCTGTGAATAACTTCACATAAATAAATCGTTGGTGTTAAATATGCCTATGAAATTCGGAAAAAAATTACTCTAAATTTGCGTAGGTATTTCACAAGCGATTTCCTGCAATGAATACACCTTCCTGCCTTTGTAAATAAAATTATGGCATTGCTCCATAACAAAAGATTCTATTGTTTGCTTTTTCTTATCACTCTAATACAGTTAGTGTTATTGCTAGAATTACACTTCCATATCTTGTGTCAAGTTCCAAGGTCAAATGTTACTACTATTTTATGCATTTTGTTGACTAATCGGCGAAAACAAATTTTGTAATAGGTAGGAAATGTAGAAATGAAATAACTCCATACATTTTTATGTTTTGCTGTGATTATTTTTAATTTATATGTTTGTGACTAAAATTTTATTTGAATTGGGTTGTTCTCATTACATTTATAAGTCTACGGCAATACATCCAAAATTATAGGAAGTGATAGACAAAGCAACCATTCAATTCAATTAATTTAAGCTATAAAACATTACATATTATTAAAACGCAAAATGGATCTTATTTTATTCATATCGTTTTTAAAACTCCTTTAGAAATTATGAAACTTAAAAGCAAGACAAATTTTTTGCAAAATAACCTATTAATTAGTAAGTATAGTGTAAGTCGGCGATCCATTTGAGGGGTTGGCAAACCTTCTCTCACAATCTGATAGGCACCCCGATCATTTATCCAAATGGTGGATTCTAACAACGGTATGCAAAGTGCACGACTGCAATCCGTGGAAAGCCAACAAGAAGCTGTTTTATTAAAAGAAATTAATATGAGAAATTAAATCTAGATCTGCATAAATTATAGAGTGCAATAGACTGTAAAATTATTTAAATTAAACTTTGCTAGCAATACTGCTCTACATTTTGTTAAAACGATTGATTTATTGATTGGAAAAATTTTTGTAGTAATATATCGTAATTAAAAACTCTTCAACTCTCAAATAACCTTGCTCGCACTTATAAAAGGTATTGGCGTTCAAACAGATCTATACAAACAAATAAAAGAATGTATATGTCGCAGAGTTATGATTAAATTGGTTAGTTGATCAAATCACTAGGGACTGTTACGTTCCGTCCCTGTAATTAAAATTTAGCGCATAGTTTAATTTAAAACGTCATAATCCAGCACTTGTTTCCACGGTTATTTGCGCGTGTTAACGAATCCGGCAGCCTTTGCCAATCGAAACAGTCGCTTATCCATCATTCTGTAGAATTTGTGTTAAATATTCAATTAAAAAGTTTAAGGTACTTGGAATCTGCGATTGTATTATCAGTAACAAAAGTTAAATATATTGTTACGAGCTACTATTAGGCAATTTGCCATTATTGCAGAGGACCATCAATGTGAAATTTCATTGTCATTTACAGTGGAGCTATAAATAAGTAAAATTAGCTCCATCTCTGACCTGCTTTATTTACCAGTCAGGCTGTGTGGGGTATATAGTAATTAAATTAAAAGAAAAAACACACAAGTCTAAAGACATTTGAGTAGTTTGTATATGCCTGTTACAAGAAGCCAAAGTAAAACGGACGCAGAAACTTTAATAACTTACCTTAAGGATTTTAAATCCGGTATGGAAGAAAAGTTTAGTAAAAATGCTGAGAAAATGGAAAGGTTAAGTGAAAATGCTGAAAACATGGGAGAAAAGTTAAGCGAAAATGCTGCGAAAATGGAAGAAAAGTTGAATGAAAGTACAGCTACGTTAAAACAAAGATTAATGGAAAGCTCCATTGCATTGAAAGAAGATGTCACTAAACAGGTAAAAACAGTTGAGCAAAAGTTGGACAGTAAATTGGTAAAAATAGAAGATGTGATGAGGCCGCAAGAACAAATAAATTCACTAACAACGCGGTCACTTGAATTAGTAAACCAAGTTGTAAATCAAAACATCCCAGAAACAAGAAGCATAGAAAAAAGCGAGTCAATACCGTCAAAATTTAAAGTGAAACCACCCACATTGGATGGTAAAACTCCTCGCCCCACATATTTGAAACAATTTGAAGCTGCAGCAATAGCCAACGGTTGGTGCAATAAAGAGAAGGCTATCTCCTTAATAGTGGCCCTACGGGGGTGGAGGGAGCTCTTAACATCTTGCAAACGATTCCCGATCTCCAGCAGAATGATTACGGCCTCTTAACATCGAAGCTTAAGATGGGATATGGAGACGCTCACCTTCAACAGGTTCATCATGCACAAGTTAAGAACCGCTCGCAAAAGACAAATGAAAGCCTGCAAGAATTCGAAGCTGACATTGCCAGATTAGTTATATTGGGATATCCAACGGCACCAGATAGCTTCCTCGAACAACTGGCGGTTTAAACATTTGTGGATGGCGTTAAAGATGGCGAAATACAGCAAGCACTAAGATTAGCACGGCGAAAAATGTTAGATGACGCACTGGCTCATGCACTTGAATTTGAAGCAGCTAAGCAGACATCACACAGGGTGAGTCACAAAGTTCGGTCTGCCTTAGAAGAACCTGGTCAATCACAGAACCGCATAGAAGAAATAATCACCGTGTGTTTGAAAAACAAAAGACGGAAAGGTTGGAAAACAAACGACTTTACATCTGATTTTCCAATGTTCCACCCGAAGGTACTACATTGGCCAGGAAGTGAGTCTTTTACCTGGAAAATTTGGAATTTTGTCGAACCCTTGATGTTCCAAGCAAGGTAGGGATCTTTAACGTGCGTGACAACACACACACGGAACCTACATTTTACCTCTCATCCGAACGAGGGTGTATTTTTGTGAAAAATGCTCGCCTAACATTTATCAAGCGGACCGAGTCGGGATTCGTACCCGGGACCTTGGGGGCGTAGTAGTCACACACATACCACTACGCCACGGAGCCGCCCTGAAAGACACCGAACGCGGAGATGGCGTCTGCGATGCTGGAGCTGCGATGAAGTTGGTCATATACAGAGACGCTGCACTCAACCAAAAAAACAACCGGTTGAGCAGCAGGAAAATCTAAAGCAAGTCAACGTAAGGGGGCGAACCCCGACAGCACAACGTGGTGCCCCGGAGATTATCATCCGTGCTGCATCGTTAATGGGAAGTCTGGGCAGCATTTATATCGATGGTGGAATTAATGGTAAGGTTGTCCGATTACTCGTGGATACAGGAGCGACAACGACTATTGTAAGACCAGATTTGGTTGGTCGTGGAAAAGTGCTACCCGTATCGGTATGCCTTCGAACGGCAAGTGGCCAGAAAATTTCTACTCACGCAGAGACTGCCTTAACGTTGGGAATTGGAGACAAACTAATTAATCATCGGGTGTTGGTTGCTGAAATAACAGAGGAAGTTATCTTGGGAATGGATCTCATGAGAGAATATGGGTTTCATGTGAACATGAAAGAAAATGTGCTTCGGATAGATGATGATGAGATTCTATTTCAAGGGACGAGTAACCAGACGATGCAAGTTCGAATGATTTGTGATATGAAAATACCCGAGACGACGGAAATGATCGTGAAGGGATGCTCGGATGGTACTCTTCGGGAAGGACAAGTATGCATGATGGAAACAACTGAATCGGGGACGGGTCAGGAGGGATTACTGATTGGAAGAACACTGGTAAAGTTTCAAAATATGATACCAGCAAAGGTTCTAAACATTAATCTGCATACGGTGATCCTGAAGGACATGATTGTGGGAAGTTACATTCCAGTATGCCATATTAAACGTTGTATGGACGACACAAAAGACAAACCAGCCAATGGTTGCTCACAGAAATTGCTGGATATGTTGATACCTTCGTGTCAAGGATTGAACGGCGACCAACTGGGCAAGGTAAAAGAACTGGTCGGACGATATCGAGGTGTGTTTGCACTGGATGATAGTGAGAAAGGAAAGACGAATGTTGTGCAACACAAGATCAATACTGGAGATGCGCAACCGCAAAGACAATATCCCAAGCGGCGTCCTTTGGCAAAACGTAAAGAAGCCGAGCAAATTATTACCGACAGGGAAGAACAGGGGGTGATTGAACCCTCGAATAGTCCATGGGCATCCCCGGTAGTGCTTGTCAAGAAAAAGGATGGATCGACAAGGTTTTGTGTAGACTACCGGCGGCTAAACAATGTGACAAAGAAAGACAGCTGTCCTTTGCCCAGAATTGATGACACCTTAGATACTCTATCCGGATTTTTTGACCATGGACTTAAAAAGCGGATACTGGCAGGTGGGGTTGGAGCCAAACGATAAAGAGAAAACTGCTTTTACAATTGGAACTGGATTATGGCAGTTCAAGGTCATGCCCTTTGGATTATGCAATGCCCCTGCTACTTTTGAACGTTTGATGGAGTCGATACTGCGTGGACTGTCCTGGAAAACATGTCTGGTGTACCTCGACGACGTGATAGTGTTAGGCGGGTCTTTTGAAGAACACCTTAAGAACATAGATGAGATATTCTAAACATTACGCGGAAAAGGGGTGAAATATCTAGGACATGTTCGTTTCGGAGACCGGAATAAGAGCTGACCCTGACAATATAAAAACAGTATAAGAGTGGCATACACCAGCAGATATACACCAACTACGCAGTTTTCTAGTATTGTGCACATATTACCGACGTTTTATGCTTGAGTTTGCGAACATTGCCAAACCGTTAACGAAATTAACCGAAGATGGACAAGAATATGATTGGAATGACGACTGCCACAGTGCATTTGAACAACTGAAACGGCTACTAGTTACAGCACCAATTCTGAGTTATCCACGGATGGAGGGAAATTTGTGTTGGATACCGATGCCAGTAACACAGCTATAGGAAGCGTTCTTTCTCAAGTGCAAGACGGACAAGAAAAGGTTATTGGGTGTTTCAGCAAGGTCTTGTCGCGGCCACAAAGGAACTATTGTGTGACAAGAAGGGAGCTGTTGGCCGTCGTCAAATCCGTAGAGCACTTTTATAAGTACTTATACGGCCGTAAATTCCTGTTGAGAACAGACCATGCTGCACTAAAATGGTTACTGCAGTTTCGAAATCCGGAAGGACAAGTTGCAAGGTGGATAGAGCGGCTGCAGGAATATGACTTTGACACAGAACATCGTGTAGAAACTAGCCCACGGAATGCAGACGCACTATCAAAGAGACCTTGTCCGGTAGACTGCAATCATTGCTCCAAGATGGAAGAGAAAATAAGTGTCATCCATAGAATGACGGTAACCGATGATACTTGGCAACCCGAAAGAATACGAGAAGACCAGGAGAATGACGTCGAATTGGGACGTATTATTGAGTGAAAAAGTAGAGGACAACGACCAGCTTAGGAAGAAATTAGTATTTCAAGTAGGAGCCTGAAGGCATACTGGGCACAGTGGAACTCCTTGAAACGACGCCTGGAATGTGAAGATGGTACTGACAGACTACTTCAAGTGATAGTGCCGAGAAACAGAGTGCCGGAAGTGTTGCAGCACTTGCACGATGGTATTTCCGGAGTGCACTTTGGCGTGAAAAGAACTCTCGAAAGAGTGAGAGAAAGATTCTATTGGGTGAATTGCAAAGAATATGTGATGGAATGGTGCCGGAAATGTGAGTTGTGTGCCTCTGGAAATGGCCCGGTTACAAAACGGAAAGCCCCAATGAGACAGTATAATGTGGGGAATCTTTTTGAGAGGGTGGCCATTAACATAGCTGGTCCGTTTCCTGAATCAGAGATAGGAAATATATACATCTTGGTTGCAATGGATTATTTTACCAAATGGCCGGAGGAGTATGCTATACCTAACCAAGAAGCCGAGACGGTTGCAGATGTACTAACGAGGGATGTTTTGTCGCTTTGGAGTTCCGTTGCAATTACACTCCGATCAAGGTCGGAACTTCGAATCAGCGTTGTTTCAGAACGTCTGCAAGCATCTTGGAATCAGGAAGACTAGAACCACGTCACTTCATCCTCAATCGGATGGAATGGTTGAAAGAATGAACAGGAGGTTAGGAAAGTACCTAGCCAAAGTTGTCTCTGAACATCAACGAGACTGGAACCAATATTTACATTTATTCCTACTGGCGTACCGATCTTCGGTACATGACAGCACATGATACTCTCCCGCTTGCTTGATGTTAGGACGTGAATTGCGGATACCATGTGATCTTCAGTTTGGATTTAAACCTGGAGAAGAGATCGCATGTGAAGATTACGTTAGTAAGCTTCGTGAAAGATCAAATAGCATTCACGAAAACGTCTGAAAGAATATTCAGGCAGCAAGCAATCGAATGAAATCATAATATGACATGAGAGCACAAGACGGTGGTTACAAAGACAATGGGAAGGCCCGTACGAAGTGTTAAAAAGAATTAATGATGTAGTGTACCGGATCAGAAGATCTCCCCGTGGTAAAATGAAAGTGGTTCGCTTTAACCGTTTAACATCTTACGCTGGCAACAACCAGGAAGACTCGAGTAATGAGAATAGTGTTCGAAGAGTTATTAATCGTGAGCCAAATGTAGATTTTGAGAGTTTCATAGCGGCGTATGGTGGTTCCACTAAGGCGAAATTTGGCGTTGTTGTTGAAAAACAGCAAGATCTGTTTAGCGCACCAGAAGAGAATTCCCTTGCACAGTGCGTAGCTCAGGATTTGCAAATGTCAAGAGGAATAGCTATTGTTTTCAAGAAAAAGTTTGGATGTGTGGATGAATTAGTACAACAGCAGCCAACTGTAGGAAAAGCTTTGGTTCTTCAGGATAGAAATCGTTATGTTTACAAAAGTTCTTCATGGCAGAGACCTAGTTATGGACATCTATGGGAGGAATTGGTGAATCTTAAGGCTCAGATGATGGAAAATGGATTAACGAGACTAGCGGTGCCCAAGCTAGGCTGTGGACTGGATCGCTTAGATTGGAGAATAGTCCGAAATATGCTAGAAGTAATTTTCCAGGGAACTAACGTCCAGGTCCTTGTTTGTTGCTATCAACCGGTTGCCTACCAAGAAAAGTGTTGACTGTTATTTCCAACGACGTGGTGGATGCACCAGAGGAGATAGCTGTCGATACCGTCATCAGTCATCGAATTGGCGTCAAAATGTATTTACAGTTACGAGACGTAACGGTTTTAAAGAGGGGACAGTGTTACGAGCTACTATTAGGCAACCCGTCGAACACACAAGCGTCGTAAGCAATGTATATTCTACAGAAGCCTCGAACTTGCTACCATATACCGGAGTATGAATCATCTATTTAATTCAGGGTATATAAGACCGCTGATGAAGTACAGAGCTAGTGTATATCAAAATGTCGTATATAAATCATCTCGTGTATAGTTAGTTGGTCAGTACGTTTTTAATGTACTATTAAATATAAATTTGTGTTATGTGAACGTGTATATTGTACCGCCAGCTTGAACATAAGTAGACTAAAGTGTAGTAAGTAAATAATAGTAGCGTTACTGTTGTCAATAGACCTATGGTTAAGAATTTGTAAATAGCATTAGTGCGATAGTGCTTCATTGTTAATTGGACTGAAAACATCTCTAAATAAGGCATATACTGTTAATTAGACTTGTGAATAGTGAATAATAAAGACTTTTGTTACTACTTGTTTTAAATTAGTGAAACGCCTTATAGTAGCCCGCTACAATATGCATTCATTCAATAGGCTTTATTAGTACATGTAATTATAATTTAAATCTAGCAAATTACTCTTTCAATACAATATTAAAAGTCGAAATCTATTTATCAAAGCACTGGCTTCAGAAAAGATGATACGTTCAAGAACAGGGTTTTCGTTTGCTAAAGCAATTAGTTTAGGAAATATTACATGCATTTAGCGACGTATATTATCAAATGGGTTTCCCGTTATCAGTTGTTTCGGGTTTTCTGATGTGTATTATTCAAAGCATTCGTTGTCCAACCTTTATTCCAGCTCAATCTAATTAATACAACAATCCGAATTAAGATCTCTTTCTGAAACTGCACTGATGGTAATTCTGAAATTAGTTTGTACGAAGTTGGTTCTTTGAGACATGGAGTTTTCCAGCAACTAAACTATTTACTGCAATTGGCGCTAATTTACTTGCGGCTGATTCAACGCGTAATATGTATAGACATATACCTGAGGTCAGATAAAGATGTGCTACTAACTTCTGGACAAGGGAAGTGAAGAGTTGCTTCGCGCACTGTAGCTGCTTCCGAATTTGTTTCGCTTGGTTTTCCAGGAAAAGATTTTGGTATGCCGTACTATGCGATTCCGCCTAGATCGAATATAACAAGTACGGGACCAGAGAGGAACGTCCAACCATATCTTTTTCTGCAAGTTTATAAGGTTACTCATCGCACAATTGGAGATGTTACCGTGTAAAATTGAACGTACTCCGCTCCGATTGTCGGAAATGATACAAGGACAGCTGTTATTGGTTGAGTATTTCTTAAAGAACAGTTCAACATTGACTGTACTAT
This sequence comes from Platerodrilus igneus, assembly GCA_036346225.1. Taxonomy (NCBI): domain Eukaryota; kingdom Metazoa; phylum Arthropoda; class Insecta; order Coleoptera; family Lycidae; genus Platerodrilus; species Platerodrilus igneus. Next base: position 11,498,792 of record JARFIW010000003.1, read on the forward strand.
AAATTTGTATATATAACCTTAAAGATTCACCATTGTTTAGGTGTGACGTTTTTTTGCCTAATAATATTGGTTTTCAGCAGCGGAAAGAAACGCGTTTCTACCCGTCGGCTGTTCTCATTGACTGCGGTAACTGTGTAAGTATGGGGTTTGCACGACTATTTTATTTGCTATTTTATGTAAATAGTAAGATTCAGGGTAATGGAAACAGCTCACCATAAACATTTTTCTTTAATTACTGTTTTATATAAATATGAGAATTGAGGTAGTTAAGGACTGTATGGTTTATTTTGCGTAAACTTTTGTACTATGTATATCATCCGGAATGTTCTAGATAAATGTTTTATTTTGCGAGTTGGTTTTCTTTGTTTCTGTATATTGGGTTTGTGTATGAATTTCTTTTCTGAGATTTCCTTTTTCTTTCTACGACGTTTTGAGCTAACACGACATTAATTCTTTCGATCCCCTTGTTTTGTTGCAGTACTCGGTGCGGTCTACTGTTACTTTTCTTACTGTACTTTTCTTTTCTCCGTACGGATTACCGAAACAGGGTTATAAAAACTTGGGGAATGATTAAAAGCCTCCTCGATGTTTACATATCCCCGAAACATTCTAGTGATTTGATCAGTGTTCTGAACTGTTTAGCAAGACCATAAAATAAGTTCAATAAAAACGTATTTTTGTCAAATAAAACAGTCTAATATAATGTAATCGGTTTATTTGTCATAAAATAACTATCACAATACATTATAATTTCTCATTTTATTTTTATCTTATTTATTTAAACATGGTGTGATGTGGATTTGTAGCATCTCGAATTACAGATTTTTTTTAAAAGTACATCGTTTTGTTTTACATTAAACGTTTGATTTTTTACAGGGACACTTCTTGTATTCCTGATCTCCAAACAAACATAACTTTGAACACAGTCAACTCAAGTGGTGTCATTGAATCGGAAAATGTAGTAGCTTAGAACAGAATTACAAGGCGGCTAATCTTTTAGAACGCCAACCAATGTATCAATTCTGTAAAGATCATTATTCTTATCTATTATCTTTCCCACAATATTGTTTGTATACAGTACAACTTATTTCATAGGAGAAGATTCTTTAAGACTATTTAAAGCATGTTTCCTTTGTATGTGGATACTCTCTTCTTTTTCGCAATGTAATAATTATGTATAAAAGAAAAAAAAGAAAAAGTTCACCGGATTAATTATTTTTAATCCTAAATAAACTTATTTATTCAAAGCAAATTTTAGTCCCAGAAGGAAACAATAAACAATCGGTTATTTCCATTGAATTCTATTGCAAAGTTAAGTTCCATACTTTATTGTAATAACCAATTATATACTTCGGGTGCATTGCACTAGTCCAAAATCTTGTAAAAGTCGTCAAAACTAGCAATTTAACAACCAATATTGTAGGTAAATACTTTATTATTCTCAAATATTTCAAGGTTTCCGAGCTATTTTACAAACATCGCTGGTGATCCGTCATAGTTTTCTGAAACATGTCTTCTTTTACATAGTTCCGTATAGATAGGATTTCCCAAGAGGAATCGTTCTTACGAACCGTTTTGATATTTTTGTCACTCCTATGCTGTTCTCCGAGATGTTCGTAGTTGAGTCGTTAATGCGTAAAAAAGAATTGAGAGATATGTAATTTTGACGAACAGATTTTTATAAACAACCGCATTCTTGCATGTTGTGATCCAATTTTTTTAATATTTTTATATTCGGCTGTCGTCTTTCAGAAAAATTTTCGAAATATCGTTCGACTGCTCGATGACAATTTTTACTGCACACAATGTAAACACAAAACATAACATACTGTTTATTTACAGAATACCTTATAGTTACCATGGTGGAAATTTAATAAATTAATTATATTTATATTAATTAGAACAAGGTAAACACAAAACTGTTAAAATAAGGTTCAATTACCAGTACCTTGACTCAAATTTACAAACTTTAAACTATCAAAAACTGCAACATTCAATTATTGTTGTACTAATCATAGCATATACTCCCTTATGTTTGTTGAGGTTTGTTTTGTATTTTTCTTGATCTTATTTGGGAATTAAACCACTCATAGTTGTTAAAATCGTCTTTATTTACGTTTCGATTCATTACCTAGAATGGTTGTCAAAATAATAAAAAAATTTCAAGTTTGACATTTATGACATAAATTGAAGGCGACTTTGATTTACTAATACTTGATATATTTGGTTTAAATACATTAGATGAAAATTTTAAAATTTAGAAAGAGTGCCTTCAATTTGTGTTGCTTACTGGGAGCGACTTTGAGATAGCCAATACGCTCGTGAAATCAGTTGATTAATTTTATATAGTTAAATTTCATATAAATTCAATAACTTGAGGATTGGAAAATATTTTTTAACATGTTTTTATTTATACGGTTCAGAGGAAGGTTATTAAAGAAGTGTGCGCAAACGTTACCACAAAGCTTAAGCAGCAGTCTTTTTATATTTATCTTGAGAAGAAAAACTCATTATGATTTAGGCTACCTCTTTGGTAAATTTTAACATGGTTCTGAGACGACCCTACATCAAAAGCTATTCGTTTGTAATAAAAAAATGTCCTTTCCATGCATAAAACTAAATAATTTCATGTATTTAAAACCCTAACTTTAATCTTAATTATGTGTATTAAAAACACGCTTTACCGTGAAAGCAAATATTTTCTATAAAAATGCAACTAGTTTCTATTATAATGCAATTAAAGCTTTAAATTAATCATGTAAATTGACTTTTGTATAATATAAATTTATTTTAAATAAAGAATTTTCTGGAATAGACGAGATTAAGAAAGAAGTTTCAGGAGAATACGTCCGTTTCGTATGATCTAATTAATAAAGGAACGTTTATTCCAAGAAGTGGCCGGAACATTAAAAAATCCATAAAATAAATAAAAATTATTGATTATCTTTTGCATTAGTATGCAATGCCACAATAACCTTGGGAGATAGAGTAGAATGAAGCAGCGCGCGTCACTATTATAAATCAATCACGCGATAGACGCTAATTAATTGTTCTGAGAAACCTTGCATCATTACGGTGCAAATACTCCATACGGTACTAGTACATTCTAGAAACAAGATAAATTGTATATAAACAGAAGCGTTTATTAAATAGATTCATTCATAAATTTGATCGCGAAAATGTTACTTAAAAAAAATTTCGAAGAAGTTATTTTGAAGTATGCAATACGCATACTGTAATTTAATAATTAAAATGTAACAGTGAATAAAGAGGTATGTTTTAAACATTATCTGCACATAAATATAGAATTTATTAAATGTAATGATATCCAATGAAGATAAAAAATTCGTCAAGATAAAAAGCTACTTTAAAAATTTAATTAAATAATTAAACCGAGGATGTACATTGGTTTCTAAATGGAGATTTTATGCATCATCTTATAAGCTGTTTTCGAACGCCGATTTAAAAATAAAGTCAAGAAACAGAAGATATTTAATTGGAAAAGCGTTTTGTAGATCTTGGCAAGTATTACGTTGTTTATAGTGACATTTTAGTATTTGTCATTTAAATTTAAAGAAGTCTTAATTATATAATAATTTTTTTTTGTAAGGGTATTTACCAAGAAATTTGTGCTCAGAGTTCCAAACACTCTGACTTTTAATAGATTATCTGTCAAGGAGTTTTTTTTGGTCAAACAAACCTTACAAGCGTGAGAATCATAACCAGGTAAATTATCCATAAGAGAAGAGATTCAGTTCTGTAAATTTAAATCTAACGAAGGTAAAGAACAGTTTTATGGTTAAGTAAATAAGTACTTGTTAGAAATAATTTGATGTTTAAAAGAAACAATGTTGTAAATGTTCTATATGCTTTTGTATCGGAGAAAATATTTCATACTGTATAAATGCTTTGTGATATTGTTGTTTGATTTTATTTTGAAAACTTCAACTTCAAGGTAAGTCAACAATTTCAAATTTTACAATTTGCTGTATCTGTGTTACAACACTCAACGTGCGACGTTGTCACAGCACTCTTTTAGCGGTGCATCAAAGCGAGGCGTTGTCACAGCAATGTATGATCATTCCGGCATACATTGTTACGTGCCAATCCAATTGGCACTTAAACATTGTATTTAGGTTAGTTTTGATGTACGGAAGTTTCGCGCCATAATTTCAAAAGACGCGGCGCGTGGAATTTTAATAGACTAGGCGTGTACTTCCGTTACGTCATAGTGCATTTGCGCAGATCGTGCGACTCTAGAGGGTTGGACAAATAACTTCGGCGGATGTGTAAAAGACAAAAGAGTGGGGACAAGTTTTCCGTGACGCTCTTAAAACGGGGCTTTTTGCCTTTGATCTTCGAGTGAAGTGGTCGTTTTTTGGTAACGTATCGTAGCTTTACCTATGAAGATTCCTTTACCTAATTATCTTTGTTGTCGCCCCTTATACCTGGTTTATTCCTGCCCATTCCCTGTATAGGTAATAAATTTGAAGCCAACGAGGCGTATCGGACTGCACGACCCGAGATGACGAGTCGCCATCTTTACTTACTCCGAGATGGAGCCCTGAGGAACCTTGATAGAGGCCAACTTTGGTTCAACCCCGCAGAACGTTCGGATTTCCGGGGTAAGTAATACCGTGTTTAATTTGTTTACTGATATGAACTTTTGTTTAAATTTTTATATTTCCGATTATGGCGCAATATAATTTTGTGCAAGGGTGACGTCATGGTAGTTGGCAACGCGGAATCTGTAATAAGGTTCGGGCCGCCAGGGGCGTTGCATTGCTTTCGTATTCATTGCGCTTGCGCAATGTATTTATGAACTCTTAAACTGTATTACCGACTTCGTAAACTGTTTTATCGACTTCTAAATGGTAAGAACTATCACCAAGGAAATTGTAATAAAATGGCGCCCATTTAACGTGCGAGGTTAGGAACCTGTGAATTTCCCTTTGTTTTTTATAAATATTCAATGTATTACCGATGTAATTTATAGTTTTTTCATTTAAAAATTAACTATCTAATATCTCTAACCTTGAAACTTATACGTGTTTTGAAACACGCATTCTTTTAGATGTCAAAAAGCAAACTTCAACTATTTAACCCTACTTTTATGCAAGTAACTATATAAAATAAATAGGCATTTCCCTGGTTGATTTTGATATTCGAACGTAATTAAAAGAAACCTTATGGTACAAACGTTATTGAAATAAATTGGCCTTTTTAATATCTTTTTATGTAACGTCAAACTATGGGCTTCTGTTGCTTTGGTTAAATAATAAATTACCTGCGTGTATTTTCTATTTTGGAGGGCCTTTTTGTAGTTTATCAATGATATATCCCTTTGTTAAGCACTAACCTTGCTCGCATATAGTTTTAAACGTGTTTCTTAAGTTTTTTGGTTACTTATCGTGTTAAAAATTTGCATATTATTCTTTACGAATGCTCTCATAGGAAGTTTTCATCGTTAAATATCTTATCGTACTGACTTGAAGTAGCTGTAACGTTTTTTTACTTTCTGATTTACGTCAGTATTGCATATCTCATATATATCGTGTCTCAAATAGAAATCCAAGATGAATGTTTCACATTTAAAATCGCTTGAGTTAATTTACGAGATTGAATGTAGGAATATTACTGCCGCGCATAATCAAAATGATAGGAGATCTCAACTCAGGGCCATTTTAGCCCAAGAAATAAAGGGCGTTGCTATCTCAAAGAAAATCGTTGGCGATTGGCCTCACAACGTATCTGAAATTAAACTTTCTTTGGACGACATATCTGGTGTAATAAATAGAACAGATCCTGGTGCCAGTGATATCGAGCTAGGGCGTTTAGTTTCCAGAATAACGCATGTCAAACAGCGTATCGAATTATTATCTTTATATGACGATGAGCAAGCGACCCAAGCTAAACAAAGTTTGTTGTCCGAAATATTATTACTTGAAGGAATTGTTCTTGACAAACTCAATCCAAATGCAGACGTAGATATATCGTTACCCTTTTCAAATCTCGTATTTGCTCAACCTAAACCACTAGAGAAATCTATACCTGTATACAAATGGGGTCTCACTTTTCAAGGGTTTGATTCGCAAGTCTCTCTATCGTCCTTTCTTGACCGTATTAAGGACTTCAAAATTTCTCGGCAGTGTACAGACCAGGACTTATTTGTCTCAGCAGGTGACTTGTTTTCAGACTCAGCGTTGATATGGTACAGAAATATCCGAGACCAAATTTCTACCTGGGAGGAGTTAGTTGCGTGTTTGAAACGAGACTTCCTACCTCATGGTTATATTACCGACCTTTGGAACGAGATACGTAATCGAACCCAAGGTCCTGACGAAAATGTTGTTTCTTTCATTACCTCATTAGAAGCTTTATATAGCAGACTCGACAAAAAACCTTCAGAATCCGAAATTATCGATCAGTTACTTAGAAATTTAAACCCGTATTTCTCGGAACGTTTGGCATTACAACACATCTCTTCGTTAGCCCACTTTAAAGATCTATGTCGTTCTCTTCAGGAAGTGAAGTTAAGAATTGATAAATATCGTCCGCCCCCAGAGAAACAGTCTGGCCTTTTAGAACCCGATTTAGCTTGCCAAGCTCGAGCTTCCCATAAAGTATCTACCCTTAACGTTCCTTCTACCGTAACTAATAACTCACTTACCTGTTGGAACTGTAAGAGAAGTGGACATAACTATAATGTCTGCACATACCCCAGAAATATTTTTTGTTATGGTTGTGGCCGCTCAAATATCTACAAATCTAACTGCACCAACTGTAATCCTAATGTATCGGGAAACTCCCGTCGAGATATTTCAAATCAGGGCGTGAATATCGCAAGGATTCAAATCGTCCTCATCACCAATCATTCAACGGACCCAGACGTCAATAAATTTAAATCATAAAACTACTTGTAACGCTGTACCGTTAGTAAATTTATCTAACAATAATACCGCTACTGTTAATGTTCAAGATGCCTTACCTTCATTAGAAGAATTATGCTATACTACTCCATCCGAGTGGTCTAAGTGGTTACAAACCGTCAATTCCTTTTATCATAAAAAGACTGCTACCTCACAACTTGTTAAAAAACCCTTCGATAATCGTCCACACTTATCTATCTCGATTGGTTCCTTAAATGTAACTGCTTTATTGGATACAGGTTCCTCATGTTCCCTTATAAATAACGAAGGTTTACATCAATTATCTAAACAAAATATTAAAATTCAAATTATTCCCGAAAAAACTTCCATAAATTTAGCTGACGATAATCAAATACATGTAACGGGTTCCCTTAAGTTAAAAATTCGAGTAGAATCTCTTGAACGTGATGTTTTATTTTTGATTGTGCCTGCATTAGCTTATCCTTTTCTACTAGGTGTGGATTTCTGTAAACTTTTTAATCTGTCACTTTATTTCCAGGATTTTTCATGGCAAACCTCTCTTAAAACAAATTCTTGTGCATCTACAGGAGTATCTAACAAAATCTCTCATACTGATTCCCAAAATGTAACTCTTAACGCTACAATTGACAAATTTCGCAAACTTAATACCTCTGAACTTGGTTGCGTTACAACTGCAACACACGTTATCTCTACAGGTGATGCCCTTCCTTTTAAGCAACGTCAATATCCGCTATCGCCTGCATTACAAAAGCATTTACATGCTGAAATAGATAAAATGTTAGAATCTGGTGTTATCTCTCCCTCAAATTCACCCTGGACGTCTCCCGTATTACTAGTTCGGAAAAAGAATGACGAATGGCGTGTCTGTTTCGATGGCAGAAAGTTGAATTCCGTGACTGTTTCAGATGCTTATCCTTTACCTAGAACAGACTCTATTTTAAGTCGGCTTCGTAACGCAAAATTTATCTCATCTATCGACCTTAGACAAGCTTTTTATCAGATACCTCTCGACCTATCTTCTTGTCAAAAAACTGCTTTTTGTGTTCCCGGCCGAGGTCTTTTCGAATACAATTTTTTGCCATTTGATCTCTGTAACGCTCCACAAACCCTACAACGTACTATGGATCAAACGTTAGGTCCTATCTTACATCAGGAACGTGCCTTTGTATTTTTAGATGATATCTTAGTTATCTCAAGTTCTTTCGATGAACATATCGCTACATTAAATGAGGTTGCAGAACGTTTAAATGCAGCAGGTTTTAAGATAAACTGGGAAAAGTGTCAATTTTGCTGTTCGTCCCTTACATTTCTTGGTTTTATTATCGATGGAACTGGCTTACGAGCAGATCCTGCTAAAGTCGATGCTATTACTAAATTCAAAACACCTAAGACTGTTTCCGAAATCAAACGTTTAATTGGAATGATTAGCTATTATCGCATCTTTCTACCCAACCTTTCAACTATATCTGCACCCATTACCGCTTTAATTAAAAATAAAAATAAATCCCAAACTATCGAGTGGAATTCAGAATCCCAACAGGCTTTCGAACAAATTAAAACATTAATCACTTCAGCACCTATCTTAATTTCACCCAATTTCGACGAAAAGTTTTATATACAAACCGATGCCTCGCTTACTGGTTTAGGTGCAATGTTGTTCCAGGTAAACAATGGTTTAGAACATCCAATCGCTTATGCGAGTCGTGCTTTAACTTCTGCTGAACAAAAATACTCAGCTACCGAACGAGAATTATTGGGCGTTATCTTTGGCATCGAGAAATTTAGAGGATATGTCGAAGGTACACACTTTACCGTAATCACTGATTGTGCAGCTCTCACGTGGCTTAATAACTTGAAACAACCCGCAGGTCGTTTGGCAATATGGAACTTGCGTATATCTCAATTCACTTTTGACGTTAGGCATAGGCCTGGCAAATTAAATATCGTACCTGATGCCTTATCTCGTGATGTCGTTTCTCTTAACCTTCCAAATTTAATTCTGGATACCTGGTACCTCAATATGATTAAAAAAGTTTCCGATAACCCCGATAAATTCCCTACCTTTCGTGTAACTAATAATAGACTATATAAATTTGTATCTTCGGCTCCACATAAAATATCGAATATCCCTGAATGGAAACTGGTCGTGCCCACTGCAAACCGCAGTGAGGTGCTCAAATTATGTCACGATGATCCCATTGTTGTACACCTTGGTGTTACAAAAACTCGCTAAAATATCTGAATTATATTACTGGCCCACACTTAAGCAATCTGTTTGTCGCTATATTAAGAGCTGTAAAATTTGTGGCTCTCATAAGAGTTCACAAGATGCTCGTCCTGGTTTAATGGGTAACTTTAAACGTGTATCTTATCCCTTTCAATTAATATCGCTTGACTTATTAGGACCTCTCCCCCGATCGAAAAGAGGTAATCAATATCTTTTAGTTGTCACCGATTGGTTTTCTAAATTTGTTATGGTCCAACCCTTACGTAAAGCTACATCCGCTGCGATAATTAAATTCCTAGAACAAAATGTATTTCTTATCTTTGGTGTCCCTCAGATTATTCTTTGTGACAATGGGGCACAATTTATCTCTAAAGATTTTCAGAATTTCGTTAAAAGTTATAAAGTACAAAAAATTTGGTTTAACGCAAAATACCACCCCCAAGTAAACCCTACCGAAAGAGTAAATCGAGTTTTAATTACCGCTATCTCTTCCTATATTGATTCAGACCATACTACATGGGATGAACATATCTTTGAAATTGCTCAAGCTTTGCGTACATCTAAACACGAAGCAACCCAATTCACTCCGTCATTTCTTGTTTTTGGAAGATATACCCCAATCGATGGGAGTTACTATGGTTTAGTGCCTGACGATACTAACGTAATTGAATTTGACGATAAAGTACGTTGGGACAAGGACCAACAGTCATTACCTTTTATCTTTAACGACGTTAGGAAAAATTTGTTAAAAGCTTACGAAAAGAGTAAGGACCATTATAATCTACGTAAACGAAATATTTCCTTTGCCTTGGGCGAACAAGTTTGGAAAAAGAATGATGTCTTATCGGATGCATCTAAGAAATTTTCTTCAAAATTAGCCCCTAAATTCATTCTTTGTAAGGTCACTCGCGTCATTAGTCCCCTTATCTACGAGCTTCAGGATGCTGAAGGAAAACGCCAAGGCAAGTGGCATATTAAAGACCTTAAGCCATTCTCTGCTGACCCAAATGCTACTTAAGTTTTTCATGTTCCATGCTCCTCACTATTTACCTAATATTTCTTGTTCTCACCATCAATTAGTTAACTTTAATTACTTATTCCCTCTCTCATACAGTATATAATCTCTTACACGTTTAACTTTACTTATCTTAATTTAGCTATCTTTTTCTTTTGGTTGACTTTTCCTTCACCATACCGTTAGATATATATCACTTCATCCTCTACACCCCCAATATAACTCTGTCGTTTCATTTAATCAACCCTCGAACTTTTCCTACTGCATATTATTCGGTTTTTAGTATTTTTTCTTACGTCATTTAATTTTGTGTGGTAATTGTCGTAACTTTGGTTGTAATAACTCATTGAATTTTTATAATTGGTTTTAGCTGATGTTGAGTGGATGATTTTTTCCTTGGGCCAACATAGGAGTCATGACCTATGCCATTGTAAGAAATAGTTCATATTCGCAGTTGCAAAAAACTAGGATTATCTATTCCATGTGTTTTTCCTCTGAATTATTGCAGTCGCCCACATTATACTACATCATTATTTCTTTCTTTTTCTATTAAATCAACATAACTTATAAACATTTTTTTATTGTTTTTTTATTGAACTTTGTGGTGAGATGCTATTGCTTCTTATTGTTATCTTATTAAATTCTCGGTTGTTTTAGCATATTGGAACAGTGTACCTGTATTTAACTGCTTATTATTGGGCATTTATGTGTGTTTAGGGTGCTACCGTTTTGAAAAACTACCTTAAAACAGTTTGTTTTTGTGTGTTTGTATTTGTAATGATACTTGTAAGTTGTTGTGTCAACTTTTGTCTGATTTTCTTATTGTAGTCGATGCACTCGTTAGGAAAATGATCGTACTAGTTCTCTCGGGAGCCTAGTGAATTTCAACTTATGTTATATCTTATCTTGTCGGATTAATATCGCAGGTGGTCCTTCAGACTACGCTGTGTTTAACAGGGACAACTCTCTACCTTCTCTCGGACGCTTGTCCAAAAACTCTACTTTTTCTTATCCCGCTATCTCCGCTATGCCTTATTCTTCTTTCGGTGGACCTGTTCTTGTCCCGGAACACCCGTCTGCCACATAAGAGTGATGTTCCCTCACTCCGAGCTACTAGTCACATTGGCTGGTTGAGTAGCGCTTTGCTATCCACCTTTTTCTCTGTCTCTTTTGCTCAATGCGAGCCCTTCCTCTACTTTCTTCTACCTGGAAGTGTCTCTTATGCACTCCAAAAAACCAACCTCCTTCTTTTTACCGTTCCTGTTTCTACTGCCTTTTCATTTCTGTTAGTCACCGTGTGGTTGCGCGGAAGGTTTTCACAGACACCTGGACCACGTCTCTGCGAATCTTTCGTGGGGTCATGCGGTGCCGCTGTCAGTGCATGGGCACTGGCAGTGAAGGTATGGATGAGTGTGTGAATGTGTGAGTGCATGTGTTTATATCTTTATATCGATATATCGTGTGGGTATCGGGTGATTATATCACCGATACCGATTAACGCCGGGTGCAGGAATGCACCCAAATGTCTTTGCCGGTCTCTCGTGCCGTTTATTGCAAACGGGCCTGCTTCACAGGTTTCTCTTTTTAGAGGGCACGAGTCAATTCCCATTTAAACGGCTCTACTGGAGCCACTCTATCTTTACCTTATTCATTGTCTTGGGTAATAACTAGGCCAATACCTTTGTCTTCTTTATTATCTTCGATAATACCCTTAGTTTTAATATCGTTATCTTACCGATTACCTATAATACTAACTTTAGTTTAGTATCGTTATCTTACCGACTACCGTTAGTATTGGTTTAATTTCTCGTTATCTTACCGACTACCGTTAGTAATAACTTCGAGTTATTTCGCGTTATCTTACCTGTTATCTTTAGTGATAACTTTTGTTTAATATCGCGTTACCTTACCTACTATCTCTAATAATCACTTTAGCTTAATATCGCGTTATCTTAACTAGTATCTCAAATGTAACTAAAGCTTAATTCCGTTATCTTGTCTATTACCTTTGAGGATAACAACTTAAGCTTAATATCATTATCTTATCTACTATCTTTAACAACAATTTGAGATCTTGTCTTATCTTTTTATCGTCCTAACGTGTGGTATCTATGACCAGACGTGGGAATTATTTTTTTTGATATTTAAGTGAAAAAGCTAACCCGATATAGAAATGTAATTTGTAGGTTAGCATATAAGGATTTAGTAGGTGGTACTTTTGGTAAATTCGTTGATTCACAACTGTGCCATGGACAAGTTTTAAATGTGCATCGTTAGAAAACCAAAGTACCAGTAACAAAATTTGCTAGAGTGCAGAGTGACGCACTCCATGAACATTTTTAAATTTGGGCACTTCTTGCCAAAAGAAGAACAGTTTTGATGCAACACTCATGTGGGTTTGCACGTAAGAACTTAAATGTTAGCTTTAGTTAGATAGGTTTAGATAGTTTAGGCGACTTGTCGCATTAGTTTTAGTTTAAGTAGTGTTTCATGCTCCCCGACAAATTTGTGCTGTCGATAATTAGTGTAGTCAAAGACTATGGGGCTACCTATTCCGTTTCCTGGTACTTCGGTAGACGTGTTATCGGTCGAAAAAACCAGATGGCGCCTTATACAAACATTTTGTAGGTTTAAGTGCCAATCCAATTGGCACTTAAACATTGTATTTAGGTTAGTTTTGATGTACGGAAGTTTCGCGCCATAATTTCAAAAGACGCGGCGCGTGAAATTTTAATAGACTAGGCGTGTACTTCCGTTACGTCATAGTGCATTTGCGCAGATCGTGCGACTCTAGAGGGTTGGACGAATAACTTCTGCGGATGTGTAAAAGACAAAAGAGTGGGGACAAGTTTTCCGTGACGCTCTTAAAACGGGGCTTTTTGCATTTGATCTTCGAGTGAAGTGGTCGTTTTTTTGGTAACGTATCGTTAGCTTTACCTATGTAGATTCCTTTGCTTGATTATCTTTTGTTTGTCTACCTTTACCTGGTTTTTCCTGCGCATTCCCTGCATAGGTAATAAATTTGAAGCCAACGAGGCGTATCGGACTGCACGACCCGAGATGACGAGTCACCATCTGTAATTACTCCGGGATGGAGCCCTGAGGAACCTTGATAGAGGCCAACTTTGGTTCAACCCCGCAGAACGTTCGGATTTCCGGGGTAAGTAATACCGTGTTTAATTTGTTTACTGATATGAACTTTTGTTTAAATTTTTATATTTCCGATTATGGCGCAATATAATTTTGTGCAAGGGTGACGTCATGGTAGTTGGCAACGCGGAATCTGTAATAAGGTTCGCGCTTCCGGCCGCCAGGGGCGTTGCATTGCTTTCGTATTCATTGCGCTTGCGCGATGTATTTATGAACTCTTAAACTGTATTACCGACTTCGTAAACTGTTTTATCGACTTCTAAATGGTAAGAACTATCACCAAGGAAATTGTAATAACATATGTTGTTGGCGTTGGACACGAAGGTTATTGGGTGATGATGCAAGCTCATTCTCAAATAAGTTGGTAGATGGCTGCTACCGGATTTAGATAGAGGTCATGCAAACTTTAGTGGTGAGTGATTTCTTTATTTAGTTTTTGTCAAAAAAAAACTACCGGAAATATAGCGGTTGCTTTTTTTTTGTAAATTCATATGGTAGTCTAAATGTGAGTGAATATTTTTGTTCAATATTTAAAAAGTTGAACTTGTACAAATGAACGCTTAAGATTTAAAAATAAATTCCAGGGTATAGAAATGTTAAACAAGAATTTGTTTGTATCTTAACTGGTGACTTTTTGCACTTGCTTGTCACATTTAAGATTCCAGTTTTTTACTTGAAAGTATAATAATACACAGTTTGTTTTGCCCCATAAGGTTGTTTAAATTTTTGTTCACAATATAAATTTTTAAAAATATCTAAACTCAATCTTATATCATAAGCCCAAAACATTTATGCACTTGTTTGTAAACCAAAATAGGATCCCTTGTTCGGTGATTAGTAAAAAGTAGTTGCTTATAGTTAAAGTTCAATATATTCCTTAAAGAACTTTAGTAAATACTTAAGATCTATAAAGTGCACTTATATAATAATAGATAACGAATAGATACTGTGATAGTTTGACAGCTGAAACAATAATGTATATAAAGTTGCATAAAAGTTGTAAATATTTTTAACAAAATAGAAAATTGGTTACGTTATTTTGAATCAATTTTTTATTGAAGTAGATCATAGTTTTTCAGTTGGTTCAAGCAAATTTGCAAAATTTATGTGTACATTGAGAAAGGCTATTATAAGCATTTGTTCCGGTAATATATTTTAGAGTTATATTTTTGAATTGTTACCTTTTGAAATTTTTTGTGACAGTTAGACTAGGCTCCAATGAAACCCTAGTTCCGTGTATTCCTTGAGGATGTTATATTTTCAGACAGTGCGAGATCATCGTTCCAATTTAAGTTTGCAGTGTTAAAGGTAAGTAAGTATTATGTTTTGACGTATAGATTGTTCAGTAGACGTTTTTTTCCGAAGGTTTCCGATCTCAACTTCGGATTATTAAAATTATAGCCATTATTAAGATACGGTGGAGTCCATAATATTCTTTTTTTATCGTATACCAACCTACGACCCTAGTTCATAGCTCTGCACTAAGGTCAAGAACCTTAGCTGGTTGGAAGATCTTATTCGAGGGTCCTTTTGTACGAAAAGCCGCTTTCCATACATTTTACCCTGGACTTGAATTTTAGACAGGAACCCCTCCTTTGTTGTGTGGTGATTCTGCCCCTACAAGGTAGAGTAGATAAAAAAACAACAACAGATGTTACACATGGCGCCCAACGCGTGGCCTCGAATTGGTTTGCTGTATTTTAATTACTGACACTGCAACGTAGAAATTCAATTTAGTAATTGGCAAGCAAGAATATTTAGCGGAACAAGAGTGCTGCATTTACAAATTTGTCAGGTTACCTTGCTATTGTTAATTTTTGAACGTTTTTTTAAAGAACCTACCTTTTGATAATAGTGTTAGAAATTTAGTAGTGGAAAAGTTTTTTTTTAAATTTTAGAAATGGCAAATACTTTCCAGATTGTGTATTTGCATAAAAAAGAGTTGGAGTATGAGTTAAATATTAGAGGTATAGAAAGCAGTAGGCTCATTGTTGAGAAAAGGAAAATTTTAGGTAGACTTTTAGCAAAGGAAGTGAAGGAACCCGGTTGCTTAATTAATCTTCTCGAGTATACAGTGACTTTTTTAGAGGAGCGTAAAAAAATTGATTCTTCACTAGAGTCAATAAAGAATATTTTGTTACAATTTGATGGCAATGCCGCGGATTCTATTTTTAAAGGAGTATAATCTAGACTGTGTCATCTTGCTGGTCGTGTTAAAAGAATTAAACTTTCTACAGAAAATTTAGACGAAGCGGTGCTGTTTAGAAATGAAACGTTAGCTACAATTTTTACTCTGGAGGCGGAATTATATGAAAAAGTTAGCAGGACCAGTAGTTCAAGTGATCGGAAAGAAGTAACAATAGAATCTCCCTAGTTGCTGGTACACCTATTCCTACAGTTACATCTCTATCTATTGGTTCTGGGTCTGTAAAATTTTCTGGTGACTCGAAGCAAGTATATCAATTTTTGGACAGAGTAAAAAATCTAGCAGATTCTCGAGCTGTAACTGAAGCTAATCTGTATTGTGGATCTTCAGAACTATTCGTTGGTGATGGTCTGATTTGGCATAGAAGTGTTCGTAGTTCAGTGAAAGATTGGAATTCATTGGTTAGGCGATTGAAGGAAGATTTCTTGTCCGCTCATTCAGAAGATGACGTGTGGGATTTGATAAAAGCGCGCCATCAAAAAAAGTCAGAATCAGTTGTTTTACTTATAGCTCACATGGAAAACCTATTTAGTAGACTACCCCAACGCCCTGCTGAGGTTACAAAAGTTAGAATGGTTAGGAAAAATTTATTGCCGGAGTTCATTTCACATCTTGCTTTGCCAGAGATAGAAGATATGCCTGCTCTAACTAAGCTCTGTAAAAAGTTGAAAGAAGCTGCTCATTTAAAACAGAAGTCTGTTTCTACTCCAACAAGTTATTAGTATGGTTCTCATGATAATTATGGATCACATTTTAATGGTAAGCCTTCAGTATGGTTTAAAAATTCGATTAAGTCTTAAAAGTCAAATTGAAAGAGATCAGACGCATTTTCCTCAAGCTCAAATTTTAAATAGTAATTATTCCGTACCGGTTTCGGTTGATTCTAGTACAGTTAAGCAGAGTAATGGGTGTTAGAATTTTTCGCATTATGGCCATACATTTCGATTTTGTAGAGCTCCAAAGTCCAAAGAAAACTTTTTGTTACAAATGTGGTTGTAAGAAAGTGACTTCAGTTTCTTGTAAGTTCCAATTTAAGTTTGCAGTGTTAAAGGTAAGTAAGTATTATGTTTTGACATTTAGATTGTTCAGTAGAAGTTTTTTTCCGAAGGTTTCCGTATTTTATCTTCGGATCGTTAAAATTATAGCTATTATTAAGATACGGTGGCGTCCATAATATTCTTTTTTTATCGTATACCAACCTACGACCCTAGCTCATAGCTCTGCCCTAAGTTGAAGAAACTTAGCTGACTGGAAGATCTTATTCGAGGGTCTTTTGTACGAAAACCCGCGTCCCATACATTTTTCCCTGGACTTGAATTTTAGACAGGAACCCCTCCTTTATTGTGTGGTGACTCTGCCGCCTACAAGGTAGAGTAGATAAAAAAACAACAGATGTTACAGTGGATCACTTCAATTGTCTGCAGTTTAGTTTGCCCAAAGTTTTTTTTTTAATTTCTAGTTCGAGGACAAGCTAATATCGTTACTTTAAGAAGTAATATTTCCTGAAATAAGCAGTCATTTCGCATTTATCCTAGGAAACTAGCAAAACTCCTATGAGCAATAGGAAATTTGCGTTTGGCCTAGTCTTTACTGGAATATCCGGAATTTGGGTTTGTCCGGTAACATACATCTATATTAAAAATTGTAATTGCTATAGTAGTATTTCAGGTGCGTACCATTACTGGTATGCTCATTACATCCCGCATAATTGTTTATGCCGGAGTATTTTGACCTTGGATACGAAAGCCCAGAAGCTTTCTACTTAGGTTAATTATGAAGAGGCGATAACAGCAATAACGATAGTGCAGCAACGGTGATTGATTAGAGTATTGTAGTCTAAAAGAGTTTTGAAATAAGACTATTTTACCTGTGGCAAAGTGTTCGAAGGTTACTGATTTCCCAATATCAGTTATCCTTGGTGCTTTTAGCCATTTCCTACGTTACAACATTATGCAAATCACTTAACTTAATTGTTCCTTAGTTACATATGTAACTGAAATCCAATTAATTTGACAAGCTAATTAACATAAGTTTTTATAATAGTGGTATTACCCGTTCACTAAAAAGTACCACATGCAGCACGACTTCGAACAAAGAAATCAATAATAATAATTAAAATTTTTTATGATTACGTCAAAACACCACGATCGCTTGGCGTTGTTTTTGATTAGCAATAGATGACGGAATACTGGCGTGGAAACGTAAAAATGTGTTTTCAAAGGAAAATCATACACTTTGAAAGGGATGTGGAGAATGAATACAGCAAGTAGTGATTATAAATTAGTACTGGTGAAGCATTTTTGTGGAATAGTGCGGGATATATTACAAGCAGAGATAGGAAAAAGGAAGTAGATGTAGACCTAGATCAGATAGGGATAGATGCAGACTGTTCAAATTTCAGGGAGATGTGTAGGTTAGTTCAGAATAGGAAACAATGAGGGTACGCGTCTAACCAGTTCCAGGATTGAAGGCCTAATGATGATGATGAAGCAAATATGCAAATGAAGGCGTACGTCTTATTCTAAATTTGACATTTTGTATTATTTTTTTCAATACGTTTCAACCAAAATTTGTTACGTTAATAGTTAATATTTAGTTTTAATGTTTTTAAAGTTTAGATTATTGAAGATTTTGCTAGTTGAAATTAGAATGATAGTGTAAATTTATATGTAAGTTTTCAATTAACTAATTGTATTTTAACTGTGTCACCATTTTAGTCTTCGAAAAAGAACCAAAAACAGGTTCGAAACGTCAGGAATGTAAATAAATACACCCTACTTCAAGCTTTTCTTTTGAACTAAATAACTAAATAGTTACCAATAATTTTATTCAATAACCTGTAGCGTTTATTTAAAGCAGTTCTTTAATTGACATTTTGTCAGATCATATTTTATATATATATATATATATATATATATATATTACTCATATTT
Organism: Platerodrilus igneus; assembly: GCA_036346225.1. NCBI lineage: Eukaryota > Metazoa > Arthropoda > Insecta > Coleoptera > Lycidae > Platerodrilus > Platerodrilus igneus. The sequence continues at coordinate 11,517,234 of JARFIW010000003.1, forward strand.
AGACCAGGGTAGAAAATTAAATAATCACATCAAATAATTTTAATCACCGTGTATAAGGAATTTCATTAAATAATACGCGTTATTAAAACCATGAAGCATAAATAAACTCGGTTGTTTCAGTAAAAATAAGAAATTTAAATTATTTATAAGACGCTTTATATCAAAAGAAGCAGTATTGAAAAGCTCTGCGTGTAATGTAATTATTTCTAAACAAAGAGAAATTACGTGCAAAATTTATCTTAATTAACTCTATTTAAGTAACCGGTAGTAAAACAAAGTGTACCTATAATAATTAATATTTAAGTTGTATTCGCTAAAATGAAAAGGATAGAAATCAATTTTAATTGGAGTTAATTAAACCGTTAATAACATATAATACCTATAGAAACTTGTAAAACCCAAGATTAAAATACCACGGATTAAAGCTCTGAGAATTAATATTATTTTGAACACCTGCGTAGTTTAAATGTCACATTCGGCGTAAAGTTTGCAGATAATTAATGTTTCAAAGAATCTTGGGAAAACGTCGCATAATAGTTACGAGAATTGCTAAAGCTGGGTTATTTCACACTCCATGTGGACTAAAATAATCGATAATGAAGAGTGTCAATTTGCACCAATAAGAACACGGTAGAGAAGGAAAGAGAAAATGCGTCAAGCAAAGACACATATTGTAAAAGGCGGGATTTAAGCAACGTCACGGGGGTCACAATTGGTTAAAAAGAGGATGCAAATATCAGAGGTAGAACAACAATTTCTGTACAAAATCAATTAGTTTTTCTCGGACATGCTTGCGTGCCGTGTGGAAATTTTCTGAGATTTGAATGCGGCGAGTGAAAATTCGTAAAAATCGACGCGTGAGCGGCAGACTGGGAACATGGCATGAGAAATTCTTTAGAATTACCCGTTTTGGGGAACCGACCGACAGACAGGCTTTTTGCTATATATACCGAGATGAAGATAAACTTACTCTCTGAGACTTTTGACGATTCGATGCGTTAAAAGCTCGTACATACGCGACTTGATTGAAAATGTTAAACCGTGCATTTTAGTTTGATTAAATAATTTAAAGTTTGCTAGTATATTTTAGTGATTCAAAATAGCTTGTTATTTACGTGTTAACATGAATGTACTTCAGTGCACTTAGATACAAGGTAATAAAATTTAGTTTCACTGTACCAATTAGCAAAATTTACAACGACGAATGTATACACAAAAGTAGGCAGTTTTGGCGTATATTGGTGACAGAAGCATGAAGTTATTTGCTATTTTTCGGGGGTGTTAATAATTAAATGGTTCAAATACGTGTCTGGATCCACGAAACAAGGGTCAGATATACATAGATGAGTTCCGGAAAAGCCCAGAAACAACTGGTGATGGAGAAAATTTTAAAAGCGTAGAGAATCAGAAGCCGTAATTATAATCCTGTTGAATGGTGTGATTAACTAAAGAAACGATACCTTGAAACGACGAGGACAGTAACCTTCAGGTAAATTATACTATTTTGTTTGACATTTTGTGTGTATTGAATGACTTTATAATTGATTTACTTTAAATGGACATTAGTGAAATTGTTCTAACCATAAAAGTTTAATTTTAAGATGAAATTTGCTTGTTTAAGTAAAAGGGTTATTTTGTTTTGATGTTCGGGAATATGATGAAACTTTGGGTATGTCTTTGAGCTCAATTAGACAAACCTGGTTAATTAACGTAAAGGGTGGTAGATGCTCCTTTGTACTCAGACTCCGGTCTGTTTATATTGTTATATTAATTAGTAGGCATCCAACAAGGACTTGAATTCTGGATGCACGTTAAAGTGATAATAAAATTAATTTTGAAATTCCTTTTAAAAACTGAATTTTATGCTGAAATTTAATTTGAAAATTTAATGTATTCTGAATATTGATGTAAATAGAGTTAACGTTGATGTTTGTGGTAGGAATGTGTTTAATTTTTATGAATGAGGAGATTTATAAAATTAGGTGAGCAGCCGAGGCGAAAAGCGTAGTTCACGGATTTGGAGGTTTCACAGCAATATATATATATATATATATATATATATATATATATATTTGTGAAGCTTCCTCTGGAACAAGTAGGTTAATTCGTGCTGCCACACTTTGGGCGTCATAATTTTACTGCGAGCTCTCTTTTTGAGCCCCTAGCTTGGGTTGATTAATTAATTAATGCACAGTTACCTGTAGAGAACGCCTCTAATCATCACCGAAATAATTTTTGTTTCTAATCTTTGGATCATGATATGTTCTAGTTGTGTACCCTCTGAAGATGTTCTTAAAATTGACTTCGCACGGCCTAGCTCTGCTCGTAGCTTCTCCAGGGATACTCACCACGGCTGTCCATCTGCACTACAATCCATAACTATCTTTCCATTTAATAATAATTAAAAAAATCCTTCTAACCAAAGATACAACCCTTTTTATTCTGACAAATAACATTAAAATCACACAATCTCATTATTCACAAAACTGATCCACATTAAATATTTCACGTTACTCCTCAATATTAAAATATTATCAACTTCATACAACAAAGATTTCCTGCTTGTCTATATGCTCATTCTAAAGTAGATGGGCCTATCCCAGAACCTAACTTTATTTTCCCTGGTCTATGGTGAGCTCAGTATAAACCTTTTTTTATTTGCGTGCAAAATTTTAGCACTGAAAATTTTACATAAAAGACCCGTTTACCTTTTTCATATGTGAAATATTCATAATTATATCATATACATCTATATACATCCTCAGATTTCAAATATTTCCTTTATAAAGTAAATCAATTAATCTTCTGTTCATAAATTCGTCACAAGGTATAACCCAAAATCACTAATAGTTTAAAACAACAAATAATCACCACCACAACAGTTTAAAAAAAAATTCATTACCTGGAGAGTAATTTTCATCCAGATCGCCACCTCTAAAGATGCTCTCCTCTGCCGACTGCTAGTACCTGCATCACTCCACATTGTTGCCTTCCAATAGTAACAGCAAGTATCTCTCGAATTCGCTTGGCATCCAAATTACCATACTTCAAAATCCCTCAAGGCTGCCGCTACAGATCCATTAACAATCGCTTCTTTCAAGCAAATGCAACAAGCACCCTCATCCAATTTATAAATAAGTTGCTACTTACTGTTCATGCTGCTTCAATTAAATCAAAATAATTTTATACGGTTCACTCCGTTTTAAAATCGCACCAACTTGTGCATTTAAACACTTGTAATTATCTCGGACTTCACTAGTCGCCTACTTTGAAGCTAGGATGAAATATTCAGTGCGTTTATATAACCGAAACCACCCCTCTCAAGTTGCACGTATTTTCACAATCATTGCCAACCGTCTTAATTTTCTCTGAATCCTTAACACTCCTATCATCCCCAAACAACTAAAATCACGCCTCCCATATGCGCGTACATACTATTATCTCGCTTCTACTCGGATTATAACATCCTCTAGCCTTGTTTTCCATACCCTTCCTAACTTGACTATGTGATCTCTACGTTTCTGGTTTCCTTGTCTACCCCATGTTTTCTATACTTTGCATAGTCCCTCTATCACCACACTGTTCAGCGTTGTTTCTCCCTACTTTTCTGTGCGCCTTGAAAATCAATATCTTCTGCGAACACGCTGCATCTTTGTCCCGCTTATTGCCTTTAAGAATATCCTCGTCTTACAGACGTTTGAAAGTTACTATAACTGACCATATGATATCTTTCCTATGTGTCTATTACATGCTAAATATCGTCTCACGCTTGATTTTATCGATCTGTTTTCTACATGTAACTGTCCGTTGCTTATATACCTGCGTTTTCAGTTAACGATTTTTACCTAGAAATATATTCTCAACGTTTAAAAGCTTTATTGGAATTGTTTATCTATTGCACGTTCGTTCCTTGAAATTCATAACCGTTGTAAAATTCCACAAATGTTTTTAGCTTATGCTACCCTTAAGAAATTATTGATTTTTACACTACATCCAATATGAAAAGCTTTTATAATATTATTTGTACACGATTTCTGTCCTTGCCCTCGATCCTATTAATAATTAATTATTATCCTAGTTCTAAATTGAAGTATAAAAATTAAACCTACAGTATCTTACCTTATCTTATCGCTGTTTAATTATATTGAAATGTTTTAAATTCTAAATTGCTTTCTACATACAGGGTACCAACAAATAAATAAATGTTTGACTTATGTACACCTATCTAAGCTTATAAATCCACAGTAATATATATATATATATATATATATATATATATATATATATATATTGCAACGATATCGCTCGCCTGGCGTATATAACCACTCAGTTGCCTTGCTGACCGCCACCTCTCTGTGCCTCTAAATAATCTAGAATGATTTAAAAATTCACACAAATTTATGCCTCGGCTGGCTCAGTTATACCCTGCACAAAATGAACGACTTTATGCTAACAAAGAAGTTTACACCCTTCCTTCTTTGAGTTTCATAACTGAATAATATAAACGAAATTCACCACAATTTGTATAATAAACTAAGAAATATATACAATTTACACCTCTACAACCTTCGTAATGTCATTTGCTATTAAAAACCTTTGAATCAAAGTAAAAATAAATATTCAATTTGCTTTTAATCAATTAAAGCCAGTAAATATAATTAGGTAATATATCGAATTTTTGTTGAACGTTCAATGAACCTTTCCCTTTCAACGTATTTTCTACGTGTAAAAAATTTTTTTTAATGACCCTTTACACCAAATATTTGGGTACGTGTAAGTTTCAAATACTCAAAATTAAGATTTATGTTATTAGGTGAAATATAAATGCTAACCTGGTATTTTTCCAATTGATTTCCTGATTCGAATCAGTTGCTAGTTTCGTGGATTCCAAGTTGACACCGTAGCTCTGCGTTCATCCCAATACCTCGAACTGCCTCTACACTGCGTGTTGCTATCCAATGACTTTGTGTTGCTTTAAGCTTTTAGCTTTAGTAATACTCTTAAAGTCTTGTTTTAAAGTTTTCCCATTTATCGTATTTAGTACTTAAAGTGTAAATTAATTGCGGTGAATGTAAAATGATAATTTACAAATAACGATAGCTAAAGAGGAGAGAAAAGTGAACTGTATAAAATTTAAATGATAGTTAAACAAACAACAAATAATTAATGGTTTTAATCAAATCAAAACGTTTACTTTAAAGCACTCACCTTGTTGTTTACGAAGCCGTGCCAATGAAAAACCGATGCAACATCTACTCTGCCTTTTGCAGGTGAAGCGAAGAATATTTATTTCAATAGCGGTTCTAACGAAAAGCGGCTCACAATTTGTTCTATGCAGAACGTGTAAAATAGTGATGCGGACTGTTCGAACGACGAATCGATTCTCTACTTCGTGGATTTTCCAGTCACTACACTGTTTGCACATGCGGAATAACAAGAGCTTTATCACTCACGGCACTGGTTGGCGTGTGCAGGAAGTAAACCAAGGAAATTTTATTCTAATAAATTTAAATATACCGCGGTGAATTTAAAATAATCAACAAACTCGATGTATTAATAAAATTGGCTTTAAAATTTACAATATAAACGGAACATACGCCCACCAAAATGCAAGGCATTTTAAAGAAAAAATAATTATGATGCGCAGAGGGGGGGAGGCGCGGAATGACCAAGCGAAAAAGCGAAAAAAGAAAAAAAGAAGGATCTACAAAAACAAAAGAAAAAAAATAATTCTCTTTTCTACATTGAGGGCAAAGGGCAGAACTTTGACCCAGTAATAGAAAAGGGACCAGCGAAGTCGACGCCCAAACATAAAAAGGGTTTGACTTGAGTTCGACATGAAGGCAGATTACCCATAGGAGGTCGCAATGCGACCGGATCGGTCTTCCAGCACGTTAGACAGTGACTCAAAATACGACGGATGGATTGCCTTCCAGAAATAATCCAGAAGCGCTGACTGACGAGAAAATGGAGCATTTGAGCACCCGCGTGGAAGTATTTTAAATGAACGTGAGTAACATACAGATCAGTTAATCGACTTTTGCTAGGTAACAAAGCGGGAAAGTTACGGTCAGCGGACAAAGGCGCGTGAGCCAGACGACCTCCGACGCGCAAGATTCCATCACGAACAAAAGGGGACAACTTGCGAAAACTCTTTTTTAAAGGGGATCCAGAATGAATGGCATCAAGCTCGATAGCAAAATAAGATTGTTGAGTATACACAAGCAAAGGGATCAAAGCATTGTGCAACTCAGAAGATGACAAAGGTCCGGAGTACCTTTCGAGTGGGTGACGTAGATTATGACGAAAACGGAGAATCCAAGCAACAGTGCGCATAATAAATGGAAAGGAAGAGTGATTTTCTAGAGTTGATTGAATCCAAGAGGATGTACCGACAGCGGATAAAACAATAGAGCGTTGTTCAGTGAGAACTTCAGGAATATTTAAAGGCGGATGTATGGACTGTAGTTTTCGAAAGACCCATACAAGGTTGGTGAAGCCGCCCACCATAGAGAACATTGGCACAAGTCGGTAGAAAGTAAACCACGTGACCCGACATCGGCAGGATTCTCGGTGGAGGGGATGTGATGCCAAGAGGCGCGGACTTTCTAGTTGCCGCTTGAAGCGAGCGGACGTGTTTTTGCCGAGCTCCCGCTTCAGCAATAACAGTAAGTTTTTATCTAGGGTTTATATTATTTATTGTTGTATTATTTTATTTGAAGCTTTGCTTTTTATTGTGTTTTATTTTTATAATTGTGTGCCATCAAATTTTAAATACAGGGCAGTAAAATAAAAATTTTAAAACAGAATTTAAACTAAATAAAACTAAATAAATCGCGTCTTCTTTGTAATTTAAACCAAATCCGCGTTTTAAAATAAACTAAATAAATTTCGGGTTAATAAAACAAAGGTCTACTCAACTAATACTCAAAAACAATTTCGAAATAACTTAAAAGGCATTTTAATAATAAATTTAAAATAAAATCCGCCTAAATCAAGTAAAAACCGGGTAAAACAACCAAAAGTGTGTGAATTTTTATAGTGCGCGTATAATAAAATAATAACCAAAAACAAAAATCTAAGCCCTTTTAAATCAAATAAATAACTCAAAAACTGTAAATTTTAAAACAATTTTAATATAAATTTTCCGTAATTTAAGTTCACGCGTATTTAAAAGTTCCTTTAAAATCGATTTTGGTGTAATTAAGCGGTGTAACAGTTACGGGTTGTGCTAGTTACCAAGCGATTAAGTGAAAGGTCATTTCCGGTTACCACATTCCGATTGCGCTCGACCTTATTTTGTTAATTACACATTTAAAAATAAAGTGTTCTTATTTATAAATTAGATATTTTAATATTTTGAAGTAATTAGTTTATTTAAATTTGATTTGGCGGTTTAAAAATTTAAAATAAATAAATAGCGTTCTTTAAATCGAGATATTTTTATTGCGTTAGGAAATTTATTTGATTCTAGTTGTTATTTTGACGCTTAGTGCTTGTTGTATTTTTGGTAAAATTTGATATTTAATTGGGCGGTTGAAGTTTTAATAAATACAAGGTTGTTTACGGTTCACCTTTAAACAAAACATTTTTATTGGACCAACGTTTTGCGTTCTTCTAGCGTCGTCCTTTTAGCGTCGTAACGGTTAGGACGTTTTTTGAGCTGCGTTTTAGGTGTCATTTTTATTGCTAGTTTTGTCAGCATGGTGGTCCACCGCGATGAGGAGCCGCTGCCCAGGAGGAAGAGGGGCGATCGGTCGGAGTCTGCTAGGTCGGCGGCGGAGGGCGCTGTTGGGGGGAAACAGCTTAAGGTAGTGCTAAAGGACTTCTTGTTAGAAACTCAGGAGGAGGTAGGGAAGGAGCCTGCGTCTGCGGCGGTCGTGTCTGGGGAGTCGGGGCCTCCCGTGGTGGTTGCGGCGCCAGAATTGCCCTCTACTTCGAGAGCCCAGCGCACGATGTCGACTAGCAGCAACGGTAGCGTTAATGCTAGCGACCTCGATGAGCTGGAACTCTTAAAGTTTAGGGTGAGGAAGGCGCACGCTGCCGTCTATGGGAAGGTGCCGACGACCTCCGCCACTATCGTCGTGGAGGATAGGAAGATGGTTCGGCACGCCGTGGATGATATCCGTGACGTGACGAACCAACTGATAGGTATGGTTAGGGCGCTGCGTCTTTGTTTAGATGGTTCTGGGAGAGCAAGTGTTGTTGGGGGAAGTCCGGCGGTGAATTCTGTCGTTTCAGGAGGCCAGAGTCAGGGTGCGTCGGTGCAGCGCAAGGTCTCCTACGCCGCTGCAGCTTCAGGATCTGCCCCTACGTTTGCTGTAAGGGTCGACGCCAGGCCAGAAGGACGACGTGATGACGACCCTGAAGCAGAAGGTCGATCCCGCTCGAGATGGGTTTGTTGTTGTCGGAGCTCGTAGGACGCGCCGGGGCGGTGTCGTTGTGGAGTGCGCAGGTCGCGACGACGCCAAGAAACTGCAGTTGAAGGTCGGCGGAAACTGCAAGGAACTCGTGGCGAAGACCATCGAGAAGAAACGTCCACGGGTCGTTCTTCCGGGGGTCGAAGCGGGGATGAAGGCTGAAGAGCTCGTGCGGTTGATTGCGAGCCAGAATCCCCGTTTCGGCGATTTGAAGCTAGAAGACCACCTGAGAGAGAAGTTCAGGTTTGGCGGAAAGGGCCCTAGAGATCTCTTCGCCAACGTAGTCTTCGAAGTGACCCCCACACTTCGAAGACGTATATTAGCTGATGCTATTAACCTCAGGTGGCGAAGAGTATGGGCCCGGGACCACTTCTCGATGACCCAGTGTTACCGGTGCTACGAGTACGGCCATCGATCGATGGAGTGCAGGGAGAAGGTACAGTGGTGCGGTAACTGTGCCGAGGTCGGGCATGAATTCAAGAATTGCCGGAAAGCAGTCCCCTGCTGTGTGGTTTGCGCTAGGGCAAACGACAGAACTGGCGGTGGCGCGAAGGTCGATACGCGCCACGACGCCAAGTCGAGTAGATGCCCCACGATGCAACGTCTGAAGCACGCAATCACACGAAACATCGATTATGGACTGTGAAGATAAAACAAAGTCCATAAGAAGCAAGAAGATTAAATTCGCGCAACTAAATCTCGGGAAAGGTAGAGGGCAACAAATAACTTCGTAAAGTTATTCATCGAAAATAATATCGACATCGGGTTTATACAGGAACCGCACCTGTATGGCCACAAAATAACAGGTTTTGGGAGGGGTTACCGTCTTAAACGCGAATAGTGAACGACCGCGTAGCGGGATAATAATAAATAATGGAACGTGCGCCGGAATTATATTAAATAATTTATCGAACGAGTTTGTAACGACGGCCGAAATCAAATCAGGGAAAATGCGTTCTATGTAATAAGCGTGTACCTCCCGCCGGTCGATTCCCGGCGGGAAAATCCCAAACCGAAGACTTGATAAATGAAGTAGATAATATTATTCGTAAAATCGGCAGAAATAAAAATCTAGTCATTGGGGAGATTTTAATGCCAAGTCGCCACTATGGGGCAGCCCTATCGAAGACGATAGAGGCTCGCAGGTTGCTGATCTTTTACGGAATGGGATCTTAGTGTGATAAACACTAATGATTTACCTACGTTTGAGACGCATAGAGGCAGCAGTTTTATAGATATTACTGCAGTCTCGCACGAAATGTTAGAAACGATTTGTAATTGGAAATTAAGGTCGGACGAGGAAACGCTCTCTGATCATAAATTAATAACATGGGACGTTGAAACCAAAACAAGTGCAAACGAGCAGCTAACTGTATTTCCGCGGTTCTGTAATAAAAAGCAAATTGGGGCGATTTAAACAAAAATTTGGCGAAAGTATCCTTGTGCTCGAAAATGAGCTATTTAACTGCCGAGAGGCAGACGAAGTAGAAACACTCGCGAAAAATTAAACGACGCGGTGGTAGACGCGTCGTCGTATTCCATGCCGAAAAGAAAACATTTAAAGACAGCGTACCCTGGTGGACCCGGGAACTAACCACCAAGCGGGCAGAAACGCGTAACCTAAGGCGCCGCTATCAACGCGCCTCGGGAGATATAAGAGAACAACGGAGAATAGAATATAATCAAAGTTACCGCGAATATAAAATATTAATAGAAGAAACGCGAACGAATAAATTCAAAGAATTCTGCACGCAAAACTCAGAGAAAGAACCCTGGGGAACCGCATACCGCGTAATTAGAGGAAAACAACAAAAAATCGCGCTCAGTAATATAAAGAAAACAAATGGCGAATACACGGAAGGTTTTAAAACCACAGCGGAATATTTACTAGAGAAATTTTTCCCATCGGATAATCCCGAGGGGGATGAAGGGTCGCACTATTTAATACGTCGGGAAGCTGCAAAGGCGCAAGGAACAGGTGCCGATAAGGCAATCCTAGTTCACGAGGTCGTCAGGGCTCTTAGGAGGATGAACCCTAAGAAGGCACCGGGGCATGATGGAATCACTTCAGACGCAGCTCTGCAGGCGTGCCTGTTAGCCCCGTGTGTCTTTGTTGGGTTGTTTAATCTTTGTTTAGAAAGGGCGTTTTCCGCGTTGCTGGAAAATCCAGAATGTGAAATTTATACCCAAACCTAAAAGGCGGATGCGTCAGATCCGGGCAGCTATCGTCCAATTAGCTTGCTACCGGTGCTGGGGAAAGTTTTAGATCGCGTTATGACTACGCGTGTTGAACACCTAGTGCGAGACAGCGGCGGTTTTAATAACCGACAGTTTGGTTTCGTGGAGGGCAAGTCGACTATCGACGCGTTAGAGTTCGTTGTCGGGGAAATTAAGCAGGCAAGAGATGCCAAAGAGTACTGTGTCGTTGTTGCTTTGGACATTTCAGGAGCATTTGATGATGCCTGTTGGCCATTAATCGTTTGCGAGTTAGATCGTAGGGGTTGTCCGCGAAACTTGATGTCTTTGGTAAAGAGCTATTTCTCGGGGCGATTAGCACAGGTTGAAATTCCGGATGAAGTTCTGTCGCGTGAGGTGGAAAGTGGATGCCCGCAAGGGTCATGTTCTGGTCCCACATTTTGGAAGTTGTTGTATGAGAGCATCTTTAGGGTCAAGTTGCCCGCAGGATGCTCAATCGTTGGGTTTGCAGATGACACACTTTTAATTGTAAGATCGAGATTGTTAATGGATATGCGCACAAAACCGAACGAGGCGCTTAATAAATTACACGAATGGTCGCAGGCGGTAAAATTAAAATTTAACACGGCGAAGTCAGAGGCGCTTTATTTCGGCACGAAACCAGGACAGAGACCTCCTAGGTTAGAGCTAGGAGGGAGAAAATCCCGTTTAAAGATTGTATTACCTACCTCGGCGTCAAGATCGACAATAAATTAAATTGGAAAGCGCACGTACAATACGTAAAAAGTAAGGGCGGCGAAATATCAAATAAAATGATGGCGGCGGCTAAAATAAAGTGGGGTTTCAGGGCGAATCGCTGAGGACGGTTTATGCCGGAGCAATTGAGCCGGCAATACTGTACGCAGCTTCTGTATGGGCAGAAGGTTGTAAAGTCCGGGAGATGCGTCAATTGACGAGCGTACAACGCATAACCGCGGTAAAAGCGGCGAGGGCGTACAGGACCACCTCCACGGAGGCTGTCCTGTTGATCAGTAGGTCTCTCCTATCGAATATGTCGTTAGGAGATTAGAGATAGACGATTAATAAATATAGGAAAAGGGCGCGAAATTATCGAAGATCTTAATCTTGGTAATAGGGAAATTGCAAGAAAGATTGTTGTATCTGAGTTAGGGCACCCGGCTGATATTAGAGGATCGAGTTTGTCGAAGGTGATGAGGACGCGATGGGTATCAGAATTTATACGGACGGTTCACGTATGGACGATGGGCAAGCAGGCGCGGCGTTTGTCGTGTATAAGCAGGAAAGGGAGGTGTTTCGGTTTCAAACCAAACTCGCGAACTGGTGCACTATCTTCCAGTGCGAATTGGTAGCCATACGAGAGGCTATCGATTACGTAATAAACCATACGGGCAGAGACGAGTATTATATAATCAGTGATAGTAAATCGGCGCTAACGGCTTTAACAAACATGAACACCTCGACAGATCTCCAAGCGGACGTCTGGAGGATAGCGCGTACGGCGCTAGAGTTTCGACGTTTAAAGTTCTGTTGGGTCAGGTCGCACAATGGTAACGTAGGAAACGATAGGGCTGACGAATTAGCTAAAGAGGCCGCGACGGGCGACTTTCGAATATCACATTCGTCGATACCGAGGTCTTTAATCAAAAGAAAGCTGCGCGAAAATCAATTCGACAATGGGAAGAGAGGTGGAACAACGCTGCCACGGGCAGGTTGACCCACAAATTCATACCGAGCATAGAAGCCAGAGGTAAGATCGAGGTTAAGCTCGATCACAAAATGGTGCAGTTGATTACAGGGCACGGCGCCCTGAAGGCGTATTTACAAAGGTTCGGTCTAACCAATAGCGACCGCTGCGAATGCGGTGAGGGCGCGGAAAGCGCAGAGCACGTGCTCTTCGACTGCCCGCTTGAGGCGGGAAATCGAGGGTTGGCTGATAGCAAACTAGCTATCCTAGGTCTGGCATGGCCAAAGAGCCTAGAGGAAGTCGGGGAAGTGGTTAACCAGAAGGCGTTCTGGACAGCCTTAAAAGAATTCGCGGGAAGGGTCGCGAGATTAGACAATCAATGACGTCCGCGTGTAAAAATTCGGTGGGGTTGGTGGGAGGATTGAAAATTTTAGATTGACTTGGCGTGAGTAAGGATACGAGCATAACCAAAACCTGATGTTAAAAAAAAAAAAAATTATACCAAAATGTCCAATATGCACGAGAAACCCCACTCCATTAATACAATCACTGCCTATCTTCATAATTATGTGCGGAAAATCGGGAATAAATAATACCAAATAAACAATAACAAATAAATCATAAACCCTCATTAAATTAAATCAATAAAGTAAACAAGGATAATAAAACAGAGTGCAACCGCGCATCCCCAGGACTTGAAAGTGAAGTGATAGTGATAGTGATTGTGATCCCCCAAAACATTTAGTGCATACCCACCAGGACTTTAGCAGTGCACCCCGTCCCACCTTTAGAAGTAAGTTACAGACGACCAGATCTTCGGATGCTGGAGAATTTTATTATCGAGGTAAGACTTAAATTGTGGCGGCTGTACTCGCACAAGCATTGATTTACATTAATTAGTAGTTTTGAAATAATTTAAGAAGCACGTTTGGTGTGTAAAGGCGCTAGCCGACATAATGCTTGTGCGAGTGCACCTGATAAATAGGGTGATGCTTTCGCTATTTTGTGCACTGCTATATGCTTAACGCTTATTAAACATTTATTTATATATTTACATAATTATATTTATTTATATTTTATATTTACACTTTATATTTATTTATATATAGCATGTATTATGTGGCTTATTTGTTTTGTTTGACGTTCTGTCGCCATTTTGGTTGCAGTATATATTTGGGAAGGACGAGCAGAATTGCGAAGATTGTAATCATAATGTAAATCAGTTAGGGAACGATAGGAAAGCTAGGGATGGATTTAAATTAGTTAGCTAGATTTGGATAGTTTTAAGACGACCCTTCAGGTCGCACTGGTAAGCAGAACCGGCGTCTGCTATCCGGTATTACGGATCCCTCCCCTCTCATTTTGCTTGTTGATCGGGTACACTCAAAAGTCAGCGCTAGGGATACCATTATTTACAACCCTGTTTTTAGTTTTTGTTTTGTTTTTGTTCCAGTTTTTGTCAGATTTTTAGGTTTGTTAGATTGTTAGAGTTTGTTAGGTTTGTTAGATTTTTAGGTTTGTTAGATTTTTATTTAGTTTTTATTTAGGGTGAATCAACTATGAAGTAAGAATAAATTAGGAGCACGACTATTTTTCGCGTTTAAACCCAATGTAGTACCTCCGGGTGGAGCATTGGGGATGTGGCCGCAAGTATAGCGGCCCTAATTCAAATTATAATGCCAAGAGGCGCGAGATGTGTTTTCCTGAATGTAAGCAACACGATTGGCGACGAAAGTCTTCCAACGCTGCGGCGGGGAACGAATCCACGAAAGTACTACCATGGAGTCAGACCAACCCATAAATTTTATGAAAAGTAAGGTTCGAATCAAAAGTTTTGAGGACAAAGATTAATAATTTTGATGCCAGTGTGGCGGCCAACAATTCGAAACGGGGTAAAGAGATTGTACGAAGGGGGTGCGACCTTAAACTTAGCACACACTAAGCGAACCTCAACGGCGGAAGGAGTAACAAAGCGAAAATAAACAACAGCACAGTAGCCCCGTTCGGAAGCGTCAGCAAAGCAGTGAACTTCGCACGTAGTAAACTGTGGAGGGATAAGCAAGCGGGGTAAAGCGAAATCCGAAAGAAGCGGTAACTCATGCAAGTATCTCTCCCACAAACGGAGAAGGTCAGGGGGAGGGGGGAGCATCCCATTCTAATTTTAACGACCATAAACGTTGAATTAAGTGTTTGACCAGAAAAGTAAGAGGGGATATAAGTCCCATGGGGTCGAGAATACGAACTAAATTAGAAAGTAGGTTGCCTTTGGTACAGCAGGTACTTAGTGGCTGAACTAGAAAACAAAAATTATTTGAAGTGGGATTCCATTGAAGACCTAAAACTTTTAAGGGTTGAGTATCAGGATCCTCAAAGAAGCGGGGTTGCGCAAATTGCTGCGTAGCGGAAAGATCTTTTAATAATTCGGGATGGTTACTTGACCATTTATGAAGTTCGAAACCACACAGTTTTAAAAGAGCAATTAGTTAATTACGTAGAGCGAGGGTTGATTCAATCCACCAGTAGCGATGTCATCAATGTAAGTATGGTGAAGTGAGAAAGCGGTTAACGGATAAGAATTTCCTTCGTCCGCGGCTAACTGCTGAAGCGTTCGTATGGCAAGAAAGGGAGCACAATTGATTCCATACGTATCGGTATTTAATTTAAAATCCTGAATGGGTTCCTCAGGGCAGAAGCGCCAAACAATTCGTTGATAGTCACACTGAGCGGGATTGACAAGAATCTGCCTGTACCTCTAGCGAATATCGGCAGTGACGACATAAGGATATAAACGAAATTGTAACAAAATTGCGGCGATATCGGGTTGCAAGTTCGGCCCAACAAACAAGTGATCGTTTAAGGACGATTGAGACAGAGTTTTAGCGGAAGCGTTGAAAACAACTCGTAATTTCGTACTTACGCTTTCGGGTTTCACAACGCAATGATGCGTGATGTAATAAGAAGAATTCGAATGAGACCCAATAACAACAGATAGCATATGTTGAGAATCAAGATATTCACGCACGAACGAAACGTATTGTTCGTAAACACGAGGTTGCTTAAACAGACGATTTTCTACAGAAAGCAAATCGTTGTGAGGCAAGATCACGACTACCTGAAAAATGGTTCTTGATCTCTAAACGGCAGTGAGACGACATAGCGACCTTGTTCATTGCGGCGAAACGTATTGACAAAATGTTTTTCAACAAGAGTTTCTTCAGGCGTGAAAGGTTGAGCGGCGGGGACAGCTTCGACTTCCCAGAATTTAGCGACAATATTTTCCAATGGAGAAGTAGAATCTGTCATACAAAACAAGCTAGTTACTTCAGAAGCGGGCGAGGAAGGTATGTTTCCCATTAAAACATATCCAAAAATGGTATTAATAGCAACAGGTTGATCGCTATCACCCTGGATGCGACCGTCTAATAACACTTGGGGAAAAATATCCGCACCAAGTAAGAAATCAATAGGTCCAGATTGAGTAAAGAGTGGATCTCAGCTAGCTTGAGGTTAGCCAGATGATTGAAATGTTGTAAAGAAATATTAGAAGTAGGTAAATTTTCACAAATTTTGGGAAGTACTACAGCTTGAAAATTAATAATCGGTGAAGAAACACCTATTGGTTTGAGCGAAACGGCGACAGTGCCATGCTGAGCAGCTGAGCGCATGGAACCTAAACCACTAAGGGTAAGAGAATGCGGAGTAGTACGAAAAACTAAACGTTTCACACTACTTTGCGAAATAAAAGAAGTCTTGCTTCCTGAATCGAGTAAACCGTGAAATTGCTGGAAAGAACCAGAGCAATCAGCAATTTCCACTTGAACGGTGGAAAGTAAAACAACTGAAGGTTTAGCTAAAGAATTAAATAAAACGACATTCGAAGTTGACGGACCACTAGAGCTAAACGAAGTCGATGATTCCTCAGAGACACGAGGTGCGGAAGGCTTGTAGCGGTCTTGAATAGCGGGAGTAGTGCGAGGTGATACCTTAGAGGCGGCGGTGTCCGGACTCAAGCGAGCCTGACTACTAGCAGCGAAAGCGGGTTTAGACGAAACGCGATCGAAGTGCAATAACGAATGATGACGTTGATTGCATTGACGGCATGAAAAAGTAGACTTACATTTATTTAAAATGTGAGAATTACTAAGGCAATTAATATATAGATGTTGGTTTTTTGCAAAGTTGTAGCGATCTTGCGACGAAAGTTTAACGAAATCATTACAGCGATAAAGATTGTGATCTTGTTTGCAAAGCGGACATTTATCAACACTAGATTTTGTCTGTACTAACATGGAAACCGCAGATCGAGGTTTAGACGGGTTATTGGAATGAATAACTTTGTTTAAATCAGTTTTATGATTCACCGACAAATTCGATAAGGATTTACGCGTATTTTCCAGATAAGCAATTAACTTTTTATAAGATAGAATAACGGTCGGATCTTGATGCATTTCAAAACTACGAGCAGTGTGTGCATCCAGTCGATTTAAAATCATTTGTACAAGAATAAAATACTATTGCTCTACGGGTAATTAAAATTTTTTAAGCGCTTGTAAATTATCGACAAAAGTATCAACTAATTTTTGCAAACCGGCGGGGTTATCGGAGTTTAATTTAGGAAATTTATCTATATTGTTCCATAGAGCTGAGATAATGTGACGAATATTACGATATTTTTCACGAAGTTTTGTGTATGCAAGAGCGTAATTGGCTTCTGTAAGGTCAAAGTTTTTAATGGTTAGGAGGGCGGAACCTTTTAGTGCTAATTGAAGATACGAAAATTGTATGTACGTCCGACAAATCGTTATTAAGATGAACTAAACTATCAAAACGATCAATAAAACTTTCAAACAGACAACTTTCCCCATCAAACGTAGGCAGCGTCAACGGGGGTAGTGATACTTTCGACTTTAAGTTATCTAGCGGCGGGGACACCTCAGCCTGAAGCGAAGATTGGCTGGTAAACAACTTGAAATAGAGTGCTTTTATTTGAAAATAGTTGTCAAAACGTTTACGTACGTCTTCTAATTCAAATTTTTCATCAGCGTCACCGGCGGAAGAAATTGCACCCACTATCCAATTATGATATGTGAAGAAATTTTCTTTAACGGTTTCCAAAGATTCATACTGGGCGCGAAATAGATCTAAAAAAGCGGTTTCGACAGTACATTTTTGAGCAACTTCAAACATTTCCTCTAGCGAATTGATGGCGATATTACGTAGAATACAATTACGTTTTAACTTTTCTGCCATAGTTAAATATAAATTAAATACAAACGCGGATGAGATAAGAACGAAAACTTGACAATTTTAATAGTCTAGCGGCGATAACAGATACGTAAACCTATTGCACGGCAGATAAGAAATGCTCGTAAACAACTCAACGATACAAATTATGCTAATTAACTGTCAAAGCTTTGATGAGCGGTATGGTTTAATTATCCGAGTTTGTTGTTTACTCAAATCCGGCGAGAAGTCAACCAAATTTAAATTAATTGCGGTGAATGTAAAATGATAATTTACAAATAACGATAGCTAAAGAGGAGAGAAAAGTGGACTGTATAAAATTTAAATGATAGTTAAACAAACAACAAATAATTAATGATTTTAATCAAATCAAACCGTTTACTTTAAAGCACTCACCTTGTTGTTTACGAAGCCGTGCCAATGAAAAAACCGATGCAACATCTACTCTGCCTGTTGCGGGTGAAGCGAAGAATATTTATTTCAATAGCGGTTCTAACGAAAAGCGGCTCACAATTTGTTCTATGCAGAACGTGTAAAATAGCAAAGCGGAGTGTTCGAACTACGAATCGATTCTCTACTTCATGGATTTTCCAGTCACTACACTGTTTGCTCATGCGGAATAACAAGAGTTTTATCACTCACGGCACTGGTTAGCGTGTGCATGAAGTAAACCAAGGAAATTTTTTTCTAATAAATTTAAATATACCGCGGCGAATTTAAAATAATCAACAAACTCCATGTATTAATAAAATTGGCAGCAAAATTTACAATATATCCGGAACATAAAGTATTGTAGTTTTACGTCCGTACTCAGATTTCTCATTGAACTACTTATTGAATTATTTAGTGCCATAATTAATAAATTGTAAAGATTTGTTTATTACTAAATCAAATTTAGACTTACGTTTTATGCCAACGGCGGATTCTTTACAGTCGTATGTTTGAACGCGCACCTGACTGTATTCTTCACTTGAAATTTTAATTACCGTGACTTTCACTTATAAATTTTTATTTAATTTTACAATTAAACTTTGCGTAATACTTTTATTTCGATTAGTACAGTTTGTGCTTCGGTTAAGTAATCAATAAATGTTGTCAATTTAGGTGAATTATATAGACTTGCCCTTGCACGTGCTGTCATTGGTTGACCGCTTGCTATCTTATAAGTCGACCATGACGAAGCGTTGTCCTGCGCGATCGTGCAGCCGGTTGGGTTTTACTTGGAGTTGCTCAATATTTGCATTCTTCAGACGCTCCAAAAATCACGTAGACAAAAGCTTTATATTTCATTCGCCAATGGTACTTTGTACCTTTTAATAACATCACGGAATTGTAATTTTGTACGAGAATTTTATCAAATTTTCCTTTTAATTCCGCACGCATACAAAACTTATGTTTTCATATTTTGTTTAACTAATATGCTGGGTTTTGTACATATGTGGCAATTTCTACATTTAAAACATCACGCAGGCCAAATTTTATAATGGGATTCTTTAATAGATGACGTAAATCAGATGCGTTTATTGACTTCTTGCGTTATGAAATATGCTTGTTTTGAAAGGCCTGTTTATTATAAGCATGCATTGATTATTTTCTTGCGCTAATGCGTCGAGTTTAAAAAAAATTTGTTTCGCGTTTGTTTTACTTTGGATACGCCTAATTTGCAATTGTTTAAAGTTTATGAATGTTTTAATGTTTCTAAAATGAATTGGGTTGCGTCCAGTTAACCATTTTACTAAATGTGGTTAAATTATTAAAGAATGAGCTTTCTTTCATTGCTGTAGTTGTTGATTTTATACAGGGTGTCTGGTATTTGCTTTTTGCATAATGAACGAATTGTGTACTTTTTATGGTTTAAATGTTTAGTTTTCTTGATTTTTGTGTTGTTTACATGAAGTATACCTCCTTTGTGACCTTATACCCTTAAATAACCCTATCATCATATCAATATATATATATATATATATATATATATATATATATATATTGCTGTGTTATTTTCGCCCCACGGCTTGGGCGGACAAAATGCTGTGATCTTCACCAGCCCCTACGATGGGCAGCATAAAATGTCGTGTTATCTTCCTGTAGGAAAAATAAAAACCTTTGTTATTCTCGCCCCACGGTTGGGCATACATAAAATGCTGTGTTAACCCCTTTTTATTAATCAAGCACTTGTAAAATGTTAAGTTATATTCTCTTTGCCTCAACTAGCTGATTCAATTAAATAAATCAACAATTCTACAATACACAATATAATGATTAAATATTTACAACCTTTTTAAAATTTTCCCCTTTTTCAGAATATTTACATCTGCCAGATTTAAGAAATTGAAGCCAGCAAAACGAGTCTTTTGTTATATTTAGAGACTTTTTGAATCGTTTCAAGATGCCTATTGCCTTTCATAAATTTATTAAAGAAACCCCGGTTTTGTTGACTCATACATTTTCAAAAGATTATCGAGTTAAACAGTTTACAGAAATAAATTATATCAATATATCTAACCTGGAGTGGTTCAGTAGTTTCTCTGCATACCCAAGAGTTTTCGTGTCCAGTCTGAATGTTTAGAGTCAAATTTGGAAGTCGACATCAAAACCAAAATGCTATCCAAATCGTTATTCAAAATCTCATAAGTTAGTCCAATAAAAGGTTTTCCATCTTCGTAATTAACAAAGCAGTAATAGAACATTTACCATGTCATTGATTAACAAAATTAATTTAACAGGAGGTAATCTCCAGACTCGTTTCCAAAGTCGTCACCAGAGTCGTCTCCAGACTCGTGTCCAGAGCCGTCTATAATAGATCGGCTTACTTGCACAAATTTTTTCACTTTTATAAAATGATTTTCATTTCACTCTTATTTAATTGGTTACGTGAATAATTTAGCACTTTTAAGTATCGTGACAGCCCAGTTTCAAATGTATACTCACTCGTTGCTCAATTGTAATCGTATTTATAGGCCTTGCCCCTTTGTTTGCTATTCATTGTTTTCACGTGTTGGGCGACACATTTGTCTTATCTCTTTGTGTACTACGGGAAATTTTACCAATTGTTTAGTTCAAATGCTTGGAAGAACGCTTAAATCATCACGTATTCATTTACATACCATTACATTTAATTTAGAAATCCCAGGAATCTTCGTTCATTAAATCACATATCATTGTTATTTGCTTATTCTAATCTAAACAGAAATAAATTTGGTGTTTGTTTATTTCCTAGTTAAAACTTGGATTTTTGAACAAATGTAATACTTTCTGTCACGTACAATTTATTCAAATAATGCTTAATTTTGTCTGCCTATATGATGATATATTTAACGCACTTGTTGAATATTTATCTAGCCAATTCATATAGGTTTTCCGTTGATTTAATTTTCATGCATTTCGTTGCATTTTTAAATCCTATCTTTGCTCGTAACTACTCTTGGATATGCGTTTAATCTCTTGTACTGTTATATACAGTGTGCGCTCAACTAACAATATGTATAGTGACCTATTTACTCTTATAATATCTGTAATTATGTGCTTTTGTTAACTGGAAGTTTCTTTTGTTTATTCTACGACCCCTATGACTTAACCTACCCCTAAATTAACCCTATAATTACAACAATATATATTTACAGGGTGTTTATTTAAAAAGTTTTTAATAAAAATTAGAATAACTTGTTGAAAATTCAATTTTTTAGTTTTTTCAAATTTGTACAAAATTATTGAAAATTTTTTAATTTTCAATCAGGTTTATTAATCAGCAACAAAAGCTGCGAAACCAATTTTCTATCTCTTTAGATAACAAAGTTACCCACATAACACCATTCAAAATAAAACACCCTGTTTATATTGCTACGATATCGCTGCCCGCCTGGTATATGAACGACCAATTGCCTGCTGATCGCCACCTCTCTGTGCCTCTCTAATAATCTAAAATAATTTTATATCAATACAGTTAAATTTTATGCCCCGACTCAGTGATACCCCGCACAGAGTGAACGACGATATGATAACAAAGAATATTTACCCACTCCCCTCTAACACTTCATATACCTGAATAAGATCAACGAAATTCACCAAAATTTGTATAACAAGCTAAGAAAATGTACAATTTACAACTCTACGTCCTTAGTAATGTCATTTGCTATTTACAAAACTTTTGAATCAAATTTAAAATAAATACTCCTGTTAAATGTGTTCATTTCCAAAATTATAACCCTTTTTAAGCAATTAAACCAGCAAAAACAATTATGTTTTATACCGATTGCTTCGTTGAACGTTCAATGCGCTGTTCCCCTTTTAACGCAATTTTTACGTATCGACCAAAATTTTTGATGACCTTTTTCACTAAATTACCTATATTACATGAAAGTTTAACACTCATTAAATATTTGAAGTAAGAAATGGAATATATTATAAATTCTAAAATTAGATTCTGAAATTGTATCCTTCTGTTGATTCTTACGGGAGTTTCTTGACTCAGCTCGGTTGCTAATTGCAGTCGTTGACCCTTAGCTTGGCGTGTATCCAATGCTGTCCCTCTAGGATTATACCATATATTTGGAGTTCTTTAATTCTTTGTTTAGTGAGATTATTTAGTGGATTATTTTATAGTGAGTTCATTAGTTAATTCCTTAATTGGTTCATTAGTTATTTCCTTAGTTGGTTCATTAATTGCCCTACACCAATAAATTGTAAATATTTTACTTATTAATTAAATTTAGACTTACGTTTTTATATTAACGGCGGAGTTTTTCATATTTCAACGCGCACTTCCACTATATTTCACTCGACTTATTTAATTTGCTATACTACTTTGTTATTTTCGACTTCACTCAATTTTGATTTCACGTAATAAACTTGTCTTGACTGTTACAGCCGCGCGTCGTTTTATGGAATGAATACAATCTTATCAGTTTCGCTTCAATATATAGACCAAGTCGTTCCACGTGCTGTTATTAGTTGACCACTTGCTATCTTGTTATTCGACCATGGCAGAGGCGTTGCCATTACGTGTTATCTTCAATCTGTTGGGTTTTATTGAAAGTTGCTTATGCTATTGCACGTATTTCAAGCTTTTGTATTGGAATTTTTTTAACATTACATTTGATTCTGCACGTACGCCAAAAATTATAATTCCATATTTTGTTTACCCATGCTGGGTTTTAAAAATGTGGCGATTTCTACATTTCTATTGTCACGTACGCCTTCTTCCGCAATATCTATGTCTTATTGCGTTATGAAATATGCTTGTTTTTCTAATGTTTGATTATTGCAAACCTGTACAAATTATTTGAGTTGTTATATGATTTGTTTCACATTTAAATATGCCTAATTTGTAGTTTATGAATGTTTTAAATGTTTTTAAAATGAATTGGGTTGCGTCCAGAGTTATTTATTTTGCCAAATGTGGTTAAGTGAACACAGAGTGAGCTTCCGTTGATTGACTGTAGTTCGTTATTGATTTCATACAAGGCGATTAGAATTTGCGTTGGCGCTTAAGAATGTTTTAAATAGTTAAAAACGGATTGAATGGCTTTCAAAATCATTTATTTTGATGAATGTGTTCAAGTTATTATAAAGTTAGCTTTCTTTCATTAACTGCGGCCAGTTATTAATCTTATACAGGGTGCTTTCTATTTGCTTTTTGCGTAATTAACGAATTGTGTACCTTTTATGACTTAAATGCTTGGTTTTCTTAATTTTTATACTATCTACATGAAGTACACCTCCCCTATGAATTTATATACCCTTAAATAACCCTATTATCATAGCAATATATATATATATATATATATATATATATATACTGTCGTGTTATCTTCCTGTAGGAAAAATAAAATCCTTGTTATTCTTGCCCCTCGGTTGGGCAGACCATATTTATGCTGTGATATTCGCAGCCCCTTATTATTATATTAATATTTAGTCCCAAGATTGGGCTTAGTTATATTTACTGTGATATTCGCCCCACGGCTTGGGCGTAATATTTATGCTGTGATTTGTTCGTTTATTACTCAAGCACTGGTAGAAATGTTAATTTATAATTTTCTTTGCCTCAACTAGCTGATTCAATTAAATAAAGCAATTCTACAATACACAATATAATGATTAAATATTTACAACCTTATTAAATATCTTCTCCCTTTTTAAATGATTTACATCTGTCAGATTTTTAGAAAATCAAGCCAGCAAAACGAGATTTTTATTACATTTAGAGACCTTTTGAAACGTTTCAAGATGTCTATTACTTTTTATAAATTTATACAAGAAACCCCAATTTGTCGGCTCTTACACTTTGAATTATTATTGAGACAAAAACAGTTTTAAAATAAATCATATCAAAATATCTAACCTGAAGTGGTTCAGTAGGTGCTCTGCATTCCCAAGAATTGAAGTCGACATCCAACCAAATTAGTATCCAAATCGTTATTGGTGAGTTTATTCCAATGAAAGGTTTTTCATTTCCGTAATAGAATATTTACCATTTTCAGAGATTATCAAATTGCTTAAACAGGCAGCATTCTCCAGAGTCTCGTATCCAAAATTGTATTCAAGATAGTAATTAACAAGAATCGTAACAAGATCTTTATTAGGATCATTATTTGGATTGTAATTTAAGATTGTAATTAAGATGGTGATTAAGATGGTAATTAAGATGGTAATTAAGATGGTAATTAAAAGCCCTGTTTTATTTATTATTAGAAATGGTATAATTTCACTAAATCTGATCTACTTACGTCTTTAGAAGTACGGCTCGCTTGCACAATTATACAATCTTTAATTTTCACTTTAATTTAATTTACTGTTCACGTAAATATTTAGCACTTTCAAGTATAATGACTGCCCAGTTTCTAAAGTATACTAACTCGATGTTCAATTGTCATGATATTTATAGGATCGGCCCCCTTTTGTTTGCGATTCGTTGCCTTCACGTGCTGTGCGAGAGCAAGTGTCTTATCTCTTGTTATTTTGGAAAATTTTACCAATTGTGTAGTTGAATTGCATGAAGCGATGCTAAGAATGTCACGTAATTCATTATTATGCCTCACATTTAATTCAGAAATCCCAGGAATCTTCGTCCAACAAATCACGTACTATTGTTGTTGGCCTTATTCTAATCTGAATGGAATAAATTTGGTGTTTGTTTATTTCCTAATAAATTGGATTTTTGAACAAATGTGATACTTTTAGATCACGTACGCTTTTAAAATAATGCATAATTTCTGCGTGCGTTTAAGATGATATATTAACGCACTTTTCGAATATTTATCTAGCCAATTCATGCAGGTTCTTCACTGATTTAATCTCAATGCATTTCGTTACATTTTTAAATTCTTATCTTTGCTCGTAGCTACTCTTGGATATGTGTTTTAATCGCTTGTACTGCTATATAGAGTGTGCTCTCAACTAATAATATTTATAATGACCTATTTACTCTTCTAATATCTGTAATTATGTGCTTTTGTTACTTGAGAGTTTCTTTTGTTTATTCTACTACCCCTATGACTTAACCTATCCCTAAATTAACCCCTTAATTACAGCTATATATATATAAAATATGATCTGACAAAATGTCAATTAAAGAACTGCTTTAAACACTACAGGTTATTGAATAAAATTATTGGTAACTATTTAGTTCGAAAAGAAATGCTTGAAGAAGGGTGTATTTATTTACATTCATGACGTTTCGAATCTGTATTTGGTTTTCGTTCGAAGGCTAAAATGGTGACACAGTTAAAATACAATTACTTAATTGAAAACTTACATATAAATTTACACTAGCATTCTAATTTCAACTAGCAAAATCTTCAATAATCTAAACTTTAAAAACATTAAAACTATTAAAGTATTAAAACTAAATATTAACTATTAAAGTAACAAATTTTGGTTGAAACGTATTGAAAAATAATAAAATTTCAAATTTAGAATAGGACGTACGCCTTTATTTGCATATTTGCTTCAACAGTACTAATTATAATCACTACTTGCTGTATTCATTCTCAACATTGAAATTGAAAAAAGGACAGTTAACAAGCAAGCAATTTGATTCTCTTGATACTTTCGTTCACAGCCGGAGCTCCTCAAGGTGGGCGGTCGGCTAGAACATTCGGACGTATTATATGATGCAAAATATCCATTACTTCTCCCTCGATCAAATTGCTTAACCACTCTGATCATAACTGACTGTCACGTTAAAAATGTACATTGCGACAATCGTACTACCCATACAATCTACAACACCATTTTGGATTCTGTCTGCTAGATCATGTAATCCTTGTTTTAAAGCTGATTCTATTTCGATGGTGCCTTCTATGGGAGATTTACCCACTCCGAGGGTTACCCATGGAAAAGCATTTCATCACACTGGTGCCGATTTTGGCAGTCCTTTTTTCATGACCATGAATCCTAAGAGATGCAAACATTTAAAGGCATATTTCTGCCTATTTGTTTGTTTCAAATTAGTTTCCAATTTGATAGCGGAAGAATTTTTAGCAGCTTTGCGTGGATTCATTTTGGACATGGAAGATATATACACATGTACAGCGATTGTGGTACAAATTTTGTTGTTACTACTTCCAGAATTCGTGAATTTTTACAACAATCGTCAGAAGTAGAAACCATTCAATGGTCGTTTAATCCCTCTTCTGCTCCACACTTCGGTGAACTCTAGGAAGCTGGAATCAAATCCATCAAAACCCAATTGTCTCGTATCGTTGGTGAACAACGATCGACAAAGCACCTTTGAACTCCCGTTCGTTAGGTCCGCTTAATTCTGATTCTAACGATTTATCGTGTTTAATTCTGAGCCATTTTCTAACCTTTTAACCTCATTTCGTCATTCCAGATACGGAGTTTACGGAAATTCCCATTCATCGATTGCATTGCTGGCAAGTGATCCAGCGGTTAAAGCTGAAACCGTTGGCAATCGGAGTACCCCCACACACGTTTCAGCAAAAGTTAAAATGGTTCGGCTTCGAGGAATCATTAAAACTTAATACTTTGGTTTTAATTACAGATGATTATGCTTCATCTCTTCGTTGGAGGTTGGGTGTGATCATCCAACTCTATGCTGGTGAGAACAACGTCGTGCGAGTTGTCACAGTTAGGACAGCACACGGTACCTTTAAAAGAGTCAAGACAAAGTTCTGCCCTTTTCCCAGAGCAGTAATTTTTATTTATATAAGTTTTTTTTTTATTTTGGCTTACGTTTATTTGTATATTTGTATCATAAGCTCATAGCAATAGGATATATAAGTAATATTATAGTTACTTATACTTTTCGTTTTAGTTGTGTATAGTAGTTGTTTTCGTTCTCGTTGTTTAAAATGAATCGATGTTTATTTTAGTAGGTTGAATGTTTGGGCAACAGGTATCCCCTTCATCACTCCTTATCGATCCCCTCCTAAATCATGCAGACTTATTATATTATGTTCGATATCGTTATACAGTTAAAGCAAGTTACAGTCCAGCAACAAAGATGGAATTAAAGTAAGTGACTATGTTATGCACGATTTCACCCCACACTTTACTATTATGGTCCAATCTGAACTGAATTTATTCAATGACAAAAACATTTTGTTACTGCTAAATATTAAGTAAATGGATTTTTACCATTGATTACCGTTAAACTTTGTACACAATTTTTATCCAACTTTGATGACTACTCTGCAAATAGCTGAGTCTCATTACTGAATTTTTACTTGTATTACTTTAATGATTTTCCACTGTCCCTTAGGAGATATGCTACCTTAAATACTACCAAATGGCTCCTTTTTGAACATTTTTTAAAATTATATTTAAAAGGACGAAGTTATCAAAAGTTTGAAACTTCTCCAGCAAGTAGTGCTATGATAAAGTTATTCAAAAAATTAAACCTAAGTCTTCCTTTTAAAAATTTTGCAGCGCGAAGTCCCGTTTTAAGTTAATTTTCACATTATAGCTGTGAATTCTTTCTTTTCTTTCCTCACTACTGGAGTAATATTATGTAACGTCAAATAATCTATAGCATATCATTCTGATAAATCTGGTTTTTATTTTGTCTTGATATCTATAAAATTAATAGTTAGATACTATAGCGCCTACAGGTCTGACGATGACCAGAATAATTACATTGGAATGTAAGCGAGACATTTGTGTACAAAAAATGATTGATAGGTTCCGGCGGCTACTCATCTTTTAACTGATTTTGATTGACATGTGCAAGAGTTCTGCTTTTAAGAGTAATTTAGATTACAATAGATACATTCGGGATGTTATTTGCATAATTTCTTGAATACTTCAGAATAGTCTGGAAATTCTGAATATGTATATAAATTGCCTTCGTAAATATTGGAGTTGAGTTCTAATTAAAGCTTTGATTACAATATGTTCAAGTTGAAAATTTTGAAAGGTGTAATATAAATTACTGTTGATGTTATGGGTGATTTCTAAAGGATTGACCTCAGTATGTTTTATTAAAATAACAAAATAACAAAGAATTGACAATATTACGTAGATAAACATTTATTAAATACAAAGAGCATGTTTACTTAAATAAGTGACCAAAAATTCAAAACGTTGTGTATAGTTCTTTGTAAAAGTCTTAATAGATCATCCAGCGAGAGTTACTCTATGTATTACAATAGCCATTGAAGCACCAAATTACAAATCAGCACTTCTTTGGGAAATGTAAACAAGGAGGCCTCGCCGGGTTGGCGCCTTAGATATCAACATAATTATATCCGGCCTTGCCTTCGTCATAAAACTAAGAATAGTGTTTGTTTTTGCTTACAAAAACATGTACGGCTTTTGATGACTTGTTTAAGTGCTAAAACGAAACCCTATCCGTGCATAATTAAATTGATGGCAGTGCACAAATATTATTGACTAGAAAACATTGCAACTATGTCGCAAAACCAGTTTTGCACACTTAGGTTTACTTCATACAAAGCTTTGCGAATCGTAAAGTATTACACACACCGTGTTTCCCAATAAATTTTTCTTAATCGTTAAATACAACTTTCTTGGATTTTACACTACGTAGTAATAAACAAACAATAGAAAATAAGTTCCCTGAAATTTCTATTATTCCTATTGCGAATCGATAGAAGAGAGATAGAGATGCCTAATTTGTCCTATTTTATGTAGTAAAGTATTCACAAAAACAAAGTTTCTGATGACACATACACCCACTGCCCCAGAACTAATATCTACAAAGAAAAGTTGTATGATTATGCGAGCGAAGGAAGTAAAAATATTTTCATGTTTACGCTAAAAACTTGAACGTATCTGTGCTTTAATATATACCGGCTACCAAACTGATTATTGTTTTTCAGAATGGCTCAAAATATGAAAATATTTCTATGCAGCGTGACGCTTAGTTAGATAACTAATGAACAAATATGCTACCTTACTACCCATCAAAATATTATATATATATATATATATATATATATTGCTGTAATTATAGGGTTAATTTAGGGGTAGGTTAAGTCATTGGGGTCGTAGAATAAGCAAGGGAAACTCCCAAGCAACAGAAGCATGAAATTATAGATATTAGGAGAGTAAATAGGCTATTATAAAAATTATTAGTTGCGAGCACACTGTATATAGCAGTACAAACAATTAAAACACATATCCATGTGTAGCTACTAGCAGAGAGTAGAATTTAAAAAGGTAACGAAAACGCATTAAAATTAAATCAGTGAAAAACCTGCATGAAGTGGCTAGATAAACATTCATAAAGTGTGTAAAGATATTATCGTAAACGCACGCAGAAATTATGCTTTATTTAAAAGCGTACGTGACCTAAGAGAATCACAATTGTTCGAAAATCCAATTTATTGGAAAATGAACAAATACCAAATTTATTCAATTTAGATTAGAATAAAGCTAACAAACAAGACTACGTGCTCGATATGTACGAAGTTCCTAGGATTCCTGAAGTAAATATAAGGCATAACAATTGAATTACGTGACTTCAAGCACCGCGTCATACAATTAAAATACATACAATTGGTAAATTTTCCCAAACATAACAAGTCATAATATACTTGACCTCGTCTAGCATGTGAAGCCAGCGAATCACAAACAAGAGTGGGACGATCTTATAAATATCTGGAGAATTGAATATCAAGTGAGTATACTTTGAAACTGGGCAGTGACTATAATTGAAAGTGCCAAATATTTACGTGAATAATAAATATTTGTTAACAGTGAAATTATAAAGTGTAGAATTGTGAAAATTATACCGTATTTCTGAGACGGCTCTGAATGTTGATCTAAATTACTCTCTGAATGTCCATCTAAATTCCTCTCGGAGTGTAAATCTGAATTTACCATCTCAACTACCATCGGAATGACCATCTCAATTACGATATAAATTACAATCATAAATTACAAGTAAAATAATGTTACGATTCCTGTAGAACTTCAAATTACGAGACGCTACGATCAAAATACAATTTTGGAGAATGCTGCCTGGTCAAGCAAATTAATGATAAATAAACGCGCCAATTTGGATATCGACTTCAATTCTTGGGAGCACCTATGAAAATGATTCAGATTAGAGATTTTGATATGACTTAATTTTAAAACTGTTTTATCTCAAATATTTTTGATATGATTTATTTTTTACTGTTTAATCTCAATCATAATTTAAAGTGTAAAAGCCGACAAATTGGGGGTTTCTTGTAAAAGTTTTATGAAAAGTTACAGACAGCTTGAAACGTTTCAATAAGTTTTTAAAGGTAATAAAAAGCTCGTTTTGCTGGCTTGATTTTGTAATAATTTGACAGATGTATATGATACAAAAAGGGAGAAAATAGTTAAAAGAAGTTGTAAATATTCAATCATTATACTGTGTATTATAGAAGTGCTTTATTTAATTGAATCAGCTAGTCGAGGCAAAAGAAAATTATAAATTAACATTTCACAAGTGTTTGAGTGGTATTAGGGGATGTGCGAGTAACACAGCATTAATATGGCGCCCAACGTGAGCGAGAACACCACGAAAACTAAATTAAAATTTGAAAAGGAAAATTAATTAAAAAATTTGTAGAAACGAGAAATTTAAAAATTTAATTTTGTAAAAATACGAGTAGAAATTAATCTAAAAGGGTTAGGAATTTAAAATCGGAAAGAATTTGAGACATTCATAAGAATTTAAAAAATTTTAAAAATGGATAAACGAATTAAAGAGACCAGAGAGGCATTGAGGAACCAAGGGGTTGAAATTGGGTCACAAGAAAGTGTAATTCTACAAGATATATCAATGGAAATGCCACAATTAACGAGGAGTCAAAGCGAGGAACAACAGACGTCACAACAATCGGAAATCATGTCGATTCTTTTAGCCTTAAACAAGAAAATGGACAAAAGCGAGGAGAATATGGAAAATATTAAGATGCAGATTAAGGAGAACGGAGAAAAACTCGGTGCAGAAATAAAAATTATAAGCGACGGATTAAAGGAAGTTAACCAAACAATCGCGGAAATGCAGGTACATTTTGAAAATAAATTCGCTAGAATGATGGATGATGTAGATAAAGTCAGAGACGAGGTCTGGAAAGTAAAATTAGATCAGGAAACATCTTAAAAAGAGACAAATGACCGTATTACAGACTTAGATAAAGATATGAGGGAAATTCAAGGAAATTGTGAATTAGGACTCGGTGATGTAAATAGAGAGTTAGGTAGTTTAAAATCAGAATTTGAAAATGTGGGTAGAAATCAGGGATTACAACACACTAGGATAAATAGACAGGAAATTTCAGTAGAACAATATTCCAAATTTTATGGAGACAACAAAATAAATTCAAAAGTATTTTTAAATAATATCATAAAATTAATACAGGGATCAACGGATGAAAGGTATAATTTAAACTTTGAAACGTATTTTCCTTTTTTTATAAGGCTGGCTCCACGTTGGGCGCCAGTGAAACGTATTTTCTTTTTATCTACTGCTCGCCCCGCGTTGGGTGGCAGTGAAACGAATTTAACTGGGCCCTAACCGTTGCCGGTGCCATTGAAACATCTTTTTTTATATGTGCGGCGTCAGTGTTACAAATTTTCTAAATGGGCGCCAGTGAACAAAGTCTTCCGACATAACTAGGGGTCTATTCCTTGGGTAGAGCTATGAGAAGTGGGGGGGTAAGTCGAAATCTGTTTGCAGATCAAACTTAATCTAAACCAAATAGGCGCCACCAAGTCCTGATGTAATTATGATAATCGCATAGCATATTTCTAAGGGCGGACGTGGAGACCCAAAGAAAAAGGATCGCCTTCGCTGACAAAAACCTGTCTTAATAAAATAAGACGCAGCTCCTGTAAGAAATTGTAATAGTTAAATAAATAAAAAAGTGGAACACCATTTGCGTCCAGCAAAAATACATAAAGAAGTAGTAAAAAGGTATTTCCAATATAAAATTGGCATCAATATCTTACTCATAAGGGTTTTAGCTTTATGTTATTAGATTTGATCATACTTGATCAAAATGAAAAACTTTAATCTTGAACCAATTGTTTACTAAAAAGAATCTCTTTTAAAATAATATGACTTGTAACAAAAATTTAATCATTAACTGTATCAATCTAAAACTTTCAACTTTCATGTGTGTCTTAATTATTTTCAATCAAATATTTTACTTCAAGACATGAACTTGTTGTACAAAAAGGGTTCTAACCTGTGCAGATCTGTTCAGGCAGATAACAAATTAATAGTTTCTAACAATGTTAGCATTTGAGTTTTCTAAATTACATATACAAATTTTAATTTAGATAAAGCTGATCACAAAAATAGACATGTTTACATGTATTGTACTAAAGCTGTTCAAAGCATTGGCTTTCAAAATAACATCTGTCAGCAGTACAAAGCAGAAAAATATATGACGTCAGTAACACCTGTTGACGTTACCGACGATTCATATTGAGCAAAGCGTGTTGTTTTTAAAACATTAAATCAGTAAACTTTAGTTTTACTACTGGTAAATCCAACTCAGCAATTAGTTGAAACTTTTATAACGTACTTGTACTACGCATCAAAGCAAGTTAACGTGTTCCTAGTTTTGAAACACATAAAAAGAACTTATAGCTATCTACGAACCAAAACTGCATTTGTCGCCTTGTAACAAAGAAAGACGGGATCCCCGTTATTTCAAGCAACGATAACAGCGTTTGTAATTTGAAACAAATTCATCCAAAACAACTTCTATAATGACTTCGTTCCACGTGTCAAATCAAATCCTGTTGCAATACATTCTGCAGCAGTTGTAAACTCGAAGTTGAATTACGCCGCCTTCCAAAGGTAGCATCTTACATGTGTATACTTTACTGTGTCCTTGTGTGTCTTAAAAGTTGCATCTTACTTGTCCTTGTGTGTCTTAAAAAGGTTGCATCCTTCTTGTCGCGCGACCGTTATTCGAAGATATGTTCACTAATTGAAGTGGATTCGCAGATTGCCGGCCTGTAATCTAGGGTACATGTTGATATTGCTATCACTTGTGGCCGACTCACTTCTAACTAGCTCGGGCGTTCGCGCCGTCAGGAGGAGAACAATCAAACAGAGCTGTGCTTGTAAATAGCTGTATACTACACAGATATTTAAATATAAGTAGATTATTAAAGGACGATGCAGGCTTAACGTATTGCTTTTGAAGTTGAATGCAAATTATTATTGTTATTAATAAAATTGTTATATTATTCTTAAAATTATATGGAGGGATTTATTATCGAAAATAAAATTGTTACAACTTCGTCAGATCAATGTTGAAAGGAAGCGCGGAGATATGGTTTGATTTAATAGAAAATGAAATCGGGACACTTCAAGAGTTTGAAAGTAGGTTTTTGAGAAAATTTTGAGGGGATAATCAACAATACAAGGCGCGAGATAATTTAATTACAGGGAAATACAATCAAAATTTAGGAATGACCAGAGAAATATACGCTATACAAAAATTCAGTGTAGCAAAGCAATTAGATCTGCCGATGGAAGAAACACACATCATAAAATACTTAGCAGGACATTTTGGCGAAGAAATCAGACATTATGTAATGATTCAAAACATAGTATATAGGGAGATTTTCTTGGAATATTTACAACGTTGTGATGAGTTAGGACAAAGTTGTGTATTGGAAGGCAGGATGGCACCAAGACAGCGAGAGAGTTTAGGCAGATTGCAAAGAAATACAGAAAATAATAGATCAAACAATAGGGAAAATTATGGGGGACAATTTTATAGAAACAACCAAAATAACTACTATAACAATAATTTTAGAGGGAACTGGAACACGAGAGATACTCCAAGAAGAGAAGCAGAGCGGACGAATCACGACAGAAATATAAATCAGTGTATGATACAAACACAACATCGGGAACAATCAGCACAACCTATAAGAATGAATTGTACCTATGCAGAAGTTAC
The DNA here is from genome assembly GCA_036346225.1 of Platerodrilus igneus. Lineage (NCBI taxonomy): Eukaryota > Metazoa > Arthropoda > Insecta > Coleoptera > Lycidae > Platerodrilus > Platerodrilus igneus. The sequence goes on from JARFIW010000003.1 coordinate 11,551,184, forward strand.
GAGTCAGGCAAGACCATCTACGTCGAATCAGGGTTTTTGAAAGAGGACAAACCAAGTAAGCCCTTAAAAATAAATGGATACGAACACCAGCGTAAATACATAAAATGTGAAATGGAAAAGGAAATGAATAAAAGCTTATTACCGATAATTAAATTAAGGATTGGAAATAGTCTAGGTGAAACACTCATTGATACGGGAGCGGAAGCGTCGTTAGTGTCTGAGGATTTTGTTAAACGGGAAAAATTAATAGGGAACATGTTGCCCATGAGGAAATTTAATTTAATAGCACCAAATAGCAAGAGATTTGCAAGTGTGAACAAAATAATAGTTCTGGAGTGTGAAATGAGTAAGATAAAGTTTGAGAATGAATTTATAATAGTGCCAGGGTTAAGAGTAGATGCAATATTTGGTATGGACATAATAGATAGGTTGGGTTTAAAAATAAATGCCGAAGGTAAGGCAATAGATATAAAGGGGGAATATATAAAATGGGATGATGAGGAGAGCATTGAAGTCGAAGGAGATATTAATAAATTTGAGGGTGAAGTTGATATAAGGGGGGATATTGATGATAATATAAGATGTCCAGCAAAAGCAAGAGAAAGGGTAGAGGCACTGTTAATAAGAAATAAATCCAGAATAGCAACGGGTTATGTGCATAAATCAGAAGTTGTAGACACTGAGCCGTTTAATTAATGAAACCTCAACAAAAAGAGAATCCAGTAAATATATCGGTTTTTATATTAAAGGGCAACATGATAAGTGTGAAGCGGTTCCTTTTGGTTTGTTAGGAAATAAGGATGTGATATGGGAACCGTATGAAGAATTTGGGAGTGATATGTTAAATTTTAAAAAGGACTTGGAAGGAAGTTGGTTGAAATTAAATTTTGTAGAGAGAAATATAAACAAGAGGAAATGTAGGTTCTTTCAAGGAGAAACAAAAATTTTGGGAGATGAAATAGGACATATTAAAGGGAAAAATAATGCAGACAATAAATTAATTTTAGAAAATAATTTCGAAAAGATAGTGAATAGGGGAAATAAGAAAGATAGGATTATTGCCGAGAAAAAACTATTGATAATGGAGAAAAGTGTACATAATGTAAAATAAATTAGTGGAAATAGGGATATAATTATAAAATAGGATAGTTTAACAATAAATTAGAATTAAATTAGGATATCATCATAAATTAGGATAAATTAGGGAATAGGTATTGTACATATGGTAATATTTGAAGAAAACAATAGAGCATAGATAAATGGGAATAGATAAACAGGAGAAATATGAAGAGATGATACGTTGTATAAATTAATGAAAATGGGGAAAGTATAGATGGATAGGAATTAGGGAGATGAAATGCCTTATATAGACCTATAAAGATAGAAAGAGGCGTGTATATATAATGATCATTTTGAAAATAGCATAAAATATTAGGAACGAATACTTGTGTAGTTATAGAATAGGTGATATTAAAATAAGAATAGGGATGTAAAAATAATGCAGAAGTTGTGTACATAGTAAAGCAAAATAAAAATAAAATATTTGTAATTAATGTAAATTTTGTGTCACGTTGGGCGCCAAAACTATTATTATTTTAATTTGGGGGATTAATGCTGTAATTATAGGGTTAATTTAGGGGTAGGTTAAGTCATTGGGGTTGTAGAATAATCAAGGGAAACTCCCAAGCAACAGAAGCACAAAATTATAGATATTAGGAGAGTAAATAAGTTATTATAAAAATTATTAGTTGCGAGCACACTGTATATAGCAGTACAAACAATTAAAACATATCCAAGTGTAGCTACTAGCAGAGATTAGAATTTAAAAAGGTAACGAAACCCATTAAAATTAAAACAGTGAAAACCTGCATGAAGTGGCTAGATAAACATTCATAAAGTGTGTAAAGATATTATCGTAAACGCACGCAGAAATTATGCTTTATTTAAAAGCGTACGTGATCTAAGAGAATCACAGTTGTTCGAAAATCCAATTTATTGGGAAATAAACAAATACCAAATTTATTCAATTTAGATTAGAATAAAGCTAACAAACAAGACTACGTGCTCGTTATGTACGAAGTTCCTGGAATTCCTGAAGTAAATATAAGGTATAACAATTGAATTACGCGACTTCAAGCACCGCGTCATACAATTAAAATACATACAATTGCTAAATTTTCCCAAACATAACAAGTGATAATATACTTGACCTCGCCTAGCATGTGAAACCAGCGAATCACAAACAAGAGTGGGACGATCTTATAAATATCTGGAAAATTGAATATCAAGTGAGTATACTTTGAAACTGGGCAGTGACTATAATTGAAAGTGCCAAATATTTACGTGAATAATAAATATTTGTTAACAGTGAAATTATAAAGTGTAGAATTGTGAAAATTATGCCGTATTTCTGAGACGGCTCTGAATGTCGATCAAAATTACTCTCTGAATGTCCATCTAAATTCCTCTCGGAATGTAAATCTGAATTTACCATCTCAACTACCATCGGAATGACCATCTCAATTACGATATAAATTACAATCATAAATTACAAGTAAAATAATGTTACGATTCCAGTAGAACGTCAAATTACGAGACGCTACGATCAAAATACAATTTTGGAGAATGCTGCCTGGTCAAGCAAATTGATGATAAATAAACGCACCAATTTGTATATCGACTTCAATTCTTGGGAGCACCTATGAAAATGATTCAGATTAGAGATTTTGATATGACTTAATTTTAAAACTGTTTTATCTCAAATATTTTTGATATGATTTATTTTTTACTGTTTTATCTCAATCATAATTTAAAGTGTAAAAGCCGACAAATTTGGGGTTTCTTGTAAAAGTTTTATGAAAAGTTACAGACAGCTTGAAACGTTTCAATAAGTCTTTAAAGGTAATAAAAAGCTCGTTTTGCTGGCTTGATTTTGTAATAATTTGACAGATGTATATGATACAAAAAGAGAGAAAATAGTTAGAGTTGTAAATATTCAATCATTATACTGTGTATTATAGAAGTGCATTATTTAATTGAATCCTGCAGTTTACATACATTTTCAGCATGTCTACTCAATCTGTTCATAGTGGCTGAAATATAAAATCAAGCATCAAAATTTCCAATCCACCAAGAAACATGGAATGCGAAACTCAAAATTTTGTATAGGTAAAGTAGGCGTTTAATACCTTAAGAATGATACGTAATTCATTTATACCTGTGTACGCTTATTCTACCAGAATATTTTCATCATGAAACAAATGCTTCCAATATGCTATTAATAAATCACCATTTTTCTTTACGCGGTCATCATAAAACAAATACTTTATGCAAATGTAACATCAGGGACAAAAGCTACAGTCAAATCCCTTTTACAACATACATATTAAGTATTCATCAATCGTCGAAATTGGGTATATACATAAATTATAAAATATGTCAATTTTATATAGATTCATACCTTCATAAAATATCCCTAAGCGCAAATAATAATTTATCCTTGTCACATCTAAAAATAAAAACCTTATATATTAAACAAAACTTACGTATTTAAGAGATAAAATCGACGATTGAATATCCTACACACAAATCAGAACATGTGATTATGGCTATTTCCAAATTTAACTTTATTTCATAAATTTTCTTTTTTCCACTTCTTACCTATAAAGTGCCATTAAAATTTATCCTTATATAAAATAAAGGCCATATAAATCAATACTTCAACTTCCACAATGTATAAACCTTATTATTTATTTGTTTCAACACGCAGCAAACAGTACTGCTAAAAAGCTTACTATTTCAACATTGTAAGCGATTAAAAGCTTAACGTAGACATACTTGTAGCAAAAGTTAAGAAGTTCAAAGATTGCCAAGCTCAAATTTCGCTTTTATTACATTTGAAAAGATCTGACCTCATAAACAAACATTCGGTGGAATCCAAATTTTAATTTAGAATTGTTAATTGTAATGGGCAACTTGTGATTTAAAAATCAAAGAATTTCAATTAAGCTATAATTTGTTGACTTGTTTTGTTTTTCGAGTCCGTGGACTTGATAAAATCAGAAAAAAATTTTTTATAAAGGAATAAAATATACACACGGACTTTTATTTTTTCAACGGAAATCTCTAGCGTCAACTTTTCAAGCGGTATTTGTCACAATAGTACCGTGATGACTCAACATCAGTACAGATCTCTGTGCGTGTGCGCGCGTGCGTGTGCGCGCGTATGTGTGCGTGAGCATGCATGTGTATGTGTGGGTGCGTGCGAGTGTGTCTGTATATATATATATATATATATATTGATGATATTAGGGGTCATTTAAAATGTCATTCCGTGAACATACAACATTCAGAACCTGAGCAAAATAAAGAAATTTTAAGACAAACTCAAATTTTGCAAATGTTCATTTTCATAGTGACGTACTTGTAGAACACACGGCATATTATGATGGAAATGCATAAACCCCTTGATTCAACAAGCTTTATTCGTATTACGTAAGTTAATTGTATTTTAGATAAGAATTAGGATATTCCGTGAGTAAAAATACATTTTTAAAAGATTTCTTCATCCATTATTTGTTATCGACGTACTCCATGCGTGATCACTATAAATTATATTAAAATATTGAAAAGCGTGTATAAGAATGCTAAACATAGAATTGTATTTATTAGGACGAAGGCACGTATACAATATTTAATTAGAAAGTAACAACGTGATTAATTAAAACCTCGAGAACATTTCTTTAATAAAGGTAAATGACATCGTCCATATTATAAGATAAGGAGTTAAAACATTCATTCAATTAAGACGAACTACAGTCATAACTAAAGCGATAAGGGTCGTAAAAATAAAAGAATGACAGCAATAAATCTTGAAGGTATGACACAACACGCGTAAATGTATTAATTAACGGTAGCCTCAGGCCGCACAATGTTACATTCTGTGAAGTTGCATCATTAGAACGATTCGAAATCGGACGAACCTCTATTTTAAACACACCAAAACGTAGGAACAACGCTCAGAGATTACGATATTTTTCTAAATTTATGATGTAGCAGGGCTCGATGCTATATTACAAATGAAAGAAGGTGGTCAATGATAGGTGTTTTAATACCCATTTTAAACAACACGATGCTAGTCTAATCTATTGTAGTAAATAGACGACTTTGAAAGTTTATTACTACTTTGAAGTAGGATCTTGAAGTAGATAATTAAAATGGTTTTAAATGAATGAACAATAATGAATTATGCCAAGATGAAGTTTTAATTTGAATGGAAGCATATATGAAATTTAAATGAATTTAATGGTAATTTGATTATAAAATTTTAAACGATTTTGACAATATTGGTACATAGATTTGGAAAGTATATATGAAATTTAATGGTAAATCTTAAAACGATTTGGACAATCTTGGTATATGAATTTGAAATGTAATTTTAATGATATTTTTTCAACTATTTTGGACATGGATGCAAGCGTACGATATGGAAAAACGACGACCAGCACAATTTAAACGGTAAAACAAAGAATCTTATTGTTTTAAAAATCTTTAAAAAGACATTCTTTTTATAATTTAATTAAGTTAACTTACGTACAATTTTATGTGTAAATCTTTGTGTGAAAGTGGATAATTGGAATTGAGAGTGGTTGAATTTCAGTAAGTTTAGTCATTATATAATAAGAATTATTGAACATAACTGATCAGCTACGTTTAAATCCGATTTAAAGGGGAAGTTACTAAAATTAGCCAACTTAATTTCGAAAATGTTGTAGATAGTACGATTTAAACAGGGAATGCTTTGTCGGGCCGCTTCAGTCCACCGCAATATACAGGGTTATTCAAAATGATGAACCCATTTTTAAAAATTCGTATTTATTATAATACAAATCCAAAATGAACAATCGTTATACCAATGAAAAGAGGAAGTTTCAAATTTTTTTTATACATTATAAATATTTAATGTGTCCACCGTTTGCTGCATGGAAAACATCTACGCGGTAGGTAAACTCATCCCACACGTGAGAAAGCGTATCTGTTGTTACTGATTGCACGGCAGCAATGATACGGTTCCGCAGATCGTTCAGAGTTGTTACTAGAGGAGGGACGTAAACGTAAACGTAAACAACATCCTTAACATAACCCCGTAAAAAGTAGTCATATGGGGTGAGATCAGGAGATCTCGGGGACAAAAGTGCAGAGCCAGGTCTCCATTTCCCTTGCGGCCTATCCAGTGCTGAGGAAGGAATTCATTCATAAAATCCTCGTACATCGAGGTGCCAATGGGGCGGAGCTCCATCCTGTTGGAAAATAAAGTCCGGTGGATTTTCCATAACTTGAGGGAACAGCCATTGTTCCAACATGTCCAGGTACGTTATTCCAGTTACAGTTCTTTCCACGAAGAAAAACGTCCGTAGATAAGGCACAGAACACGTTTATCTTCCGTGAGTTTCTTTCGTGTTGCAATGTTGAATGTGGATTTTGTAAACCCTATATGCGAACATTGTGTCTGTTGACTTCTCCACTAAGGTGGAAAGTCGCTTCATCGCTAAAATTATACGCTGTAGAAACACGCCATCCTCCACCATTTGTAGCACATTGCCACAAAATTTGAGACTCTTCTCTTTGTCATTAGGCTTGAAAACCTGTACAAGTGGTAATCGGTAGGGCTTGTACAATAAACGCCGTCTCAGAACTTTCCATACAGTTGATTGATTCCAAGTTCTCTACTAGCTCTATCGGTAGACTTACATGGACTACGAACAAAACTTCCTTCAATCCGTCTGACATCCTCTTCTTGCACACATGGTCGGCCTGTGCTTTTTTCTTTATACACACTTCCAATTTGTCGAAATTGCTGAACCATCTTTATTTTAACTTTCTTATTAACTTGTGTTTTTTGAAAGAGGTTTGAAAGTAGTTGGCAAACTTGGGATCAAATTCCCAACTATTAAATTTGGTAACTTTTAGCATTAGAAAAACACCTGTGATTACTCTTTCCTCAAATAATTTTTAAGGTGTGTTCAATTATGTTCTTTGCTTAATTTTCCTAAAAGAGTTTAAAATTACTCATATTGTAATCTCCGAGAGTGGATCATGGTCACTGATAAGTGAGTTGAATTATTTATTTTGTAAACTTTATATAAAAATATGATTAGTTGTCTGCCAAATATTTACTTGAAAAAATTTATTTTATTTACTACATATTTTTAACGTTAAAAAACATCGTATGAGGAATTTCTAGTGTCTCAATAACATTATTCTCTACCAAAATGTGAGCCATACCAGTTTTTAAATAAAATTAAGTTCTCTTTCTTTGAGCCAAGTGTTTTTACAATTACTCTAAATCTGTATACACTTTTAAGGATGTCCCATATCTTAAATTTCTTGTACTTTGTGCATTATCATCTCTTAAATGCCCGACATTTTAAATAAACGTTGCAGTTATTGCGATTATCTACCCGCAATCTACAGACAAAGTAGCTGCTGACCGTGAATGGTGTGGTTTCCGCCCTCAGCAACATCACCCAAAGTCACCATATAACATGTAAAACAGTCTTTTAATAAACAATAAGATAAACCTTATTGTGAAAAAACCTATGAAATATCGTAATCAAACCACAAAGTTAATCTTATTACTATATTTTCTCAAGTGTTCGTTTCATGTTTGTTTTATAATTTATTTTTATAGATTATAGTTTATTTGAGGAGCTCAAGTGAGCTACTTGAAATTGTCAAATGGATTGCCTTGAACTAGTGCTACCATTTGGCAACTGACAATTCTATAGTGAACGTCTATGTTGACGGTATACGGGCTCAGAACGTTTTGAGGTACGAGCGCTATTTGTGCTGTTTAGAGTACTTTGAAAAAATTCAGTCTCGGCTAAATTGGAATTAAATCGTGAACATTTTCGAGCGATTGTAGTGTTTTTCTGTTTTCTAATGTGTGATGGGTGTTTCTTACAGGATTTTTCCCGCTAATTACGAATCTGCTAACAGCCTCGAGTCAACAATTATTCATATTTTTATAGTAAAATGTTTACATTTGTTATAATACAAATTATGTATACCACGTCACTACATAATATCAAACGTTTTTTCACGTGATTTCCGTTCGAAGCATCCCTGCTTACGTTTCAACAATAATCTGGGAGCATTGTGGGGCTCCATTTCCGTTGGTATTGGTTTTCACAATATATAATGCCTGTGAAAGCTTTCACCATGTTCGTCACTCACAGACCCTAGATTTGCGGAGGAAAGGTTCGGACGGTTCCGTGGCGTAGTGGTATGTGTGTGACTACTACGCCCAAGGTCCCGGGTTCGAATCCCGACACGGTCCGCTTGAAAAATGTTAGGCGAGCATTTTTCACAAAAATACGCCCTCGTTCGGATGATAGGTAAAATGGAGGTCCCGTGTGTGAGTGCTGTCACGCACGTTGCTTGGAACAGCAAGGGTTCGGCAAAATTCAAAATTTTTCAGGTAAAAAACTCGCTTCCTGGCCAATGTAGTACCTTCGGGTGGAGCATTGGAAAATCACATGTAAGGAGGAAAGGTTCAAATGCGAGTGTAGAAAATGAATATTCATAAACGTGTTGCAACTTATATCGCTGTATGTCGAGATCAGATTCACAATTTGTTCATAATTCTTTGTCTTTGTATTTCTCATGATACCCTTGCAGTCTGGATCTTGGTTAGTTTTGAATCGAACATACTGTCCTTTATGATGTGACAAATTTGCCGCCCAATAAAAATTTCTTCTTTTATTTATGCCTCGCTTAGTCTGATTCTTAAAACCCTCACCATCTTTATTTAAAGCTTTTACAAAGTTTTTATCAGTCCCAGGTTTATGCGTAGAAGTGGTAGCAAATCTTGTTTTGTATCAACAAGAAAAAAATTTGTAACATTATTTTCTCCAGCAACAAGGTTTTCTCGCATTTCCCACTCTTCTACAAAGTAGTGTTTATCCTTTGCTTTGCTGTACCATTCGCAGATAAAACACCAGTACTTGGTGTAACCCAATTGCATTCCTAACAAAAGTGTTGTGATTTTTCACATTAACTGCATCCGTGTTCTGTATACTTATTTTTTTCAAGTAAAATTTTCATTTTATCATAGTTTTCCTTCATATGTACTGCGTGGACAATAGGAATAGAGGGGTACAAATTTCCACTGCGGAAGAGAATTCCCTTCAAACTTAGAGTAGATGAATCAATAGTCTCCATTCGGCTTGTGAAAGTAAATGTGGAGTACCTATATCAAATAGTTAGAAACCAGGATCCGTGTTATCCATAAGTTCAACAATATTATCTTCAGCGGCGTTCATAGCATTGTCAAGAGTATATGAATCTGGACGTTTGGGGGCTGGTAAATTCGGTCTATGAAGAATTGGTTTGAGAGTTGGTGGCAGGTTTGGGTACTGTACAATATGCTTTGACTTCAGCGAAATTCAGGTGGTTTCGTGAAGCACATTTGACAATCTGTAACATGATCTTTAATTTCTCTCTACACCATAGGCACTGCAAAAGGCATTGACTTACGGGTACCGCTACGCCATCCTCTTAAATGCACAGCACACGTTGCGCAAATGATATGCGGTGCCCAGTGTTTATCCTGATCCTAGTTTGCATCCAAAATAAGGCTCATAAGTTTTTTTGATTAACGCAGTTATTGTCTTTTTGTGAGATTTAATCGTAAACTAGCCACATAATTAACAAAACGTATCCGTTTGATTTACACACTTTTGCGACATTTTATGAAGTCATGCGCAACATATGCTGTACAGTAAAAATTATTTTTTTATTTATACTTTCAGTGAATCTCGGTGAAATAGGGCATATAATTAGGAAACGACAGAAGGGGAACCGAGCTGTATCTAAGCTGTGGGAATTTCAAAGAACGGTGTAGGCTAGCTCAGAATAGAAATAAGGTAAGGTACGCGCGTACAACCAGTTACAAGACGAAAAATCTAATGACGAAAAAACAATTGCACTTAAATCTGATGATTATTATAAACAACTACAGGTGTTGGTTTTGAAATATTTTCAACGAATGTTGATTGTGCGAAAGGATATATTGGAAAAATATTAATTCGGCAAATGCTCAAGTGTTGGGAGATTTTGGTAGTCGCAGGCTGCTTAACTCCCTTCACATGCTTTACATTTGATTTTCCAATGCTCCACCCGAAGGTACTACATTGGCCAGGAGGCGAGTTTTTTTTTACTTGGAAAATTTGGAATTTTGCCAAACCCTTGCTGTTCCACACAAGGTAGAGATCTTTAACGTGCGTGACAACACTCACACACGGGACCTCCATTGTACCTCTCATCCGAACGAGGTGTATTTTTGTGAAAAATGCTCGCTTAACATTTTTCAAGCGGACCGTGTGGGGATTCGAACCCGGGACCTTGCGCGTAGTAGTCACACACATACCACTACGCCACGGAGCCGCCTTCCCTTCACATGCCACAGAATATCGTGGAAATGGGGTATATATTTGTAAATAATAGAAGAGGAACCAAACTGCATCTAACAACGAAGAACAGCGACTATGATTAAAGACAACAAACATAGAAACAAGAAGAAAATTGTTGAAAGCATATGTGTGGAACACAGAAAAGTACGTCCATGAAATACGGGCAGTAGGAAAAGCTTGAACAAAGCTAGTCACACATGTTCAAACAAATTTCCTCAAGAAGTAAGGAAAAATATTTATAACAGTTTTCGAAATTTGCCGAACTGCATCTAACAAGAAAGCGCAGCGGCTATGTTCGAAGACAATAAACATAGAAACAAAAAGAAAATTGTTGAAAGTATATGTGTGGAGCACAGCACAGTATGTCTATGAAATAGGGGCAGTAGAAGAAGCAAACAGAAAAACGGTAGAAGCCTTTTGGAATGTGTGCTTCAGTTTGATGATGATAGCATAGACAGACAAAGAATAGGTTATAGAAGCAGTAGGGGATGAGAAATATCTGTGGAAAAAAATATATAAGATAAATAGAAGGACAGGACACTTTCTAAGGCATTTGGAGAATAGTGCGGGATGTATTACAAGCAGAAATAGGAGAAAGGAGAGGTAGACCTAGACCAGACTATTGCATGCAGATAGTGAAAGATGTAGGCTGTGAGAATTTTAGGGAAATGTGCAGGCTATTTCAGAATAGAAATCAATGGAGGTACACGTCCAACCAGTTCCAAGATGAAAAACTTAAGAGCACGAATGGGACTGAACAGCAAGACAGATCACACTACTCTGGATATTAGGCAGAAAATTCTTAAAGCGCAAGAGAGCAATATAAATATTAAGCTTGTATGGGTCCCCGGGCATGCAGGAATCAAGGGTAACGAAGTTACCGATGCACTAGTCAAACAGGGCAGGGAGAAGAATGCATTCCTTAAGAAACCAATACACTACACCGAAGTACATCCAGACATGAGAAACCTAATATGGGAATAATGGCGTAACACATATGCAAAGGTATCGCTTCAAAAAGGGAAACAGTACACTGGAATAAACTCTGATTGAAGGTTCCAGAGATCCAAATATACTAAAAGGAAGCATATCACGACTACCTGCAGAATGCGAACCTTGCACTGTTGTACTCCACAACACTTGCACCGAATGGGGGTTAAAGATAATCCACTATGTGAATGTGAAGACACAGGAGACCTTAATCATATATTCGTAGGGTGCCCACAAAGAGAGCAGCAAAACAAGAGGCTATACTCACATTTAGCGACTCTCACATCAACACCAATTCATATACACAACATTCTCTCTGAACCCTGTAGCAAGGCGGTTAAAGTGTTGATGGAATACTTAGACACCAATCAGATATACCTCTAAAGTAGATCGCATGAGTATGGCAGTAGCTACATTAAATGCTAACCAAGTGAATCGCTATATATACATTTCTTTTTACGTAATTTATAAAGTCTGTTTTTCTCTTACTAACAGTCTAGGTCACAACGACTAATATCATGTTTATCCTGGCGTACTCCTTTGTGAGAAATGCTCTGACGCGCCACAGAGCGAGAAAAGTGTTTTTACCTTTGTACATATAACCTACCAGCAACTGGCAGTGAAGGGTATGGCAAGATGCCAGACGTACAGCACCCCTCACCGAGGACATAGTGTCAAAAAAAGAAAAATTGGCTGTATGCCGTGAGGCAAGAGGCCATTGGAAATAAGAAGAAGTATTCTAAGGTTAGAGTACGCATTAATTTTAAAAAGATTTCTATAATAGGTGTCAGGATATTGTTGTTATAGTTTCAATACAAGTAAAAGCTGTTCCCGGTGTCTATGAACGAATACGTTCGTACTAAGAGACGAGATGGGTTATTTTTCTAATCTTATTATAAGAATATAAAAGCTTATTGTTACATATTTATCTGCGATCTGCAATCGTGTAGCGTCAGAACTATAAATAGTTCCAACATTTGGAATTTAATCGACAATTACTGAAAATCGCGCAAATTTTCAATAGCGATTTGAAAATGTAGGTGATCCTGTATATTTTCCAATGCCCTTATTATTAATAGGTCGCATGATTCATAAGGGACTCAGCACTTTTGTTTTTGATCTCAAATCCCAAAATATAAAAGACAACCATCGCATGCCCTATTTTGCGGTATTTCGGTTGGGCGTCGCCGTGGATCAATGTAGTAAGCGTAAAACTACGGATCCCAAGGTCCCGGGTTCAAATCCCGACACGGTCGACTACTTGAAAAATGGCAGGTGAGCATTTTTCACAAAAATTACGCCCTCGTTCGGATGAGAGGTTAAATGGAGGTCCCGTGTGTGAGTGTTGTCACGCACGTTAAAGATCCCTACCTTGCCTGAAACGGCAAGAGTTCGGCAAAATTCTAAATTTCCAGGCAACAAAAAACTCGCCTCCTGGCCAATGTAGTACCTACGGGTGGAGCATTGGAAATGTAAATGAACGGTATTTCGGTTGAATACAATAATAATAGAGGAGAAGGCCTCGACCGGAGAAGATTAAAAATAGGCTTCAATTTATTCAAACGACTAACATTAAAACTATACAAAAGAAATTGCATTTGATTTTGTCATGACTTCTCACATTATCAATTTCAGTACCACTTTATAAACATAAACAATTTGCTTTCATAGTTATCTGTTTATTATTCTAAAAATGATTCACGATGTAGTTTTTTATTAAAACCATGATATGTTTATTTATTTTATCAAGTAAGAGACTGATTACAATTTCTAGCACAATGTTATGCAATAGTTAAATTTTCCCAAGCTCTTAAAATGTATGTCTTTGTCCAAGTACACAACAAATTTATACCATCCCATAAACAATGTTACAAAAGCGCACAATAGAAGAATTTAATTGTTATAATACCTAGAGCAAACAAAATTTCGTGTTACGAGTCTTGCACACCCTGTTGCAGTCAGCCTTAAACTGCAGCTTTTCTTCATTCTTCTTTTAAACTATACATTTTTTCAACAATCGGATTTACAGCAATTTTTTTAAGTATTACTGATCGAATTTTCTTAATTTCTTAAATTACTAGTACGAGGATCGCCTTTTAAGCTTTACAAACGATTACTAGATGGCGTTATTGAGATGTGCCATTAATATTTTTGTATAATTTGATATTTATTATTGTGGGAATAATGCAGTTTAAAAATTGAACAAGTGTTTTTTTTACAGTGAGCGTTTAAACAAAGCAATTTTTTTTTTTAAAATTGAAAAATCATGCATGATTTGTTTGCAGAACTTTCTCGTGTTCGTACGTTCATCGTGAAAATCATCCAAAATCAGTTAAACATAGAACTGTGCGTAACATCTCTAGGCATATTGACGACTGCAGTATCTTCGATTGTCCATGAACAGTTAACTATGGAAAAGATCTTTTTCCATTGAATTCCAACTAATTTGATCAAAACTCAAAAAAGTTCGTATTAATTGGTGTAACAAAGTGCTGACTTTCTGGTTAGCTGTTGAAGTATGCGGACATGTTATACGGAGCCCCTGCTTCTGCAGTTTTTATATAGAGTTTTTTATTATATTTTTATATTTATTATTTGTTGTATTTTATTTTATTATTGTGTGGCATTAAAATTTAATGCATAGGCCAGAGAAATAACATCAAAAACAATTTTAATCGATTAAATAATAAACAAATCCCGTTTTTGTTTGAATTTTAAACCAGAATCCGCGTTTTAAAATAAACTAATTTAAATTTCGGACTAATAAACCAAAAAGCTAATAAACTAACACCCCAAAATAATTTACAAGGCGTTTTTAATAAGTTTACCGAGTAAAATTGTCAAATAAATTCGGAAAAATTTTGTAGTGTGCGTGTAATTAAATAATAATTTAATTTAATCTAGGGCCTTTTGAATTAAACAAATAGCTCAAAAATCGTAAATTTCTAAATAATTTAAATGAAAATATTCCACACTTTAAGTACACGCGTACTTAAACGTTCTTAAAATCGAGTTATCAGTGTAATTAGTGGTGTAGCACTTGAAGCTCGTACCAGGCACCGAATATACACGGGATAAATACGTTTCTGGTACCACATTCCAACAGCGCGTGTTTTATTGTTTATTTCTAAATTTAAATTTAAAGCCAGGCATTTAATAAATTCGATTTCTTGAAGTAATTACCTTTTTAAATTTTAAAATTCGATTTGGTGGTTTAAAAGGAAAATAAATAAATAGTGTTGTTTACGGTATATTTTTATTGAGTTAGCGATTTTATTTTGTCCTCATTGTTATTTTTACGTTTAGTGTTTATTTATCTTTGATAAATTTTAAATTTCATTTGGTGGTTTGATATCTAAATAAATAAATAAGTTTAAATAAATAAATACGGGGAAGTTTACGGTTCGTTCTAAATCGTGGTATTTTATTGGAGCAGCGTTTTGTTTTGTACTCGCTGTTGTTTGCGTCGTTTAGCGGTTTATCTTAGTTTTGAGTTTATTTAGCGTCGAAACGGTCAGGTGGTTTTGATCAGAGTTTTTGTTTGTTCTTGTTGTTTTGATTTGTCAGAACACCTCGACAGACCTCCAGGCGGACGTGTGGAAAGTAGAACATACGGCGTTCCGGTTTCGACATTTAAAGTTTTGTTGGGTTAGATCGCACGATGGTAACGTAGGAAATGATAGGGATTATGAATTAGCTAAAGAGGCCGCGATGGGCGACTTCCGGATATCACACTCGCCGATACCGAGGTCTCTGATTAAAAGAAAGCTGCGGGAAAGATCAATACGACAATGGAAAGAGAGGTGGAACAACGCTGCCACGGGCAGGTCGACACATAAATTCATACCGAGCATAGTAGCTAGAGATAAGATCGAGGTGAAGCTCGACCATAAAATGGTGCAGATAATAACAGGGCACGGCGCCTTGAAAGCGCATTTGCAAAGACTCGATTTAACCGATAACGACCGCTGCGAATGCGGCGAGAGCGCAGAAAGCGCAGAGCACGTGCTCTTCTACTGCTCGCTCGAGGTGGTAAATTGAGGGTTAGCTGATGGGAAGTTAACTACGGTAGGGTTAGCATGACCAAAGGGCCTAGAGGAAGTCGGAGGAGTGGCTAACCAGAAAGCGTTCGGGACAGTCTTCAAAGAATTTGCGAGAAGAGTCGCGAGATTGGACGGTGATAACCGCGCGTAAATCGGAGGTTGAGGGGGTGGGGAAGGATTGAAATTTTTTTTGAATTTGACTTGGCACGATATGGCAAATGAGCACGATATAACTAAAACCAGTTAATTTAAAAAAAAAAGAACAAATAAGAAATATTAAAAAAATAATAAAAAAGAATCAAAAGTCTAATATGCACGACAAACCCCCACACCATTAACACAATCACTGTATCACTTATCCGCGCGGAAAATCGGGAATAAATAATAACAAATAAATTAAAAACCTTAACTAAATTAAATCAATTAAGTAATCAAAGAAAATAAAATAGAGTGAAACCGCGCATCTCCCCAGGCTTAAAAGTAATAGTGATTGTGACTCCCCCAGGGCGTTTAGTGCATACCCACCACGACTTTAACAGTGCATATTCTTTTCCCCTTAGAAGTAAGATACAAATAGATGTACGTAAACGACCAAATCTTCAGCTGCTGGAGAAATTTATATACGAGGTAAGAATAAAATTGTGGCCGCTGTACTCGCATAAGCATTGATTTGCATTAATAAGAAGATTTTGCAATAATTTAACGAGCACATTTTGTATGTAATGGCGCTAGCCGTCATAATGCTTATGCGAGTGCAACTGATAATTTGGGTGATGCTTTTGATAATTTATGCACTGTTACATGCTTATGCTTATTTAGATATTTATTTATTTATATATTTATATTTAATTTATATTTTTGCATGTACTTTATTATTTTGCCGCTTGATTTGTTTTGTCTACCGTTCCGCCGTCTATTTTTGGTTGCAGTATCTATAGAAAGTGTTTCGCCCAAAGCTATTTTGGTGGGCAGAATGTTTCGTATTAGTTAAAACTCAAACTATAGTGGATTTAAATTGTGCAGTGCGCTTGCGCCTCTTAAAATAAAACGCGTGCGAAAGTGGTTTTGTGACGTTTATCGACGACTCTTCTTTCGACCTAGTAGCGGGACGGTTGTGCAAAACAAGCTATGCAAACAATAAAGTATAGTGCTTGCAACAGTGCATTCAACTGCCTCCCCCGGGGGCATTCCAGCAACATTGAAGAGGACCACACACCAAGGACAATATTGGTGAGTGAATTTATGCCTGTCTGTTTGTTTGTTTTTTACATGCATACAACTTTCGCATTTAAAGCTCGCGTTTTGTTCTATTTCGCAACACAGTCCACAAACTAATAAGACGCGCCAGCACATTTATCTAAGTTAATTAATTACAGAAAAGAAGATTGTTATTATAATACAAATCAGTTAGGGAACGTTAGGGACGAATAAAGAATTGACTTAGGATAGAATATTTGGCGAATGCTTAGAAATTCGAATTAATTTTTTAAATTAGTTGACTAGATTTAGATAGTTTCAAAACGACCTTTCAGGTCGCTCCGGTGAGCAACGCTGGCAGCTGCTATCCGGTATTACGGATCCCTCCCCTTTTCATTTTTGCTTGTGTCTTGTTGACCGGACACACTTCAAAATCAACGCTAAGGATACCATAATTTAAACCCTATTTTTAGTGTTTCAGTTTGTAGATTTTTATTTGGATCGATTATTGTGAAGTTGCAAGATTATCCTAATGAGGGGATGAGATAGTGATCTCTTGGAGAGTGCACTTTGAGTTTATAGGTCTCCGCAATACTTTTATTTGTTTGTCGACTGATTTCGAATACCTTCAGAAGTTACTTCTATACAAAGATTTAAAGAGACCCTTTTTGTGTCAAAACTCAACTGACAACTCTAATCATAAAAATAAAAACTACCCAAAAAACGTTCGCTTGACAGCCAAGCCTACCTTACAATACTCCCACTTTGGATCTCACAATCGTCCCGTGTGTGATCCAACACTCAGGAAGAGTTGGTCTTCTTTTTCCGAAGATTGTATCGCCTCTCTGGTGCATTTTCCTTTTCAGGTGTTCGAACATGGTTGTCATTTTTGACACTTTGTTTGATTATTGCAGGACGACCCCTTCCTTTCAAAGGTTGCATTGGAAGTTGGTCATCAGGACCATGATACGGCGTCAGTGCCGAAATGTGATATTTACCCATTGGCCTTTTGGAGTCGGACGTATTCGCCACTTCAAAAGTAGTAGGACTGATAACCGATAACACCACGTGCGGAACATCTCTTTTTGGAGTAAATTTCAAAATACTTTTCTTTTTTGCACTACTTAATATGTTTGTTTTTAGCAATACTAAGTCTCCGACTTTGAAGGGAGACAAATCTCACCTCTTAGTGTCTGCATACTTTTTACACTCATCTTGACTCTTTTCCTGATTTTCCCGAGCTTCTTTTAAGGTTATTCCTAGGCGGTCTGGGTATGGAGTAATTTGTGGAAGAAAATTTTGATCTTGTACAATTTGACGTAAATCTCTGTTCACATCGTCGGGTGTGCGCATTTCTCTGCCAAACGTTAGAAATGCAGAAGTAAAACCAGTGGTTTTACAACGTGCACTATTTAATGCAAATCGTATTCCTGGGACATGATCAGGCCACGAAGTATGTTCTAAGCAAGAGAAGATTGCTAATTGGGTTTTTACGTCCCTATTCTTTCTTTCAACAAGATTGCTAGAGGGATGATATACGGGAATTAAGGTTTGAGCGAATCCCAAACGCAAGGCAACTTTTTGCATAACTGCACTCACAAACTGTGGCCCATTATCACTAATCACTCTCCTTGGGACGCCATAACGGAGAACTACTTCATTGATCAGGGATTCGGCACATTCTTCGGCTGTGGCAACCTTTAACAGTAGTAGTTCTACCCAACGACGTGCGGTGTCTTCTACAACAAGAATCCATCTTAGACCTTCCCGAGATTCTGGCAAGGGACCAAACAGGTCTATAGAGAGAACTTCAAATCGTTGCGATTGTACCGGAATCTGCAACAATCCTGACGGTTTACAATTAGAGATTTTAAATTTTTGGCAGTCAATGCATTTTGAGAGGTATTCGGTTACATCTCGTCACATATTATTCCAGTAGTATCTGCTAGCTATACTGTGTAGCGTACGTGATATTCCAAAATGTCCAACCGTTGGAGACCCCTGATATTCTGCCAATATTCTAGGTATCGCAGAATTGGGTACGACCATTTGTGGTTCTTCCATATCTACATCAGGAGAACACCGATAAAGGATTCCATTTGACATTATAAAGCCCCGTTCTACCCAACGTTTAATATCGGTAATATGGGTTGAATCGGACGACTCTTCTAGAGCGTCAATAATTTTTTTTATATCGGGATCTTCCAGTTGCTCTTGACGCATTTCGTCGGCAGGTCGAACGGATAAGTCAATACTTACAAAATTAATTTCTGATTCGGTAAGTGCCGGCCTTGATAAGATAGCAACGACATTCATTTTCCCAGGAGTATACTCGATCTTTATATCCATTTCTTGAAGCGACAATGCCCACCTGGCTAGTCTACCACTAGGCGATTTTAACGATAAAAGCCATTTTAGCGGTTGATGATCACTGTGCACAATTACTTTTGCTCCCTCTAGGTATCCTCTGAATTTTTCAAAGGCCCAAACTACAGCTAGAGCTTCTCGTTGAGTTGTGCAATAATTTCGTTCGGCCGAAGTCAGCAAACGACTAGCAAACTCGACTGGACGTTCATCAGTTCCCTCCCCCTGGAGTAAGCAAGCGCCGAGCGGGTAAGCACTGGCATCAGTTCTAAGTATAAATGGAATACTGACATCAGCCTGTCTGAGAATCGGACTCGACGTGAGACAACTTTTTAGGCGTTCCATAGCTTCTTTTTGTTCAGGCCCCCACTGCCATTTTGAATTTTTCTTAGTGAGATCAGACAGAGGGCGAGAAATTTCAGAAAACATAAATGAATCGTCGAAACCAGAAAGCTGTCTGCAAAAACGACAGAACTTGTTTTACATTTTTGGGTTCTGGTGCTAAACTAATTGCCTCAACCTTAGATGAATCTGGTTTGATACCATCCGGTGTAATAAGATGCCCGAGATACTTCACAGAAGTACAGGCAATCGCACACTTATCTCGGTTTAGACGAAGTTTAAATAGTTTCAATCTTTCAAAAACCTTTTCAAGGTGTTTTATGTGATCTTCAAAACTTGAAGAAAGAATTATCAAATCATCCAGATAAGCCAATATGTTAATGTCTTGAAGCCCTGCTTTGAAACGATCCATAAGCTTCATGAATGTGGCAGGAGCTCCCTTTAATCCAAATGGCATTCTTATATATCGGAACATTCCGAATGGCGTTATAAAAGCAGTTTTGTCACGATCCGATGGTCGAACAGATATCTGATGATACCCAGACTTGAGGTCCATGGTTGACATGTACGCAGACTTCTTTGTCATGTGTAACAAGTCGTCAATTCTAGGAAGAGGATATTTACTGTCTTTAGTGATAGAATTGATTCTCCGATAGTCAACACACAGGCGAGTGCCGCCTCCCTTCTTTGGGACCAACACGACAGGCGCGGCGTACTGAGAATCGCATTCCTCAATTGTGCCAGTTTCCAAGAGCTCGTTTAATATTGTTCGTAAAATTTCTCGTTTCGGTTCAGACATCCTATATGGGAGTGCTGTCACAGGAACGTCATCGATGAGGTTGATTGTGTGTTCTGCAAACGGAGTAGCTTCAGTGTTAGGTTGAAAAATGAATTTATTTGTTTTCAGAAAGAAGTTCATTCTTTCAGTTTCGGTATTTGTTAATGAAGAAACTTCATCGCTGCGTAAGGAAACTGTATTGGTTTCATTGGGTTATGGAACTGAACCGGACTGAGGGACAAACGAATATGAATTGGTAAAGTCGTCACCAAAATACCAACAATTACGAGGTATATCAACAACAATGTTTGCGTTTTGGAGGAAATCAATACCTAACAATGTTCGACTTTCTGTATGATCGGGGATAGACATCAACTTAGTCAAAATCCTTTTTTTTTTGCAATAAGTATTTCAACTTCGAAAACTTGACTACTGACTGTTCTTTCAAATCCGTCAACCAGCGTCATTCGCAGTGACTTTGACTCGAATGGAAAACTCTTTTCTCGAAGAGCTTGGGCTAATTGGTAGCCAGTCATGCTTACTTTAGCACCGGTATCAAGAATTACCGTACCCGACATGCCAGCGATTTTAATTGGGACAATCGGTCTGATTGCTGGTTCCTCGGAGGTGGTATAGAAATGAAATTCGGACTCAACTTCCAGAACTTCTTGCTTGATAGACTTGCTTTTGCAGATGGGACAATTGCTTCGAATGTATCCTACAGTGCCGCATCCAAAACAAGTAATTTGCGGTTTTGAAGTAGAATGCACAGGATCTTCAGCTGACTTGGTACTAGGAGTATTATCGTGTTTTTTCTGTCCAAGTTTACGACACTCGTCTTTTAAGTGACCGTATGCTCTACAGTAAACACACTGCTTCCTGAATGTGCCCTTTGAGAGAACCGGATACTGAATGGGTAGTTCGTAATTGCGGAACTATAGGTGATTGTAACTTAACTTCTTGTAAAGTTAATTCAATTTTTCTAGCTTATTTGATTAAGTCATCAAAGATAAATATGCTATCCCTAGACACTTTACCGCGAATTTGAACGTGAAGTAACCCATACACCATGTCTAATTGTATGGATTCATCCAAAGTTGGAGTTTCCGGTAATTGGGAAAGTAGGGATCTGCAACTGCTCATAAAAATGTCTGTTTTTTCAGTATCCTTTTGCTCATTTGAGAACAAATCTCTATAGATCTGATAAGCAGGTTTCGCATAGCCAGCCAGATGCGTGTTTTAGCGCTTTAATCGCCTCATCAAATGTGTAAGTAGAGCTTTTTACACCTTTCCACCAGACTGCGGCTTGGTTTTCGAAAAGCATCGGAAGTCCCTTTAAAGCGTTTAAGTCAGAAATTTGTAAACAGTCTTTATAGATAGTAATTGAATCTATAAAAGATTGAACATCCTCGCCCTTTGAGCCACCAAAACGATTCGTGCATCTCGAAAAATTGCCTTGGCTGACGTTTTGCGGTGCGGGAATTCTTGGTGTTAAACTGGCAATTAGATATTGCAACATCTGGGGGGTCAGAACAACTTGTCTGATTTCTTCGCCCATGACAGTTGAGTTTACTGGTGGATTGACAATTGTAAGTTCAGGTAAAATATTTCCGGAACGTAAATTCATAAATTGGTACAAACGACTTCTGCCAAAATAATGTCGTAAGCGGCTGTATAGAACGTGTTCACGTTCTGATATTACGCCGAGTATATTTAGTATACTATTTACTGCAGTAATTCGAGAGGCGTAGATATTTACGAACTCAAACGTCAGTGTCTGTAGATATGTCAGCCTGAAATTATTTTTTTTTAATCTATTAGAATAACAACGCGAAACGGATATTTTCGAACTGAACTGGTACAGTGTCGATTAATATTTTGGAAATGTGTAGTTTCTTTAGCGTAGTTACTCAAATCAAGCTTGTTTGGATTCGTATATACTTTACTGATATACGTACTAACAACAGGCCAGGTTAGCGGTGCGTTTCTAAAAACTTACTTCTACAAGCACACGCTCTTCAAGTTGATTTTCATAAAGCTACTTATGGGTTCGGTCTAATTGGGCGTCACTTTGCAAGATTATCCTAATGAGGGGATGAGATAGTGATCTCTTGGAGAGTGCTCTTTGAGTTTCCCTTCATTATAGGTCTCCGCAATACTTTTATTTGTTTGTCGACTGATTTCGAATACCTTCAGAAGTTACTTCTATACAAACGTAAAGCTTTAATTGTACAAATAATTATAAATGTACAGAGTTATTTAACAGATGTACTATTTTTAATTTAAAGAGACCTTTTTTGTGTCAAAACTCAACTGACAACTCTAATCATAAAAATAAAAACTACCCAAAAAACGTTCGCTTGACAGCCAAGCCTACCTTACAAAGTTAGATTTAATTTGAAGAACGATTGTTCGCGTTTAAACCCAATGTAGTACCTTCGGGTGGAGCATTGGGGACGTGGTCGCAAGCATAGTGGCCCTGAAGAACTACAAAATCCGTATTGCATATGGTAACTTGGTAACAAATTTTGGATATATTTAAATGAACAGAAAACTAAACAACAAAATCCACTATTTGGGTGTTTCAAGATGAATCGAAACATACGTTGTTCGTTTACAAAACACTTTCAGGAAGTTAATAACCTGTTTTTTTCACCTAGATTAGCCATATTGCAACCAATACCTAAGAGCAACAGTCGGCAACTGGATCGCCAAATTCTTTTGAAAGTATAAATTAGTCAAAGATAATTTAAAAAATACTTTTCTGTAGATAACAATACGTTTGAGCGCCATCCTTATAATTTTTTCTAGTATTCTACAAGTAATTGCGTGACTGATTTGAGTTCTTAATGGTTAGTAAGTAGATTGAATACATAGTTGCTATGCTGTGTAGCGCGAAAGAGTGCGCTGGAGAGCGGAGACAAAAGTGAGCAAGCTGGCCGGTCAACACAGAATATTATGTCGATCCGCATAAAAGCTCTGTACACTGGAAGCAACGCGAGAAAGACTTTTATTTAATGAAATAGGAAATTTTATAAATCTATTTCTGACTGGCAACTTCTGAAACCTCTTTTAGTCGAAGCAGCCACATTCATTTTAACATACTTTTTGTGCTCGTATCTCGAACTAAAACTCAACGCCACTTTATGCAACTTGATGTGAAACATAGATAACCCACCCCCGATGTGAAATGACAATTTTATCTTTCGGGCGGATGTATTCGGCAGCGACAACCTTTAACATGGAAGCGGCTCCTTTGCGTGCGTCGGTATATACTTTGACACGGAAGCAACCCGTTTGAGGTGCATGGGCACGCGCTTTGTGCCGGGCGGCGGTATTTTGTATAAACAACGAATCTAAGTAAATAAACAAATTTTATCTTCACCTCGTCAGAAGTGGTTGGAATCTCGTACAGCTTTTATTAATTTGTTTTGTTATTGTCGAGGCTTATAATGTTTTTTTTTCATCGATATGGATAATAAGCGTAAATTTGATAGTGATAATGGAAGATTTTGACAGACTGAACTAAATAAACAATATTGTTTTACATTGCTTGTTAGAACTGGAGCTATTCCAGTTTGCCTCGTATGTAAACAAACTCTCGCTCTTGTTAAAAGACCCAAACTCATCAGCAGTTTCATAAAAATTTTCCTCTGGGTAGTGAAGCTCATCAAAAAAAAAAAACTCCGAGCATATCTAGTTTCTTAAAAAAAGCACGAGCTTACTAGTTCGCTCTAATAGCAAGCACAAGCAATCTGCAGAAGCCGCATTGCGTGTGTGTTGAAGCTTAATAAACACCAGAAGCCATCTTCGGATTCTGGGATAGTAAAACAATGTATGTTGGAAGCGGCGGGCTTTTTTGAGGCGAAAAAGAATGTTGTTGTCGCAACTCAAGGTATTCCATTGTTGTAAAAAAAATTACAAGAAAAACCGAAATTTTGGCTGTTGATAATAAAAGTTGCCTGCTCTAACTTCTGCAAAAGCCGCCTTGCTACGCCATAACACTTGATGAATCATGTGACATTGTTGATGAAAAACAAATATCTATTTTTGTACGATTTTTGGATATTCAAAGTATAGCATTTAGGGAAGAATTGCTAACAATATGACCGTTTAAAGGCAAGACTCGCGAAGAAGATTTATTCACGACTTTTGATGACTTCATGACAAAATCAAACATTAGTTTTGATAAAATGTTGTCTCGTTCAACTGATAGGGCGCCCAGAGATGATCGGCAAAGAAAAGGGACTAGTAAAAAGAATCAATGATAAGCATGTTGGGCTACTATCTTATTAGTGCATAATTTACAAAGCAGTAATTTGTGGAAATCTTAGTGCCACTCTGAAATAATTGACAGCTTCATCAAGTTGATTAATTCTATGAGGTCTTGTTCTGTTCTTCAGCATAGACAGTTCAAAAATATGAGTGCGGTAAGACGAAGTTAATCTTCAGTAAATATTTTCAAACTATATCAGCGGTGACGACATCCAAAGTTTAAAGAAATGTGTTCTCGCTGTAGAAGTGAGAGTGATTCGAATCGTAATTTATAACTATCGTGAAAGATTCTGACAACGATAGAGGGAGATGCAGGAAGAATTTTGATGAATATATAAATATTGGAGACGATGCAGCAAATAGTTAGTTGTGATACAGAGCGCGAAGATGACAGACGTTAAAGATCTTATTGCCAATCA
This sequence comes from Platerodrilus igneus, assembly GCA_036346225.1. NCBI lineage: Eukaryota > Metazoa > Arthropoda > Insecta > Coleoptera > Lycidae > Platerodrilus > Platerodrilus igneus. The sequence goes on from JARFIW010000003.1 coordinate 11,576,064, forward strand.
GTGCAATCTGAAATAGATGCAAGATATAAGAAAACATTGGTTTACATACCTACTTGTAGATGTCTAATTACGGTACTCGTACATCAGTTGTGACATCAACACCGGTAAAATCCATAATTTTAACGACTGCTTAGTTCGATGATATTTCGTAAACTGAAGCGCTAAGAACAACCCGTATTAAATAGAGGGGTTAGCGCACACACAGTTCAATCGTTAGTATGTGTTATTTTAACTTTCAGCCAATAAAATTTTAGGATTTCACAAATAAACGCCGACACGAAATAAGCCTTATTAACTTTCGCTCTGATAATTGTCTTTGACGTATTGTAATACTCTGAACGGATTATTATTGAGTATTTAATTATACCGGCATATACATGCTTTACATTAGAGCGATTAATAATTACATAGTCTGTGGTAAATATCATTCATAAATTATAACAAGGTCTTCCTGTTGATTAATATAGTTATGTACAGATAGCTACTAAATTAGGATGTCGAGATGAAATGTAGACTCATTAACATTTGCTCTGCTAATTGCGTTAGACGTACTACTATTATAAAATTCTAGGAGCCTACGCACAAGTTACAAAAAGAAATAAACTTTCCCAAGGACGAAAACTTATAATAATATACATCCGACACCTTCGACATATGTCGAAATTCTCCGACATATGTTGTTAATTTCAAATCAAAATGTCCATGACGCTGTTGGAGTTAGCAAGTTTCTTGAGCAGCACGAAGATAGTTTCGCGCGATTTATTATAGAAAATTTGAAGTCCAACAACGCGCTTAAAGTGAACGTGGAACTAACTGTTCGGTCTCTATGCCAAAATGTGCATTGATCCGAAGACTACCAATGCAAAATCGTTTAATACAAAAAATGTGATTATCACATCTGGCAGCAATCTGCAAAATAAGTACGAGAACTTGCGCAAGGTTATGCGATAAAAATCAGAAGAGTTTGAGCACCGCGGTTCGGAATAGTCTATACAGAAAGTGGTTTACTTGGAAATCAATTTTGACAAGCATGTTCCGCTGTGATGACCATCGTACATTATCCAGTGGACTAAAGCGAAGAACTCTGCAAGACGATATAAAGATTTAATTTTTATACCTTGTTACAGGTAAGACGAAGGGAACAGGAAGAAAAGAACGAAATCATAACGGAATGTTCGCCCGAATTACGATAACAGAGAAGGAAGAGAAAGAAATGAGAATGCCATGCTAACACGGTCAGAGATTGGAGGGTTAAAGAACGAAACAAAATAACACACAACCCAATTTGCCGTGAAAGAAAATGATTAGTATACACACAACATATACATGCGAACAGAACACTAGTTTAATATAATAAAACATAACACTCAACTAGTAACATAGAAAAATAAACAGAATAATCATGAGATTTATTACAGCACTTGTACACTTATTTATACCCAGTAGCACATATCAATAAAAAATATGACAAGAATCTTACCTACTTACTTGCCACGTTGACAATGACAAGCTTGCCCCCAATAGAAGCTATTAAACCTAACAAACAAAATTCATATTTACAGCAGTGCATTTAGGCGCATTCAACAAACCAGCACCAATAACTAATCAAATACCACAGCTGATTGATAATTATCAGGTCTATATATAATTTCGAAACCAACTAACTCAATTATCCATCAATATAAAAAACAATATCACGCAAACCTACACTAAATCCATATTCTAATAATAACAGAATTAAATCATTAACAAATCTTTGCTCATTAATTTTTTAATATTTCTATGATACAAGTAAAGCCCACGTACCATTAAGTAAAGCTATCGTTACCTGTTAACTATGATCTCATTCCCTCACGTAGGCTTTTAAAGGTTATTGGTAACTACAATATAGTTATCTCATCACAACTTAATCTGCATAACGGTAGCCAGACAAAATGTGTTGTAACGACCAAGTAAAATTTCTGTGTTAAGGGCCAAGTAAAGATTAGTTCAAAGAACCTGAGAATATGGGTTAAAATCCGGGCTGAAAACATTAAAATTTCTATTAAACATATGCCCATTAAAATTTCTGTTAAAGAAACATCACCCCTCAATTACCTACCAGTGACATAAAAGGAAAGCAAGTTTCAACCATACAGCTTTTGTAACTGCCCGGTAGGATTTATAATATTTATCACAAAAGAAACCACGTAATCCATCACTCGAAATATACAGAGCCAGTTGAACAAATGTAGTAGAAAATTGTTTTCTAAAGGACACTTACGAAAAATACATTATAAAATAGCAACAACTTTCAGAATAATCCTAGCATTCAAAGATGAAAACATCAACTTTATCTAATTACAATTAAACTAAGTCATATAACTACAATAAATATCGAATACTAACGTATTATAGGCGCTTCGTATAAGCGAGTAATTTTCCAAACGCGAAAACAAACATTTATTAAAACACGGGATAGAGTGTAAAATCCAGAAAATATCCAAACTACGAAATGGAACGTAACAACCTAAATTGGGTTAGAAAGATTCTGTCTGTAAATATGTATATGTATTAAAATAGATGGTCAGTGTAAATAGCTAGTAGTGTAAACTATAAAATTATTTACAAGTAAATAAAACTTTTTAGAAAGCATCTGCACTACTTTTATGTCTAAATCGATCATGGAATTTTTTGAAAATTATTAGGTCTTGGCTATGGGTTGGTCAAAGGTTAAATTAATTACAGATTCGGAGAGCCTATCCGTTGCTGTATACGCTAAGAAAATGTTAAGAAATAAAAAAGTAGGCGCTTAGGGGTTGTAAGTCTGTCAGAGATTGATCGTAGATTAAAAGTAATGTTGGATTGGGCCTTCTAAGAAAATGTGAACCCATGAAATGTTTTACACGTTAAGAAAATGTTTAGACATAAAAACGTTATACAATTGGGGTTTAGAGGTTGTAAAACTGTTAGGAGTTGGTCTTAAGTAAAAAATTAAAAAGTGAAGAATATAAAAGCCGAGCGGGGTCGATAGGTATCTCGAAAATTTTAGCTGTAGGGTTAGCGATCTTTTAGGAGCGAAGGGTAAAACAAAAATAGTTAAAAAAACAGTAGCGCTAACCTGGGTTAGTTAGAAACAGTGCAGAGCTGAACTACACAAGATATGAGGAGAATGGACCTGACGCCTCCTTACGTGGATTCCTATAGTTAGTACAAAAATAGCCAAATGTTGAATATGGCATGTCACCACTTATGTGATCCGAAGAAATATTTCTAAGATTGGTCTCATCCTGTTTCCACATTGCAATGACGTTTGCGTTGTCTCTTAACCTGTGTTTTAAGGCGCTCGCATAAGTTTGGCATAAGTAGAAAGAGTCAATTGCTTTATGTCTCCCAAACGAGAAAAACTGGGTGATCTTGCTTTGATCGTTTACAGGAATATCGTGAAAAACCGTAATTGAGTAATTTTTAACATCTTCTGGATCAGTCACGTCATCATAACTCCCATACTCGTGGTAACCAATTTCTTCTTCTTTAAGAGGCTCAAAAATATTTCTTAACATTTCATATTTGGGTTAATAAAGACTTTTAGAAAACACGTAGACCTTTTGAAATCTAAGACCATTCTCATGTAAAAGTAGAGATATCAAGGCATTAATCTTCCCACAACTCGATGCTCCAGCGAATATTGCACGTAGATTAGATGGGAGCAAAGGCCCATGTTTACCAACTTGGGCAGGACTCGAAGGGTGAATTCATCAAAATTTTGTATTGGAATTTTGAATTTTTGATTCACAGTATCTTTTACATCAACAGGAACGTTATTTTTTCTTGCATAATGTTGTTCGACGTGTCTTCGTAGGGTTCTCCTAGGTATTTTGTACAGTTTGCGTGCATAGCAAATATTTATCACGTCTTGCTGGACTTCATTTATCGCTTTCGCCAAAGTTTCCTTGGTGTACACCTTTTAAGCAATCGGTTGAAATTAACCTCAGGTAGCCAGAAACAGGCCGCACCAGACCACTCCCCCTGTCTAAATGGTGGCCACCACCACACCTGGGCGCAGGTGGCCGTACGGCCAGGTGGTTGCACCAGGCCATCCAGAAATAGAGCGCAGGCCACACTTGGGATATTCCAAAATTATTTAAAAACAAAATAAAATTTTTAACACATACAAATTTATTAAAAGTAATTCAAATACATAATATATTATAGATTATTTAATTGTAGAAAAAAATCTATTGACAACTTCTGTAAACGGGTTGTACTCAATTGGGGAATAATTAAATAGTCGATGTGTGTCAAATTCCTGGGATTACTCGAACCATTACAGGACTGGTGACCCTGGAAGAATCAGAAACAAAGTCTATTGTCCACACCAGATGGAAATCAGAATCTTTATTCCAAGATGGTCGTTTTAGTTGTGCTACATCGCTTAAAACCATTTTCGGATTTTTCGAAGATTACAAGAAAGCTATCGTCAACATGCCACAACAACTGATTTTAGTTAGATCTAAGTCTGATGGGAATTGTTACAATCTGCTGAAAATACAGTAACTTTTAGCATACAACGTATCTCATGGGAAGTCCCGCATATAACGTTAAGTGCCTTTGTCAAAACTTCGATGCTCTCCGAAATGCAGAATCAATCATCATTAATTAAGACATTCAGGAAATGGGCACTACACGAATTTCTATCTTTACCTCAATCAAAGTCTCAGGTGTGGAGAATTAAAGTGTCGAATGAAGCTGAAAAGGCAAGATGGATATTACTGGACCTCCAAAACGGTAAATATAACAAGAAAGAAAAAATGCTACTAGCTTTTACGAACGCTAATATAACTAATGTCAAAGGGTTTTTGAACTCTCAGGCGTTTCCTCAACATCGCACGAACCTGGATTTCAAGCAGAATAATTATTTACCAGCATATCTTCCGTATGCAACTTTTATGGAAAAATACTACCCCGACAAGGCTTCTAATAAATGTTTAATGAACTACAACAAGTTTAAGGATGGACCCATATTTGTAATTGACTGTCGCCACCAGTCTGAGAGCCTCAAAGATGCGACAGTGGACGTTCGAATGGAGCTAGAATCATCAAGAAATTCTGAACTTTCGATGAAGGCCTATGCTTTGATTATTCACGACTCTATGTTTGCGTACAACCGGTTTACAGAAGTTGTCAATAGATCTTTTTCTACAATTAAATAATCTATAATATATTATGTATTTGCATTACTTTTAATAAATTTGTATGTGTAAAAATTTTATTTTGTTTTTAAATAATTTTGGATGAGCCCATGTGTATGGCCACCTGCGAAACCTGTGCGGTCTGACATCTACCTTAAGGTGGCCTGCGATCTATTTCTGGGTGGGCTGGTGCGGCCATCTGGCTGTACGGCCACCTCCGCCCAGGTGTGGCCTGTGACCACGACGGCCACCTGCGCCCAGGTGTGGTGTGTGCCCACGACGGCCACCTGCGCCCAGGTGTGGCCTGTGGCCACCATTTAGACAGGGGGTGGTCTGGAGCGGTATGTTTCTGGCGGCCTGAGGTAGCCAAGTGCGGCCTCGAAAGTATATAAGGGAGTAGAATTGTCAATTTAGGTTAGTTTCAACCGATTGCTTAAAAGATGTACACCAAGGAAACTTTGGCGAAAGCGATAAGTGAAGTCCAGCAAGGCGTGATAAATACTTGCAATGCAAGCAAACTGTACAAAATACCTAGAAGAACCCTACGGAGACACGTCAAACAACATTATGCAAGAAAAAAATAACGTTCCTGTTGATTTAAGATACTGTAAATCAAAAATTCAAAATTTCAATACAAAATTTTGATGAATTCACCCCTTCGAGTCCTACCCAAGTTGGTAAACATGGGCCTTTGTTCCCATCTAATCTACGTGCAATATTCGCTGGACCATCGAGTTGTGGAAGGACTGCCTTGATATCTATAGTTTTACATGAGAATGGTCTTAGATTTTAAAAGGTCTACGTGTTTTCCAAAAATTCTTTATCAACCCAAATATGAATTGTTAAGAAATATTTTTGAGCCCCTTAAAGAAGAAATTGGTTACCACGAGTATGGGAATTACGATGACGTGATCGATCCAGAAGATGTTAAAAATGATTCAATTGTGGTTTTTGACGATATTCCTGTAAATGATAAAAGCAAGATCACCCAGTTTTTCTCGTTTGGGAGACCGAAAGCAATAGACTCTTTCTACCTATGCCAAACTTATGCGAGCGCCTTAAAACACAGGTTAAGAGACAACGCAAACGTCATCGCAATGTGGAAACAGGATGAGACCAATTTTAGACATATTTTTTCGGATCACATAAGTGGTGACATGACATATTCAACATTTAAGGAAATGTGTTTACGGTGTTGGAATGCTGATGATTCGAAGCATACTTTTATAACTATTGTGAAAGATTTCGATATTGATAAAGGACGCTATAGGAAAAACTTTGACCAATATATATATATATATATATATATATATATATATATATATATATTGAAGATGTAAAAAATGGTTAGATGTGATTCAGAGATTGATTATGGCGGACGTTAAGGACTTGATTGCAAATAAACGTAAACTTCATCTTATTCAAGATGCTGTGAGAAACAAGTTTGTGGAGTACAAAAAAGGGTTACACCAAGTCGCAGCAAGAATTCAAAGAGGCCCACAAACAATTGATTGAACCTTTGCAACTAACCGTTCATTTACATTTCCAATGCTCCACCCGAAGGTACAACATTGGTCAGGAGGCGAGTTTTTTGTTGCCTGGAGATTTAGAATTTTGCCGAACCCTTGCCGTTCCAGGCAAGGTAGGGATCTTTAACGTGCGTGACAACACTCACACACGAAACCTCCATTTAACCTCTCATCCGAAAGAGGGTGTAATATTTGTGAAAAATGCTCACCTGCCATTTTTCAAGCAGTCGGCCGTGTCGGGATTTGAACCCGGGACCTTGGGATCCGTAGTCTTACGCTTACTACATTGATCCACGGCGACGCCTTTTGCAACTAACCGCAAGACGAAAATGTAGATAAATCTGTTTATGGTGTGAGGTATGGTCCTGAACATGATAAATGGGTGTTCGCAAACAAAGATTTGGATATAAATCGAGAAAATGGTGACATTAAATAATATAAAGTATCGTGACACGTTTGGACTGTACAATTTGCTAAACTATATGAACCTTGAACACGAAAAAATTGATTTCAATTTACACTAGGATTTACTAAATTACCTGGAAATGATTAAAGCAGCTTCGATTTTCATGAAACGATTCGATCCATTCCAATTAAATGATCTAGTAGGGATTCCGACTACAAACATAAAATTACACAAATATTTGTTGCCGCATATCACAGAGTTTCGGAGACAATCAAAAAGGACGTTGTCAACGATAAAGAAGAAAGGTGCCGGACTTCCTAATCGTTTTTACAAAAATTGAATACTAGTCGTATTCGGTACGTTCATTGGAACAACGTTGAATAAATGATTTATTAGACTTGGTTTTTTTCTTCCTCCTTTGAAAATGGTATTCTATAACTGCTCCTTTAAGCAACTTATGCAAAATATAAGATAAACCATTATTCTACGTATCCCGCAATCAAAGCCGGCTTCTGAGAAAGATTAATAAGAACAATCAAAAACAAGTTGTACAGAAGATGCTAATTGCAAGGCGGTCATAGATGGTCAGATATTTTAACTAAGGTTATGGATGAATACAATAATACACTGCATCGAGCTACTAGCATAACACCCCATGGACATAAATGTATTTCTTAATTGAATAAATGATTTATTAAAATTGGTTATTTTCTTCCTCCTTTGAAAATGGTATTCTATAACCGCTCTTTTAAGCACATAAATAAGAGTATCATGGTTCTATACATTAATGGTGAATGTAATTAGTACGCCATTTACATTAAACAGCTGAAAATAAATAGAACTTTGATAAATTTTACTTGGCGAAATAAACGTATTTGCGTTTGTAACATAATTTGTTTCAAATATGTATTGTTTTAGAATGCGCATTATTTTATTATATCATTCCCTAAACAACATTTGCACGACTTATTTTAATGTGCATATTTCAAATTGTATTACTGTAGATCTTGTGTGAAGAAACAGTCTTTCAAAATACGTGTAAATAAATTACGTTCTCCATTTACAACGTCATAATAAGCAATATAATTCATTTTAAATTATACAAACAAAAATAAACTTGAAGTTTCTTTACCACACAGATATTCTCCAACACGTTTTAAATTTTCGCTCGATTTTAATGAGAGTTCCTAATCATTTCCATGCAAGTTTTCTAACAAAGAACAGTGACTATATAGCCTGCGAATATTTACTAACATAGTGGAAGGTATACTGCGAGATAGAGACAAATAAGAATTTAATTCACAAACGATTGCATTAGATGTATATGTATAAATTAGTTTAATGGATTTAATCTGTGCAAATACAGTACTTAATCGATGTTACTAGAATATTCATGCAAACATTTGAGATTGAGACAAATAAGAATTTAATTTGCATACGATTGCATTAAGTTTAATTAATTAATCTAGTAGATTTATGTAAATATTGTCATAAATTAGCGGAAGAATTTGCCTATCCAATGGTCTTGGGGAAAGATGCCGGGCACCCAACGGTCCAGATCAGGGTGCCGAGAGTGCGATCCATGCCCCGTAAGCCAAAAAATGATTAGTTGAAGAAAACTATTGTGCAAATTTAAGATGACAATGCTATTTAATACTGTTACCAGATGTGCGAATTTTTTTGCAAGTGCGGTGGCGGTTGTGGGGTGTAGGGTCTAGCTCCTAGATTAGGGTGTCAAGAGCGAGATCCATGCCTGGAGCTAAAAATGCTTAGTTGAAGAAAACTATTGTGCAGATTTAAGATGACAATGTTATTTAATACTGTTACCAGATGTGCGAATATTTGCTAATATGGTGGAAGGGTATACTGTAAGATAATGGCAAATTAGAATTTAATTAAATTATCCATGCCTGGAGCTAAAAATGCTTAGTTGAAGAAAACTATTGTGCAGATTTTTGTTACCAGATGTGAATTTTTTGCAAGTGTTGAAATTATCCATGCCTGGAGCTAAAAAATGCTTAGTCGAAGAAAACTATTGTGCAAATTTTGTTACCATATGTGCGATTTTTTGCAAGTACATTTGCTTATGGGAGTCAAATTTAAGATGACAATGTTATTTAAATGGGAGTCTTTTTTCAGAATTGGTTTAAAGCATCTACTTAGGAGTCTTATGTATATTCGATTTATCACGCTGACTCCTCAATCTGGTAATTTTCATAGACTTCGTAAAAATGAAATTATTAAATTACGAAGACAATGACCGAATAAAATGTGGAAATACCTGTAAGTAAAAGCTAATTGGAACTATTACAATGTGATTAACTCACCCAACAGCTATTACAGTATAAAAAAACCTCATTACAGAAATTAGCTCCCTAATTTAAATGCACGACAATTAAGGATGATAGTTAATACTTTTAAGTACTATACTTTATTTTCCAATGCTCCACCCGAAGGTACTGCATTGCCCAGGAAGCGAGTTTTTTTTTACCTGGAAAATTTGGAATTTTGCCGAACCCTTGTTGTTCCAATTAAGGTAGGGATTGTTAACGTGCGTGACAACACTCACACACGGGACTTCCATTTTACCTCTCATCCGAACGAGGGTGTATTTTTGAGAAAAATGCTCGCCTAACATTTTTCGAGCGAACCGTGTCGGGATTCGAACCCGGGACCTTGGGCGTAGTAGTCACACACATATCACTACGCCACGGAGCCGCCTAATACTTTTAAGTAGCGTAAACTAAACATTTATTTTTTCGGCTGCGATTTCTTGAGAAAGATTTGCACATTCATTGCAATCATCATTTACGCACATGTGGAGCCAGCCTACTACCAAGTATAAACGAAAAAAGCCACTTGGTTAAGTAGGTCTAAAAATATACATTTAATCAATAGCTAAAAACGATTCGGTTAGAATATCAAGTTACGACGTCCTCGTAAAAGTGAATAAAATTACTAGGATGCTGTAAAAACCAGCATAAGCTTGTTCAACTATAATTGACAGCAATGTTTACATAAACATGACATCAAGCTATATAGAATGGAATTGTCAGCAAACACAACTAATAATTAATTGATTTAAGTTTGAAATCGACTAAAGAGACAACAACACAGCTGTTAGTTCCTTATAATAAAGTCACCTACGGTATATATCTAGATGGCATTTTGAATTTCTTCCACTTCGTATAGTGGCTTCGAACAAAATACCTTTAAGTACCTCTAAGCTAAAAATAGGCTAACATCTTTCTAAGATTAAAGATACGCCTATTATGTCCAAAAATTTCTCTTCTGGATATTCGTAAACTCTACTAAAAATAATTTTGGCAATAATGAATAAAAACAACTTTAATTTGACATTTTTACGCAATGTTTTCCCAAAGAGCAAAAATATTTACATGCTTGGGAAAATAGTCCTATCAAATTAGTAGGAGGAATAGGGGGCGTCTGAAAAATGCTTCTCGCATCACAATATATTTGTTATTCATGTTGTCACATACTATTAATATTACATTTATAGACGCTAGTACCACTTGTCGAACGGCTACTATACGTACATATGAGGTTATCTTCAGGTCACCGTTATACGCTATTTGTATTTTTATTAACCTTTTGTTTTAAGTATTTCGCTTAACTTTTTAACCCTTTCAAATTACGTCTACCACTTTGCGTATAAACAGTTTTCATATATATTATCGGAGTAAAAGGTCGACTGTACTGGGATTTGAACATAGAATATCAGGGTACTAACCAGCACCGTACACGTTAAACACAGCGGTGTATGATAATAAGAACCATAAATATGTTAGGAGTAGATGTCCATGTTTCGCACAACTTTTAGTGGTATATTAAATAATAAATACTTATATCTATCTAATAGGAACTTAAAGTACAATGATGTATATTGCTGTGACAAGCCTTTGTGGTGGCGAAGATAAAATTAAATGAATTAGGATGCAATGGAAAATATGAAATTATTATCTTACCTTCATTTTCATTTTCTTTGCCTGGCTAGCTCAACGGAAATTATACTGTGGAATTTTTGAACACGAAATGAAACAGAAATCTCAAGATATATTTATGCATTCAAAAACGTTTTTCTTTCATACAAAAGAATTTATAAAACAGTTCATACATAAACTTATTCCTAAATTATTACTAAAATAATCATTACCTAATCTTTGTTAACAAAAACTCAAATATCTCCTTTAACAGGCATAAAAATCCTCTTTAATTAATAGGTGGGAAATTTGCCGATGTGATTGGCCAATGACGTTTCACATATTATTTATCAAAGCTCAAGATGCTCCGAACTCTGACCTCAAAATTTGCTGCAAACTATCCCCTTCAAACATAATAAAAATGAGAGCTTATTATAAATTAAATTACCAATATTCAAATATTAATATCAGTTACAAACAAATAAATCTAAAATGTAGACTTGCGATGGTAAAATAGCGCTTATCAAAAACTCATTTCCAACGTAATTAACGGTATTAAATACTTCCTGTTTTCATTTCTAGTCTCCATTTAGAATATGTTACAAAAGTGCATTTTCTATTTTTTCATCAATTTAACTCAGAAATAGCGTTTGTATCCAAGAGCGTTCAATTTTCGTAGTATTCTTACATAATGAGTATGCTTCATATTTATACAAGTTCTGCGTTACGTATTCCATCTTGTAAAATGATTTATAAATTACTAGAACTTACAAGTTAGAAGAATTAATCTTTACGCAAAGTTACATATTGTTTGGTTGAGGAAAGAATGGCCTCCGTTCTTATTCAGATCCGGTTTATATACAAAATTCATTTCTATACGTCATTTTCCAGATCCTTCCTGATCTGTTTCGAACATAACACACCCAGGTGAAGTAAAATCCGAGGATTCCACGGCTATAATGATCTAATTAGTGTCAAGTTACCGCGGTCGATATGATTTATGAGTATCGTCGTCGATCCTTTTCTAACGCACGAGGTTAATGCGCTGTCTCCTTTCGTATTGTAACACGGAAGGATATAAAAATAGTTCTTATATATTTTATTGCAGTTTAATAATCGCGGACTTCCTTGTATAGAGCGTTTATTCATTTACGGGAAATAATTGGCTATTTTATGAGGTATAAAAACATTTCTTAGTAACGTGATGCATCCGTTCATCAACAAAAACAATACTAGTTTTCATACTTTATTTAAATAAAATGAATTTAAATGTTGTATCTACACGCAGGTATAGACAACATTTAACTACAGTGTAAAAGTTTTAAATAAATAAAAAAAGTAATCACTGAGAATGTAATGGCAAGCTTTAATTAATTATGTAATTATACTGAAAACTGAATTTTATTAGCATGCAAAGCAAATTGCAAGCTTGCATTGTTTTATATAATAAATAATTTTGTGTGTAAAAATATAAGTTAGAACACGTTTTATTTTCCTTAAAACCAATTTTTTTACAATTATTAAGAAGTAAATCTTTTTGCATTTGTGAAACCATACAGAAAGCGCGAGCTTTAATTATTTTCCCGTGTGTGTATAACATAAATTCATTTTACAGAAGAAGTATTCTAGAAATTTCGGGAACATTATTTAAAGAAAGAATTACGTCAAATACTAAGAAATATCGTATAAATTAATTAATGACTAAACGCCGGTTCGAGGAACGCGAGCAAACATTAAAAAACAATAAAAATCGATAAGATTTATTTCTATAGTTTTGTGTCTCAATAAGGTACAATGCGACGCGATCAGTAACTTCGTTTATTAGAAAAGAATAAACGGCACGTTTTAATGCATACATAAATCACGCCATTTGACACTAATTAGGTGAGAAAGCGCGTCATTCTCGGAAATATGACATCATTAAGGTGTATTATGTTTCAAACGAAACAAGAAAATTCTCGATTTGAGATAATTTTATATATAAACAGAAGTAATCGATATTTGGATTTCTTCATTAACCTAGCAAAATGTAACAGTGATTCGTAAATTTACGATTCATTTTAAGACGTCGAACATGTTTCTTTCAGAAAAGTCATTTTATTAAGTATGCGGCATGCACTTAACATTTAAGATGTAACTTTGAGTAAAGAAATAACTCTTAAAACGTAATTTTACATAAATATGGAATATAATTATGTTTTAAAACACCTCGAGAATTGAACATCCTTCGACATAGATAATCCTGATGCAAAAGAATTCGCCGAGTTAATTAATTAAAAATAGAAGATGCACTTTGAAAATTAAGATTCTAAATGGAGATTTAAAATTATATGAACAAACTGGAAACTGGGATTTTAACCTCAATTTTAAAATGTAAACGACAGGTATTTAATACCGTTAATTACGAGTTCGAAAAACCCTATTTAATTTCTCAACAATTGATTTGAGATTTCTTTGCTAGTAACTTATATTTGAGTATTTTGTCATTTGAATTTAAGGCAGAATAAATTCTCATTTTAAATTCGTTTTGTGAGCGAATATTTACCAGAAAGTTTTGAGGTCAGAGTTCGAAACACTTTGACCTTTAAATAGACTATCCGTCAAGTATTTTTGGCCAAAGCGTGGAGAGCAAAAAACAGCTAAATTATCCACAAGAGAAGAGATTTGAATTCTGTAAATTTTAACAAAGATTAGGTGAGGAATATTTTAATAATTAAGTAAATAGGTATGTAACAATTTTATTTTTTGGTTATTAAATCCATCCATAAAAGTGCAAAGTTATAAAACGCTTTTATTAAAATTATAAGTAAAATACATTTAACAACTTTGGTAATACGCTAAAGCTGTATCTATATGTAGCATTCTATGTATAGTCAAATATCTGTGCCTTCGATAACTGTTCGCAGGCGCGTTTTGGTGGAAAGCCCCCACCTGGGACACGCCGTCGTCCGAGCGAGCGTGATAACCAGTCGGCTATGCGAGATTGTAGAGTCAGGATGTACGAACGAGCGCATGCCTCCGGTCTGCGTATGAATTTTGAGTGGTCAAGACACATCTTTAAATGGCGGTTGGTATCCTGGAACGTTGTTGGTTTGTTTAATTGAGATATTTTATTTAGCGCAAAGACAACTTCAGCAAAAAACCACATCAATAAAGGCAACTTTGAGGACAGCTATTCCGGCCGCTGATGTTGAAACCACTTTGTGTTGCGGTCTGTTGAGGGCGACTTTGATGATGGAGGATTTGAGTAATTTGTGGAAGGCCATTTTAGTACACAACGTTAGGATGTTATTTGATAAGGCAGCGGGGTTCAACATATTGCGGCAGCTGACGGATGTATGGTGATTACGTTTGATATTACAACACCTCTTCACAGCTACAAAACGCAGTTTTGGTTCGTAGATAACTTTAAGTAATTTTTCGTGTTTCAAATTAGAAACACGCTATTTTGTTTAGTGCATAAAAGCACGAATATTATAATATTTCAATTATTTGTTGTGCTGGAATTTTCCAGTGTTAAAATTATAATTCACAATTTTTAATGGTTTAAGAAACCATACACGTGGTTCATGTTGTACAGTTAGTAACAGCGACAGGTGTTATTGACGTCACTTGTTTGTCTGCAATATATTGCTGACACATGTGTTCTAGAAAATATATGCTTCGAACAGCGTTTGCCCAAGTTGAGTAAACATGAATATTTTTGTGATCTGCTTTTTATATTAGAAAGTGAAACTAACACAAATAATTTAGATAAGGAAACTTGAGTAACTATGTTTTAATTTGTAACCCTCTCGAACAGATCTGCACGGGTCGGACCTTTTTTTTTGTAACAAGTTCACACTAAGTTTTAAAATGTTTGATTATCAACTATTTTGATAAACCTTAATTTAAAACCCATGAACTTATTTAATTATTTATGAAATTTTGTTGCATTGAATTTTGTTTTAAAAGAGAATCTTTTGAGTAAATTATTGGTTCAAGATTAAAGTTTTTTATTTTGATCAAATATGGTCAAACCTAACTACAGGAAACTAATATCCTTAAGAGTGGAATTTTGATGTCAACTTATATAGGAGATATTTTTTTAATATTTCTTTAGGTATGTTTGTGGTACACAAATAGTGTTCCACCCTTCTATTAAGCTAATTATTGCAATTTCTTACAGGAGCAGCGTCTTATTCAGTTAAGACGGGTTTTTGTCACTGAAGGCGATTTTTTTTCTTTGGGTTTCCACGTCCGCCCCTAGAAATATACCACGCAATTATCATAAATAAGTCAGGACTTGGTGGCGCCTATTTGTTTTGGATTAAGTTCAACATACAATCAAAATTCGACTTACCCCCCCATTTCTCATAGCTCTACCCAAGGAATAGACCCCTAGTTATGTCGGAAGACTTCGTTACACTTGCTCATAACGTGAGGCCAGCTATATATAAGAAAAATTCGTTTCACTGGCTTTCTATAAACGTAGGGCAGGTGCCTCAAAAAACTATATACGTTTCACTAGCGCCCATGCGTGAGGCTAGCTGAGACGAGTTAGAAAAACCGTAGCACTGGCACACAACGTGGGGCTGGTGTTTTAGTGCTTCAAAAAATACGTTTCAGGTACTTGCCAGGAATCATTTTTGTTT
This sequence comes from Platerodrilus igneus, assembly GCA_036346225.1. Classification (NCBI taxonomy): domain Eukaryota; kingdom Metazoa; phylum Arthropoda; class Insecta; order Coleoptera; family Lycidae; genus Platerodrilus; species Platerodrilus igneus. Next base: position 11,591,745 of record JARFIW010000003.1, read on the forward strand.
GAAAATTATGCTGCAAACTGATTTATATTCTTTTGTATGAAAGAGAATTGTTTTTGAATATATAGGTGCTTTTTAAGATTGCTGTGTTTTATTCATTTTGTAAATTCCATAGTACAACTTCTGTTGAGCTAGTCAGCGAAGAAAAATTAGATAGGAATGTAATATAATAATTATAAACTTCCCAATTCGCTGTACCGTATCACAGCACTCTTTTAGCGGCGAACCAAAGTTCGGCCGTGTCACAGCACTCTTTCTGCGACGCCCAACGCAAGGCGTTATACAGCAATATATATATATATATATATATATATATTGCTATGGATTGAATGATAATCGAGCCTCACGTTAGGCGCCGATAAAAATTGCCGTGGACTTCCCGACCTTGGACGCCTAATAAAAGCGCCCTAAACTACCTGAACATTTTCTAATCGTGCCCGTGGTCTAATTTTTTTACTAACTAAGGTTTTGCGAATCGAGCCCCAGCGTTGGGCCGTCATAAAATTGCTTGGAAGTCGGGACAATCTCTGGATTACTCTATTAAAATTCGTGCCCCACCTGGGCCAACATATGGAAATTTTCAAAAGGCAATAACAAAAAAAAATCCTTACCCTTTTATTAAGGCCGTCTTCGAATTTCTTCTGCATACCTGGCTAGCTCAGCAATCGGCCTCTTCTTGAATACCTAATTTTACATTCATACCTATTTCCCACTCACACACCATTAAATAAAATTACCAAAATAATATGACAATCATGCAACCTTTTATTTACTCCTATTAACAAATAAAATATATTTACACATGTTTCCAGGCAGTTAGGTACATTAATTATCAGCTCAATCTTTTATGTTTCAAAGTCCTTGATTTTTATAATGATTTTCAACAAATTTGATTAAATATGAGTAGATGGGCCCCACATAAATCCCTAAATTGACTTCACACTGGAGTATTGTGAGCTCATTATAACCCAGTTTTGTTTGTATATGCTTTTTAAAACCTTGCATTAATTAAAATAAATTTACAGACCCGTTTACCCTTTACAATTCAATTTATATCCTGAATAAAATCTTGGATGTTCTAAATACGCCCCTTTTTCAATATTCAACATAAGTAAATTGTCCAGTACATGTATCTTTTAAAATAAGTTTCTAAAATCATAAATATGCCACAAAAAAAAAGTCAACCACACAACACAAAATTCCACATATGTTTATAAAACAACAGAAATTTCAAGGTAATTACCTGGAGAATTCTTTAGTCTTCATTCCCGTCGGAGATGATTACCAGAAAACTCCTAGGCGTTGTTTCCATTTACTGTGCTGCTCAGCGGATCCACAGGCCTCTAGCATCTGATATCTCTGCAAGCTATGCGCCTCGTCTCGCAGTACCATTCCATATATCATGCATACAACTTGATTATCAGTTCTGCTTACCCCCATATATCATGCATCCATTTAATAATTTTTGTTGTAGTAGCCGGACCTTTTTAATTTAATACGCACTACTCGTACTTCACGTCAATAATTAGAGGTCCGCTACTACTGTTTTCTACTTTCAATTACTGTATTAACGGTAACATACACAAAATACTCACAAAAAGCTTTATTATTATCGTAGTTTGAATCAGTATCCAGCACTTGATCGAAGTAAAAGAGAAGAGGGCCCTAATAACCTAGCTTAGGTATTTATAGTATCTTTCAAACCCCCTACTGGACGCGTTTCCTTCGAAAAGCTTATTTTCGAAACGAATTCTAAAAATTTTGAACGTAACCGTATCTAAATTCGTAAAATTTCTCCAGTCCTACGTGCTATATACCTCGAATTCGCTTTCAACCTTCGCGTGTGCGTTCGTTTCTAACACTGTTGGCTTTCGACCAATGACAGAGTTTTCTGTCGTCACCAAACTTCTCTTAAACGCTATGCATCTCAGTCCTATGCGTGTTTGTTGTCTCGTTTCAAACCCCACTTGAGTTACAGAAAATCGATATCGTCGACGTCTTACCTCAACTCCACGTATATGTCTTCCGTGATTTTCAATCCCAACGCTTTTATATTTGTCTCTATCTGTTGTATATTACCAATCGTTCATTTCACTCGCTCCCCAAGATATTTGTTACCCTAGTTGTTTATACCAAATGACGGTTGAAAACAATTTCGATGAAATCTTATCTTAACGTACATAAAAATTCTGTGAACGTAACCTTTAACAAGCAGGCGATTCTGTTAATTATCGACCGTTTAAAAATAACAATTCCTCGATTCTCTGCTTCTACGTATCCGATAAAACTGACGTTGGCTTTTAAAACGAATACACTTGCCTTGGAAATTATTGATTTTCTTAAGCAAGCACGCTTCCTTATGCTTATATGTGTTTGATTAAAATAACTTATGATTAATTATGCGTACCCTTGAACTTCTATTTGCTTTGAAGCTTTCTTCCTTCATGTAATCCTAACATTTCAATTATTACATATAAAAATACCCTAATATTCGTCCGTTCTCACTAAATGAATTAAATTAATTTTGCGCGTAAATTATTTGCTCTTGTTGTTGAAATTTTATTGTATATACCTATTTACCCCTTTGAATCCACAACATTATATATATATATATATATATATATATATATATATATATATGAATATATGAAATGAAACACGGAAATTTCAAGAAACGTCTATGAACAATCTTCTATTCATTCAAATACATCTTTTTTTATACACATATTCAGATATAAATAACGCTTATAGATACAATTTACAACTTAAGATTAGACAAAAAATTTACCTTATGAGTACTTACGTATTAATACAATCTTCACATAATCATCATTAATTATTGGAAAACTTCTAAACGTTTCATATGTGAATCACATGACTTCATTAAGTTTTTCTGGATAATTCAAATATTTTTTATTATTATAATTATTACCCGGGTCACCGTAGTTGATCAACGACACTGTACAGAAATCTTTGTAAGGGCCAAAAATACCTTGAGCTCTGAACTCAAAGTTGCTGAAATCAGATTATCCATTTCCAAATAAATGTTATACAAAAAAAATTAAAAACTTATTCTAGCTAAATCTACCTATAGGTTCGAAACTAATTTGTACTTGCGGTTTGAATCGATAAATTCTTCTTTATGACTACCTGTCTTCGCTTATAAAAATATCGTTTCCATTGAAATTAACGGCAGTGAAAATTTCTTGGTTTCATTTGAAATTTCCATTTTTAATCAATTTTCAGACGAAGAAGTATCAGTTAGTTTGCAAAGTACATTTATTTTTAATAGATTAAAATAAGCGTGTAACTTTGCATTAATATCTTTTATTTTGAAGCAAATAAGTTATGCCTTATATTCAAAGTTCTATGTTACATGTGAAACGCTGACAGAATGAATCAATGAATGAATGGCCGCTCTATTCCAATTCAACTCGTAAAAATTAGATTTCTTGGCCTTTTGCTGGTGAAGGTCTTGTGTAATTTAATAAAAGAAACAATCACGTCCTGAAGAAAGTTTGGTAGTGATTCATACAAGGAAGAGATCCTTAGTTGAGGAGCATTTAGATTTCTAGTGTTTGAAGTTTAAAGTATTAAGAACTGGCGAGTCTGCAGTTATTTCAAGGCATCAGAGACCAAAGGTTAGAATAATTTTTAGAGTTTGTGATTTTTGCATGAAGATATTTAAACCTGCAATTAGTATTTAATAGTTTTATTGTGGGAAGTAATCATTCCTGGGCTTAATTAATTTAAAATCTCAAGATTTCACTAAGGAACTTTATTTGAACCACAAATGGCAATATACATGTATCATTGATAAAATGTATATTTTTACAAGGGAGAGTATACTCTGACGCTGGATGAGCCACATAAGTTTATTCTGGATATAAGTTGAACATTTGTTTTTTAGTTTTAGTAAAGGTTAATACACTAATCCATTTGGGCTGGTGAAGTGGATTCTTGCATTTAGGTATGAAATTCTGCGTCTGTTGTGTTGAGAAGCAAAGAGATATAATTTTAATTTCACTTCACAAAATTAAGTGTCCTACGTGTGGAGCTTAGAAACATAGAAACACTCCAGCTATATTATATATAACTGTGATGTTTGGGGGCTGAAAGGGTGGTATTTTTCATTTTGAAACTGATTTGGCATTCAGCATGTGAAAATACATCAATCAACTGTTTTAAAGTAAATAGTTTAGAATGTAATAATTTTTCGGTAAATTTCAGGAAGAAAAAATTAAATTTTCATAATATTTCATATAATTATTCGGAAAATATAGTGCATGACATACAAGAAACATCTCGTGTATAATACGGCATTTAAATTTCATATTTTTAAACACAAATTTAACCTTCTTATTAAATTACAGACAAGTTGGTAGGAATATTTCTAAAAGCTTTTAGCTCGTTTCAAACCGTTTTATTTTTCCTTGTATTATTAAATAGGGGCGATAAGACTTAAACAAACGACAGCAATTTCAGGTAGTTTAGCCGTCAATTAGTGCAGCGAGAAATAAATTTATTACTTCTAAAAAGGACGTAAAACTTGAGTATAACCAGAATAGGATGGGGTAGAAATCGTCCGTTATACATCGAATATTGAAAACTAGGTAACAGAAAAAGGTGATTTGAGTGCGTAAGTAAAAGTGAGATGGAGATAACGTGTTCGTTAGAGGCGTAGCTTAGATGTTAGTTGTCGTCGTCTTGGGGTAAATGCCAGGGTTCTTTTGAGTATCGATTTTTAAGAATACTACGAAAACATTAGTACACGTGCGACGGTCGTTAGCTTCAACTTGATTTTCAGAGAAGTGTTTTTAAATTGTGTAAGTAAGAGTGGTGGTTGGAAAGGAATGCGTAGAATTGTTGTTTTACGTGAGTTGTGAGTGTGGGGCTATTTATGGAAAGCAAGAATTTGGCCTCGTTAATTTTAGGAATTGTAATAGTCTTTGAAGGTGGAGGACTTGGATATAAGCCGCAGCTTGTGAAAATAATGCAATTACTTTGGAGTAAATGTCGGCGCCTAATCAATTTGGTTTATTATCAAAAACTCTGCTCATGAAGAGGTTTGAGGAACCGCAGTAGTTTGGTTGACGATAGAGAACCTCGTGGTAAATTTGGCTACAGCAGAAGTTGGATAAAGCAATTCAAGTTAGAGTTGTTCGTGCATGCAGCAGTTCCAGGCAGCAGGCTCCTTGTGTAAGTATGTATCTCAGGTAACTATGCTTTATTGTTGTATTAACTAAAAGGACAAAAGGAGAAAGTATCTGATGGAATATTTTAATTTGTGTTATTTTTAATATTTTTGTGTGAATAATTTATGTTATTTGAAATATTTTATTATGTACAAGGTAAAAGGGTCTGTTTGAATATTGGTGTGCAAAATTTAGCACTAAAAGGTCTAGGTTTAACTATGAGCTCGTATTGAAACAGAGATAGAGTAAGAAGTGTGTTGAATCCCTGTTACTTTTTTTTTATTATTAATTGGATATTATCAGGTGTAAATATTGATCTTGAAATGTACTGTTAAAAGCGTCTATAAAAGGGGAGGTATATAATTTTTACAAAAGGTTTGAAAGAGTAAAATAATTTAGATTATGGCTTGTCCTTTTTACATTAATTGGATATATTATATGGTGTAAATATTGATCTTGAAATGTATTGTTAAGGGTGCGTCTTAAAGGGAATTTGTAAATGAGGCGAGGGAAAGAGAGGAGACTAATTTTGATTTTGGGTTGTATATTCAATTTAGTTGGAGTGTAAATAAATGTTGTCTATTTATCGTAGCAGAATTTTTTGAGTAGATAGTTTATTTTCAGGAAAATGAACAAAGTAGTCGTGGCAAATTTTATAAGCAAAGGTCCCGGAATAGGAAGCAGCGAAGATAGCAGTATTAATAACGCCCAAGTCGTGGGGCTCGTAGCAATTATAGGCACCCAACGTAGGAATCGCAGTATTAATGGTGCCCAAGTTGTGGGGCTCGTAGCAATTATAGACACCCAACGTAGAAGAGCGCAGCAAAATATATATATATATATATATATATATATATATATATACAGGGGGTCCCAAAAGTCATGGTCCAAATTGAAGGGTTTGATAGCTGAGATTAATACCTATTCAAATAACTATAGATGTTGTTATTCAATTGTTGATGGTTTCAAAGTTATAACAACTTTTGCGTTTTGTGTCAAAATCGTGCAGAACTTCGAATACTAAATTTGCAATAAAAGAAATACTGCCCTTTTGAGGGTAGTTCGTTTTCTGTTGTATGCGTGAATGTTGCGTGTTTAATAAATGAGGACTTCCTCAAACATTTACTTATTATCGCAAGAGAAAATCATAAGTTTTTCATAATTTTGGTACTATGAAAAATTGTGCGTGTTTTTCAAACTGAAATTACTCAAAAAAAGTATTACCATCGAAAAGTGCACACCTATCCAAAAAACTTCATTGATCTATGCACTTTGTTTAAAGGTATAACTGGTAGGTCTAAGATTAAATGCATGGAAAATTTTTGGTTAATTTGTAGGTACAATCCCAAGAACAGCACTTTTCTTAAGGAATTCGTAAGTAATAGCCAACTTATAATTTTTGTAAAATATGAACCCAAAATAATCAAATGTATTTAAAATTCGTTTACAACAAATGTTCGAATGTCCTGCCACCAGTTCTTATACATAAACGACACCGTTTCTTAAAAAATTTCGTTTTAAAAACCTGAAGGCATAACCGTCTTCTCTCGGCCTTCCAACGGCTTCGCGTATTTTTCTACGAATTCCTGCTTTTTTGTGGCATGTGAGTTATACACATTTTCTTTCATATAACCCCACAAGAAGTAATCCAGGGGGTTGAGGTCGGGCAAACGCGGTGGCCAATAGATAGTGACTCCTCGTCCTACCCGACGATTGGTATATGCAAGATTTAAGTGTTCCCTAACATTACAAGTATTGTGTGCTGGAGCGCCATCGTGTTGAAACTCACCCAGGCTCAATGCACAACGGTACCTTCACTTTCTTCGACACGAATTAAGCGATCTTCTGGAAGATATCCCTCTAGAAACTAGGCGTATAGTGTGGTTTCAACACGATGCGGCGGCTCCGTGGCGTAGTTGGTATGTGTGTTATGCCCAGGGTTAAAATCCCGACACGATCCGCTTGAAAAATGTTCGGCGAGCATTTTTCACAAAAATACACCCTCGTTCGGATGAGAGGTAAAATGTAGGTCCCGTGTGTGAGTGTTGTCATGCACGCTAAAGATCGCTACCTTGCTTGGAACAGCAAGTTTTCGGCAAAATTCAAAACTTTTCCAGGTAAAAGAAACTCGCTTTCTGGTCAATGTAGTACCTTCGGGTGGAGCACTGAAAAATCAAATGTAAGGTTTCAACACGATGGTGCTCCAGCACATAATGCTCATAATGTTAGAGAACACTTAAATCATGCATATTCCAATTGTTGGGTAGGACGATGAGGTACTATCTATGGGCCACCGCGTTCGCCCGACCCCAATCCCCTGGAATACATCTTGTGTGGGGTTATATGAAAAAAAATGTGTATGAAACACATACTACAAACGAGCAGACCCTTTGTACAAAAATACGCGAAGCCGTTGGAAGGTTGAAAGAAGACCGCCTTCAGGTTATTAAAACGAAATTTCTTAAAATGGTGTCGTTTATGTATAAGAACTAGTGGCAGGACATTCGAACATTTGTTATAAACGAATTTTAAATACATTTGATTATTTTGAATTCATTTTTGCGAAAATAATAAGTTGGCTATTTCTTACGAATTCTTTAATAAAAGTGGTTCTTGGGATTGTACTTGCAAATTAGCCAAAAATTTTCTATGCATTTAATTTTAGACCTCCCAGTTATACCTTTAAACAAAGTGTATAGATAAATGAAGTTTTTTGGCTAGGTGTGCACTTTTTGGTGGTAATACTTTTTTTGAGCAATTTCAGTTTGAAAAGCACGCACAATTTTTCATAGAACCAAAATTATGAAAAAATTATGGTTTTCTCTTGCGATAATAAGTAAATGTTTGAGGAAGTCCTTATGTATTAAACACGCAACATTCACTTATACAACAGAAAACGAACTACCCTCAAAAGGTCAGTATTTCTTTTATTGCAAATTAATATTCGAAGTTCTGCACGATTTTGACACAAAACGCAAAAGTTGTTATAACTTTGAAACCATCAACAATTGGATAACAACATATATAGTTATTTGAATAGGTATTAATCTCAGCTATCAAACCCTTCAGTTTGGACCATGACTTTTGGGACACCCTGTATATACACATACACACACACACACACACACACACACACACACACATATATATATATATATATATATATATATATATATATATTATATATATATAAGAAATTAAATTTTTTCTTGGGTATTAAGGTCTAATTAACTACGTAAATATTCAATAGGATGATTTATTTTTTATTACACTCCAAACGTTTCGGCTGAACATATTAGCCTTTTTTTTTTGGTTGGTTTTTCCCCCTTATTTTATGATATTGTGATATATTTTACTTAGATTTTGTACATCTGAGCAGTCATTAATAGCAGTGGGATGTTTTAATATATATATCATTTCTAGGTACTCTCTTTTTCTTTTATTGTGTTCAATTTTTAGAATTTTTGTTTCGTTGTAATTAAATTTGTGTTTTTCCCGGACTTCGTGTTTAGTTAAAGCTGATTTGTTTTATCATATTTGTGTCCGTTTAATCTGCTTTCAAGGTATTGTATGCTTTGACCGATATAAACATGTTTGCCATTTTAATTGGCATGGTATCTTATATATTGTATGAGTTTTTTTATTTTGACGTGTTTCATCTTTTAGCTTACTGTAGCATTTATTTATTAGATTGATTCCTTTATAGGCTATTTTAAGATTGTGTTTGTTTAGTAATTTTTGAAAATTTTCGGATAGGTTTGGTACATATGACATGGTTATGTATTTTATGTTAGGATTGTTTATTTTTGAATTTTTTATTTGGCTGCGATTATAATAGTTTATGATACGGTTTTTGAAAATATTGTTTATGAGATGTTGTGGATAATTATTTGCAACTAGGATGTTCTTAGCTTTTGTTATAGCTTCATGCCTGTATTCCGGATCTGACTATTTTATAGCCCTATCAGCCAAGCCTATTATAACCGATTTCTTTTGCGTTAATGGAGTTAATTGGGAGCTATAGTTTAAGTATCTACCCGACCAAGTTTTTTAGTATGCCAAGTTCTAATTTTATTATGTGTACGATGTAAGGTCATATCCAGAAAGTTTAATTTTTCGTTTTTTCCCTTTCAATTGTGAACTATATTTTTTTGTTAAAATTATTAAATACATTTAATATGTGATTACACTTGTACTTTGGTATTACACATATGCAATCGTCCACATATCTTAGATATAAAATTATTGGATATGTAATTTGCTTTATACTTTCTGTTTCAAGTTCCTCTAGTACTATTTGTGCTATAACACTGGACAGGGCCATGCCCATAGCACAACCATCAATTTGCTGATAGAACTGGTTTTTAAATGTAAAATATGTGGAAGTTAGAACCGTTTTTACAGCATTACTAAAATCTTTTACGGGTATGTCAGTATATTTTTTTATTTCCGGACATTTGTTATTGATTAATTGTATAGCATATTCAATAGGTATGTTTGTATAAAGTGACACGACATCAAGGGATATTAGAATATAATCATCTGGAATAATATTTTTAATTTTTTCTTTGAATTACCATGAGTCATTTATAAAGTACTCGTTTTTGCCTGTTATGTTGCTCAAAATGTCTTTTAATAAGATGGATAATTTGTTAAATGGGGATTGGACAGTTGATACGATAGGTCTCATTGGGATATTATCCTTATGTAGTTTTCGTAAACCATATAGTTTTGGTGGTATTGCATTATTTGTTATGAGGTTTTTACAGGTAAAATGCTATACAATTAATCAATAACAAACGTTTGTAGTAGTCCTGTTCTATTTCTAAAATTTGTGTTTCATCGAATGCCGGTTTGTGTTTTGTGGTATGTGCATGTATGGCAAGAGCGCAGTTATTTTTCCAAGTTTTGTGTCACTGCGGTGTTGAGTCAACCTGTCTCGAAGCCATTGACTTGACTGTCCAATGTAGAAATAATTGCAACTGCAACGAATCTTGTATACTGTGTTGTTGCACATAATGGTTTCAGTCTTGTCTTTGAGATGGGTGAAAATGTTTTTTATGGATCTGTTGTAGTAGTATGTGATGACTATGTTGGGTCTTCTTAGTGTTCGAACGAGTAGTGGTGTTAAGTTTTGTATATAGGGTAATTTTTGTATATAGTATCTGCATTTTTTTTTTGGTATTGTAAGTTATGTTGGTGTTTAGCAGTTGATTGATTAATTGTATTGGGTATCCATTATTTATGAAAACTTTCTTTAATTCTTGGATATTGTTATTAATGAATGTTAGATGGCTAATTTTTGTTATGCGTTGTTTTAATGCTAATAAAGAGTTGATTTTATGTTTATTTGAATGATTGGAAAAGTATATTAAAATCTTTTTTTTTACCCTTCATTCAATTCCCCTTTGATAAATATGTCTTTCCATTTAATTTTTTTAAGTAAATGAACAAAAACTGGCATGATTTGAAAAAGCGCCCTCTAACATATTTAGAAAACATTAGAAAAATCAATTTAGTCGTTTTTCTTGATCCCTGAGAAATTCTCTTTCAAACGATTCTAAGATCATTAAATTCCAACATGGGCATTGTGAGATAACCCTATTTACATGTAAACCAATTCACCAGGTCCTGCAGCTGTCCTTATGCGATCTACAGAAAAAAGTTTCAAATAAAAGTTGTGAATAATATAGATAACTGCCTATTCGCGTTTTGAGCATAATACCTTGTGCTTAAATTTTGGGAGAAAAATTGAATTTTGTTGTTGACCTTAGCAAATACTCCCCCTCGCGGTAGAAATTGAAACTTAAAAATAATTTCCAGCAATTTCTCTTGGCCACTTTACTTAATAAATTTCTTCCGCAAAGTTCTAGGCCTTATACTTTATGATATACAGCCGCGCGATACGCTTAATGGAACACCGGTATATATATATATATATATATATATATATATATATATATATATATATATATATATATATATAAATTAATCTTAAAATTTCCATGTTAAAAAGTCCCACGCCAGAAATGAAAACTTAGGCATTCGGTTTTTTTTTAGAAAGAATATGCCACAAGTTCAAAAATGACAAGAGTACGATGTTATAGTTTTTAGTGGTGAAGGATTGGTACTGGGGTAAAAATTCCTGTAGAAGTTAAATTCCCCAAACAAAAAAAACTTTAAAAAGAATCCAAACACAATTAGGTAGGATACAAAAATGAAGAGTTGATGAGGATCTAGGTCCCAATAAAGTAGCAGGAGGGATCCGTAAAGAGCTAGAGCTGTTTTCAATTAAAACTGTTCTACTACTCGTACAAATAAAGGTTTATTCTATTGCACATAAAACTATAATTAAAAAAATAGTCGCAAAGTTAGTAGTATTACGTAATTTTATTACATATCTTTTGATAATGTTTCAATGAAAATCAAAATATTGGTTTAACCTATATCCAAGCTTTGGTCGGTTGATAATAATGCATTACCATACGTGTGCTGGAAATATTACGTACAAAGATAACATATCAAGATTATCAAATAAACCACCTTTAAATTACTATTACGTGGAATTATTAATCACTAAAATAATACCACTTCACAAACAAGATGTGACGTAAAAAATCAATTTTAGTAATATATTTCCAACGTAAATATGTTTCTCGGAATTTGCAGCCGGTTTCATTTTGTTAATAATTTCATTAAAAAACCCACAAATACACGTTATTTGCTGAATATAAGCCTTAGAAACGTAAACGATGTGCGATGTTTTTAACGATCGCTTGATTCATAAATAAATCCAAATCTAAATACAAAAATTTCTTGTTTCAATGTTGTACTTCTCTTTCAAAAGTATCAGCGTGTCCTCTATTGGTACGTTGATAAACAATGATACCACTTCAAAGCTCACTAGTACATGCGCTTGAACTCTTTCGGTACTAGTAGTTGGATAAAATGTTCAGCATTCTTAACGTATTAAGTTGCCATTTCAGCAAGTGGCTGTAGATGTCGGCTAAGTATTTCGCAAGGGGCTATAAGGCCGATCCTATTGAACTCACGATTGGTCGTGGTGGTGGTGGTACGTAGTCCTTCTTTGTGAATTTTGGGAAGACCATCTAGTTTTGGGCATCTTGATGATTTTTCTCATGGAATTAGTTGTTCTCGTTCCTCTTTGCCTATAGGACTTTTCTTGATTTTCATCCTTGTAGTCTTTTCCAGCTATGTTGTTGGGTCGGAGTTGATAGGTTGGTATGCTTCGTCATTAAGTAAAGCGTTCCCTTTATCCGCCGGTAGAATAATAATATCTTCATTCTGTCGTATACTTTTCAACGCAAGCCATTCTTCCTTAGTAAGGTTCTTGGACGATGAGATGTTCGTAATATTTTGGAAACATCTTACATTTATAAAAAAATCCTCTATACATTCAAAAACATATTTACTTTACACACATTATCTAAGTAATCCACTTCACACACTGATATAAATACCGCTTATGAATGCAATTTACAACTTAAGTTTAGAAAGAAACAGTATTTTATCACTATTTATGTATTAATGCAATCTTCACCTAATCCTTGTTAATTATTAGAAAACCCCAAAATATTTTATATGCCAGTCAGAAAATTTTCTTTAAAATTTTTCTGAATAATTTAAATATTCTTATATTGTCCAGTGTCAATATAGTTGATCAAGGACCTCGAAATTGTTAAAATCAAACCATCCATTTACAAATAATTTTTATACGCAAAATAAAAACTCATCCTAGCTTAATCTACTTAGTAATACATAAATGACTTTTAGCTTTAAAACAAAGTTATACCTACGCTTTGGATCGTCAAATTCCTGTTGATATAGTTATCTTTATGACCACCTTCTTTTGGCTATTTTACAGATCGTTTCTATTGAAATTAACTACATCGAAGCTTTTCTGGGTATAAATTTTTAGATTTTCATTTGTAATTAATCTACATACGTTGAAATATCTCGCATCAGTTTTGGAAAGTACTTTTTACACATTAAAGTAGCGGGTGCCCTTGTACAAAGATACTTTATTATTTATATTGTAGCAATAAGTCGTCGTCGTACTTCATAAAATAATTATCTATCGAATGTCTCATAACTTAGGTTCAAAACTAATGTTTAAATCTTGAATGCCGAAAATTGTTTTAAAGATATTTTAAAGATATTTTAAAAGACAAAATATGTATAAAACAAACGATTTTCTATTATCGGTATCAGATATTTGGATTCATCATCTAATGGTGGTTATTTTATAATTGGAACCCATTCGGGGTTTGGACACTGAACGTATATGGTAACAATATCTAATTTGATACGATTTCCTACAATACATTTCGATTAGAAAGAGAATATACTAAGGATTTGGATTGTTCGGACCTGCACGTGATGCAGCTTCAGGTGAAAATATGAGAAACTGCTTTTCATGCAACTAGGCTCGACAAAATCAGAGAAAGTTCTCAAACGTTGAGCATTAGCATGAAACTGATGGATCCATCATTCAAAGTTTTGTCTGTTACGGAGTTGCTACTCAGTGGATTGAATGATACTACCTACATTTGATTTTCCAATGTTCCACCCGAAGGTACTACATTGGCCAGGAAGCAAGTTCTTTTTACCTGGAAATTTTGATTTTCACCGAACTCTTGCTACTCCACGCAAGGTAGGGATCTTTAACGTACGAGACAACACACATAGAAAACCTACATTTTACCTCTCATCCGAATTTGTGAAAATTCCGTGTCGGGAATCAAACCCAGAGCATTGGGCTTAGTACTCACACCCAAACCTAGTAAACCACGTAACCGCCCAATCTTACAGTATTCTTACATGTGATTTTCCAATGCTCCACCCGAAGGTTTTTTTACCTGAAAAATTTTGAATTTTGCCGAACCCTTGCTGATCCAAGCAAGGTAAAGATCTTTAACCTGTGTGACAACACTCACACACGGGACCTCCATTTTACCTCTCATCCGAACGAGGGCGTATTTTTGTGAAAAATGCTCGCCTAACATTTTTCAAGCGGACCGTGTCGGGATTCCAACCCAATCTTACAGTATCCTTATATGTGATTTTTCAATGCTCCACCCGAAGGTACTACATTGGCCAGGAAACGAGTTTTTTTACCTGGAAAATTTGGAATTTTGTCGAACCCTTACTGTTCCAAGCAAGGTAGGGACCTTTTACGTGCGTTACAACACTCACACACGGGACCTCCATTTTACCTCTCGTCCAAACGAGAGTATATTTTTGTGAAAAATGCTCGCCTAATATTTTTCAAGCGGACCGCGTCGGGATTCGAACCCGGGTCCTTGGGCGTAGTAGTCACACACATACCACTACGCCACGAAGTCGCCTCGAATCTCACAGTATCCGCTAAACGGTCTCAATTTGTCTACGTACAATTTTCATGTTTGACCGATTAAAGAACAGTGGTCCAATCAACCGCAAGAAAATTAAGAGAAGAGAATTTGTAGGTTTGGTGCAACAGTGAAACTTTGTTTCTAATAAATATGTGGTTTCGATACATGCATCGGATACAGGGCCGCAATTAAACCACGTTATGGGGGGCAATGTGTAGTGGTGAAACAAATAGCGCATATGTAGGTATTATATTTTTATGTGAATACCCAAGTATTAGTAAGCGATCACGAAAATAAATGTTCAAAAAATGCCGACTAAATCAGAAAATTTGCCGACAATCACAACCGTGTGGGGTTGTGATCCTTCCCATATTTACGGCCCTGATAGGATACGTTTATTGTGCCGCTTTTTAAATGGATTTGGAAAACTGAAAAAAAAGATTAAAGATATAAAAGTACTAAGATATGCAGAACTGAAGTGACCATTACCTGCTAAGAATGGGAATTTATACAGAAGAAACTAGGAAACTAGGGGAGAAAAAAAGAAGATAATTACAGAAAAAGTAAAAAGCTATAAGCTGAAAAATATGGAAATTAGAAAAGTATACCAAGATAATATAAAGAGGAGGATGGAAAAGAAAGTAACGATCGAGAAATGGAGGAGAAATGGAAACAGTTTAAGGAAAATATATTAACATAAAAACAAAGAAAAGCAGGTGGTGGGCGGAGGAAGTGGAACAGAGTGTAATGGAAAAGAAAGACAAAGAGATAAGATATATTCAAACAGGGGTTGAATAAGACCACAAAACTTATAGAAAGGCACGGGATTAGGTAAAAAAGGTGATCAAGTACGAGAGGTAGGAAACACAGGAACAGTTTCGTAAAGCAACGAGTTAAAACTATAAAAAAAAACTAGAAATCATTCTAGGGCCAAATAAAACAACTTAGAAGAGATAAGGTGCCGATGCAATTGGCAATAAAGGATAAAAAAACGGTCAAGTGATAACAAAAAAAAAGGAAATAATAACAATGTGGAAACAATACTTCGAGGAATTACTAACCTTATATGATTTTCCAATGCTCCACCCGAAGGTACTATATTGGCCAGGAAGCGAGTTTCTTTTACCTGGAAAATTTGGAATTTTGCCGATCCCTTGCTGTTCCAAGCAAGGTAGGGATCTTTAACGAGCGTGACAACACTCACACACGGGACCTCCACTTTACATCTTATCCGAACGAGGGTGTATTTTTGTGAAAAATGCTCGCCTAACATTTTTCAAGCGGACCGTGTCGGAATTCGAACCCGGGGGAAGTACTAACCGCAGAACACCGAGGAACAGCAGCATGAAGAGGGAGAAATTAAATATAAGAGATGGAGGAGATGCAAAAATACAAAAACATCACAGAAGAGGAAATTAAATCAGTAGTAAATAAGTTAAAATTATGAGGTGCACTGGGAAAAGATGAAATAACAACAAAAATGATGAAATACACAAGCTCTACAAAAAATACAAAGTCAGTGGTAATCTTAAGCGAAGTAATAGAGCAAAGAAAGATACCGAATAAGTATAACATTGGTATAATTATTTACTAATAGACAAAAAAAAAGGAATGTGAGGTGAACATTATAGAGGGACAACTCTTTCGAGTATACCAGGAAAAATTTTAACGACGTCCAATCTCAAACAGAACAAGAAAAAAAGTGGAGAAAGAATCGCAATATAGGTTTAGGAAAAAAGAAGAACGCAAGATCTAATTTTCATAATGAGACTAATGGGAGCGAAAGCAGTAAAAAAAAAAGAAAGGCATGTATGCCGAATAGATCTTTAAAGGCCTTTTATAGGATGGAAAGTAAGGATATCTGGGAAAGTTTAAGGAAAAGAGGCACAGAGAACAGACGATGAATTTGATCAAAGTGCAATACATGAGCAGCCGGATTAAAGTAAGAATGGGCAACTGTGAGTTAGAGAAATTTGAAATGCAAACAGGGCTAAAACAAGGATACGTACTAAACCCAATGATATTTGCAGCAGTTATTGACGTGCGCAGTAAAGAAGAGCAAGAGGAGAAGTAGAAAGAATGAAGGTATGCTACATGAACATCAGAATAGTAGAAATACAAGAACTGCTGTTTGCGGATGAAGAAAAACTACAGTATAACGTAAGTATATATAATGAAGAACTGAAAATAGATAAATATGGAAAGTAGTATCATCATCATCATCGGGTCTTCAAGTCTTAGAAGTGGTTAGACGCGTATTTCTATTGTTTTCTATTATGAGCTAACCTACACATTTCCCTGAAGTTCCCACAGCCTCTCACTATCTGTGTACAATAGTTTAATCTAGATCTACCTCTACATCTCTTTTACCTTTCTCTGCATCTCTGCCGCGGTATTTCCTCGTGCCTTAGTATGTGTTCTATAATTCTATCTCTCCTATTGTTTACTGTCTTCCACATATTTCTTTCTTCCCCTACTATTTCTAGTACCTCATTCTTTTTAAAAATTAATGCATAAAAATTTTAAAAAAATTTAATTAAAAATTAATATGGGAAAAATAAAAGTACTGATAATAGCTTGGGAAGAAGGAATACAAGGGAGGATAAGAAAAACAGGATGGAACAACAACACAATAAGATCAACCTTTTTAGGCAAAAAGAAATTCCCTGAAAAAGTAAAAACAGCAGTGTACAAAAATAAGGCCGGTGATAATATATGGAGGGAAATCGTGGACACTGACTTAGAAAAGTAAGAGCAAAATTATTGCAACGGAAATGAGATTCCTAATAAATCGAAGGGATAACGAAAATAGGTGAGAAATGCAGAAGTGACAAAAGAGCTAGAAACGAAATCAATAATAGAACTAATAGAGGAGAGGCAACTTGAACTAAATGGACACACACATAAAATGGAAAAGAAGAGGTTGTCAAAATAAATATATAAAATAAAATTACAAGGTAAAACCGCCCGGATCGACCAAGGAAGATATGGGAAAAACAAGTACAAGAGACAGCAGACAAGAAAAATAGAGCGGAGTAAAATAAAGAACTTGGCCCAGAATAGAACAAAATGGAAACAGGTTACAAGGATATAATAACTGTATATAAAGGATGATAAAAATATATAGCAGTAAGCCCGGCAACATAAGGTATAAGGGCATCAGGTTAAACAAAACATAATTGTACACACTCGCGCATACACGCGCCCACACGCACACAGGCCCACACACACAAAATAAAAAAGATTTTATTGGCAAGTAACTCAAACGAACCGTCTGTTATTTATTTGTTATTAAAAATATGTTGGATTTCTCCGCAAATGTAATATTCCTGGTCACGTATTCATTTGCTAATAAAGACGTATTAGAATGCGTTTACTTATTCATGCGTTGCCATGTTTGAGCATGTTCTTAAATAGCTAGAATACTAGGTTGTTCATCTTTCCCGATAATGTGTTAATATTGATGCAATTTGTTGCGTTTAAAACCTTATCTTCACTCGTTTCTTTCCAATTCTGGACTTATAAATTTAACATAAAACATATTATACGATGTACACATAATTATTTTAGCTAAATGGTATCGGATTATTGCAAAATGAGCTTCTTTCTTATGCATTAAATTAAATATAATTTATTTACAGTGTGCTCGCTATTGGATTTTTGTAAAATAGTCGATTTACTCCCATAATTGGTGGAATTGTTTGATTTTCTTAACGTTAAAATTATTTACATTTATTCTACGACCCCTATGGCTTAATCTACCTTAAACTACCCTCTTATCATAGCAATATATATATATATATATATATATATATATATATATATAGACACACACACAAATATTAGGTAATTGCAAGGCATGTATACACCTTGTAACAACTTTTGCCCGTGTCTAAAATGATAAAAGTATTTTAGTTAACTCTGAATTTTACTCCAGCGATAGAGTGATGAACAGAGAAGTTCACTGTAAAAACTACACCCGTTTAAACACTAGTTGTTATGAACCTGAGATGGTGTAGGAACCCCAAGGTAAATATCCCTAATAACAAAAAAATGACTATGAGCAGGATAAGTGAAATAAATACAAGTTGTTACAATACATCAGGTAACAGCCGTTTGCGTCTCAACATAATAATAAAATAGATAATAGTATTTAAATGAACTTCTGAAGGTTTCAACATTTTACTATAAACACTAATGTAAATAAAGATCACCTCTATAAAAAATGTATACTCGTATAAAAACATATCAACTGTTTAATAAATTTTTTTATTAAACAAACTGAAAAAATTATAATAAACGTGTTTATAGTGTGTGCATTAGGAAATCTCCTTTTTGAAGTTCTTAAAAAATTTCAGTACAACAAAAGTTTTGAAGGTTTAATTCAATAAGTCTGAGATATTAAGTTTGGTTGAGTAAAAAGAATTATCTTTATATTACATGATAAAGGATAAAATATCTAATGGTTTATTTAAAATCTATGACTAAATCCTAGATCTTTAAGTTAATAAAGGAATGAACAGTGATTTAAATATGGTCAAATCTGTTTCCTTACAAATTTGCATGTGAGTTTTTAAAACAAAATTTTTACTTCAAATTTTAATTAGTGAGATACTTTCTAATGTAAAAAATTAAATTAATACAAAGTTGCATTTAACAACTGTGGCAAGATTCTTAATATTTAATTTTAAGGATAAAATTTGTAACAAAAATAAAAATTGTCAAGTGTCCTATAGTTACTCTCTAGAAACAAATACAAATAGCTCATTACTTTTAATAGTTTTTATGATAGTTCTGGTTCTAGAACATTTTAAATAAACGTGCATTAAGAATATTAAAAGATCCTCGAAAACAAAAGTCCAACCACAGGAAATTTCTAGTTATTATCAGACGACCTGCGAATGTTTTCAGATCGACAAACAGCTTTAATTTACCCGTTGATTGAGGAAATCCTTTTTTTAACACACCATAAACAAACTTCAAGGCTTCAGAATGAGCTGCATAAGAATAAACCATAAAACTTTAAATCTCCTTACAAACTAACAACTGCCTGATGCTTAATTAGATAAACCCATTATGTAGATAATTCATAGATTATATAAAACTTTAGCAATATAAAACCATGATAATATTACTTCTAAAGTATTAATCTTCTAACGATGTTAATCCTTGAATTACGTAAAACTTAATAATATTAAACCATGACAACGTTATTTCTATAAATGTTGTTACTTAAACGCGCTCTAAAAAGGCATTAAAATAAAATTTTGTATTTATTGGTTAGAATGAAATGCGGGATTTTCTGTAGGACTTTATTCCATCTACAACAAAGCAATTCACCAGTCGTGCTTCAAGCTAAGCAATCCCATCTTAACTCGTCTGATATTTGAACACGATCCACGTTCATTACGTCTCGTGTCGTTTATCCGACGATACGCAACGTACGTTAAAACAAATTTTTAGAGATCGCTAGAAGTATGGCTCATAATATTAGAGCCTTATATATTGCGTAATATCAAACCCTACTTGTGTTTATTCTATAAACAAACGTTAATGCTATTATAGTACGTGGACATTTGTACAAATGGGAATCACATATTCATATGGGATGGAAATAATGTATTAAAGTATTATTGAATAGGTTTAACATTTCAGACATTCAAATAGAGTTGACTATTTTGTCTATTCTTAGTCTTTTAAATTCCGGAAATCGTGCTAGCAGAGTGGTACGCTCTGAGTACAAAGTAAAATGAATTTTTATGAAAATAGTATCGATAACAAGTCTGTATTGAACCTTATGAGCATGTAAATCAAGTCGAGTTTCTTATACTCGTTCTAAAGTGAATTTTGGGTGTTTTCGGTAATTCGTAGTAACATGTTCATACTTAAGAGATATTTTTAAATTATTAAAACATAAAGCGCTTAACTTAAAAAATTACCAACATCGTGCGAGATTATTTTGGACACCCTGTATAGTTAAAAATATTTTCTTGAGATCGATGTACAGCGATACTGCGATCTAGGAATTGAAAAGATAGTCAATACGTCTATAATATATACTTTTCTGACTACCACGTATGAAATAACAGATTGGACACTTTTTGGATACTCTAGAATGCGAAGATAAATATCACTCTAGAGTGCGAAAGTAAATATCACTGTAGAGTGATATGCCGGATGAGATATTAGTACCTTAATTACCTAGACGACTCAACATGTCCAATGTCAAAAACACCATGTAAGGTTTTTAAGGGAAAGAGCAACAGTATACGTTTATTCAAAATATTCTTCCTAATTTTTTTCTTTAGTTGTGGTCGTTGGAAAAATCGTGTACAGCACTCGTGTCGAAAGTGCCATTTCACACTCTAGTACCACAAATAAAAACAAGATTAAAATAGAAATTTTATTAGCCATTGTGTTATACCGTTGAAACATAAATATAGATATATAAAAAATTACGACATAGTTGAGGTAAACTATTTTATGTATACTACGTGTTCGGATTTAGAAACAAATAATATTGCATAATGCATCCTTTAACTTCTTCGTATGTTGGTAATGAAAAATTCCGTGAATAAAATTTGTGATATGTGCAAAATATTTATTGCATAAGCCGAAATGAGAAACAAATGCGTTCGTTTCTTCTGGATGAATTACTATATCTATCATAAATGGTTCATTGTTGTATGAAATGTCGTGCCAAACCCGTGCTCAGGGTTGTTCTTGATCACGGACAGGTACCCTTTGATGTGGCATGTTTTGATGAAATAAATCCCTAAAATACGTTTTTGCAATAAAATATTTTTAATCAATATCACAACATAAATTCTGAATAAAAGCCAGTGATTTACAATGAAAGTAAGTACATGTCTTTATAAAAAGATGAAGATGTTACGTTTCTAACAATAGCTTCCATATTATTCTATGCTGTTAGTTAACATTTTCAACATTGTAAGAATTTAATAAGAGTAGTAGGATTGGATGGGTCTGGTGCAGCGCCTCACGCCTCAACGCTCCTCTCAGCGCCTTCCGATTACATGTAAATTCCCATAAGGAGGATCTGCTGGGAGGGATTTCCTCCTTGCTCCCCTCCTTGCTCGGACACCACCCACATAAGCCATTTTGATTTCGTCACACCCGCCCGCCATTTTGATTACGTCGTAAAGGTGATTAACAATACACGAATTAACAGGAAAAATAAGTTAATAATGATGCAACATAATTCATCTACAACTTTATTAAAACAATACATATATTTAATACAGACATTTAATCTATCAACAAAATTCATTTCAAATAAAAATAACATTCTGTCGAGTGCATGTTAAATTGTTATCTTCGTGCAGTAGGCAATGACTTAAACCATCATTCTTCTTTTGCAGCTGCTTTAGGCTTGTAACTCCAAACATTTCCACATTTATAACATTAGTGCAGAGCATACACTTGGATATGATACGTTGCTTTTCCAGTCCTTTCACATAAATTGTAACATGAGGCGGTATAATAGTTTGCAGGTATAACGTGAGAATGTCTGATGATAACAGATTTGTTGATGGGTTTTCCCAGCTAATCCTGCAAGTGCTTTCTGAAGCAATGCGCAATGTTTCTTGAAATTTTCACTCAAATAGCTATAGTCTAAAGGCATCTCTAATATTTTGTGCCATACTTCGTCGTTTTCCATATCAAAAACAGCTACTTCTTTAATAAAAAATTCGCTTGTTTTATACTGGAAACCTTGTATATCCAGGATGTAAGCCATAGTGCTGCGTTCTTGTCGATGGTTGATTCTCAAATAACCAAACTTGAGGTAACTCCATCAATATATACTAAAGCAAGTCTGTTTTCTTAATCCAGCTTATCCCCCCACCAAGCCATGCAACCAGTAGTTCCTGCCCATGCTTCCGTTTCCGTAAAACTATTTCCACTAGGTACGTGTCAGGGTGCCGCTGTGGTCTGAATTTCTTCAGCGTAGAAATACCCTTGACTTGGTCGTCCATTTAAATCTTGTAATAAATAGGTTATCGGCCTCGTTTGTTGTACTTTAACGATTTTGAATAGTTCTGTACTCCAGTTTGAATAAAAATATTCGATCAAATATTGCTTTATATTTTGATATACGTACAATTTCTCCAACGTGATGTAATTTCTTTCGGCTTGTAACACTTCTATCGCTGATTTGGAGTTTTATTCTTTCTGGGTCTCTTCCGTTTCCATAGGGGTCATGTTAATAGCTCGATGTAGTGTATTATTGTATTCTTCCATACCCTTAGGCAAAATATCCAACCATCCATGACTGCCTGCAAGTAAAATATTCTGTACAACTTGTATTTGATTGTACTTATTATAAGCAGAATATAAATAAGAGGAGTTACGTATCCAACCAGTTTTGAGACGGAATCCTAATGACGAATAAATACGCGCATATAAATCTGACAATTATCATAAACAACTACAGGTGTTGGTTGTGAAATATCTGCAACTAACGTTGCCTGTGCGATAAGATATATTGGAAAAAATATTCAATCGGCAAATGTTCAATTGCTGGGGTAACTTGGCAACCACAGGCTGCTTCCCCCCCTTCACAATCACTGAATGTGGGAGAAATTGGGTATATAACTGCAAAACAACAGAAGGGGACCGAACTGCATCTAACAAAAACAGCGCTTATGATAAAAGACAACAAACATAGAAACAAGACTAAATGGTTCGATGACGTGTGTATTGTTGTTGAAAATAAAAAAGCCCTTTCCTTAATTCGTATACATTATATGAATCAAAAGCATATACGATGACGGAATCGTATTTTTGCTCAAAATGGTTCGATGACGTGTGCGTGTATTTCTTGCCCTCCGAGAGAAGATGATGATGAAAGTGCGCTATTTAATTCGTATACATTGTATGAACGAATGCATAATAGAGACGATGACGGGTTTGTAGTAATTTAAAATAACTAAAAAATTAAAAAATTAAATACTAACCAACTTCCCGCCGCCCGGACGTGTCGGGGTAATAAGAATCGTTTATTTATGAGAGGTCGATGTAGAGGTCAAGTATGTGTGTAGGCGGCGACTTCTTTGTATGCGAGTTTGTAATGATTTAAAATAACGCAGAGATTTCAGATCGTCGGGCAAAAAAATACGGGGTCACGATTATCTCATCGGACACGTGCAAGACGTTTCAAGTAATCTTTTAATAATTTGAAAAATGTTACGCTCGATATGTCGTAGGCAATTATAATGAAGTATAAGGAGAATAAGGCTGGGGGGGAAATAATCGCAAGGTTTTTATTACAGGTGTCAATAAGAAAAAATTGCGTGCTGCGTTTGTATTTGAAAAAAAAAATTTCTCCCCTACTACGAATAATAGTTTCGTCGTCTTGGTAAAAAGAATATCCAAAATATTTTTCTATTTATTATTGTGTAATTATTCGAACGGTAAACATCGTGTGTCGAAAGTGCAAAAATGTCTCAAGCTTCGGACGAATTAAAATTCCAGACGCGCCTACCTCAACGCGTGCAATTTTAAAACAATTGAAAAGTGCTTGCAACGTAGGTCGAAAACGTCACTATGAATCGATGCTGCTAAATCTGAAATGTAATCAGATTGTTTCTAATGCAAAAGCAAGCGTGATAGGGCGATCAGAGGGGCAGGTATTAGTAAAAGAATGGATCCGGCGATAATACTAGTGCGAAGGACGACGACGAGGGTTATGCGAACGACGTCGAAGTCGACGATCCTGCTGAAAATTTCGATAGATTAACATCAAAGAAGAATGTCAAAAGACGTAGAACGTCGAACAATATCGTGTGGGTCGATTTGAAATCGGCTTTCGCCCGCAGGATACGTTCGAGTGCTGTGGTCAATTTATATCACATAGATCCCATGCAATTTTTAGAAGATGCATTCGCCCTAATAGAGCGACGTTTGAGAAAATGTTTGAGAAAATTCGGCTCTCTTAAAATTAATTTCGTGTTTAACAGTGAATACGTAAAGCCCAACGCATCAACATCATCGTCTTCAGAAGCCGTGGATACATCGTCATCATCATCGTCGTCATCGCTCAGACATTTTACTACTAAAATTATAAAATTTTAAAATTGAAGACTTTCAAACTCAAGTTAAACCCGAAGCCATTCAGGAATTGAACAATAAACTGGGCGAATATACCGAAAAGCAGAGCGGGTTAGCTCTTTCGAGAATATTAAATTTAGGCGTCAATATAAATCATGCAGGAACATATAGTATGCATTCTTAAGGAAGGGGATAAGAAAATTGTCTACGAGATGATATGTTTATTTTTAATCATATACGTTTGTAATATAGAAGAATGTTGACGGTCGAGGATCTTACGAAATTACCGCTCGAGTATATCGAGAGGCATACAAGTAAAGACGTCGCCAGAAATTTCGATAAATTACCGGAGTATTTGCAAAAACAATTATGGACGCATCGCTATTGTTTAGCGCATGGCTTACAATCGTCGTCGCATGCAGATCAGATAGATGGACCTCCTCTGCAAATAAAATCGTGTCCTGAATGCGCATGTTCTACCCCATATGTACGCGCGCACAACAACACATCGCAGCCCTGCAATATAAACCTATGAATGCAATTAAAAATGCTCATTGTTCGAAATGACTCCTAAAGGACCGCCCGCAGCCGTCGCAGCATATCTCGCCTACCCTTTAATATGTAATAATTACCTATACATATTTAAACCGAGCGTGCCCTCCTGGCAAAGAAATCCGGTTCCCGTAGATCTTCCGAATGCATTCGTATGTTTCGAGGTTGTTGAAAATAAAGACGTTTTGGCATTGTCGAAGTCCGAGTCGTCACAACAACAACAAATAAGATGCTCTCGCTCTAAAGATTGGAAACGTATGGAATTAATTACCATGCAGCTGCAACAGCAATGGCAGCAGCAGCAACAGAACCATTCGGAAGAGGTTCCCTTATCGCCATCATTATAATTTGAATTAGGGCCGCTATACTTGCGGCCACGTCCCCAATGCTCCACCCGGAGGTACTACATTGGGTTTAAACGCGAAAAATAGTCGTGCTCCTAATTTATTCTTACTTCATAGTTGATTCACTCTAAATAAAAACTAAATAAAAATCTAACAAACCTAAAAATCTAACAAACCTAACAAACTCTAACAATCTAACAAACCTAAAATCTGACAAAAACTGGAACAAAAACAAAACAAAAACTAAAAACAGGGTTGTAAATAATGGTATCCCTAGCGCTGACTTTCGAGTGTACCCGATCAACAAGCAAAAATGAGAGGGGGAGGGATCCGTAATACCGGATAGCAGACGCCGGTTCTGCTTACCAGTGCGACCTGAAGGGTCGTCTTAAAACTATCCAAATCTAGCTAACTAATTTAAATCCATCCCTAGCTTTCCCTATCGTTCCCTAACTGATTTACATTATTTTTACAATCTTCGCAATTCTGCTCGTCCTTCCCAAATATATACTGCAACCAAAATGGCGACAGAACGTCAAACAAAACAAATAAGCCACATAATACATGCTATATATAAATAAATATAAAGTGTAAATATAAAATATAAATAAATATAATTATGTAAATATATAAATAAATGTTTAATAAGCGTTAAGCATATAGCAGTGCACAAAATAGCGAAAGCATCACCCTATTTATCAGGTGCACTCGCACAAGCATTATGTCGGCTAGCGCCTTTACACACCAAACGTGCTTCTTAAATTATTTCAAAAACTACTAATTAATGTAAATAATGCTTGTGCGAGTACAGCCGCCACAATTTAAGTCTTACCTCGATAATAAAATTCTCCAGCATCCGAAGATCTGGTCGTCTGTAACTTACTTCTAAAGGTGGGACGGGGTGCACTGCTAAAGTCCTGGTGGGTATGCACTAAATGTTCTTGGGGGGATCACAATCACTATCACTTCACTTTCAAGTCCTGGGGGGATGCGCGGTTGCGCTCTGTTTTATTATCCTTGTTTACTTTATTGATTTAATTTAATGAGGGTTTATGATTTATTTGTTATTGTTTATTTGGTATTATTTATTCCCGATTTTCCGCACATAATTATGAAGATAGGCAGTGATTGTATTAATGGAGTGGGGGTTTCTCGTGCATAGTGGACATTTTGGTATAATTATCTTTTTTTTTTTAATTATTATTTAATATCAGGTTTTGGTTATGCTCGTATCCTTACTCACGCCAAGTCAATCTAAAATTTTTCAATCCTCCCACCAACCCCACCGAATTTTTACACGCGGTCGTCATTGATTGTCTAATCTCGCGACCCTTCCGCGAATTCTTTTAAGGCTGTCCAGAACGCCTTCTGGTTAACCACTTCCCGACTTCCTCTAGGCTCTTTGGCCATGCCAGACCTAGGATAGCAAGTTTGCTATCAGCCAACCCTCGATTTCCCGCCTCAAGCGGGCAGTCGAAGAGCACGTGCTCTGCGCTTTCCGCGCCCTCACCGCATTCGCAGCGGTCGCTGTTGGTTAGACCGAACCTTTGTAAATACGCCTTCAGGGCGCCGTGCCCTGTTATCAACTGCACCATTTTGTGAACGAGCTTAACCTCGATCTTACCTCTGGCTTCTATGCTCGGTATGAATTTGTGGGTCAACCTGCCCGTGGCAGCGTTGTTCCACCTCTTCCCATTGTCGAATTGATTTTTCGCGCAGCTTTCTTTTGATTAAAGACCTCGGTATCGACGAATGTGATATTCGAAAGTCGCCCGTCGCCGCCTCTTTAGCTAATTCGTCAGCCCTATCGTTTCCTACGTTACCATTGTGCGACCTGACCCAACAGAACTTTAAACGTCGAAACTCTAGCGCCGTACGCGCTATCCTCCAGACGTCCGCTTGGAGATCTGTCGAGGTGTTCATGTTTGTTAAAGCCGTTAGCGCCGATTTACTATCACTGATTATATAATACTCGTCTCTGCCCGTATGGTTTATTACGTAATCGATAGCCTCTCGTATGGCTACCAATTCGCACTGGAAGATAGTGCACCAGTTCGCGAGTTTGGTTTGAAACCGAAACACCTCCCTTTCCTGCTTATACACGACAAACGCCGCGCCTGCTTGCCCATCGTCCATACGTGAACCGTCCGTATAAATTCTGATACCCATCGCGTCCTCATCACCTTCGACAAACTCGATCCCTCTAATATCAGCCGGGTGCCCTAACTCAGATACAACAATCTTTCTTGCAATTTCCTATTACCAAGATTAAGATCTTCGATAATTTCGCGCCCTTTTCCTATATTTATTAATCGTCTATCTCTAATCTCCTAACGACATATTCGATAGGAGAGTCCTACTGATCACCAGGACAGCCTCCGTGGAGGTGGTCCTGTACGCCCTCGCCGCTTTTACCGCGGTTATGCGTTGTACGCTCGTCAATTGACGCATCTCCCGGACTTTACAACCTTCTGCCCATACAGAAGCTGCGTACAGTATTGCCGGCTCAATTGCTCCGGCATAAACCGTCCTCAGCGATTCGCCCCTGAAACCCCACTTTATTTTAGCCGCCGCCATCATTTTGTTTGATATTTCGCCGCCCTTACTTTTTACGTATTGTACGTGCGCTTTCCAATTTAATTTATTGTCGATCTTGACGCCGAGGTAGGTAATACAATCTTTAAACGGGATTTTCTCCCCTCCTAGCTCTAACCTAGGAGGTCTCTGTCCTGGTTTCGTGCCGAAATAAAGCGCCTCTGACTTCGCCGTGTTAAACTTTAATTTTACCGCCTGCGACCATTCGTGTAATTTATTAAGCGCCTCGTTCGGTTTTGTGCGCATATTCATTAACAATCTCGATCTTACAATTAAAAGTGTGTCATCTGCAAACCCAACGATTGAGCATCCTGCGGGCAACTTGACTAAAGATGCTCTCATACAACAACTTCCAAAATGTGGGACCAGAACATGACCCTTGCGGGCATCCCCTTTCCACCTCACGCGACAGAACTTCACCCGGAATTTCAACCTGTGCTAATCGCCCCGAGAAATAGCTCTTGACCAAAGACATCAAGTTTCGCGGACAACCCCTACGATCTAACTCGCAAACGATTAATGGCCACCAGGCAGCATAAAATGCTCCTGAAATGTCCTAAGCAACAACGACACAGTACTCTTTGGCATCTCTTGCCTGCTTAATTTCCCCGACAACGAACTCTAACGCGTCGATAGTCGACTTGCCCTCCACGAAACCAAACTGTCGGTTATTAAAACCGCCGCTGTCTCGCACTAGGTGTTCAACACGCGTAGTCATAACGCGATCTAAAACTTTCCCCAGCACCGGTAGCAAGCTAATTGGACGATAGCTGCCCGGATCTGACGCATCCGCCTTTTTAGGTTTGGGTATAAATTTCACATTCTGGATTTTCCAGCAACGCGGAAAACGCCCTTTCTAAACAAAGATTAAACAACCCAACAAAGACACACGGGGCTAACAGGCACGCCTGCAGAGCTGCGTCTGA
This sequence comes from Platerodrilus igneus, assembly GCA_036346225.1. Taxonomy (NCBI): domain Eukaryota; kingdom Metazoa; phylum Arthropoda; class Insecta; order Coleoptera; family Lycidae; genus Platerodrilus; species Platerodrilus igneus. Next base: position 11,620,799 of record JARFIW010000003.1, read on the forward strand.
AGTGATTCCATCATGCCCCGGTGCCTTCTTAGGGTTCATCCTCCTAAGAGCCCTGACGACCTCGTGAACTAGGATTGCCTTATCGGCACCTGTTCCTTGCGCCTTTGCAGCTTCCCGACGTATTAAATCGTGCGACCCTTCATCCCCCTCGGGATTATCCGATGGGAAAAATTTCTCTAGTAAATATTCCGCTGTGGTTTTAAAACCTTCCGTGTATTCGCCATTTGTTTTCTTTATATTACTGAGCGCGATTTTTTGTTGTTTTCCTCTAATTACGCGGTATGCGGTTCCCCAGGGTTCTTTCTCTGAGTTTTGCGTGCAGAATTCTTTGAATTTATTCGTTCGCGTTTCTTCTATTAATATTTTATATTCGCGGTAACTTTGATTATATTCTATTCTCCGTTGTTCTCTTATATCTCCCGAGGCGCGTTGATAGCGGCGCCTTAGGTTACGCCCTTATCGCCATCATCAGAGACGTCGTCGTCGTCGTCCGCGGTGTCGAGAGACCTTTTAATTTATAAAAGTTATCTAGGAGGAGGAGGAGGAGGACGCCTTCAACGACGACGAGAAATAGAAAACGTAGATGGATCCGGCGACGGCGAGGACGGCAACGACGACGACGACGACGGTGCCGAATGGTTGAACAATGGATGCGCGGGCGATTGTGTCGGAGACGGAGTTGGCATCGATCCTTTTCTGATGTTTAAAATAAGATTTAAATATAATAGCAGTTTTACGGAGACCGTATGGTACGTCATGCCATGGAATCATAAACGAATCGCCTTCGAAAGAGAAAGAGAGACGAGAAAAAAAGATCGAGAATTTGATAGTTCAGATGGTGTATGGACGTATTTAGAACACATCGTACTTATGCAATTAATAGGAGCGTGGGCATACTACATCTATTACAAATATAAAATAAACTATGCGCGCATGAGCAACATCGTTTGCGCTCGAACGAAAACCTACGCATGCAAAATAATTTTCAGTTCTAACCGGGAGGTATCTTCGTTCAGGGTGTGTATGTGCGCGTGAAATTTTGCACTTAATTAAATAGCAATTATGGTGAAGTATATTCAAGACGAAAATAATCATACAAGTGGTGACGACAGTCAAGTATTTTTAAATAACGATGATGATGACGTAATTTCGTCATCATCATCATCTACGTGTGCAGTATCTGGATCGCCGCAAGTTTTGTCAGGTATTCATGTCTACGATAACGATCAGGCGATGGATCCCCTGATATGTAGCACCAAATACCGATTGAATTCCTCCAAAGAGAATGCGCAATGGTGCGCTCACGGTCATACGATCGAAGTGGGCTTAACCAAACGAAAGAGCAATATGGATTTTAGCCCTGTTATCAGACTTATATGCCCCAACAGATTTTGTAAAGAAGGCGAATTGCAAATGGACGAAAACGAGTGGAAAGATTTGTAGTCTATCAATATCGAACATAAATTTAGAAAATTTTTTTTCCAACCGCTCGGATACTGCCAAGGTTGCATCTGCAGGCGCTACCGCCGCCTCCGTAGTCGCAGACGTATGGCACTGGAGGCGTGAAATGCATCAGACGATCGACGGATACTTGGAAGTGGAATTTAAAGACGAATACGAGTCCATTCATAGAGTCGAGGTGCAAAAACTGCTGCGGCTCTCGCCGCATTAGAATCAACAACAACAACAGGATCCGGATACAATGTTGCGCGAATTTCTCTCCCGCGAAGAATTTGCAAAAGTGTTTACTCTAGCGCCTCTTATAATACTCAAATTAGAAATATTGAAAGGACAAGATTTTCAAGAGTTCTACGATAGAAATATAGAGTGCGTCGCCACTTGCCTTCCCGAAGAGTTCGGAGCTTACGCGTATAACAGGTGCAAGAGCAGTAGCGGCGACGGCGACGACGATGGAGGTGAAGGCGTCCCCCTCCTCGAGGATGCTGGACTTTATTCGAACGTGCAGGAGCAAATCTTATGTCGAGTCGAGATGATAAGCGAATACGTATTTGGAAATCCATCCCTAAGTACCCTAAACGTTCTTTACGACATCAACAGACTCGGCTTATTAGAAATCACGCGCCATTTCCTTCACAAAATTGTCGATGACGTATTATGTTTATATCAAAAGAATTTAAATGTCGAAATGAAACCTTTGTATTTTAAAGATAGTGTATGATCCTTTTTTGTAAATAAAATTTATTCTGTATGTAGTTATTTTTTTATATATATATTTAAATTGTTACGTTATTGCAGGAGAGATGTTAGTCAATGTTGGTACACGGGGTGAAGGGTTGTTCAACAACCTCTTAAATAAATTGCCCTTCGAACTGCACCTTCCTGGTCATAACTTCTGCGGTCCCGGAACCAGGCTACAAGAGCGTTTAAACCGCGGAGACAAAGGTATTAATCCTCTAGACGAAGCGTGCAAGCAGCACGACATCGCGTATTCGCATCACAAAGACGTGGAGCGCAGGCACGAGGCCGACAAGGTCTTGCAAGAAGCGGCTTGGCGGCGAGTCAAGGCCAAAGATTCTAAGTGGTCCGAGAAGCTCGCAGCGTTGGGCGTAACGGCTGCAATGAAAGCGAAACGCAAACTAGGAATGGGAATAGACAAGAAAATGGCTGTGAAACTGGATCGTCGACAGCGAGGAGGACGACGACGACGACGACAAAAACGACGACGTCGAGTACGTCGATGCTCGGGTAAATTCAAAGACAATAACGGCAACGTCGGCAGAAAATGCTCCTTCAGAGGCGGTCTTATAAGTAAAATATCTAAAGAAATAAGAAAACAAAGCATCAAGAGTAAAGGACACGGAGATGCTTGGCATAATCGTCTCATTTCGAGCGCGATGAATGCCGCAAAAATTATAGTCAACAGGATGGGAGGCCGTTCGAAAATTAAAGTACCGCGCATAATACCGGTGCCCAAGCGAGGAGGCTTATTGCCCTTGATTCCGATATTTGCGGGTCTTTCGGCGCTCGGAGCACTGGCCGGCGGAGCGTCGAGCGTTGCAAACGCCATCAATTCGACCAAAAATGCAAAGAGGTATTTCGACGAGAACGCGCGTCACAACAGAGCCATGGAAGAGAAAAAAGTCGGCAGCGGATTGTATTTAAAGCCTCACAAGAAAGGTAGCGCCTTGTACTTGAAACCTTATCCGGGGGATTCAAAAAACGGATGAGTTCGACGGTGTCGAGGAATGCTAAGCTCGCCACCACCACCACCACCACCACCCTTACACCTCCCATGCGCGCATTGACCGATCTCGATCTGCACAAATATGCTAAAGGTGTTCCGTATTTTAGAGGCGTGTACATGCGAGACGAGTTGCCGCTAAAAGACGCGACGGAAGCTTAGCACCGCCGTGGCGAAACGAAAGTGGTATTATAAATTTAGACGATGGATCCGGTCCGGGCACGCATTGGGTCGGTTATAAAAAAAGGGCCAATACGGTGATATACTTCGATAGTTTCGGAGACCTGAGGCCTCCGAGGAAGTCTTAAGATATTTTCACGGTAGCGATATATATTATAACGTGGAAAGGAGCAACACTTTAACACGATCGTGTGTGGTCATTTAGTGTTGAAATTTTTACATAAAGAACCATAATGCCCTCGGAGCGCTACAGTCATGTCTAGGACATTCACGATCTTCGGGTATGGAAATACCATCAGCAGCGGTACGCTATACCCACCTGTGAGACTGAAGGATGGCGGCACGTACACCTGCGGCTTGGTGGGTCTTTACACGTGCAACACCGTTCGAAATATTTACGAGGGAAATAATAAGTTCTATTACGATAAAGATAAAGAAATCACCATCGACGAGGGATGCTACGAAATAGACGAGCTAAACACGTTCCTGAGAAAAAAGATATTGGAGTCGGCTAAAGCCCACAAAGAAATTAATTCGTCCGTAACTTTGGACGACGACGGATTGGTCGACGGCTTGTTTTCTTTAAGAGCTAATAATAATACCCTAAAGTGCGAAATAAAATCGAAATACTCCGTAGACTTCACGAAGCGCGGCAACATCGGTCGAATGCTGGGATTTCATGATCGAATTTTAGAGGAAGGTCGTTCGCATACGTCCGATCGCGATGTGGAAATAATTTCGGTATCTAATATTTTCGTAGATACTAACATTACGACGGGAGCGTACCGCAATAACCAACTTTGTCATAGCATTTACGAATTTGGCCTAACCGTGCCCCCAGGCTACAGCATAGAACAACAACCCAGCAATATAATTCGTTTCCCTCTGTGCGTGGACGAATTCGATAACATTACGTTGAGACTGGTGGATCATACGGGTGAAGCGGTTAATTTTTCGAAGGATACGTACCTTTGCGTTCGCCTAGAGCTAAGACGCGAATAATAAAATTATTATTAAGTTAAAAATGGGCGTCGTTTACGATGACGAGCGTCAGCATCAGCAGCAGCAGCAGCAACAGACGTTAGCCGCAGTCGTCAATATACCTAAGAAAAAATCCGCGCGTTGGGCATTGTTATCGTCGTTGCTGCCGAAGTCTTCTTCTTCTTCTTCTTCCTCAAAAACAAACCTATATAAAACGCAAAAAACGTTCTCGAAATCTGCAGTCGCACGCAAATCATCGTTAGGCCATAACGAAATAAAAAGCGGAAGAGGTGTGAAAAAGCGACATCATATTAAAAAGAAGAAGAAGAAGAAGAACCTCGCTCTTAGTCGCGCAGACGCAAGTTTCTTAAAAGCGCTCGGCTACAAGCTTTTGAATACGAGAAAGAAAAAAAGTACTAGAAATGGCTAAACGTGGCGGTAAAATACGTGGTGATTTTGGTAGTAGCACGAAAATGGCTTTGAAGAAATTACGTTTCGACGAGGTGGCCAAATTAGACGTATTCAAAAGGCCTCGCTACGAAGAGACAATTTCGAAAGAAGATTATTATTCGTATTTACCCTTCACGCGAAACACAGACCACAGCGATAGAGTGATTATAGAAATCCAAAATTCCGATGCTATAACCGCAACCTACGACAGTTACATTAATATTAAGGGAACGTCTTCGGTGAAAACCGAAGGTAAACCGTATACGATAACGAACAACGCAATATTATTCTTGTTCGATGAAATACAGTACAAAATGGGGAGCACGCATGTGGTTGACGTTTGTAAGCAGCCTGGTATAACGTGCACGATGAAGGGTCTAGCTTCGTATCACAAAAAATTCAACGGTTTGAGCAATAGCACCTGGGACCCTCGAGGAGATACAAACGCCGACATTTTTAAGAACGGACGCTTCTCGTGCAATGTGCCTCTAAAGCATATTTTTGGATTTTGCGAGGATTATAAGCGAGCCGTCGTAAACATGCCGCAAGAGCTTGTTTTAATTAGATCCAAGAGCGACATCAATTGTTACAAGAGCGACGAAAACGAGCTAACATTTAAAATTACTAAAATATCGTGGGAGGTTCCGCATTTAAAGCTTAGCGATGAATCGAAATTAAATTTATTCCATCATTTGCATAAAAATCCCAGAATTGTGGTTTACTTTCGTCGCTGGGAGCTTCACGAGTTGCCGTCCTTTCCGTCTTCGAAAATTCACGTTTGGCGTATTAAGAATTCGAACGAATTAGAAAACCTCGATGGATTCTATTTACTCTTCAGCATGGCAAGTATGATAATGCGAAGCAATCGGCAGCCCAGTTCGATCACTGCAATCTGACAAATTTAAAACTATACCTTAATTCCCAAGAATTTCCACTTCAAGATATGAATTCGGACTTTGCCAATAACGATTATTCGACCCCGTTCATGCACTATTCGAAATTTCCGGAAAACTATTATGCAGGCGCGAGCAATTTGAGCTACGCTCTGCGTTGTTTGAACGACTATCAGCAATTTGGCAATTGTCCCGTGTTCGTGATCGATTGCAGTCGTCAAGAAGAATCTATTAAAAATTCTGCCGTCGATATACGTCTCGAAATCGAATCCAGCAACATTTTCGATCAAACCACTAAAGCATACTGCTTAATTTTGCACGACTCTATATTCGAATACAATCCGTTTACGGAAATCGTCACGCGTCATATTAGCGAATAATAGACATGAAGGTTATTAAACAGAAACAATCTCTACCGGTTGCAAATATGGATCTAACGGTCGAACAAGATGATCCTTATTCCTATTTTGGAACGCGCAAAAAGCACGGAGATCTCTTACCGGCCAGCATAAGATGCATCGTATGCGGACCTTCTGCGTGCGGTAAAACAAACCTGATTTTGAGTTTGTTACTGGCACCCAACGGATTGGAATTTGAAAACGTTTACATTTACTCCAAGTCGCTATTTCAGCCCAAATACGATTTTTTGAGTCGAGTTTTGAGACCGATCAAGGGACTAGGCTATTACGAATTTAGCGAAAATTCTGAAATAATTTCACCGCAAGATGCTAAGAGTAATTCGATTTTCATTTTCGACGACATTCAATGTCACGAACAAAACGCGATTCGTCAATATTTTCAATGAGCCGTCATAAGAATATAGACGCGTTCTACCTCAGCCAATCGTATGCAAGAATACCGAAGCATCTTATTCGCGACAATACAAATTTAATTATAGTTTTTCGCAAGACGAAATGAACTTCAGACATATCTATTCGAGCACATTAATACCGACATGAGCTTCGAAGATTTCAAAAGATGTGCCGTCTAGCGTGGGAAAAAAGACGGCGATGGCAATAAAGCCGGATACGGATTCTTAGTGGTAGACAAAGAAAAGCCATAAACGAGGGCCGCTACCGTAAAGGATTCGATCATTACATATGTATTTAAAATCACGACGTTCGAGCGAACTTTCATCAACGCAATGTCTGCGGCTGCGATGAGACGAGGACGACGACGACGACGACGTCACTCTACGAATTTAAATCGAGCCGTAGTGCAGGCCACTAAAACGATAAGAAAAAGTTTTAGATTTTAAACGAGATCAAAATCGAGCTCAATTAAAATACGGAATGAAGCATGCTCAATTACTAGAACCGTTAAAATCGCTATCAAAATTCTCTGCAAGTAAAATCCTAATTATATTCGACGTCAGAATGCGGAGCACGAATCTGATAATGTCGGCGACGGTTCAGATGCCTTACTTAAAAAGTATGCCGACATCCTGTCCAAAAGCGAGGATCCCAATATAGACGATACCGGAATCGGCATTCAATACGACGACCTTTCGAATAAATGGTCTATGGGCAATTCAGAGTTAGCTATTGCAGACGACGGATCTACGATTAATATTAGAAATAAAAATATCCTATTACGGAGGGCTTACTTCGATTGTTAACTTATAAGAAATCCTTCGAATAAGAAAACGCCTGCTGGCAATCCTTCCGAGCTAGATGTAAAAATTACATCGATATTTTGAAGAAAACCAATGCATATAATAAACTGTTTCGCAAGGATCTGCCTAAAACGCCCAAATATAAAAATTATATCGTTCCGAATTTAACACCGTCGCCCGTGGCGACTACAATATCTACGCCTCCTCCTCGCCGCAGCATGCTTCGTCGCCGTCACCGTCGTCGTTGTCGTCAAGAGAGATGAATACAGCATCGGCGACTCCTACGATTCCCATGCAATTACGATCCAAAATAACGAAGAAAAAGAAAGGTCTCGGTATGGATAATTTATCGAAAAAAAGACAGCCATCGAGTAATATAAGCAGAATTTGGCGATACAAAAAATTCGATAATTCTAATCATAATATAGAATACGTTCATTGGGACTCGCCGGCCGAGCTGGTGAGCCGGCTTCGTTTGTTGATGGCCGAACGTTCGGCGGGCAACAATAGCTCTCAGAATCAAAACGAATTTCTTTCTATTATATCCGAATTAAAGGAGGCGAAATTAATCGCCTAATAAAATATACACGTCCTATAGAATAGTCTCAGAAATAAAATGGTCGTCGATAAATTTGGGAGAGCGTATGTTGCCAGAGACTCTGGAGGCGGAGGGTTTGGTAATACCGCTGCGCGCGGGCCTCCTGGTGTAGGCTTTAAACTAACTCCGGAAGGCGATTTCAACATAGAAAATAGAAAACTTTGCAACGTAGGCAATCCCGTGACCGGAAGGGATGCGGTAAATAAACGAAGCGCCTTGGTATTGGACGAGGACGATAAAATAGTTAACTTAAAGGATTTTAGAATAGTGAATTTGGCCGATCCTAAAAAATCAAACGACGGCGTAAACTTAAAATTTTGCAGCGAAGAACTCAATCTGCGTATAGGCAAAGCATTGGAAATATGTTTGACCGCTTCATCTTCGGGAAAAACGCATGCTAATAAGAAACTTAAATTTGACGCCAAATCGCGATCCATTGTAAATTTGCACGACCCGCAGAGCTCGGCGATGCCGTTAACAAGAGATACGTGGACTCGACGTTGTCAGAAAAAGCGCAAAATTTTATGAAACTAACCACGATCGACGACGGTAAGGCCAAGAACTTCGACTCTCGAGGCTGTCAACATAGGCGAGGCCGAAGATGAGCACGATGCCGTTTCTAAGTTCTATGTGGACGCGAGAATACAAAATCTTATCGAAGGTGTCGCCATTCACCGCGATAACGTGATCATTCGAGATGTATTGCAATCGGTCGTTCAAGTGTTGAACGAAGTTGTTTTAAACACGAACTTCCTGATTTTCAACCACTTGAAATTAGACGGAGTCAAGACGTCTGCTGGAGACGATTTACAATTTCACAAAATTAATACCGACGTTATAAGACACCTGCACGTGTTATTGGAGCAAGATAAAGCCTCGTCGTCTAACTCTCATACTCGTGTCAAACCTTAAAATGTCTAAGAAATATAACGATAAGGAAATACTAGTGGATGAACTGCACAGAGGGGTTAGAATAAATTTTCCACGTCGAAGAACGATCATCAAATCTTATCACGACTTATTCCAAGCCGATATTGCTGAATTTATTCCATATTCGAAATATAATAAAGGGCATAAGTATATTCTACTCGTGATCGATTGCTATTCGAAATATTTATGGACGAGACCGCTTAAATCCAAGAATGGCCATGAAGTCACATCTGCGATGCGCGAGATTCTAAATGAAATTAAAAGATCGCGGCCGCCTTTACCGAAAAATCTGCAAACAGATAATGGTACAGAATTTTATAACGGCCAATTTGCACGGCTGATGAAGGAATATGGCGATATTAATCATTACTCCACATATAGCTCAATCAAAGCCGCCATCGTAGAACGTGCAATCAGAACGATAAAAAACAAACTGTATAAAGCTTTTAGTCTGAGAGGCAAATGGAAGTGGATTGATATAATCGATTCGATTGTATCGAAATACAACGATACGGTGCATTCGGCCACTAAAAGAAAACCCAAAATGTGACCGCGAAAACGCGTCTGAAAGTTTACGATAAATTAAAACTGGCGACTAGAAAACCTCGTTATGCTATGGACGACTTTGTACGCATTTCAAAATATAGAAGTATTTTTCTAAGGGCTACAATGCAAACTGGAGCGAGGAAACGTTTAAAATATGTAAAGTGTTTCGAGCAAATCCGACTACTTATTTACTCGTCGACATGCATGGCGATCCAGTATTGGGACAGTTTTATGAAGCTGAGCTGCAGAAAACGAGAGTTCCAAATATTTACCTTATCGAGAAAATACTAAGGCGAAAAGGAACCAAAATTCTCGTCAAATGGTTGGGCTTCCAAGAGCCTTCCTGGATTCAAAAAGCTGATCTTATATAGATTGTTACATTTAAAAATAAAACATTTGTTTTTATATTTTTGTTATATAAATATGTTACATTTCAAAAAATAAAAAATTTGTTTCTTTTTTTTGTTGATTTTTTTATTATACATTTTTTTTGATCTTGTAAAAAATAAGAAAGATAGAGACGCTACAACTGCGATACTTTGACATGCAGCAGCACTTAAAATGTATTATTTTAGTTTATTTTATACATAATATAAAAAAAATAAAAAATACAATGCAGTTTTTTATCTTGCCTTGTTACAATATTTTAATTAATTTTTATAATAAATATAAAAAATAACAAAATACAATGCTGTTTTTTCTTGATTACAATATAACAAAGAGAGCCTCTACAACAGCGCTTAAAATATATTTTAAATTAACTTTATACATAATATAAAAATTTAAAAAAATACAATGCGGTTTTTATAATATAAAAATACAAAAGACAATGCAATTTCTTTATCGTTACAAGATTTTAATTATTTTTTATAATAAACATGCAATTCACAAAATAAAATATGGTTTTATTCAAAGGTCCTTTATTAGATAGTGCCCATGAGGCAAAATATCTATTCCGTTAGATAAAATGTATCTTTTATCATCTTGATAACTTAAAGCAATTTTCGTCTGACGTATGGAATATACCGTATGCAAATATGATCGTATGCTATTTTGGTCTCGTTCTATGACTACTTTATTTCGTAACGTATCGAGATAGTGATCGAAACAGATTTGCCGATCGATAATGTACTTTTTAACACCCTTAGCCTTCTTTATTATCTCACGGCCTTCTATTTTAAAGAGTACATTTTCGATCGAAGGCCTACAAAGTGCGTTAAAATACGACCTCTAGTTTCGTCTTTCATAAGACCAATGACTTTTTTATTAATTAAAGGAATTTTATAGATGTTATCGGGATCATAAGCGCTCGTATCAAATTTTTCTAGATTCGTCTTTATACACTCTTCATAGAAATCATTGCACGTCACACTATACAAAAGGCTGTCGGTGTCCATGTAGCATAATTCGCAATTATTTGCAAATTTTGCCTTCATGAAATTGTAGTGAAAATCATATAATTCAATTTTTGATAATTCTAAGATGGCCATACCTATGTAGATAGGTTTGTTGAACTCTATCTCTGTTTTGCTCAATTCAATCGCGACCAGATTTTTGTCAAAAATCGTCGCCGAATGGAAATTTGGTTTGTAAATTAAAGATAGAGCACCATACCGACCGCTCCAATGAGTCACTAATTTTATGACACGTCTTTTTCTAACATTCTCCATTGTTTTACCAAAAATGGAATTGTTTGCAAATTTATATAGATTTTGTGCAAATTCCGTTTTAGCCTCCGTGCGCATTCTTGTATTTAATTCGACAAACGGTCTCAACCAAGGAGTTTGACCGAATTCTAAAACCTTATGAACGCGCGTCATAACTACGCCCGCAGATAAATAAACCTGGAGATTTCTGTAATGCACAACGTAGTTGCACTTTTTCGTGAGGGTGCACATTAATTTTGAAAATTTCGAGCCCGGAGGCGTGCCCTGTTCTGGGCACATCGGCAACTCTTTCTGAGCGTCGTGAATGTCCGTAGGAAATTCCAAGTCGCATTCAATAATATAACCTTTATCGCTCGTAATGCTCACCGTTGTAACATTAAATTTTAATATTTCTTCAGGCGTTAGCCATTTGAAATCCCGTAAGGCAAATAGCAAAATTCGGCATGACCATAGAGATTATTAATATCTCCGTAAAATAAAAATTTATTCGGCTTGGATGGATCATGCGTTGGGGGATAATATTTATTATTGGATTCTACATATCGTTTTACGACTTGAGTAAGGCCCCCGAATGCCTCTTTCGATCATTAAAAACATGTCGACGTCACAAATTAATTCTAGCCTGATTTTAGTATATAATAACATGCTAGACCACGAGTAGCTCGCCAAAGTCACAAAATTTAAGGGATCCAATTTGTATGTTTCAAGACAATTTTTCTAAAGTCTTGGAATATATCGCAAAGTAAAAGAATGTCGCATTTTAAATATAGGTCCGCGTAGTCGCCTAAATTTTTGCATTTAAAAGTGCTCCATACGGTTTGCGCATGAATATATTCCGATTCTTCAATATGTGATTCATTAAGATTGCTATAAAAACATTCTATAGGAGGAAGATTTTCTTCGCTTAATTTCAAAATGTCATCCAAATACTCGTAGGGAAAAATACCCTTGCGCATTAGCAATTTAATGCGATCCGGGTTTAGTGAGCTAAATTCCTTTTTTAAAACTTTAAAAACATCGAAAGACAACTCGCATGCTAATTTTTTCAATGACATTGCCATAAAGCGAAAGGAATCTATGAATCTGAACGTCACATTTGCGTCGTTGTATTTTTTAGAAAATGTTATGTATTTTTCATTATTCAAGGGTATTATATTCATGGGGCCTTCGAAAGCGTTAGCAAGCTCTTTAATAATAAAATGAGCATCATAATTGCTCAAATTATGATAGACTACGGGAATAATTGGAAATAACCTAAAATTTAAATTACAGCTGCTATGCGCAACACCTCTTACAGAACCATTCATGTGATCGTGATCGATAACGTTTGCGTCGTCCGGCAAGAAATCGACTTCGCAAATAAAGCACGTTTTTGCCGTTCAGGCATCTATAGAGGACGTAGCAGGCTCGTTTTTAAAAAATGCGCTCCCATAACATATGGCAATATGTTTTAATTGTCGCACAAACCAAGAAATGCAGTCTGTGCCTGTGTATGAACTGTAATATGAAAGAGATTCGTCATATCCACAATAAAAATAATATCCTATTGAAAACGGAACATGTTCCTGGTATTTGAAAGTGCGTTCTGATTCGGAAGCTCGATCGGTTTTTTTAATAAGGCATTCTATGTCGGAATAAACCGCCATCGGCACAGGTATTTTATACTTAAAATCTTTAAATTGTAAATATTTGTTTTTTTCGGAGGGTAAAATAACACGACACTCGTTAAGTTTTTCGCATACTTGCTCGTGGGCATCGAGACGTTTGCGATCGTAAAAATAGGAGAGACATCTATCGCATACGTAAAAGTGACCCGTATGTTTAGTTAATTGACCTCTCACAAGTGAGGCTAAATTTTTTATAAGACAATAATGATATCTAACGCCCCGTTTATAATCTTTAATATTTTTTTTTAATTCTTCCAAACTTTTTCCAACTTTATCGGCCTCGTCGCCGTCGTCGTCGTCGTCGTCGTCGCCGTTGACGTCTTCGCTGTCGTCAGAATTAAATTTTGATGACTCGTCGACATACGCATCTTCAACAATCAACAGATTAACGTGTTTATCTCGTTTTTGGCTAGTTAATTGTACCGGTGTTACGATGTATCGAGCGCGTTTTAAAATAAGAGCAAAAACATTTACAGAAATATCATTCTGATTTTCGAATTTCGATATATCCGATATAGGCATGGGGCTGACCAAATTTTTCATTTCTGCAAAATGCGGATACGAAGTTGTGCGAGTAGCATGCTTACCTGCTGTAGGCTTAATTATTCCGGCTAAAACGCTCCAATAAAAGCATGAAAATCATTGTTTCTAATGTTTAAACAGGCCTTTTTGTTTTGAATTGCGATAGGAAGAGGCATGAAACAACTCGCGTGAAACATATCATAGCATTTATTAATATTAACATTTAGAAATAATATTTCGGATAGCGTGAATCCTGACCCGTGCATTGCGTCGTTCTCTATTTTATCCAACAAGCGTGTTGCGATATTGCACGCAAACCACTCGTTAAACTTCTCTAAATTGCCGAAACAAATTAAAAGATGGGCGTCGAAAAATACCTAGTTTGAAACTCATTTTCGTTACGCGCGACGGAAAATTTGAAAAATCGCACGCTAACACGACATTAATTTTAAGGTTTACCGAGTGATTTTTAAAAATCGTATACAATTTGGATAAAATTAGTTTTTTACAATCTTCGATAAATAAATTAAGATCTTGATGTGCAACATTAATAATTTGAGCTGTTTGAATTCTCGATTTAAACGCAGACACGATTGGCTTCCAAACCAATTCAGAATGTCGAGGCGTGCTCCGAGAATACATCCATTGTTTAGGAACATTCTGCCGCAGTAGTTTTTTTAATAGATTTTAAATAGCATTTTATATCTTTTCATATGGCATAGAAGATTTTCGAATAGATTCAGATAACTAGCCGAGAGCGAAAAAGAAGTTTGTTTCACCGTTCTTAAAATCGATTCGGTGTTGTGAATGTGTGATTTTAATATTCGAACCCAATTGCGAAATACTTTAGTTTTACGACATTTCGTTAAAATTGCGTGCACTTTTCGATACAACTGTAGCATCTGATCACAACGCATCGAAACGCCCGCGTCCGCTTCGATTTTTCTGTTAGTTAACATTTTTTTTTCGTATTTCAATGCCAACTTTCTGTATTTTGAACCGTGCAATTTTACTAATACGTTTGGCGTATCGTCTTTGGGCGATAAATCGCAGGACCATAAAATGGCTTCTAATTCGGCATGCAGTTCCGTTTTATTCTAACAATTTGTACGAGTTTAAAATCCTATACAAAAGGATAAGTCTATAGCATATTTTTCTGAATCTGTAATTTTAGATGATTTTATAGAAAATACATCTGTCGTTCTAACACATTTACTATAGACAAATAAATCGCCGATTTCATGCAAGCGCATGCGGAGGGTTTTTCTACAAATCAACAAAGAATTAATAAATTGAGTTGAAAACACGAATTCTCTATTTTTTAAGTCCACGTATAGGCAATCGGTTCTTAGAGTTGCATAAAAGAAAATGTCACTTTCACATTTATACTGAAAATTAAACACTGTTTTTAATGGCGATACGGCAGATTGATCTACAAATCTAAATAACCTAATGCCGGCCGAGATGCTTTCGCTAATATTATAAAATGCCTTTCGGTCGTAATTACATAAATTAAAAAGCTTTTCTTTCATACGAGACACGTCGGTGAAGCAAAACGCTATTGTGTTAGAATAGGAATCTTCTAAGCACGTTAAATTGTCGAACAAATTGAACTGCATACAAAATAGAAAAATGGCTCGAGACCCAATCAAAAAACCGTCCCGATATTTAAAGTCTTTTAAATAAGCAGGCAATTCCTTGCATGCGATTCTATAAAAATTATGTGGATAATCCGCAATTAGCATATCACGATTGTAATGGGTTGCTGATCTAATTCTATATTCAATACTCATAACTTTAAAAATCAAGATGTAAAATACTAAAATTATAAAAATTAATTACCATGTATAGGTAGGTATTCTAGTGTGATGACGATACGGATGGCTTTTTTTGCTCTTGCCGTTCTTGATTTTCCTTGGGAGGATCCGTGAGGGCCGATGATGGATCCTTTTGTTTTTCGTCCATGCAGCAGAAGGAAATGCTCGCAGCAGGATTAGGTTTACCTTTAAAATAAACGAATTTCGTATTAGTTTTTAAATAAAAAATTAAAAAATTAAATACTAACCAACTTCGAACGCTCCTAGGTAGTGCAAACAAAGGCATTCCTGTTTATTCAGCTCCTCGATATATTTGTCGCTAATTACGTCCGCGATTCTCTGCGGAAGGAACACAACGCATTCTTCTAATTCGACGAGAATGAGCCGAGAATTTTTCTTTGACTGAAGAGATTTGATGCTTAAAACCTGATAAGGGCGCTGTAGCTCGAGATCTTTGACTTTTACGGTCTTCTTCCTATCGATGCGGCTTACTGAATTGATTTTTTTAATTAAGTCCATATTTTATTTCTAATTACGAATATAATTACATAAAGTTAAAAAATATATTTAAAATTATTACCTGTTTTAATGCAAGCTGCACGATGACAAACACGTTGACGATTCTCTCTCAAAGTTATATTTTACAAGATAAAAAAGCCTTACAAGGGATCCTCTATTTATATCACTCCGAATGACGTACAATTTATTACGCATCTGAATACCGCTTCCCAAGCACATACACGATTAAGACATTAACGATAGCAATTCATTAGAATTAAATAGCATTGCCCTTGTCTGGACAAAAAAAAGCTCATTCAATTTAAAACGTTATCTTTTATTATGCGGATATTGAAATCGCATAAAAATTAATGATGCATATTTTTTATTCAAAGATGTAAGTAACTAAGACATTTTCCCCGACTTGGCATTGATAAAAAATATAAAAATCCCAATCGTCTATATTTCGAGGATCTATAACACCATATTTGTTAAAAATAATGGGTTCCTATATAATTAATGATTCAAAACGATAATGTAATCATGAACTACAGTATTTTCTTTACGCGTTCCAAGAAGCTATCTTTTATGCATACAATGTTTTAATCAAAAGCGATTCCCCGACTTCGATCATAAAAAATAATTATACTCGATCATTTATATTTTAACTTCCGCTTCATACAATGTATACTATACAAAATTTACGAGAACACTTTTTATTCTCTCGGCAAAAATACAATTTCGTCATCGTATATGCTTTGATTCATATAATGTATACAAATTAAGGAAGAACTTTTTTATTTTCAGCAACAATACACACGTCATCGAACCATTTATACCGAAACAATTACATTACTGAACAATTCAATATACACCATCATATTTTCTCATTAAAAAAACGCGGTACAAACGCAACACGCAATTTTTTCTTATTGACACCTGTAATAAAAACCTTGCGGTTATTTCCTCCCCAGCCTTATTCTCCTTATACTTCATCATAATTGCCTACGACATATCGAGCGTAACATTTTTTCAAATTATTAAAAGATTACTTGAAACGTCTTGCACGTGTCCGATGAGATAATCGTGACCCCGTATTTTTTGCCCGACGATCTGAAATCTCTGCGTTATTTTAAATCATTACAAACTCGCATACAAAGAAGTCGCCGCCTACACACATACTTGACCTCTACATCGACCTCTCATAAATAAACGATTCTTATTACCCCGACACGTCCGGGCGGCGGGAAGTTGGTTAGTATTTAATTTTTTAACTTTTTAGTTATTTTAAATTACTACAAACCCGTCATCGTCTCTATTATGCATTCGTTCATACAATGTATACGAATTAAATAGCGCACTTTCATCATCATCTTCTCTCTCGGAGGGCAAGAAATACACGCACACGTCATCGAACCATTTTGAGCAAAAATACGATTCCGTCATCGTATATGCTTTTGATTCATATAATGTATACGAATTAAGGAAAGGGCTTTTTTATTTTCAACAACAATACACACGTCATCGAACCATTTATACCGAACAATTACATTACTGAACAATTCAATATACACCTTCATATTCTCTCTCTCATTAAAAAACGCGATACAAACGCAACACGCAATTTTTTCTTATTGACACCTGTAATAAAAACCTTGCGGTTATTTACCCAGACTTATTCTCCACCTTCTACCCTTTAGACGAACGCGACCACTACGATACCCGAAAACACACTCTTAAAACAAAAACACATTCGCACCACTTGCGCGCCCCTTACGATATTTCATCTTAGACTAAAACGATTACACACACACGCCCACCACGCACGCACGCACCACCACCCCACAAAAACACACACGCCCTACACACCTATACACATAATGATACATACCTTTCTTTTCGAAAATAAAACAACAACACCGCCCCCGATCGATATCTACACACTTTTATCATAAGGGCGGCACGACTTCTACATTAACATCACCGACAAACCATACATACCCTACACCCTACACGCACACACCTGCACATACATACTTCTCTTTTATATAATACGCACACCCTTTACAAGATATTTATGATCCTTTTAAAAAGGGCTGGCCAGCTTCTCCATAGCCATACTATTGTTATCCTCAAACCTAACTAATACTAACACACACACACACCTACACATATATGACCTTCACACATACATACTTCTCTTTTCTATAATACACACACCCTTTACAAGATATTTATGGCCCTTTTAAAAGGGCTGTCACAGCTTCTCCATAGTTATACTACTTATAGCGACTAATGCCGGGTTAAGTAAATTTTAAGTTTGTTGTGAATTTTTTTCTTCACTTTCCACAAGGTCCGTGAAGTTGAAAAATTTTTGAAAATGTACATAGAATTCGTTTGCCCACGATTTGCCCACGTTTGCCCAACACAAATTTTCGTTTGCCCACCTCCCAATAAAATGTTATGAGCAAAAGAAAAAATGGAGCCGAATTTTAATCCAGCACCCCTATGCAAACAATTTTTCAATTCGTTAGTAGAATTTGATTGTCCACGGTTTGCCCACGTTTGTCCAACACAAATTTTAACTTGCCCACCGTTTTAAAAAAAATTATAACCAAATATAAAAATTGGGAAACCGTGAAGTTAGCACCACAATTGCGAAAATTTTCAAAATGCACATACAATTCGTTTGCCCAACATAAATTTTTGTTTGTCCACCTACCAATAAAAAGTTATGAGCAAAACAAAAAACGAAGCAAATTTTTAACCCACTACCCCCATCCAAAAAATTCTTCAATTCGTGAGAAGAATTTGATTGTCTAAGTTTGCCCAACCAAAATTTTTATTTGCCCACCCTTTAAAAAAGTTATAGTTAAATAAAAAATTGCGAAATTTTTCAAAATACACATAAAATTCGTTTGCCCATGTTTGCCCAGCACAAATTTTTGTTTGCCCACCTCGCAAAAGATAGTTATAAAAAAATAATACGGAGAATCATCTGGTATGAGCAATTCTGAAGCATTTTTTACGCATTGAGGGCTTGAATCGTTTGCCCACTCGTGCTTTTTGTTTGCCTATAGGTTAATGTTGTTTGCCCACCTCGCACAGCATAGTTATAAATAAAATAAGACGGACAATCATCTAGTATAAGCAATTCTGAAGCATTTTTTACGCATTGAGAGCTGAAATCATTGGCGCACTCATTCTTTTCGTTTGCCCACTCGTTCTTTTCGTTTGTCCATGCGTCGGTGTCGTTTGCCCACCTCGCGGAATCGAGTAATTAACAAATAAAACTAAAAAATGCAAATTATCCGTCCCGAGAATTCACGACCGCAATTTTTTTATTTAACTATAACTTTTTTAAAGAATGTGCAAATAAAAATTTTGGTTGGGCAAACGTGGACAATCAAATTCTTCTCACGAATTAAAGAATTTTTTGGATGGGGTACTGGGTTAAAAATTTGTTTCGTTTTTGTAATGCTCATAACTTTTTATTGGGAGGTGGGCAAACGAAAATTTATGTTGGACAAACGTGGGTAAATCACGGGCAAACGAATTGTATGTGCATTTTGAAAAAGTTCGCAATTGGGGTGCTAACTTCACGGTTTCAGAATTTTTTTATTTGGCTATAGCTTTTTTTTTAAAGATGGGCAAATAAAAATTTGTGTTGGGTAATCCTGGGCAAATCGTGAGCAATCAAATTCTACCAACGAATTGAAGAATTTTTTGCATGGAGGTGTTGGATTAAAATTTTATCAGATATGCTAATTTGCTGACCAACTAATAATATTTTAAAAAAGTAAGTACTACTTTTTTAATCAAATGCGGCCAGACTGTGTGAGTGCGGCCACGTGGGTTCAATCATATTCCCCAAAAATTTAATTCTTTGCCACCCCCTTCTACCTCCTTTTTTTCAGAAATATCGAGAAAACGCAACCAATATTGTGCGGCCACTCAGTATAAATGCGGCCCATGCGTTCGATTGTAAAAACGTAAAATTTTAATTTTCTAGACCCCCTCCAGTTCCAACTAGAAAAACTTGAAGAAAAGCTGAAACAGGCGACTAATATTGTGCGGCCACTCAGTATAGATGCGGCCACATGCGTTCTATTGTAAGAACATACAGTTTTAATTTTCTAGACACCACCTCCCAACTCCAACTAGAAAAAATTGAAGAAAACCTGAAACAGTCGACCAATATTGTGCGGCCACTCGGTATAGGTGCGGCCACATGCGTTCTATTGTTAGAACGTAAAATTCTAATTTTCTAGACGCCCCCAACCACAACTATAAGAATTAAAGAAACCCTGAAACAGTCGATCAATATTGTGCGGCCACTCAGTATAGGTGCGGCCACATGCGTTCTATTGTTAGAACGTAAAATTCTAACTCTCTAGACGCCCCCCCCCTCCAACCACAACTATAAAAAATTAAAGAAACCCTGAAACAGTCGATCAATATTGTGCGACCACTTAGTATAGGTGCGGCCACATGCGTTCTATTGTAAAAACGTAAAATTCTAAATTTCTAGAACCCCCCACCACAACTATAAAAAATTAAAGAAAACCTGAAACAGTCGACCAATATTGTGCGGCCACTCAGTATAGGTGCGGCCACATGCGTTCTATTGTGAGAACATACAGTTTTAATTTTCTAGACACCCCCCACCCGAACTAGAAAAAAATTGAAGAAAACCTGAAACAGTCGACCAATATTGTGCGGCCACTTGCGTTCTATTGTAAGAACATGCAGTTTTAATTTTCTAGACCCCACCCCCCACCTCAACTAAAAAAAATTGAAGAAAACCTGAAACAGTCGACCAATATTGTGCGGCCACTCAGTATAGGTGCGGTCACATGCGTTCTATTGCAAGAACATGCAGTTTTAATTTTCTAGACACCCCCTCCCAACCCCAACTAGAAAAAATTGAAGAAAACCTGAAACAGTAGACCAATATTGTGCGCCACTTAGTATAGGTGCGGCCACATGCGTTCTATTGTTAGAACGTAAAATTCTAATTCTCTATATGCCCCCCCCCCTCCAACCACAACTATAAAAAATTGAAGAAACCCTAAAACAGTCGATCAATATTGTGCGGCCACTCAGTATAGGTGCGGCCACATGCGTTCTATTGTTAGAACGTAAAATTCTAATTTTCTATACGCCCCTCCAATCACAACTATAAAAAAATTAAAGAAACCCTAAAACAGTCGATCAATATTGTGCGACCACTCACTATAGGTGCGGCCACATGCGTTCTATTGTAAGAACATGGAGTTTTAATTTTCTAGACATCCCCTCCCAACCCCAACTACAAAAAATTGAAGTCAACGAATATTGTGCGGCCACTCAGTATAGGTGCAGCCACATGCGTTCTATTGTAAGAACGTAAAATTTAATTTTCTAGACCCCGCCACCCCAACTAAAAAATTGAAGAAAACCTTATACAGTCGACCAATATTGTGCGGCCACTCAGTATGGGTGCCGCCACATGAATTCTACTGTTAGAAGGTAAAATTGTCCCACCTCCCCAAGCCGCGTAAATAGCATATGGCCCATGTGGTTCCGGCCATAGACGCAATTTCAGTCAAGGCGCAAAATTCTAATATGTAGCTGTGAGAAAATTTAAGCGGCTCCGTGGCGTAGTGGTATGTGTGTGACTACTGCGACCAAGGTCCCGGGTTCGAATCCCGACACGGTCCGCTTGAAAAATGTTAGGCGAGCATTTTTCACAAAAATACACCCTCGTTCGGATGAGAGGTAAAATGGAGGTCCCGTGTGTGAGTGTTGTCACGCACGTTAAAGATCCCTACCTTGCTTAGAACAGCAAGGGTTCGGCAAAATTCCAAATTTTCCAGGTAAAAAAAAACTCGCTTCCTGGCCAATGTAGTACCTTCGGGTGGAGCATTGGAAAATCACATGTAATGTGAGAAAATGGAAAATTACTATAGATTTAAAAAGTTTTCGGAAACGTATACAATATTGGTCACATTAGACGTTCTTCATTCAACCTAATTAAGGTGCACGAAGCCAAAAATTCTTGTACTAATTAGGCGCTATATTTGGCGCCGTTGAAACTAAATTTTGTGCCTTCTTAGCATTCAACGTATTGTAAAAAGTGAATTTTTTTTTGTCAAAGCTCACGCAGTGTCTCTTTCTTCATTTTTTCCAAAAAATGTTGTGCCATAATTAGGCTCCAAACAAAGTTTTGCGCCCACTCGGCAAACAAGTTACATTAAAAAAAAATAATTCCTTTTGCTAAGTTCACAGATAACAACTTATTTTCAATTTAAAAAAAAATCTTGTTTCATAATTAAGCGCCATTTTGCGCCGTAGAAATAAAATGCTGCCCACGTTTTTGTACAGTTATTTACAAATTTTTCTCTAGACGTGTAAAGTTACCCGCACTACCGGCTACGAGATTAATAATGGATTCTTAGGAAGAAAATAATGTTATTAATATAACTTGTTTGCCAGGTGGGCGCTAAATGTTGTTCTAGTGACTTAAAATAGCGCCTAATTGACGCCTATTTATGGCACACTTCTTTTTGGAAAAACGGAATAAGTGCGGCTGCGTAAACTTGGTTTCTAAAATAAGTTGACTACTAAGAGGGCGGAAAATTTAGTTTTAGCGGCACAAAATGGCACCTAATTATTGCACAAAACTTTTGGAAAAATAAAAAAGGCGCAGCCAACTTTACAGACGATTGGAATGTTAGTGTGTTGGATGTACCGAAACAACAAAACAATTATGATTGTGGTGTGTATTGTAAACTACGAGGCTTGTTCAATTGAAACCCATGTTTGGTTCAGGAAAAATTGATTAACAACTAAATTTACAAATAACTACCACTACGATTAAGGCACATATCCCATTGTTTCGTCAACGTATGTATACTCTGCCTAAAGAGATCTTGTGGCTGCTGCTCGAAGAATTCTTTCACGGCGTTTTGTACTTCTTCGTCCGACTGAAAACGGTTACCTTTTAACGCTTTTTTCAGTGGCCCAAAGATGTGAAAATTGCAAGGCGATAAATCGGGACTATAGGGTGGATGCTCTAATATCCTCCATTTCTTTAGCTGTCGATTTTCTTTCACTACGTTAGCAACATGAGGTCGAGCATTGTCGTGAAGCAGAATGACACCACGTGAAAGCTTCCCTGAACGTTTTCGTCTTATTGCTTGATGGAGCTTGTTCAAAGTCTCAATATACAGGTTTGCGTTGATATGCACTCGAAGTTCTGTAAATTCTATCAACATGGTCGAAAAAAAATGTCAACATGACTTACCGGCAGAAGGTTGAACTTTAAACTTCTTTGGTGGCGGAGAATTTGCGCGTTTCCATTGCATCGATGACAGCTTACTGGATGGTTCAAAATAATGACACTATGATTTGTCGCCAGCAATTATTGACGAGAGAAAATCGTTACCATTTTGTCTGTATTCCGTGAGGTGTTGCAAAGATAAGCCCATTCGCAAGCTTTTTTGGTTCTCTGACAAAAGGCGAGGAAACCATTGCGCACAAACTTTGCTGTAGCCTAGTTAGTGTACGATGCTATGAACAGATCCGATACTCACACCAACATTTTCTGAAATTATTTTGATTGAAACTCGACGATTTTCTCTAATCAGGCCTTCCACACATGCCATATTCCTGTCTGTCGACGCAGTACACATTGCACCTGGTCGCGGCTTATCATTCGTCCCTTCGCGTCCATTCTTAAATTTTCGACACCATTCCTTGTCAGTTGGATACGCAAAACAAGCGTTTTCCTACACTGCTTGCATTCGTGTATGAATTTCCAATGGTTGCAAACTTTCAGCACACAGAAATTGAATGACCGCAAGCTGATCACATTTTGTCGGATTGTTAACAACAAACGTCATTTCAAAGTCACAATACTTAAAATCGCTGTCAAATATATACGAGAGAAACTGACCAGTGGGAAGTTTACAAACACTACTAACGTTGCAAAACGTTAGTTGAGTGATTACAATTGTTTCCAAGGCTAACCTGACCAAAGATGGGTTTCAATTGAACAAGCCTCGTATATGCCGAAATAATAATAAAGCAGAGCAAAAATATAAAATACCAAAATGACATGATCTCATACAGAAGATTTATCAAGGAAGCGATAACTAAATGTTTTGAAAAGAGCAGTATGACGAAAACCATTTTTGCAACTTACAATTATAATTATCACGAATTACTTTTATTTTTGGAAAAAAATGACTTTAGGAAAACGAATCTCACACTACACGTCAGTCATGAAACTTACAACAAAATTGACCTCGTTGAAATGCTTTCAAATATAATTCCACACTACTGGGGTGAAGATTACCTTATTTGCAATAAAACATTTTGCTTAGGTTCAACGGCAAATAAAGTCGACCATCTGGTTTATTGTGAGGCATGTGAACACTGGTATCATCTAGATTGTGCAAATCAAAAATTAGAAGAATTATCTACTAATGAATAGAAATGTAAAAAATGTCTGGCCTTACATTAAAAATTTATTATTTTCAAATAAATATATAATAAAGCATGTACTCAACGAAACCATTTGTATAGTGTCCCATTCTGATTAGTCGACTTTATCGGGTTTTCTTCATTTTTTCCAGTTAGTGATGGGGGGGATAGAAAATTAAAATTATACGTTCTTGCAATAAAACTCATGTGGCCGCACCTATACTGAGTGTCCGCACAATATTGGTCGACTTTTCAGGTGCTCTTCAATTTTCTCTAGTTGGGGTTTGGGGGAGAATTACAAATTTACCTTCTTACAATAGAATTCATGTGGCGGCACCTGTACTGAGTGGCCGCACAATACTGGTGGACCGTTTCAGGTTTTCTTCAATTTTTTCTAGTTGGGGAGGGGGGAGGGGTCTAGTAAATTAAAACTATACGTTCTTACAATAAAACGCATGTGGCCGCACCTATACTGCGTGACCGCACTATATTGGTCGACTGTTTCAGGTGTTTTTCCATTTTTTCACTTGGTTTGAGGGGGATAGAAAATCAAAATTTTACGTTCTTACAATAGAACTCATGTGGCCGCACTTACACTGAGTGGCCACACAATATTGGTTGAGCTTTTTAGATATTTTTGGAAAAGAAGTTGTAAGGGGGTGACAAAAAATAAAAAATTTAGGGTAATATGGTTGAACCCAAGTGACCGCACTAACACATTCTGCCCGCATTTTATTAAAAAAGTAGTACATACTTTTTTAAAATATTATTAGTTGGTCAGCAAATTAGCATGTCCCAAATTTTGCTTCATTTCTTGTTTTGCCCATAACTTTTTATAGGGAGATGGGCAAACGAAAATTTGTATTGGGCAAACGTGGGCAAACGAATTCTCTACGTACATTTTCAAAAATTTCCCATTTGGGGTGCCAACTTCAGGGACCGCTTTCCAAACTACTTAGCAATATTATGTCACGACAAAAATCTAAAGCAAATCATGTTGATAATTTTGGTTTTTAATTTGTCTTGATATCTGTAAAATTAGGGCAAGACACACTTACGCAAAACTCGTTTTCAGCCGAAAAACCAATCCGAATTTACAACGGCCTTACATGTGATTTTCCAATGCTCCACCCAAAGGTACCACATTGGCCAGGAAGCGAGTTTGTTTTACCTAAAAAATTTGGAATTTTGCCGAACATTTGCAGTTCCAAACAAGGTAGGGATCTTTAACGTGCGTGACAACACTCACACACGGGACACCTCCATTTTACCTCTCATCCGAACGAGGGTGTATTTTTGTGAAAAATGATCGCCTAATATTTTTCAAGCGGACCGTGTCGGGATTCGAACCCGGGACCTTGGGTGTAGTAGTTATACACATACCACTACACCACGGAGCCGCCTAATTTACAACGGCCGCCAAAAAATTTTTCTTACAACAGTTTTAATCTTAGCTGGTATTGGAGAGTAACCAACAACAAAATTAAGAAAATCAAAAATGTTGAGCAACATTCATTTTATCTGAGCTATCCAAATGGATTAACCTTGAATAACAACCAACATAAATAAATAATCGTAAAACACTAAAAAACTAGGGTATTAACTTACTTGAACCTTATACAATTTCATCTCATGTAGGACGAATTAATGTTAAATACATGATAACCAAGTATTTACTTAAGTATTGTAAATATTTACTATTTTATAATAAATGTTAATTAAAGGAATTTTACGATTGTAAATAGATAAGCAAGAACGTGTTGAGTTGTAGTTTTAGAATTTCCTTTTTAGCGTATTTTCCTGAACTTTAAAAAACTTATAAGCTTTCTATAAATAAAAAAACAACCAAAAAATATGTGGGAGAATTTAATGTATGCAGCGAACTATTGCATCACCCGCCACGCTGCTGAAACCTCTCACATTTTTCAAACGAATGATGTAAGATACAACAAGCCTTTTTTATATGAATATTACTTACCCAACTCGGCATAACAAAGTGCTCCCAACATAGATAACAGTCCTGATACCGTCCACACGATTAGCGCCTGCCCAATCGACCCTGAATATCGTAATACACCTTTCGGCGATACAAAAATACCGGCGCCAATAATTATGCCGACTATAATAGCAACCCCATTCATCATAGACAATTCCTTCTTCATTTTAACTCCAGGGGATGAATTAGAAGACGACCCCGAGTCTGTACTATCCCGTTGTTGACCCATTTTCCGTTAAAATTGATACGCTACGGCACAAAGAGGTTAAAAGCACATGGCAAGTGAAAACACGTGCGTTAGAATTTATAGTTTGCACCGCAAAACTTCCGGTTTTGCATTAATCAAGCAAGCATCGAACAACTGAAAGTCAGCGGTGCGCGTTCACTGAATGGTCTGGTCTGTTGGTTTTATTTCTACAGAACGTGTTGAATTTACTCCCCACTCGTCTTGTTGAACGGCTTTATTTGCCTATTCTGTTTATGCGAACAATCCCTCTGTTTCCTGCTCAGAAAGTTTATTTAATAATAATTAACTAATAATACGCGGGCTGCATTAACCTCAGCAGGATACTTGCACTATACGTGTTGCAGGTCAAGGGGTAACACTCAGGTGTTAGATACACCTATAAAATTTAAGATTAAATTTTTAGACCTTGGATAATAACTGTACTCTTTACGTTTCGTGTAGCTTTTATATATAAATGTAACAACATAAATAGAATCTAATTTGTAAAACGTATCGTACACCGCATACAAATCACCTATTTAAGCCTAAATCTACATTATTTACCAGTGGTCACGTATATACAGGGTGCTAACAAGTTAACTAATATTATTTAAATTCATTATGGCCATTTGCACCGACGGATTTAACTAGAGCTTATAGATAAGTAAAGCCTAAAATGATAGATGCTATTGCACCGTATACAAAGCCACACTTAAACTCTCCTTAAATTAAGCCTAGATATTTCTCGGCTTAAACGCCACTTAACCTATAAGAGGCCGATGTGTATGTATGTCAGTTTATTACAGCTGTTATTAATATTCCTAAAAGGAGCAGTATTATTTATTGGTTTTATCCTATCTGCAGGACTACAATAGAATAGATTACAAAATGATGGAACAGCTGTTCAATGACGATATGGACGTAAACGAAATGATCGATTTTCGACTTCCGAGGCGGATTAATATTAGGCCAAACTTTATGGAAGACATGGACAATTTAATTTTCTTTAAAAGCTTCAGATTATACAAGGAAACTGTGCTACGAATTTTAATCCTTATAGAACATAATGTTGCGAGCTACTATTAGGCAACCCGTCAAACACATAAGCGCCGTAAGCACTGTATGTTCTCGAGAGACAGAGATTTTCTAGCAATTACTGGAGGATGAATCATCCTTTTTAATTCAGGGTATAAATAAGATCGACGATGAAGTACAGAGTTAGTCTATATCAGAATGTCGAATATAAATTATATCGTGTAAAGTTAAATAGTTGAGCTTTTGGAAGTCCAAGAGTAAACATAAATGTTATATTATGTGAACGTGTCTAATGTACATGCAGCTTGTAGAACACATAAATAGACAAAAGTGTAATAAATAAATAGTTTTGTTAGTGTTGTTAATAGGCCTATGGTTAAGAATTTAGTTTAAAAAGATATTAGTGCGTGTAAATTCATTAGTGTGATAGTGCTTCATTGTTAATTGGACAGAAAACATCTATAAATAAGGCATATACTGTTAATTAGACCTGTGAATACTGAGTAATAAAGACTTTTGTTATTACTTGTTTTAAATTAGTGAAACGCTGTAGTAGTAGCCCGCTACACTAGTGTCAGCCTGTGTAGGGTATATAATGATTAATTTAAAAGAAAAAAACACAAGTCTAAATATATTTAAGTAGTTTGTATATGCCTGTAACAAGTCAAAGTAAGATGGACGCAAAAACTTTAATGAATATCCTTAAGGATTTTAAATCCAGTATGGAAGAAAGGTTTAGTGAAAATGCTGAGAAAATGGAGGAGAGGTAGACTAAACTGGAAGTGAACAGTGAAAACTTAGTGAGGTCAGTTGAACTGGAATCAACCCTTAATGAGTTTAAATACGGTATGGAAGTGACACTTAGTGAAAATGCTGCGAAAATAAAAGAGAAAAATTGAAGGAAAATACAGCCACGCTAAAACGAAGATTAATGGAAAGCTCCATTGCATTGAAAAAAGATGTCACTGAACAGGTAAAAACAGTTGAGAAAAAGTTGGACAGTAGATTGGTAAAAATAGAAGAAGATGTGATGAGGCTGCAAGAACAAATGATTTCACTAACAACGCGGCCACTTGAATTAGCAAACCAAGTTGTAAATCAGTCCAAAAATAAAAAGCATGGTAGAAAGCGAGTCAATACCGTCAAAATTTAAAGTGAAACCACCCACATTCGATAGTAAAATACCTTGGCCTCTACATATTTGAAGCAATTTGAAGCTGCTGCAATAGCCAACGGTTGGTGCAACAAAGAGAAGGCTAGTGGCCCTACGGGGGGGAAGCTCTTAACATCTAACAAACGATTCCTGATTACTAGCAAAATGATTACGGTCACTTAACATCGAAGCTTGAGATGAGGTATGGAGACGCTCATCTTCAACAGGTTTACCATGCACAAGTTAAGAACCGTTCGCAAAAGACAAATAAAAGCCTGCAAGAATTCGAAGCTCACATTGCCAGATTAGTTAGATTGGCATATCCAACGACACTAACACAACTATTTACTTATTACACTTTTGTCTATTTATGTATTCTACAAGCTGTATGTACATTAGACACCTTCACATAATATAACATTTATGTATACTCTTGGACTTTCAAAAGCTCAACTATTTAACTTTACACGATATAATTTATATTCGACATTTTGATATAGACTAATTCTGTACTTCATCATCGGTCTTACTAATACCCTGAATTAAAAAGGACGATTCATCCTCCAGTAATTGCTAGAAAATTCTCGGTCCCTGGAGAATAAACAGTGCTTACGGCGCTTGTGTATTTGACGGGTTGCCTAATAGAAGCGCGCAACACTGCCCCCTCTTTAAAACCGTTACGTCTCGTAACTGTAAATACATTTTGACGCCAATTCGATGGCTGATGACGGTATCGGCTGCTATCTCCTCTGGTGTATCCACCGCGTCGTTGGAAATAAAAGTGAACACTCTTTTCTTTGTCGTAGTAGGTAACTGGTTAATAACAACAAACAAGGACCTGGACGTTGGTTCTCCGGAAAACTACTTCTAGCATATTTCGGACTATCCTCCAATCTAAGCGATCCAGTCCACAGCTTAGCTTGGGCACGACTAGTTTCGTTACTCCATTTTCTATCATCTGAACCTTAAGATTTAGCAAAGCCTCCCATAGATGTCCATAATTAGGTCTCTGCCATAAAGAATTTTTGGTGACCAAATAGTAAACATAACGATTTTTATTCTGAAGAACCAAAGCTTTTCCTACAGTTGACTGTTGTTGTACTAATTCATCCACGCATCCAAACTTTTTCTTGAAAACAATAGCTATCCCTCTTGACATCTGCAGGTCCTGAGCTACGCAATGTGCAAGGGAATACTCTTCTGATGCTCTAAACAGATCTTGCTGTTTTTCAACAACAACGCCAAATCTCGCCTTAGCGGAACCACCATACACCGCCATGAAACTCTCGAAATCTACATTTGGCTCACGATTAATAAATCTTCGCACACCATTCTCATTAGTCAAGTCCTCCTGGTTGTT
Organism: Platerodrilus igneus; assembly: GCA_036346225.1. Classification (NCBI taxonomy): domain Eukaryota; kingdom Metazoa; phylum Arthropoda; class Insecta; order Coleoptera; family Lycidae; genus Platerodrilus; species Platerodrilus igneus. The sequence goes on from JARFIW010000003.1 coordinate 11,650,604, forward strand.
GCCAGCATAAGATGTTAAACGGTCAAAGTGTACCACTTTCGGTTTACCACGGGGAGATCTTCTGATCCGGTACACTACATCATTAATTCTTGTTAACACTTCGTACGGGCCTTCCCATTATCTTCGTAGTTTTGGCGACAACCCACGCTTTCTTTGTGGATTATACAACCACACTAAATCTCCAGGTTGATAACCACCTTCTTGAGCTCTCGTGTCATATTGTGATTTCATTCGATTGCTTGCTGCCGGAATATTCTTTCGGACGTTTTCGTGAATGCTATTTGATCATTCACGAAGCTTACTAACTTAATCTTCACCTGCGATCTCTTCTCCATTTTTAAATCCAAACTGAAGATCACATGGTAGCCGTAATTCACTTCCTAACATCACGCAAGCGGGAGAGTATCCTGTACTATCATGTACCGAAGGTCGATACGCCAGTAGGAACAAATGTAAATATTGATCCCAGTCTCGTTGATGTTCAGAGACAACTTTGGCTAGGTACTTTCCTAACGTTCTGTTCATTCTTTCAACCATCCCATCCGATTGAGGATGAAGTGACGTGGTTCTAGTCATCCTGATTCCAAAATGCTTGCAGACGTTTTGAAACAACGCTGATTTGAAGTTCTGACCTTGATCGGAGTGTAATTCCAACGTAACTCCTAAGCGACAAAACACCTCCCTCACATCTGCAACCGTCTCGGCTTCTTGGTTAGGTATAGCATATGGCTTCGGCCATATGGTAAAATAATTAATTGCAACCAAGATGTATTTATTTCCTTTTTCTGATTCAGGAAACGGACCAGCTATATCAATGGCGACCCTCTCAAAAGGATTCCTCACGTTATACTGTCTCCGTTTTGTGACCGGGCCATTTGTAGAGGCACACAACTCACATTTCCGGCACTACTCCTTCACATCTCCAATTACCAACATTACGGCAGTCTCTCGGTGAGTAGAAATTTTCTCACCACTTGCCGTTCGAAGACATACCGATACAGGTAGCACTTTTCTACGGCCAACCAAATCTGGTCTCACAATAGTTCTTGTCGCTCCTGTATCCACGAGTAATCGGACAATCCTACCATTAATTCTACCATCGATATAAATGCTGTCCAGACTTCCCATCGACGATGCAGCACGGATGATAATCTGCGGAGAAATACGTTGTACTGTCGACGTTCGCCCCTTACGTCGACTTGCTCTAGTTTTGCTGCTGCTCAACCGGTGGTTTTTTTGGTTGAGTACAGCGTCTCTGTATATGACCAACTTCACCGCAGTTCCAGCATCGCAGACCCCATCTCCGTGGTCGTTGTCTTTCCAGCCTTTCCGCCTTTTGCTTTTCAAACACACGGTTGATTATTTCTTCTATGCTGTTCTGCGATTGCTCAGGTTCTTCTAAGGCAGACCGAACTTTGTGACTCATCATGTGTGATGTCTGCTTAGCTCTTCAAATTCAAGCGCATGAGCCAGTGCGTCATCTAACATTTTTGGCCGTGCTAATCTTAGCACTTGCTGTATTTCGCTGTCTTTAACGCCATCCACAAATGTTTAAACAACCAGTTGTTCGAAGAAACTATGTAACTAACTAACTAACTAACCATAAATTTTTTTTCCAAATCACCAACAAGTTACGCCTTCACATAAGTGCCATCGTAAAAATTTTCTTACGACAAACTATCATTTACAGTTGAAGCATATTTTAAATGTGCCATCCAGTTGTAAAAATTTATTACATTGTTAGCCGTAAAGATTATAAAATTTCATAGTTTAAATTAATTTTATTTAATTGGATATAACTTAAAATAACTTCATATAATTTCGTTTAACTGCGCTGCAAAAAAACTAGAAGACTAGACAGGATATTTAAATAATAATATACGAACCATTGATTAACATCACCGCAGGTCTTTCTACAACTACAATTTGTGAGGTCGCAAACTCAATCCGATTCTCCAATAGCCTGCCCTAGAAGTGAGGAAAGACACCCTCGTTCTACGACAGCTAAGAAGCGACCGACCAGTTTTGAACGTTACAGCTCGGTGTCGCGTATTGAAACCAACCACATCAGGCGTGACCTTGTATCGAAAACTACACGATTTCTAGATTAGTTTTGTTTGAACTTGAACACAAAACTAATCGTGCTTGAAAGTTTTTCGAAAACAAAACTTTGTTTCTGAGGGACAAAAATATACCGGTTACTTTATAATTATAGGATTAAATATTTTACCAAAACAAAAATTTATGGGACTAGAAATAATTCTAAGTCAAAAGTATTCAAATAAAAGGGTTCTGGAAAATAAACATGCTTTATTATATTTAATGTAAGGTATAATAATAAGTGTTAATCGTATAATATCTTTATGTGAAGGGTTTTACTAGGACAATTTATAATCAGAGTTCGAAATACTTTGACCTTATAATAGATTATCTGTCAAAGATTTTTTTGGCCAACATAAACCTTACAAGCGTGGCAATAAACATAACCAGATAGGCTATCCTCAAAAGAATAAGTTTAATTCTGTAAATTTAAAATAAAGTAAGCAACAATTTTTGTTTGTAATCAATACTTTTTTAGAAATTATTTTGTTTGAAAGAAACAATATTGTAAATGTTTTAAATGTTTTTGTACGTAAAAAATATTTCACACTGTATAAATGCTTTGTAATATTGCGGTGTTTGATTTCATTTTGAAAACTCCGTCAGTTCCGTTGAGCTAGCCAGGCACAATTCGAAAGGAAGGTAAGTGAATAATTTCAAGTTTTACTAATTGCAGTATCTGTTTCACAGCACCCTTAGTAATGAAAGCGCGGCCTTTATCACAGCACTCTTTTAGCGGCGCTCCAACGCGGCGCTTACCACATAGCATTTATCGCCTTTGGACACACAATGGCTGCGCCAGTTTTGAAAAAAAACCTACATTTGTGATTTTTGCAATTAATTATTTTCAAATGGCGATAATAGTGGCGTTTGCCACTATTAGCTCTAAGCTGTGGGTAAATTTGGCCACCCGCAATATTCAGAAAAACTGTTCTATTTTTCTTTTATTCTATTTAAGTGTTTCGTCCGACAAATTTGAAAGTAGTAAGGTTTGAAGTTTTATTTATGTTTACATTCTAAAAATTTGAGATTATGTAACAACATAAATTAAAAAAAAATTATATAGCCGTCAACCCCCTTTTATGAACCAAAGTTAGACACACATTTGCTATTTCTTCATTACAACATTGAGAAGCCACATTTTTCTATAGCTAGAAGCCATATGCTGGACTTACAAATCCTTATACTTCCTGGGTAGAACACAGCATCACCTGTATGAAATTGATGCAAGTTTAAACTATATTTAATATAATGAATCTCTAAAGAGGAAAAAACCACTCGTAGTGCCAATAATCCATCCAGTGCGAACTATTGAGACCCTTACCCTATTAATGCAGAGCTTACTTAAAAAAATTGCGGTAATCAAAAGTATACAGAGCTTAATTTAAAAAAAATTGTTAATCAAAAGTAGAAAGGTTCAGTTTTTGTAATTTTCATGCCTACACAGATACCCCTGTGAAGTTGGCACGACATTCTTTAAATTTTAAAAAAACATAGTTCTAGAGTTCCTGATAGAAAATAAAAAGAGTTCCGAATTTTTAATACAAAAAAATAGCAAATGCAAAATTGTCGTGCTAACTTCGCGAATCTAGCACGACATTTCCTCCTGTAATCTATAAGAAACCAATAAATATTACAACTTTTAGCAAGAGTTCCCGTTAGTTCTAATCGAGTTCCATCTCTATATGTAATTAAAATAAAAAATTGCAACAATTAGGTTATTTGCATAAACGACGTATATTGTACCCAGCACGACACTTGACGAAAAAGTGTCGTGCTGATTCTTTTTAGCGCATTTTTCGATATATATCGACAGTTCTACATGAGTTCCAACAACTACGATAACTTTTAGCCAGAGTTCCAGCGGCTAACCATTTTTAAATAATTTTTTAATTTTCGGTCTAGCACGACACACGGAAAAAAGTGTCGTCCTGTTCATTTCTAGCGAATTTTTAGATATATATCGACAGTTCTACATGAGTTCTAACAACTACGACCACTTTTAGCCTCAGTTCCAGTGTCTAACCATTTTTAAATAATTTTTTAATTTTTGGTCTAGCACGACACTCGGAAAAAAGTGCCGTGCTGATCATTTCTAGCGAATTTTTCGATATATATCAACAGTTCTACATGAGTTCTAACAACTACGACCACTTTTAGCCTGAGTTCCAGTGGCTAACCATTTTTAAATAATTTTTAATTTTTGGTCTAGCACGCCACTCGGAAAAAAGTGTGCTGATCATTTATGGCAAATTTTTTGATATATTTCGACAGTTCTACATTAAATTCTCAGCATTTAATGACGGCCCAACGATGGGGCTCGATGTCGGAAAATTCCACAGCAATATATATATATATATATATATATATATATATATATATATTGTAGTGGTTTTAAAAGGCTAAACCTACGTATAAACAAGGTAATTTCAAACACCCTGTATAGAGAAAACAACCAGAATTTACGTGCGAAATTTATTTCATTTAGTTCATTTTAAAGTAACAAGTATTAACATAATTTTACAATTAAGGAATAAAATTTAGTTAGGTTCGTAAAGAAAATAAATTTTAGAAGCCAATGCAATTTATTTATTAATTTAATGGAGTTTAATTGAACGGGTAATTACGTATAATACGCATAAAAGCATGAAAAATCGATAATACCAAGGTGAAACGCTTTGCAAGCACATAAACAGCCGTTGAATATAAAATACCTTGAAAATCCAACTCTTAGAAATGTTATGTTAAAACTTCGGTTAATTGAACACCTGCATGTTTCCGAAATGTCAGGTTCCCCTAATTTGTATAGATAACAAGCAAGTTTCAAAGAATATTGGTTAAACGACAGTCGCAAAAGCACGTATACAAGTCCACATGGAGTAAAAAGAACGCGGACAGTAATATCGATTTCTACCACTCAAACAAGGTTAGAAGAAAACATATAATATGCATAAGAAAGGGACAGCGTTAATATAAGCGAGGTTTTTAAGACGTCAATGGATATACTATTGGTCGATATAGTTAGTTGTACATCAGACAAACACGGAAATATTGAATGTTAATTTTTCGGAAAATATCGTAACGACGCGCTAAATTTCGGGGATTTCGAAAACGGTTGAAACAAAATTTGAGGAAGTGTTATTTTAAATTAGATTTTTCACGGGAAGAGCTGCCTAGAGGTGGCATTTGGAATCATATAAATACTTGAAGAGAATTGGCATCGCTCTCTATTAATTTCGTTCTCTTAGTATTTTCACCGCTTCAGAATACGAGTTCGTAAGTATACATATTTTTAAATTAAATAGTACAGTGTTGGCCTCATAATTTGATACGTGAAGAGTGGCGAGTCTAAATTTTAATTTGAGGTGCAACATTTACCTTAAACAAGCTCGTGAAGTGACGTGAAGTAACGTAAATTTAAATTAAATTAAACTAAAGTACGCAATTGTGAAAGAGGTGTGATTGATTTGGATTTGGATTTGGATGCACCGTGAAGGCAGAGCAAACAGCATAACCTAAATGGGGTTCATCTACAAAGAGCTAGAAGCGGCCAGCAGAGCAGAGCGAAACTACTTTACCGCATCGTCAACGGAGTAGAGATCTTCAAGAAATTCCAGGTAACGCTTTAAAATTGTTGTTGTTATAAACTATGAAACTATGAAAATTGTGTGACGTGTGAGAGTGAATTTAGAAAGTATTGTGCATTATTTTGCGTATTGAAAATAATACGTATAACTAACTTTAATATGGTATTTAAATAGAAATCTAAAGGTGTATATAAAGCTTATTAAGGTTCCATCAGGAATTTAAAATTTTATTGTTACGTGTACATGGGTTTTTTTGTTTGTTGTAAGAGTATGCGAAGTACAAAAGCATACATTATTCATAATTAACTGGGTTATCATGAGCTCACCATACTCCAGAGTATACTAATTTAAAATAAATTCTAAATAAAGAAAGAAAATAAGGTATTATTCAAGGCCTATTTACACCGGGTATATTCAATGTGATTGATATTTTAAATTAAAATCCAGGACAGTACAAAAATAGGATATATTGAGGTGTAACTTGATCTCTGAAATGTAGATAATCTTGAATTTTATTTGTAAATAGTGTTAAATAAATATTGTATGATGGTTGTATTATTTTGTGGTTTTATTGAGAGTGTGCGTGAACGATACAGAGTATAATAGTGAATCTAGGTATCCAAGAGGAGGCTTAACTGAGCTAGCCTGGGAATTGCAGAAGAATTAACGTGACGAAGAGAGGAATCTGGGTAAACGATTTTTTTTTATTAAATTTTTCTACTGTGTGTAATTTTCGAGTTTTGGAAAAGTAATAAAATTCTCGAATGTTTTTTTTTACTCTACTGAGATTCCTAAAGGTTACACGGCAATTTATGGCGCCCAATTCGTGAGGATCGATTTCTTATAGGTTACACGGCAATATATATATATATATATATATATATATATTTATATATATTGCTGTGGTACCTCCAAAATTCGGGTCCGTTGACTTTCTTCTGTTAATCGCCTCTTTATTCTTTCCGCCTCGGCTGCTCACCTAGTTAAAACTTTCATCCTCATTCATAAAAAAAAACAAACACATTCCTACCACAAACATCAACGTTAACTCTATTTACATCAATATTCACAATACATTAAAATTTCAAAATTAAAATTCAGCATAAATTTCAGTATCATAAAATTTCAAGATTAAATTTGTTATCATTTTAATTTGCATCCCGAATTAAAGTCCTTGTAGGATGCCTACTAATTAATTTAACAATATTTGCAGACCTGAGTCTGAGTACAAAGGGAGCATCTCCCACCCCTTTACGTTAATTAAACCGGTTAGTCTAATTGAGCTCAAAGACAGACCCAAATTTTCATCATAATCAAAACATAAACTGCTAAATACTCCTTTCTACTTAAACAAGAAATTTTACCTTAAAATTAAAAGTTGTTGTTCATACAAATTCACTACTGTCCATTTTTTTTTTCAAATAAATTATAAAGATATCCAACACACACAAAAACATCAAAGTTCGAACAAAATTGTATAATTTACCTGAAGGTTACTGCACTCGAGGCTTCAATGTACATCGTCCTTGCTAATTTTACCATTCCAACTGGGTTATGTTTCCGTCCTCAGATTCCTGGTTGCCTTTTAAAATTCATTTACAACACCATTCGTTGAAAAAGTTTCCGGGCTTCTCAGGAACGCATCTATGTATATCTAAATCTTGTTTGTAGATCCAATCACGTTTACTAACAACATTTGATTTACTCACTACCGAAAAATAGCAAAGAAATTCCTAATTCTTTCACGCTATACCCAAAACTGCCTACTTTTGTTTATTCATTTATCGTTACTGATTTCGATAATTGGTACAGTAATACTGCAAATATAACTAGACTTTATTACCTTGTATCTTCTTTTCTAAGTGCACTAATGCATAATAACTTGTATCGTAGCACGTAAAGAGCAAAACTGTTTTAAAGTATTCAATAATCACCAAAATATAAGAGTAAACTGTTTAAAATATTGAATCAAAATCGAAAATCTAAGAGAACACTGTTTAAAGCATCGAATAATCAATAAATCTAAGAGAACGAAACTCATATTATCACCGGTTTATATAAGAGCCCGCCCGTACGTCGGTTTTGTCCCGCAAACGGACAATTTCCAGAATTTCGCATACTATGTTCCCTTTCGACAGTCGGGCACAGCGATTCTATTAAATTTGCACACGCGCCAGTTGAAAATCTCAGAAATTTTCACACGGCTCGCAAACACGTCCGAGAACACTAATTAATTTTGTATAGAAATCGTTACGTTTACACCTCTCATATTTGCATCCTATTTCCACCAATCGCAAACCCAGTGACGTTGCTCAAATCACGCCTTTAATTATCCGCGTCTCTGTCTTGCGCATATTATCCGTCTCTATCTACCCTGTTCTGAGTGGTACAAATCGATATTCTTTATTATCGGTTATTTCAATCCACGTGGATTCGTAAGTAAAATAACCCCGTATCTAGCCTTCCCGTTAAAACATCCGACCGTTTCCAATATACCTAGAAGCTGCACGTTGATCCAAACAAATTAATTAGAACTTTGATATTTAAAAATACGCAGGTGTTCAATCGTAATACTTTAAATAACACTTCTACGATTTGAATATTATTGGGTTTTTAACAGCTTTTATGCATATAATACCTTAATAATCGTTCGATTAACTCCAATTAAAATAATAATGAATGGCATTGACTTCTACCCTTTAATTTTTAGTGAATACAAATTAAATATTAATTATTATTTGTACACTTTGTTTAATACCCGTTACTTAAAACTTGAATTAATTAATATAAATTTTGCACGTAATTTCTATTTGTTTTAATACTTGGAACAATTAAATTACATACAATTTGAGCATTTTAATTCTGCTTCTTTTTATAAAAAACGTCTAGTGAATAATTTAAATCCCTTATTTTTAATGAAACGAATACATTTGTATGCTCCACGGTTTTTAATAACGCGTATTATCTAATAAAATTCCTTATACACGGTGATTAAAATTATTTAATGTAATTAATTAATTTTCTACCCTGGTCTAAATTTGAGTAATATATATATATATATATATATATATATATATAAATATGCCAAAAATTAATAAATTATTTAAAAATGGTTAGCCACTGGAACTCTGGTTAGAAGTGATCGTAGTTGTTAAAACTCATGTAGAACTGTCGATATATATCGAAAAATGCATTAGGAATGATCAACACGACACTTTCCGAGGAGGGTCGTGCTAGACCAAAAATTAAAAAATTATTTAAAAATGGTTAGTCACTGCAACTCAGGCTAATGGTGGTCGTAGTTGTTAGAACTCATGTAGAACTGTTGATATATATCGAAAAATTTGCTGGAAATGATCAGCACGACACGTTTTTCCGAGTGTCGTGCTAGACCAAATATTAAAAACTATTTAAAAATGATAGCCACTGGAAATCAGGCTAAAGGTGGTCCTAGTTGTTAGAACCCATGTAGAACTGTCGATATATATCGAAAAATTCGTTAGAAATTATCAGCACGACACTTTTTTCCGAGTGTTGTGCTAGACCAAAAATTAAAGGATTATTTAAAAATGGGTTAGACACTGGAACTCAGGCTAAAAGTGGTCGTAGTTGTTAGAACTCATGTAGAACTGTCGATATATATCGAAAAATGCATTAGGAATGATCAACACGACACTTTCCGAGGAGGGTCGTGCTAGACCAAAAATTAAAAAATTATTTAAAAATGGTTAGTCACTGCAACTCAGGCTAATGGTGGTCGTAGTTGTTAGAACTCATGTAGAACTGTTGATATATATCGAAAAATTTGCTGGAAATGATCAGCACGACACGTTTTTCCGAGTGTCGTGCTAGACCAAAAATTAAAAACTATTTAAAAATGGTTAGCCACTGGAACTCTGGCTAACGGTGGTCCTAGTTGTTAGAACCCATTTAGAACTGTCGATATATATCGAAAAATTTGTTAGAAATTATCAGCACGACACTTTTTTCCTAGTGTTGTGCTAGACCAAAAATTAAAGGATTATTTAAAAATGGTTAGACACTGGAACTCAGGCTAAAAGTGGTCGTAGTTGATAGAACTCATGTAGAACTGTCGATATATATTGAAAAATTCGCTAGAAATGATCAGCACGGCACTTTTTTCCGAGTGTCGTGCTAGACTAAAAATTAAAAACTATTTAAAAATAGTTAGCCACTGGAACTCTGGCTAACGGTGGTCCTAGTTGTTAGAACCCATGTAGAACTGTCGATATATATCGAAAAATTCGTTAGAAATTATCAGCACGACACTTTTTTCCTAGTGTTGTGCTAGACCAAAAATTAAAGGATTATTTAAAAATGGTTAGACACTGGAACTCAGGCTAAAAGTGGTCGTAGTTGATAGAACTCATGTAGAACTGTCGATATATATCGAAAAATTCGCTAGAAATGATCAGCACCGCACTTTTTTCCGAGTGTCGTGCTAGATTAAAAATTAAAAACTATTTAAAAATGGTTAGCCACTGGAACTCTGGCTAACGGTGGTCCTAGTTGTTAGAACCCATGTAGAACTGTCGATTTATATCAAAAAATTCGTTAGAAATTATCAGCACGACACTTTTTTCCGAGTGTCGTGCTAAACCAAAAATTAACAAATTATTTAAAAATGGTTAGACACTGGAACTCTGGCTAAAAGTGATCGTAGTTGTTGGAACTCATGTAGAACTGTCGATATATATATCGAAAAAATATATCGAAAAATGCGCTACGCAAGTGTAGTGCTGGTTACAATATACGTCGTTTATGCAAATAACCTAATTGTTGCAATTTTTTTATTTTAATTACATATAGAGATGGAACTCGATTAGAACTAACGGGAACTCTTGCTAAAAGTTGTGATATTTATTGGTTTCTTATAGATTACAGGAGGAAGTGTCGTGCTAGATTCGCGAAGTTAGCACGAAAATTTTTCATTTGCTATTTTTTTGTATTAAAAATGCGGAACTCTTTTTAGTTTCTATCAGGAACTCTAGAATTATGAAAAGTGCTACTAGAACTATCATTGTTTTTTAAAATTTAAAGAATGTCGTGCCAACTTCACAGGGACTACACAGATTATGTTATATTCTTAATATCAAAATTTAATGAAATAATTTGCATTAAGTAAAAAAACTAAAGTATGTAAGCTATTTATATCTTTAAAAGAAACAAAATTATATTTACATAAAAAGTACCTATACACTTTTTAATTTAATTTAATAACGCATGTGTAATTTTAGTTCTTAGAAATTTTAAGTTGTTTTTTGCTTTTGAGATGTTCCTAATTTTAACAATATGTATTTAAATAGAAAACTTTTAATTTAATTTATTTTAATTTATGATTAATTATATGAAAAATCACATATTTGGTGTACTTCAACTCCTTCAGGTGTTAAATTATAGAGGAGTGCACGGGCATTTTTGGCCACTTAGCGACCCTGACCTTAAGATTAAAATACCTCATTGTTATTCATGAAAACAACTTACAGCAACGACCTTGAATACAAACACCAAAACCATCGTGGTTTTTGCGTTATTAGCAATATTGCAATGTAAACAATAGTTTAAGTAAATAACCAGAAATGTTTGGAATTAATTGTTTTACCGCATTATAAGCTGGACAAATTCATAAATACATACATGAGCATTTGGAACAAACAACATAAAAATTGTATATTAATTTACGTTTTTGAGTTATAGTGGCTATTTTATTTACCACCACTTTTTGTGCTTTGTTATTTAAATTCTACAAAATCGCAAATTCGTTAAAAATTTATAAGAAAAAATGCCGGATTGAATTAGCTAACAAAGAAACAGAACGTGCTTTATATTTATATACAAATCTGAGGTTAGTTTACTAGAAATCACGAAAGAATGCATTCACTTCATTAATTTACGATTTAATTCTGGTATATTTCGGCGTAGACAATTGGCGAAATTAAAACGTAAAAGGAAGAAAGACTATAAATAGCACGTTTTGTAACGCGTCGGCACTAGTACGATGTTACGGCGATTTCTATCATATTTTCCTCCCATTAGACATACGCCCATTGCAAATGGACCTGCACCTTGCCGAAGTTCTAGATTACTAGAACAGGTGAAATGTCTTGCGTGTTCTAATGAACTGAAGAGCCAAACTACAGGTCCAGCCAAAGTAGTAGGGTCGTTTGTGAGGAACCAGACTAAGACAGGTTCCCGAAAGAGGGCAGCGGCTCTTTCGGTATTTAGATTGGCAGAGATATTAGGGGTCGGTATGACATTCTAAGACACACTACCACGATGTTGAAGGCAACGGAAAACCACCACATTACCTCCCAAGTACACAGCGTACTTAAATTGTAATAAACATGATCGCATTCTCTGGGGTAAAAGACTCCGGAGTTAAAATAGTCCCCATTCAGATTTCCGGGAGGGGACTACTTCGGAGGATGCGATCGGAAAGTTCAGAATAAGAATCGGGAACATTTTGCGAGTCGGAGCGTGGAATGTTAGAAGTATGAAGCAAGTAGGTAAGCTAGACAACCTGAAAATTGAAATGAATAGGTTGTCAATAGACATAGTAGAGTTCAGCGAAGTTCAGTGGCAAGAGGCGGGAGATTTTTGGAATGGAGACTTTAGAGTAATTCATACAGGAGCAGAGGAAGAAAATTTGGGTGTTGGGATAGTTGTGCAAAAAAAGATAGGATACTGTGTAGAAAATTACTTATAAAAGATCGAAAAAAATACTCATGGTTAGATTAGAATCTAAACCGGTAAACACAGTGATAATACAAGTACACATGCCCACCTCTAACTACAGCGACGAAAAGGTAGAAGCGATCTACAAAGATATCGAAGACATATTAAGATACGTAAAAGAACATGAAAATTTAATAATTACGGGGGATTTTAATGCAGTGGTAGGCGAGGGTAGGGAAGGAGCGGTAGTAGGTTTATTTGGTTTAGGCACGAGAAACGACAGGGGAACTGGGCTGAAAGAAATATGCGACAAAGACAATATAATCATCACAAACCTTTTATTTCAACATCATGCTAGAAGACGGTACACGTGAAAGATGCTAGGAGATATAGGATTACATAGATTACATTGTTGTTAGACAACGGTTTAGGGATCAAGTAAAAGACTGTAGAACCTACCCAGAAGCAGATATAGACACTGACCACAACATCGTAATTACGAAAGCCGCACTTAAATTCAAAAATTTGAAAAAAAGAAGCGGAAAAAAGCACTTTGACTGTGAGAAACTAAAAGATAAAGATATTCAAGAAAGATTCGAAAAAAGTCAAATGAATTGCTGAAAGATATTGGGAGAATATCTGATACTAAGGACGTAGAAACAGAATGGAATGACAATAAATCCAGCTTAGACGTGGCGGCCAGAGATACTTTGGGGTATACACAAAAAGAAAATAAGAAACCATAGTAACAAAAGATATCCTGAATTTAATAGAAGAAGAACGAAAATACAAAAATAAATCAGACGAAACAAGAAAACAGAGATACAAAGCCATAAAATGGGAAATTATTCGCAAATGCAAGATAGCTAAGGAAGAATGGATTGATGAATAGTGCAAAGAGGTACAAACTAAGATGGAAATAGGAAAGACAGATGAAGCATACAAACTAATTAGAATCAATTTTAGGGATATAAAACCGTATTGTATTGTAAATATATAAGGGACGCGGGAGGAAGCATGTAGATGGCAAGAATATATAGGAAATTTATATGCAGGAGAGGAACCAACAACATTAGAACGGAAATAAATGATCACTTGAAATATTCTATAATTAGAGATGCGTTTGAATTAGCATTAAAGGGTCGAAAAATGGTAACGCGCCGGGTACAGATAAGGTGCAAGCAGAAACTCTAAAAACCGCTGGACAAGCAGTAACAGAACGTCTCTTCCAACTTATAAGCTGTAGATATGAGACAGGCGAGATACCCAAAGATTTCAAACATAACATCATAGTAACTATACCAAAAAGGAAAAGTGCGAATAGATGTGAAAATTTTCGAATAATAAGTTTGACAGCACATGTGTCAAAAACATTAACTAGAATTGTACAAAGACGAATGGAAAAACAAGCTGAAGAAATACTAAGAGAAGTTCAATTTGGGTTTAGGCGAAACAGGGTAGCACGGGAGACTATTTTTGCTCTGAGAGAAATAATGGAGAAAACAATAGAAAAAGGGGAAAGTGTGTATATGGGGTTTGTAGATCTGGAAAAAGCATTCGACAATGTAAAATGGAAAAAATGTTCGAAATACTCAAAAAGATTGGAATGAGATAGGGATAGATGAATGGTACATAGCTTATACAAAGAGCAAACAGCGGTAATAGAATTAAAGCAGGAACGTAGAGAAGTAAACATTAGGAAAGGGACGAGACAGGGATGTGTTCTATCCCCATTAATTTTTAACTTGTACATTGAAGAGGCAATGAATACTGTCAAATGCAGGAAGACATTTAGAATTACTATGCAGGGACAAAAAATTGATATGCTTAGATTTGCAGATGATATAGCGGTATTAGCATCCAGCAAAGAAAAGTTAGAAACTGCTCTTAATGAAATGGAAACGGTTCTAACACAGGGATATGGTATGAAAATTAACAAAAATAAAACTAAATTACTAATATGCAAAGGAGGGGAAAATAAATCAAAAACAAGAATACAAATAGGTAACAAGAACTTACAGATGTTAAGGATTTCTGCTACTTAGGAAGCCAAATAACGCCAGATGGGAAAAGCGCATAAGATATAAAACAAAGATTAGCACAAGGTCGTGCCACATTTAACATGAAAAAACAACTACTATGTTCAAAGACAACAAACATAGAAACAAGGAAAAATTGCTTAAAACATATGTGTGGAGCACAGCACTGTACGTCTGTGAAGCCTGGGCAGTAGGAGATAGCGGACAAGAAAAAGTTAGAAGGCTTTGAAATGTGGTGCTACAGACGAATGATGAAGATATCATGGACAGATAAAGTTAAGAACAAAGAGGTACTAAAAATGGTAGGGGAAAAAAGAAATATGTGGAAAACGGTAAAAAATAGAAGAGACAGGATGATAGGCCACATACTACGGCATGAGGGAATAGTGCGGAATATATTAGAAGCAGAGATAGGAAAAAAGAAAAGTAGAGATAGACTTAGGTTAAACTATTGCACACAGATAGTGAAAGATGTGGGCTGTAGGAATTTCAGGAAAATGTATAGATTATCTCAGATTAGAAATAAACGGAGGTACGCATCCAACCAGTCTCAAGATGAATAAACTAATGACGAAAAAAATAGTTATACCTAAACATGATGATTATTATAAGAAGCTACAGGTATTGGTTGTGCTATATTCTCCAATAATGTTAATTGTGTGGAAGGTTTATTGGAAAACTATTAATTCAGCAAATGTCTAAGTGTTGGGGGAACTTGGCAGCCACGGTCTGCTTAACGCCCTTCACATACCACTGAATCTAGGTGAAATAGGGTATATAATTAGAAAACAATAGAAGGGGGATCTGAGCTGTATACAGGGTGTAACAAAATAAGTGTAAAACATTTTAGGGGGTGATTCCTAATCGTAAAAAAGATAGGGTCTTTCATATAAAGAAATTTCATTGGAGCATCCCTTGTTAAGATACGGCCCCTTAAAGGGGGTACATAAAATTTGTTTTTCATTTTTTTACAAACACTAAAAAGTTACAAAATTGAAATTAAGGTGACATTTTTTACTATCAAAAATACACTTACTTAGTAATTTATTTGGTTTACCTCATGGTTGTAAGGAATGGAAAACGCAACCCCTAAAATTTATTTCCAATGTAACTTTTTGTCTTATTATTTGTTTGCCATTTAAAAATTTATTTCCAATAGCTTATTTCATTCTAAATAAAAAATGTCTCTTGAATTTTTTGCCCAAAATTACCCAGTTCGCAGAAAAAAATTATTTTACAAACAACTACAGAGATACATCGTCATAAATGCGAACTGGATTATTATTGTTATTTTGTAGTTACTACCTGCATCAAAGTATGATTAAAGATAAATAAACAAAACTAATTTATTAATAACAAAACATGCAACATGTAGAAATCATAGTAAATGTTCAATATGTCCACCTTCAGTCATTACACATGCGTCTAGACGTCAGCGCATTGAGTCACGTATTCGCTCAAATATTCCTGGAGTCTCTCTGTGTGGGAATTTCGGGGAATTGTGTAGGCTAGCTCAGAATATAAATAAGTGGAGGTACATGTCCAACCAGTTTTGGGACGGAAACCTAATGACGAAAAAGTAAGCGCAGATATATCTGATGATTATTATAAACAACTACAAGGATTAGTTGTGAAATATCTGCAACTAATGTTGACTGTGCGAAAAGGTATATTAGAAAAAATTTTAAATCGGCAAATGTTTAAGTGCTCGGGGAACTTAGCAGCCACAGGCTGTTTACCTAGCTTTCACAACCACTGAATGTCGGAGAAATGGGGTAAAATAATAGAAGGGGACCGAACTGTATCTAACAAGAGAGAACAGCGCCCATGATCAAAGACAACGAACATAAAAACAAGAAGAAATTTGTCGAAAGCATATGTGTGGAGCAGAACACAGTATGCCTATGAAATACGGGCAGTAGGAAAAGCAGGCAGAAAAACGATAGCAGCCTTTTGGAATGTTGTGCTTCACTTGTATGAGGATGATAGCATGGACAGACAAAGTTAATAACAAATAGGTTATAGAAATAGTAGGGGAATAAAGATGTCTGTGGAAAAAAATTGGAGAAATAGAAGGCCAGAATACGTTCTAAGGCATTTTTAGGAAATAGTATGTGTTGGAAATGTAACGTATTATTTATATACTTATCAAGCAATATTCCCGCTTTTAACATTTGTATTAATCAAGACGTCTGTGCACCTGCGCATAACAATCTATTATTACCGGTATTTTAGTATTCAAGCACACTACGTGTTGACAACAGGTTTCCGATCTTTAGTGTACATGTTTTAACTACAAGGTTTTATTATTGTATTGAATAAATCCACAAATAAGTTCCAAGGCGTTTTATTCTGTGGGGCAATGCAAGAATAGA
Source organism: Platerodrilus igneus (assembly GCA_036346225.1). Taxonomy (NCBI): domain Eukaryota; kingdom Metazoa; phylum Arthropoda; class Insecta; order Coleoptera; family Lycidae; genus Platerodrilus; species Platerodrilus igneus. The sequence continues at coordinate 11,667,401 of JARFIW010000003.1, forward strand.
AACGAAACTTCATACAGACCGCTAATTTCAGGATCCAATGTGTGAAATAAGATCGCGATTACGTCGTGCACACACAATATCCACCAGTATGGGATATATTACAAGCAGAGATAGGAAAAAGAAGGTAAATATAGACCTAGATCAGATAGTGATAAATGCAGACTGTGTAAATTTCAGAGAAATGTGTAGGCTAGTTCAGAATAGAAAACAATGAGGGCGTTCGATAAGCAATGGATGTAAAAAATCCTGCATTGGGTTTTTCTCCAGATTGCTCATCAAGTGCAAATTTTCGATAGCTCAGTGGACTGTTGTTTGAATGGTGAAAACCGAATTGATAATAACAATAATAAATGCTGAGGTTTTACAATTTCGACAATAATAAAAATGCAATAAATCGGAACAGTGTAAACACTTACCCAACACTTGTAGAGAAGATCTTCAATGTTGCGTAGCACAAAAAAATTGAGTCCCGCGAAGGGAATACAGGTACGAATCGCAAAAATGTGGCGCACAAGGCCGTGCATCTACCATACGTTACGAAGTATCAAACGCGACTCGTTTTATTTTATTGTTGTAGATAATAGGACGGGTATTATCTTTCACAGTTTCGATAAACCGCCTAATATCGTCAAAAGAGGAAACCTCATATATTTCTAACATACCCCCCACCCAAAATGATAATTTTGTTTAAATGCAAGGAAAAGAGAGAGAGAAAAAAAAGGAAAAATGTAACTAAAACATCGTTTGCTAAACATAAAAAAAAATGTAAACTGAATAATGTGCCAATGTAACTATTGAGGAGGGAGCGGTACGGCTTTGTCAACAGTGCGCACCTTTTCACCAGAAGGTGTCCTAAGTCGTACAACTCTCACAACTCCGTCATCTCCTGGTATCAACTGTACTATTTTTGCCAAAGGCCAACAAGTAGGGGGTAGGGATTCAAGAGTATAGTAAAACACAATGTCGCCCACCTGTAACGTTTGCGCGGGCGTAGTCCATTTTGGTCTATGCTGAAGACTGTGAAGGTGTTTTTTTGACCAGCGCCGCCAAAACGACTGAACTAATTGTTGGGCGAGCTGCCAGCGATTAAGTCTGTTAACGGGAACTTTAGTTAAGTCAATTTCAGCTCTGGATAAAATGGGACCACCGGTCAAAAAATGTGCTGGAGTAAGGGCATCGATTACCCCCTCGTCCAGTGAAGCAGAAAGTGTACAAAAGGGGCGAGAATTTAAAATACCTTCAATCCTCGTAATAGTAGTGATAAATTCTTCAAGGGAGAGGGCAGCGTTACCTACTATTCGTTTTAAGTGGTATTTTGCGCTTTTGATTCCAGCCTCCCATAACCCGCCAAAATGGGGTGCGTATGGAGGATTAAAGCACCACTTTATACCTCTACTGGCTAATTAATGAGCGGCATCCGGATTAGAAATATCAAATAATTTAGCAATTCGGATATTTCATGAGCGTCGCCACGAAAATTACTACCTTGGTCTGAATAAACGTTGGTCGGTAATCCGCGTCGTGAAATAAATCGATCTAAAGAAGCAAGGCAAGCCTCTGTAGTCAGTGACGTAACCACCACGATATGAATGGCGCGAGATACCATACATATAAATAATGCTATGTACACTTTCTTGTATCTAGCGGTGCGTAGCAAAGACAATTTACATTAAACGGACCCGCAAAATCCAGGCCAGTATGGGTAAAGCATTTCCCGGGCTCTAAACGATAAAGGGGTAGGTCGGCCATCGGAGGTTGAATTGGTTCTGCTTTAAATCTATAACAAGTAAGGCAACGGAAAATCTTACTTCTAATTAATTGTCTAATAGACTGAATCCAATAAGTTCTGTTTATTAGTGAGTGTACCAAACGAATACCTCCGTGACCGGAATAAATATGATAATAATCACATAGCAATGTAGCTAGTCGACTTTCTTTAGGAACTAAGTAAGGGTGTTTAGTCATACTTGGGAGGCTCGAATGGCGCAAACGGCCCCCCACCATGATAAAACCCATGGGAGAAAGAAAAGGTGACAACGCACGAAGTTTTTTTGTGCTCGTTTGGCCGTTTTCTAAAAGTAAAATATCGGTATGAAAGTACTCGTGTTGAGTGATTCTAATAAGGAAAAGAAGGGCATCGTGGTATTCAGAAGCAGTGAGATGACCAGTAAGCGACCGAAACGTGCGTACTCGAGCAAGACAGTTATGTTTAAATCTTAAAACATAAGCAAATATTCTTTGCACTTTCAATAAATTAGAAAAACGCTGTAAAACTTGTGTGAATTGTTCCACTTCATTTGTGGTCAGCTGAATCGATTCATCAGGATCGACCGTGAAATTAGTCTTGGGCCAATTTGTATAATTGGTATACATAAAATTAGGACCATTCCACCAAATACTACAATTTACGAGTTCGGACGGCATCAAACCGCGACTAGCGGGATCAGCAGGGTTATCCGCGCTAGGGACATATCTCCAAATAGCAGTGGGTTGGTTTTCGTGAATTTGAACAACTCTATTGGCAAAGAATGTTTTTAATTTATATGGAGGACTACGAATCTACGACAACGTATTAGTAGAATCACTGAAACAAATCGGGTTTAACAAACGAAAATTATCAAAAGCCAAAGCAGTATGTTTCATTAATTATATAAGAGGCAAGCAGCGCCTAGTTCAAGACGCGGAATAGTCCACGTCTTGAGTGGAGCAACACGTGTTTTCGAAGCTATTAAATGAATAAAAATTTTATCGTCAATTTCTATTCTTAAATATACAACCGCGGCCATACCAAGTGCACTTGCGTCGGAAAACCCCACAAGACGAGCCTGTATATCGCCTGGTTTCCAAATACAGCGAGGTATGGTTATATTTTCCAGAAAGAGCAATTCTAGTTGTATTTGTTGCCACTTTTGAAGTATTTCGCAAGGAAGATCATCGTCCCAACCTATTTTTAATATCTATAATTGTTGAATAAGGGACTTAAGAACGAAAGTAAATGGACTAATGTAACCATTCATGTCGTATGTTTGAGCAATACGAGAAAGAATTCCCTTTTTTGTGGGCGTGTCCACAACATGTTGAATTTTGCATTTCAGAACATCTGTTTGAACGTCCCAGCAAAGCCCCAAAACTTTTAAAATATGTGAATCAATATTCGTATCGGGTAAGGCTAAAATATTGTTATTAGAAGCACTAACTACGGATGTATTAGAGCTTGCCCATTTGCCAAGTTCGAATCCGCCCAACCTTAATAAATCGGTTAATTCTGATTTGAGAAGTAGTGCTTCTTCTACAGTATCAGCACCTGTCAAAATATCGTCCACGTATGTGGACATAGCAAGGGCATTAGCGGTCCGTGGGTAGCAACCGCCCTCATCCTCTAACAATTGTTTTAAAACGCGAAGAGCAAGAAACGGGCTACAGGTAGCACCAAAGATTACACGAGTATGTTCCCATTCGGTTAAGGGATCACTTGGATTAAATCGCCAGAAAATACGTAAGAATTTTCTGTCATCGGGATGAATTAATATGGAACGAAACATTTGTCGGATGTCACATGTTAGTGCAATTCGCGGAATACGAAATCTTGTGATAACCAAACTAATATCAGCTTGTAATTTAGGCCCCGCTAAAAGAATATTGTTAAGGCTTAAATTATTTATGTCCTTATCAGCGGGACTAAACACAACACGAACTTGTGTACCACGTGACGTTTTCTTTACAACTCCGTGGTGAGTCATAATATAGGGAGATGAAACTAGAGCAGGGGTCAAATGATTCTGGGAAATGTATTCAGACATATTTTCCGAATATAATTTATGATATTCTTTATCATGCTGGAACCTCATTTCCAGTTTCATGAAGCGATTTACAGCGAGCGCTCTAGTTGATCCTATTTTGCGAAAAATATTTTCTTTAAAGGGTAAACGAACCATATATCGACCGCAGTCGGTGCATTCTGTTGTGGATTTAAAATATTGTTCGCAAATACTTTCTTCCGGTGAAAATATTGGTGGGAAAATTATTTCTTCCGATTCCCAAAAAGCACGTATTGTTTCGTTGAGCGAAAGTTCCTCCGACACACTAACGTGTAAAGAAACACTAGCAGGGGCATGAACTAACGTGGGTACTTCACCCATGATTACCCAACCAAACGTCGTAAGAACCGCAGTGGGATTTCCTTTTAAATACGACGGTTCGGTGGGGGTAATATCTAAAACAGATTGTACCCCCAACAAAATGTCTACGGGGGATTTTATGTAAAAATCTGGGTCAGCTAATTGCAGCGACGAAAATTGCTGTTTAAGCTGAACCGGTAACGTTGCTGTAGGTAGCTCAGCGGTAATGCGAGGCAAGACTACAGCTTGAAAATTAAGGTAAGCGCCATGGCTTAGCGACGAAATTTTACAATCAACAAGACCGCCTACATTGTCTAACACAGATTCTCCCACCCCGCGTATCTCAAGAGGACATTTTTTACGTTTCAAACCTAGTCTGTTTGCCAAAGAAACAGTAATGAAATTGGAGTGGGACCCGGTGTCTAAAACTAGGCGACAGCGATGCCAATTATTATCGCAAGATAAAATCCATACTTGTGCTGTAGCTAAAAGCGCAACAGTTCCCTTTTCATTGGCAATAGAATGAACCAAAGAAATGGGGGCAGAGGGGGTTTCCTCTAAACCATTCGAATTACTGGGAACTAAACTGATATCCTTGTCAGGGTGTGACGCAGTAGGTTCACACTGTACGATTGTATGGTTAAAATGCAGTAGTGAATTATGCTTTTTGCTACCGCAATGACGGCATTGATATTTGGATCGACATGAAGCAACATTATGCGGCGCTAAACACGCGTAACATCTGCGTAATTGCTTCACTTTTCCATGTCTATCTTTAGGCGAAAGTGCCAATAACTGTGGACAATTAATAAATTTATGGTTTTCGTTGCAAGCAGGACAAAAAATTATCGCTGCTTTGGGTGCAATAACATTAATTTGTTGTGTAGCCATAGCTATACGTTTATCGCTTGCTTCAAAATAGCGTGAAATAGATTTTTTAGGTGCGTTAGGAATATTTTTTAACGAACAAGCAGTACTACTTCCAATCATTGCGGAGATTAAACATTTGTTACGCAAAAAATGCAATAGGTCCTCAAATGAAGGAAATTCTTGTTCTAAATAATCCTTTTCAAATTCTTGTCGCGTTTTTGAATCTAAGAACTCCAAAGAAAAATATAAAAATATGTAATTGGACAAATGGTTTAATTTCATGTTCATTAGTGCAGAAACGTTAGCCTGTAACGTTTCACACAAGTTACTGAGGAATGTTCCGAATCAGTTTTCAGTTTAGACATTGAAAATATTTTGACAGATAATGATTGGCGATTAAACGTTTGTTCGTGTAACGTTGAACAAGAAGATTATAAGCTATCAAATAATTTTCTGGTGAGAATCGTACGCTTTGAACTACTTTCAAAGGCGTATTTTCCATATAAGAAATTAAGTATGTAAACTTTTCGATATCCGATAAGGATTTGTTATTGTGAATTAAGCTATCATAAAGTGATTTGAAAGAAGAGAATTGTTCGGGTTTACCATGAAACTTATCAATTTTTATTTCAGGCAAATGTACATTTGACTGTTTACCGGCGGTATTAAGTGCGGTTATCTTAGGCGCTACTGATGAACTGTAACAACCGGCGACGGACAAAATATTAAAATATATGGAATTAAAATTTGATTCCAGGGTTACGGTGTCTATAGCCAAGGTTGCGTGAATGTCAGATAACAATGCAAGTTCATCAAGAATTCCTAAAAATTGATTACGTGTCTCATCAATTTGAGTAACACGGGCTTTGAATTGTTCGAGCTGTGTAGGTAAATCCTTAATTAGATCATGGCAATCTTGTAAACGACGCCAATATCGCTCTTTACGATTAGTTAATTTTTTAAAGTAAGCGAGGGTTTCCCTATCAGGTTCCATTTTAAGGAATTTAACAAATGTTAAGAATAAGTCGGCAATTAGTAAGCTGATAAGGGAATTGTAAACAAAACTTGTAATGCAAGTGTTAAAAATACGATTAGCACAAAATTCCAATTTAATAGCAAACAATGTTTGTAATCACATAAATTATATAAATTATAATTCGGTTAGCGAGGTCAATTAATTTTGACTACAAAATAAGAATTTAAACCCCCAATTTAACAATCAAAAATTATTAAATTCCAGTTTTAAATCCGGCTCGAAGGACCAAAATTTTGTTCGAAAAGCAATGGATGTAAAAAATCCTGCATTGGGATTTTCTCCAGATTGCTCATCAAGTGCAAATTTTCGATAGCTCAGTGGACTGTTGTTTGAATGGTGAAAACCGAATTGATAATAACAATAATAAATGCTGAGGTTTTACAATTTCGACAATAATAAAAATGCAATAAATCGGAACAGTGTAAACACTTACCCAACACTTGTAGAGAAGATCTTCAATGTTGCGTAGCACAAAAAAATTGAGTCCCGCGAAGGGAATACAGGTACGAATCGCAAAAATGTGGCGCACAAGGCCGTGCATCTACCATACGTTACGAAGTATCAAACGCGACTCGTTTTATTTTATTGTTGTAGATAATAGGACGGGTATTATCTTTCACGTGTATGCACAGTTTCGATAAACCGCCTAATATCGTCAAAAGAGGAAACCTCATATATTTCTAACAGAGGGTACGCGTCTAACCAGTTCCTGGACTGAAGACCTATTGATGCTGAATATGATTGGCGGGTGTGCAGAAGACGGTAAAAGTTTCACTAAAAAGTACTACATTTAAGAATACACAAGCTAGCATTATCAGAAACAATTCTAGGCATCGTAATCATTGTTAATATAATATCGATCAAAGCAAAATATGTTAAAAGAAGTCTGTTATTTTAGGTTAATGTTTATAGACGCTTTCTTTCTGATTGGACGCTTAATTCTAATTGCAAAAAATCCTTTTCGTAATCGAGTTCAGAGAAGTCAGTAAAACAATGGATTTCTAAAAAAATTTCCTACTGTAAAAAATTTAATAAGTACTACTAAAATATTTTAATCGTATAATGTCTCCTGTATCTTTGAATACATCGTCGGTCCAAAGTGTTAACCTGCTAAGTCCAATTTTTAGGTAAATTGAGTTTTTGGTAACTTCAAAAGATTTGAATTTTCTCCGCTAATTCGTTAAACAGTTAAGTAATCTTATTTACAAGAATCTAAAATATTAGTTGATGCGAATACCAGATAAGTCCAGTCGACTAATTTTGCTGCGTAAGCACAGCCAACTCCACAGTAACACGTGCAGTAAGCTTGTCAAGACAAGAATACATCGTGTTTCTTTGTTGAATTTTGTTATTTTTCTCGGTTTTTATTTTAATTATTCAAGTTAGTCAATAAAGGTAAGTACTCTATAGAGAACACTAAATATTTGTTTAGTTTGATTGTGCATTTAGTTAATAAATGAATGTTAAAATCTGTTCATTTTATTAATGGACTCTGCTGTTTTTCATAAATGTTATTTATTGTTATGTAGCTGTGAAATATAGAAGCTTTACATGGAATAGTTTCAACAAAATTTTTAATAATATTTATGTCGTTATAATAAGTGGTTGTTTTAAATAATTTTTAACCATGTTAAAAAATAAACATTGTTTCAAACTAATCAGCCTATACTTCTACTCAAACATCGTAAAGCCATTTTACATAAAAATGCACTCTTTTTTAAATACTTCTTCAACAAGAGCAATAGTAGGAAGTATATTGATAAAAGTCGTACTTATTCTGTAATACTGAGATGAAGTGTCCTTTTGCAGATGTCACGTGCTAAAAGAATGATAGAAATGGTGTCTGCAAAAATGAAAAGCACTTCCCAGTTTGAAGACAATAAACAGATGCATTTAAATGAATGTTATAATTTATACCAAAGCTCAGAAGCAAATGTAGATGTCCCCTTTACGATAATTCAATCTACTACTGAAGCAAACCGATGTAGCAATAATTTTGAAATCGCTCAAAACGTCGAAATAGATTTAATTAATATACTACCCATCACGAATTTGGATTATTTAATTATTTAATTATTTAATTATTTTTAATGATAGAATAATAGATGTTTCTAGTCAAGACCGGATTGTAGTAAAACCATCAGAAGGCTACGAACAACTAACTACTTTGGACATCAACCAGATAGAACTCGTGACTGATATATCCGAAAATAGTGATAATGTAGCTATACTAATACCAGAAATGAATAACCCTGATGAGCAACATCAATCCCAAATTTACCCCATAGAATCTACTATTTCAGATAATATATCCGATGATGACCAGTCAAATGATGTTACTTTGGTTCCATATTCAGACACCGAATCAAATTCTTCTTCTTACGCATATCCAAAATAAAAGTAAAATACGTAAAAAAACGTTTCCAAGTCGAGGAATCAGCATGATTTGCTCAGAAAAATTAAAAACTACTGTAAAATGTTAAACGTTATTTAGGCAGAGTAAAACAAAATGAAAAATGGTGTTATGATAAGCCTAAAGAACCTCGAGCAATGAAACCAAGATGAAAATGAAAATCAAAAGATAAAGGCATTATGAAGTGTCCTGTAATTGCTGAATATGAAAGGAAACATATGTTTGAGTCGTTTTGGTAACAATCATGGGGTGAAAAGAAAGAGAGCATCGCCGTGGATCAATGTAGTAAGCGTAAGACTACGGATCCCAAGGTCCCGGGTTCAAATCCCGACACGGCCGACTGCTTGAAAAATGGCAGGCGAGCATTTTTCACAAATATTACGCCCTCGTTCGGATGAGAGGTTAAATGGAGGTCCCGTGTGTGAGTGTTGTGACGCACGTTAAAGATCCCTACCTTGCCTGGAACGGCAAGGGTTCGGCAAAATTCTAAATTTCCAGGCAACAAAAAACTCGCCTCCTGGCCAATGTAGTACCTACGGGTGGAGCATTGGAAATATAAATGAACGGTGAAAAGAAAGATTATATCAATAATCAAGTTATACTTGTGTCAACTAAAAGGCATCGAAACCGAAAAAAAGAAAACGAAACGAAGAGAAGGCAATCGTTTCAATATTTTTTGAAAGTGAAGGAAAAAGATCAAATGGTATGTAGGACCATGTTTCTTGATACTGTTGGGATCGGATGGTAGACAGTTCATCATTGGAAAAGTACTTTTGGGACACGTGCCCCTAGTATACATCGACGAAGGTCCTCCAGTGGAATACAGCTTGTTAAAGATGCACGTGAATGCTTAATTCAATTTTTACACTCTATACCTGTTATGGAGTCTCATTATTGCAAGGTATCATCTCCAAAAAATACCTTTTGGTGAATGGCAGTGTTTGCAGAGTATTTACGAATTCTATGTCAGGAACTGTTGTAAATCAAAGGGTCAAAAGTCTCTTTCAATAGCGTCATTCTCCAAAACTTTAAAAGAAAAAAACTTTGCACTATTTCGCCCCGAAAAAGATGAGTGTGAAAAGTGTGTTGGGTACCGGGTTGGATAATTTTAAGAAGTGGAATTTAATGACCACATACAGAAGAAAGAAGAGGCAGGGGAAGAACAAGAAAAAGATAAAAAGGGGCAAAATACGTTTTCACAGCAGATTTACAAGCAGTCTTGATGGCTCCAAAATCAAAAGTTTCCACACTATACTATAAAACGAAGCTTCAAGTACACAATCTTTGTTTCTACGATGTAATAAGTTCCGACGCTTATTGTTTTTTATGGAACGAATGTGAAGGAGGTGTTGATGCTGAAGAATTTGCAAGTATTTGGAAAATAAAGTCAAGTAACGTATGTATAAATGCAAACGAAGAGACTCCAAACTCAGAGGTTTTATGTGATTATGCTATGTTTAATTAGTACTTGAATAGTGTAAAAAATAGTAACGTAATTGTGAGTTACAAATGGCTTATACATAATTTTACATTTGTTTTAGTAGCATTTTAAATTATATAAATGCTGAAAATTTGAAACAACTATGGCAAGTCCACTATGAATTGGAATTGGAAAATTCAATTGTTGCGATTCCAATTGTGCTCTAGGAAAGGAAGAAAATAGAGCTATAATCAAGTGCTGGGACAGGATTTGAAGCTAATGATAACTACAAATAATTTAATAGGTTTACGAGTAACAATAGTCAGATGGTAACACAGTTTAAGAACTGGTAGCAATAAGAAATAAGAGATGGCTGCACAGTTTAAAAATTGCATATGTGTACTATATATTGCATACTGTAGCTAATAATTGGTAAGAATGTATGTTGTAGGCAACCCAGCATACTTGTATAGGGTTTTATTTCGCCCGGGCGGAGAGGGATTTGCTACAATGCTCCAGGGGTGGCCGTTATAGGGTGGCAAAGCATCCTGTCATAGGACCAGTGTTATTATAATGCATATACTAGGGCAGATAGACATTTTTTCATACAATTAAAAATAGTTCTTTATATAATTTTATTTTAAAAACAGATACAAGTTATATATAATTTAAACGTAAATAATAAACCGATTAAAAAATTCCGTAAGTGGATTATACTCAAACATTTTATCATGAATCACTAACACCCATGCCTCCTTCGTTGATGGTTCGAAAATTTTTGGAGCTTCCAATTCCATTCTATCGTTCACTGTAGCTACATCTTTGCCTAACATGTTTCTGACTTTTTTCTATTTTTATATTCCTATCGACAATTCTGTTTAATGGTATGGATGTAATGATTTTCTCAGGTTACAGCAGAAATATAGCATGCTAATTTTTGCAATGTATAATTTTGCCGATTAATACATTTTTTGACTATATGTAACAAATTATGTATAAGAAGCGCAGAATAAATATTACACAAGTTGTCGCTTTTATACAATACATAAGAATAGCACTAAAGATTCTACATTTAATTGTCACTAGTTCGAATCTCCTATTACTTGTTTGCTTTTTCCGATGGATTACAATTTTGTAACGTCAATGACGTGTCTCTGAAGCTAATAAAAATGCTTTGAAGGCTTGTGAGACACAAACTGGTGTAATTAGCGATGTAATTAGGTCAATGCAAGTCTATCTCTCATATAAGTAATAAATGAACCAAGTGTTTAAAAGATTACTTTGTGTAAATATTGTGCAGCATTGCTACTGTAGGATTAATTGAAAACTATATGGACTAATATTGTGAAAGAATTTAGCTGTGTATTTCTTAGGAAGGAAACGATTTGTAATAGGGTTAATTAAAAACATATGCGGTAATATTGCGAAAGAATATGTCTGTGTTTTTTTATAGAAGAAAAATAAGATTTGCGCGTGTATTTCTTATGGGAAAAGAGTTTGATAGCAATCGTCGTAGTTTCGTACCACTATTAGCGTTACGCTAAATAAAAACCGCAGGCAAAAAAGGAAACTTAATCTTAATTGGACAAAGTATTATTGAATCGCCCTGTACAATTTTGATTTCATATATATATATATATATATATATATATATATATATATATTTTGTCGTGTTAACCTCCTGTAGAAAAATATAACCCTTGTTATTATATTAATATTTAGCCCCACGATTGGGTCGAGCTATATTTATGCTGTGTTGCTCGCAGTCCCTACGATGAGCGTCATATTTACTGTAATATTTCCTTTATACTAAGCCCCACAAGCTGGGAGACATATTTACTTATATTAAGCCCCTACGCTTGAACCATATTTATGCTATGATTTATACTTTTATTACTCAAGCACTTGTAGAGATGTTAATTTATAATTTTCTTTGCCTCGACTAGCTGATTCAATTAAATAAAGCACTTCTACAATATACAGTATAATGATTGAATATTTACAACCCTTTTAAATATCTTCTCCCTTTTTAAATTATATACATCTGTCAAATTTTTAGAAAATCAAGCCAGCAAAACGAGATTTTTATTACCATTAAAGATCTATCGAAACGTTTCTAGATGTCTATAACTTTTCATAAATTTACACAAGAAACCCCAATTTGTCGGCTCTTACACTTTAAATTATTATTAGATAAAACAGTTTTAAAAATAAATCATATCAAAAATATCTAACCTGATGTGGTTTTGTAGGTGCTCTGAATTCCTAATAATATTTATAATGACCTATTTATTCTTCTAATATCTGTAATTCTGTGCTTCTGTTACTTGGGAGTTTTCTTGTTTATTCTACGACCCCTATGACTTAACCTACCCCTAAATTAACCCTATAATTACAGCAATATATATATATATATATATATATATATATATATATATATTGCCGTGTTAGCCTTTATAAAGCCCCGCCAGAAAAAAAAACATTCGAGAATTTATTAATTTACCAAAAATCGTCATACAAATTTTACAAAAAGGAGAATTTTCAAAAAAATAATTCTTACCCAGATTCTGCTTCTTTCAACTTGATTACTTCTTCAACAGCTCCCTGGCTAGCTCAGTTGGGCCTCCTCTTGGATACCTAGATTTACTATCATACTCTTTATCGTTCACGCACACTCTCAATAAAACCACAAGATAATACAACAATCATGCAATATTTATTTACCACTATTTACAGATAATAACTCAAGATTATTTACATTTCGGTGCTCAAGTTACACCTCAATAAATTCTATCTTTGTAAAGTCCAGAATTTTAAATTGAAATATCAAACACATAGAATGTAACAGGAGGTTATGACAACACACTACAATTAATAAACCTAAATGACGTTATAATTGTAATTGTTATTTTTTTCAAAGCCTGCCTGATTTCCTGCTTGAACATTTTCTATAAAATGCATATTGTTGATCTGGCAGCATTCTGTTGATAGCGTATTATTGTAGGTTGTTATATCTTTAGTGAAAATTGTTATTGGATAAGTGTAGTTGATTGTTAATCAAAATGTACTAATTGTTTTATAATATTTCCAATAGTATAAGTTATTTTTAGTTATGCAAATTAAAAACATTCTTAAAATTTGAAGAAAATCAAAAATATCTCAGAAAGTAATAGATTTAGGTATAGGGAATGCTTAACAAAAATAAAAGGACACTTAATGAACTATCCACTATAGCAATAAAATTGTAGGGTGCCATTTAAAAAAAAATTTAAAAATTGCATTTTGCGAAACCTGACACCCTGAATACTGTGAAGAAATTTCAAAAAGGTGATAATTACAAATATACTATGGTATATAGTAAAATTTTCTGCATCTTGAAAATTAACATAAGTTGTGTATTAGTGCAGTGGCAATGTATCTAATCAGGATCATTTTTGAATATCTCAAAAACTAAAAGGAATAGATAGATACAATTTAATATCAAATTAAAGCTCTTTTTATGGGCTTTCTAAAAATGTAATAATATATGGGGCGTTCCATTAAAAAAAATATAAGTTTAATATGCTCTGGAATTATGAAACACCCTGTATGCTTCAAAATATTTATAAAAATGTGCACTTTAGGTATGCCTAATATGCCTCCAAATTTGGTTACGTAGCTTTTATAATAACGGAGTTATCGGCCGTTGCCCCACTAAAAACTCACCCTGTATATATATTAATGTTCAGTAAGCAAGATATTTCAATAAATTATTAGTTTTATTAAAATCATACATTTAAAACCATAAAAGCATAATTTTATTTCTCTTAAATTCATATTGCAACGAAATTTAGATTCATAAATTATTTTGAACCACAAAAATAATAAACAAAATGTTTTTTCAGTGAGTTTTCATAACGGAATCATGCCATTTTAAGAAAGTCTTAGAATTATGAAGTAAATAACAGTGAATGCATCCCAAATACAGGCGAGCATTTTATAAATTTTAGTTAAATAAATTAGAATAAATGTTACATAGATACAATACAAAGTAAAGGCAGACTATATCAAAAGCGGATTCATACAATGTAGTAAAAAGCACAGACACTTTGTTAGTACGGTTCACGGATATTAGGCTGCAGGAGTTTAATTATATCATCCAATACAAAGTAACATGATTTCAATGCATCCATTTTAAACTGCTAGGATAATATAATAACCGCAGGCACGTAGCTTTTGCATGATGGTACCATTTGAGTTCATATTTGATCGCGTGAAATATAAATGTTATACTATAGCATCACGAACCAACGCTAGCTAGTGGACAACGGAACAAGTTAGAAATTAATTATCCGCGAATCTTCAACAAGACCGCATGTGCATGTAGACGTGAAAGGGTAGTCGTAGATACCCTGATTGTTATAAAGTAAAAATCGGTCATTACGTGGTGTGATTCCACAAATTTTTGGCAGACCCATAACAATCACAAATTGAAACAAATTGGTTCCTAGTATTAATTTGAAAATAAGCACCAAGAAGGCAAATGAACAGACTCCTGGCTAATAATGAAATTATTTGGTTTACTGGAAAATTAAACTCTAAGTTATAAGTTTGTTTAAAGTTATTGTTTTTTTATACTGTGGTATTTACCCATGGTATTTTGTTCCATAAAATATTGATAAACTTATACTACGTTCACTTTAAGTAAAGCGTAGTTTTAAGTAATTAAATATAAAACACCTGGACATTGCAAGTTTTAATTGCTAATTAAAGATGTTGCAAATTATTATTATTCTTAATTGCCAAGGTTACAATAACTTGAGAATGAACTTATTATAAAATTTTACAATTTTGTGTGTATTTATTTGTTTACAGGATTATAGCTATCTCGCTGATATTTACACTGATGTAAGTAAATTTAATATTGTTATATGTATAGCTGTTTACAGGAAAATGAAATAATGTTATCGTAAAATAGATTTAGGCGACGTAGGAAGTTGAAACTTGTTGTTTTATGTAGCTAAACATATTTTGTAAAAAGAACTCCATTTCACCAGGAGGGTAAAGTAATTAAAAACCCCAGAAGTACTCGTCGTCTAGATGACTTTCACAAACTAGATTAGACTAGACGAGTTGACGACGATAATTTAACAGTGGAGGAATTTTTTCATGGTAAGTATTATTGGGAACGTAGTATTGAAATTGTACCTATTGAATTATTACATTTCTCTATTTTTTGTATTGTTTCTACAGAGATCCACTCCCGCAACATTGCAGTAGCGGGATTTCCGCCCCTTCTGGACAATTCCAAATAAAAAAATTTAACGCTTCATTTACCCGTAGCAATATTTCAGGCAATGTAGCTTAGTAATATCCTATGCTATAGAAAAGTAAAGAGGGAGAACAGTAAATTGTCGCAAATTCTATCTTTTGTGCAGTTATGTTAATAATAATATTTTAATTGAATAGCGTAGTTTGTGAATACACGTCATTATTAATACAATATACCTAACCTTAGTTTACATTCAATTGACTAATCTTGATGCATATGAATAGAGTTGATTACGCAAATACATTCTTTCGCGATATCTACTGTACTATACATTTACAGAATTACTCATTGTTAATTCGTACGTCATTAATCTCACCGTTGATTTAGTGTGTTGACTATATTTTTTTAAATATTTTATTATTTATTTATTATTATTTATACAATACCTATGCCAGAGACCCATGCTTATTACGAAAATTATGTAGTGTTTGTTTATGTACTATGTAATGGATACAAAAAATAACTAAAAAGAATAATGGTAAAACAAAACAAGAGCACACATAATCATCAAGACAATATAAACAGGCCAGGTATGATTCAATACTGATCACACATCATACAACATGTAATTATGTTGATTATACACCTAATGTGGTTGGGAGTAGTTCTCCACATATTCTGATATACATTCAAGGCCATCCTAAATAGGTGGTACAAGTATTTCCCTACAGGGCGCCCGCGGTATCAAAAGCCGCACGCATGTCACTCCATAATTTGAAGCCCTATGATCAATCAGTTGATATACACACAAAAGTGATTCTTTAAACAATTAAATATCAATTAAAAGAAATTAAACTAAACACTTGTTTATGTAAACACATACCGTCAACTGGGAAAATTGGCCCACTTTTCCGTATTTTGGGCATATTTGACTGTATCTATTCTTGTCACTTTAATAGGAAGTTTATAATTAAATAGATGCAGCTTTTGTAAATAAATTAATGTAATTTCTACATCCTTTAAAAAATATTTTTATAATGAAGAATTTTTCAAAATTTTGGGCCAATGTTACCTAGACCTGCGGTTACTTTTTCCTACAGGTTAAAATTCATATAAACTAACCAATAAAATGAAGTGGGTTGATGTTGAACATGCCAAGAAGTCCTAGTGTTATATAGTGCAATATCAAAGCTTACTAAAGCAAGATTTTCAAAAGAAAAGTAAGAAAATATAATAAAAATGGGAAATGCAACAAGACCAGTATTAATTCATTCTATTTTTAAATTAGCCTAGTATGTATATGAACACAAATATGTTTTTTTGCTAAATTGGTTGCATTCCACTACAAAAAGGATCAAGTTGTGTAACAGAAAATTGATTCAGATTGGAAGTCACTGTAGATCTAGATAATTTATTTTGCATAATACGCCCTTCCAGTTATACATCATTGAGTCAAATCGTTTAGGCCTCCTCCAATTCAGTCTTTCCATACACTCAACAATACAACTTTCCTACGAAATATTACTAAATTTCCAGAATACTTTGACGATTAGAAAGGATACCTACAATATCTCCAAGTGAACAGTTTTCAGAGTTTATTTTTCTAAAGGAATCGTTTGAGTTTACTTAACAATTTTTAACATCAGAAAATGTTTTACTAGCATCAACTGACTCAAGTGGTAGAACACTAAGTGCACCATCTTCAAAAGAACTTGAGTACACTATTATTCATTGTTTCTTTTTATTAACCTTAAAAACAGTCTCGCCAGGTGCGACTTATTCAAGATCTGGGAAGGTAGAATGTGGTCGATTCTCTTAAATTATCCGTGTAAGCCGTATTGACCTATCCACTGACTATACCTCTAATATTTTTAATATTTGAATTCATTTGGTCTAGGTATTGCATAAATAAATAATACAATATTAAAAAAGAATAAAAAAATAGTCTACACAAAACCAATGGTGAGATGAAAGGCGTGCGAATTAATTATGAGTAATTCTGTGAAACGTATGCTATAGTAAAAAAATTACCGAAGAATGCATTTACGTCATCAACCTTATTCGTATGGTTAGGTTAGGTATGTTGTATTGAAAATGGCATGTATTCAGAAACCATGTTATTTAATTTAAAAACTTTGTAAAGTTCGTTGAAAATGTTTATAATTATATTTTACTTTAATATTTTCTTTATTATTAAATCCCACTAATAGGATTAGGCGATTTCTTTCAAGAAATATAATTTTTAGGTTACATGCATTTTGATCTATGGCAAAATTATTTCTATATTATATATTGTTCAAAAAGGGCTGTTAAATTCATTAGGGCAGATTTTAAAGGTAATTTTGTTCTGAATTATTGCAGTTTTATTATTGATTTGTTATGATTACTAATGTATTACACTTGCACGTCGATGATCTCATCGTCTGAGTATGAAGACTTTATAGGCAGATTTGTGCTGACTCAAATAAATAAAAAGTCCCGGTTTCTGAGCTTAATCAAGCTATCTGTAAGTTAGTTCTACATACATAAATGACAAAACAACACAAGGTATTTTTATTTTATAGTCTTAATTGATCTGTCCGAAGTTTGCGGAAGATCTCTGGAATTATTTTATAAAGGAAAGATTCATTTTTAGAGCATTTCGTATTTAACATCCAAGCAATCAATATGCAACTTTAATAGATTAGCTACTTTTGACAAAAGATTATCGAACTGACAAAGTAGTCAAATATTTGGATAATACCCCACCAAGTTAAATATTTTTAATTTTAAGGTCACATTGGTTCCCAGATCTACAACTTTCTGTTGAAAATAAGCATGTTGTTACTCGATTTTTTTAACACACGTGTCAGCTCTATAATAATCATCTAGGTTTTTTAATGTTTTGTTCATTATTCACTAAAGATGTCGAAATAATTATAAAACACAAAGCAGAATAATACATGTTTCCCAAAACCATTGCAATATGCTCTTTCTAATTTTTGAATGAACGTAGGGCATATCTAATAAAAACTATACTAACTATACTAACTATACTAACTATACTAACTATACTAACTATACTAAACTATACTTGAAGCAGATTTGCCTTAAGCTTACACGAGTTAATGACTGAAATCAGCATTCATTAATTACTGAATCAAATCAACACTTTTTCTTAACTACAACAATTTCTTTCTTACAATTTATAATTGCAAGCCTTGTCCAACAAGATAGACTTTTAAAGAAGTTAATTATCGTCTAATATTAGCTGCGGAAGGCCGTTTTTTCACCAATACGTTACTGCTCCTCGACAAGTGCACATCCACGCCTGAATTTCCGATCAGGAAACCAATTTTCCAACATACATATACAAGAAGTATCCCTAAGTACTTTAACAAAACAATGAAAACTAAAAGCTAATCTGCATAAAGAATGGAATGTTGTCTGTGCATAACTTGATACTAAAATCTAAGATAATGCAAAAACAACAAAATTTAATAAAGAGGAATCTGCTGCTGACACTCCACAAACAAGACAATTAAAAATATTATTTTTGAAAAGAAAATATTAACATTAATGTGTGTTTTTTAACTTTTAAAAATTATTTGGAGCAAAGCCCTAGCGCTTCATTTCTCTAGCTAAAAGGTTATATATAATAATTCTATCACAATGACAGCTGAATTTTTCACAATAATGCATGTATGCTAATTTAAATTGTTGCAAGTATATTCACTATAATGTCAACAACTATCTACACCAAATCCTGAAACCGCATAAGCGGTTTTTGCTTATTTGCCATTTTTTACACTAAAGTAAAATCTGTTTACTCAAGGTTCAATAAGGCATGATGCAACAAGTTCTTTTTGTTAACTATAAACAACCACATGATTTACACACACACACGCACGCACACACGCACACACGCACACACCCACCCATACACACACGCACGCACACACACACACACACACACACACACACACACACACAACATACATATATATATATATATATATATATATATATATATATATATATTAGTGTGGATTTATAGGTTTTAATAAGAAAGGTCAAATAATTATCTATTGCAGGATAACTCATGTATTTAAGGGTCAAGTAGAGTTTAAGACGTTTTCCGAAAGATAGGATAAAAATTTACCAATTTTCATCAAATATTAGGGTTAATTGTACGTAGTTGTAAAATTTTCTGTAAATATTAATTATAATTAAGTAGAAAACATAATTGCGTAAAGCATAGTTTCATAAATATTTAGGAAACGTAGTTTCGTAAAACAGATTTTAAAATGAAATAGCGTGTAAATTTGTTAATACGAAAGCGTTTATGTTTATAGCATAAAAATCGATAATAGAAGAGGGTGTATTTATTTAGTAACACATATTCAAAGCGTGATTTATTTATTTGTGTAAATTAGGGTAATATAAAGCCGGAACATGTATAACATTTCTAGAAAAGTTTAGCATTGTAAACAGGTTTTTTGTATCGAGTTTAAAGCTTTTCAACAAGTATTAGAATTCCTGGTAAAAGACCGTTGAGAAACAAACACAGGTCAATGTTAGATAAAATGTTGCACTGTACGTACGAAAACAGATCGATAATATAAAGAGAAAGACTGTATTTTACATGAAGTAGCAAAGAAGGGGAGATAACATATGGTTAGCTATCGTTGATTTTGAAACGTCTGTTAGACAAGGAAATTTAGAGGCAAATAAGTGAGACAGAGACGCGATGTGTTTTCTGAAGATATTGGTTGGAAAGGGAATCAGAAATCCAGTAGAGGGTTGCAAACAGAGTACGATTGTTAGATTAGGTGAATAAGAGCAAGATAGACGATAGTATCAATCGGTTAGGTAGAATACAGTTTATAAATACCAGGGATAGAAACAACGAGATATAACATATGGGTTAGACGAAGATAAGAGAAAAGCAGAACGAATGTTAAAAATTAAGAAAGGGAAAAGACAAAAGATGGAAGATTTTAAATGCAGGTTAGAGGGAAATGACAGATATGCGCGTGCATTAGAAGCGTGTTCTGGAGGCTAGAGTGGATGGCAGTTATCGGGAGATTTTGCAGAAAGTGACAGCCGTTGACAATTTTAATCGTAAAACGATTGTTTGTTACTGAAAATTCCAAGATTTTTGCGACGGTTTGAAAACGGTTGAGAATTTTACCTAGAATAACTCAAGGATAATGGTTAGTTTGTGGAATTGAGCGACCGTTTGTTATTGTGTTGTGCATGGGTTTCCGGAATCGGTGGACGGTTTGAAAACGTTACTAAGAAAGTGTGTTATAGGGGTGGTGAGAATAGATTTAAGGAGGCATTTTGGAGGCTATATAAACCCAGAAGAGGTGGTAAAGGCTCTCTTTTCCTTTCGAGCTTTAACCAAGCTGCATACAAGTGTAAATGCAAATAAGTGAGTTTGGATTTTATTAAAATTAGTATGCACAAGTTGGTGCAAAGTTATATGTCTATTGTTAAGTACATAAAATCCTGTTAATAATTGAAGCGTAAAGCAAAGTAAGTAGATTTTTTATTACTTATCGTTGGAGGCGCTTGGTGTACTCTGGGTACAAGTCAAGCATATGGATGTCCGAGAGCATAGAAGTACCGTGCATTAGCAGCTGAGATATCTGGGTTAAAGCGGGCGGTTCGGGATGGTGAGAGGCCACCTGGAGTAAATTTTGAACGTGCAGTGGAGTGGGACGACTACATCGGAGATGGTTTTCATATAGAGAGCTGGTGGTGCTACAATCCAGGTAATTCAACCTTTGTAAGACTTTTGCTTATTAAGTGATTATGACAATTTGGTGATTATTGGTGTATTTTATTGTATTGTAAGGACATTTTATTTGACGATTTACCTTGAGAACGGAGTATATGAAAATTTATTTATGTACTATTTGGTGGTATAAAATGAAGGTGTAATATTGGCTTTTTGCACAAAGTAAAAGGGTTTTTGGTAATTTCAGTGCTGTAGTTAGCACATAGGTAAAGAAAGGTTTTTACTATGAGCTCGTATTAGACCTGGGGTTTAAAGTAAAGTTTGGGGATAAGCCCAGTTACTTATGGTTAATTATTGATGTAATTAGAAAAAATTCCAAAATATTTTATTTAAAATGACTTCTTTTAAAATTGATAATATGTGTTAAATATTTAAAAGGTATGAGGAATGTAAAACTGAAAATTTTGAATAGCAACTTGATGTTCAAATAAATCGTGATGTACTTTTGGAGATCAACTTTTATTTATTTAAATAGTAGGGTAGGATTATCAGCGAACAAGTGGGTAACCATGGCGAATATCCCTGAGGAAGCTAGAGGTTTTGGCATCCGAATTGGAAAGCATCTTCAGAGGGTGTTATTATAGAGATATATGAATTGCCAGTCTAGGTGGTAGGGCTTAATTTTCAGATAAGTGCAGGTATTTGTGACAACACAGATTTTTAAGGGTGTTCCATCCAGGTAACCTACACAGAAATATATATATATATATATATATTGCTGTGATAAGGGGTTGTTTAAGGGTGTACTTTATAGTAAAGGTCGTTTAGAAAATAGAAATTACTATAGGCAGCAGAAAACTGCATTTATTTAGTAAAGAATTGAGAAATGGAAATAGTTTGTAAATAGTAAGCAGTCAACACGCGGTATATAAAGTATAAGTAGTTTTAAGCGACGCAAATACACACAGGAAGACGCATAGTTAGCGTAGAAACCAGGAACACATGCATTAGTTAAATAGTAAATATTTAATACCCTGTAAATAGAGTTAATTTAGACAATGCAAATAATGATATTTTTCAGTGGAAGCACGCGTATTTTTAAGTAAACATAATAAAGTGTAATTAGACACGCATTCAAAAAGGTTCCAAACAATTAGGTTAATACGGAGATAGAAATAGAGCTTCGGGAAGCATAATGTAAATGCGTACAAAATAGTTAACTATTTTTAATAAGAAAGAAGATTAAAAAATGCGTAAATAACATGTATATATGAAAATTAAAAGTCGAATTGCATCAGTTGTTTATGGAAAAGCGATTAGATTCGTCAAAACACCGCATGTTTGATAACGAAGACAGCTGCGAGCAGGTCACAATTATTTGAGAGCATAGAAAATTACATCAGAAACTACTTTAAATGCAAATATTTGATTGGTTAAAATGAGCGACGAGTTTGTAGACCATACCCACTGACGGAGTAGGAGAAAAAAGATATATTAACAGGTACAGTGATAACGAAGGCAGTTTTCAACTCAACAAAGGCCGAGGTGCGCCACTATGAAATAAAGTGTGAGACGTAATAATAATTAAAGTGAAAAGTTGTATAAGTGCTAAAATGAAAATTACGATTGCTGATTAAACGGCTTCTGAAGTCCGGGGAAAATAAACTACGATTTCCGAGTCCTGGGGGAAAATAATACAATTTCTGAAGCCGGGGAGAAAAAATACAATTCTAAGTTTGGGGAAATTGATAAGAAGGAATAAGTCTGAATGAGATGACAATAAATTGGGGTGCATAAGTAGAAGTTAATAATAGTAGTCCAGAGAGTGATGGCAATAATTTAAATGCAATGGTTCAAGCGTGTGGATAGACAATATTTCGAATGGGCATGTGATAATCCTGAATTGGGGGAAGATAATTTTTATTCAAATGGATGGCTTAATGCATGGGAAATACTAGCTGATATGGATGCGTTAATGCGAAGAAAATAAACCAGGTTAGATTTTTAGTTATAAGACAATTTCTTTTCTATTTTTTTATTTTGAATATTGAATTTGCTTAATATAAATGAATGTGAAAAAGTCAACAAAAGAAGGACTTGAATACGTATAAAGTGCGTAATATGATAAGAGGTTTCGAACTTTCCTTTTATGACTTTGGGTTTTGAGTAAAAAGTATATGATTTTTGACAAATGAGATTTACAACATTAATTAATTGAAAAGTGTATTTCAAATAATTTACAAAAACTGTACATAATATTTGTTTCATTATATAGAATCGAATTAACTGAATTTTACAATTCCAAATAAATGCTAGTCGAGGTCATAAGATAAAGTTAATGGGAGTGATTTGATAATTTAAACAAATCAAAGAGGAGTTATAAGTTGAATACGAAATTGATAACAAGTAAGGCGGTAACGTATCAAATTTTGTTATTGGTAGACAAGGTTGGCTCAAGATAAAATCCAGTCAAGTTCCTGGAGGGAGATTTATAGCAATATTAATAAGACAGCCCAACGTCGGAGAACGATAATTACAATTCCAGTTTATACATAGCAATATATATATATATATATATATATATATAATTCAAACTGCAATTAGGACAAAGAAACAAGGTTGAATGCGGTAGCCAACTGCGGGGTAGGTTTAAACGTTTCCGTATAGTCATACAAAATTATTTTTGTGACGTAGCTAAAGATAGCATATAACCTCGTTTTTCCCTAACGTTTTTTATACCACAAAACATTTAACTGTTTTGCATGATTTACACACATATCTGTATTTTAATTTTAAATTCATACGATAATGATGATTACACCATGACTCGTCTAAATTTTTCAACACGTGCAAGTTTATTTGAAATATTGTTTATTCCTAATTCTTTTACACTAACCTAAAAATCTCCATTCTCAACTACTCAATTACCAAATGGAACAAGGTCCCATTCAGCAACCGCCGCCTTAAGTGTGTTCTTTTTAAACTTTTAAATATTACATGCTCTTTTATATTTAATACAAAAACTCATTTTTGAAACGAAAGCTATCGGCGCGAAGCCCTAGCACTGCGGGACCCCACCCGTGCTGAAAGTTATGTATGATTACACCATGACTCGTCTAAATTCTTCAACACGTGCACGTTTATTTGAAATTTTGCTTGCCTTTTCTAATTCTTTTATACTAACCTAAAATCCCCATTCTCAACCATTCAGTCATCAAATGGGGCACAACCATATTCAGCACCCACCGTCGAGCTAATATAGAATGATTACGTCATGACTCGTCTAAAAAATCTTCTCCACATTTTATTTTGAAATTCGCGGGGGGCGATGCACCTTAGCGTGCACCCCACAACCTCCTGACACCAACACAAAATCAACAAAACTCGATTGTTTTAAAAACCACTTTGCTACACTACTATTAAAAATACTAACCTTACAGGAAATTATGAAAATATTTCACAAATTGAAGCTCAAAGAACTTGCCAAACAAATTGGAACATTTTGGCACATCTCCTGCAGTGTGGTGCAATATTTTATATAAAATTAATTTAACCAGCAAGTTACTACAGATAAAGGAATTTGATTTAGCTTCTACAAAGCACCTTTGTTTTTTTTGTAGTTACCCGAAGCCGGTGGAGTGGAAAGTTTTTATAGCCAAAGTGTGGGACTCCCCTGTCGGCATACCCACTAAAACCACTCCCCCTGTCGGGTGCGTCTGACAAACGGCTCCGCCGCACCGCAGCCTAAAAGGCTTATTGTGCTGACCCTGGTTAAATATTATACCCAATCTGCAAAGCCTGCACCCCGAATTATAAGGTACAGGTCTTTTGATGAAAGGGTATCGACTTCCCTCGGGTCTAACTTTAGTCGCCTAAATAGGCGTTGCCTCGTTCTACCCAACGCTTTGCATCTGCATAGTACATGCATTGCAGTCTCTGGTTCCTCTAAGCAGAGTTTACATTCCAGGTCTCCGTTATATTTATTCAGAAATGTGTCCTCTCAGGAACCCCACAGTGATTCTAAGCTGTTCCCTGCTTAAACTCAGCAGCTCCTGGGTTCTGTTTTTGCTAGTCCCCTTTACCAGCGCCTTGCTATGTGTTAGTCCTGGTCTGTTCTGCCAGTCTCTTTGGTGTTGGTTCCACATTCATTCGCTAATATAGTTACGGATGGCAGCTTTTGTGACTGCCAAGGCCGGTTCGGGACCGATAAATGGCCCTTGCACTCCTTGTCTTGCGAGTTCATCTGCAATTTCATTTACATTGTGACCTTGATGGCCTGGCACCTACTGTAATGTAAAAGAGTTTTGTTGTGCCAGTCTATTAAGTGCCTCAATTCATTCCCATACCAGTCTAAATAACACTTTCTAACTTGTTAGAGCCTTGGGTGCCGCCTGGCTGTCAGGCACAATATAGATGTATCATTTAGTAAAGCCACCTCTTATACTTTCCCGCACACTTTGCAGTATAGCGGATATTTCCGTTTGAAAAACCGTAGCGTTTGCCCCTAAGGGGACGTTTCAACGTACCTCCAGTCTCTCCCTGAGGAGTCCAGATCCGGACCCGGTCTCGCTCTTAGAGCCATTTGTGTACCACACCATGCTGCCCGGAGGAAATCTGCCCTTCATTTTTTCCCACTCCACATCCTGGGTAACAGTCTTGAAGAGTGTATCCAGCAAATGCTGGGGAGTCATTTGGTCCGAACGCATCTCGAACAGATGCCCCCTATTTCTCCCAAGCAATCTCGTATGCTCCGTACCTTCAATAATCCCAGACTAAAGGTTTTTAAGTCTGTATAGTCCAAGCCTTGCCTCCTCCACCACCACCAAGTGTAGTGGAGGAAGGCCAAGGAGAGTCTCCATAGCAGCAGTGGGCGTAAAACACATCGCCTCTGTAATACTTAGACAGGCTAGTCTCTGGATTCTGCCCAACTTCATTCTGGTGTTTAATTGTTCAGCCTTGAGCCACCACACAAAGGCTGGTCTGACCACCTTAGTGTACAACCAATGTACCATGTTTGGTCTTAGCCCACGGGATTTGCCGCAACCGCGTCTAACTATTGCTAAGGAGGTTTTCGCTTTGCGTACGCTTATCGAAGTGCAGGTTCCATGTAAGTTTGGAGTCCAGAGTGACTCCCAAGTACACCACTTCGCCTGCCAGGCCGATTTCGTTACCGTTAAGGAAGAGAGGTGTTATGCCCGCAATCTTCCTTCTCCGGGTGAAAGGTACTAAGGTGGACTTTTGGGGGTTGACTCGAAGGCCTTCCCCCGTTGCCCACATCTTTATTATTTTCAGGGCTTTCTGCATTCAGTTCCTGATAACATTGTTGTATTTACCCTCCACTAGGACTGCCAAATCATCAGCATATCCCAGCGGGGTAAACCCTCCTCTGCTCAGCTCCCACAACAGTGCGTCTATGATTAGTTTCCACAATAGGGGAGACAAAGCTCCCCACTGCGGACATCCATTTGCTACCCAGACTGCCATGGTATTATCAAGCAGTTCTGTGACTGCCACCCTTCCACTTAACATGCAGTCTATCCACCTGCAGCAAGTTTCCTCCATCCCAACTGATCTGGTGGCCGTCGAGATGGAGCTGAAGGATGTGTTATCAAAGGCTCCCTCGATGTGCAAAACGGCACATAAAAGGATTTCTTTGTTAGCTAGAGTCTTTTCAGCCCTGGAAACCAGGTGGTGAATAGCTGACTCTGTTCTAAAAGCAAACTGGTTAGGGTGTATTGGGTTAATTGCCAAAATACTCCCCCTGATATGCCTGTCAAGCAGTTCTTCCATCGTGTTAAAAAGAAAGAACATAAGACTGATGGGCCTATGGAATTTTGCCTGTGAGTGGTCCGTACGACCAGGTATAGCAATAAAGGCAACCCTAGTTAACCTCCAACTGCGCGGAATGCATTGGAATGCCAGGCTAGCCCTCAAACCTCTGCAATCTAGCTCCGCAGAAGGTTTGATCCGTTTCGTAGTATGGCTGGGATAATCCCGTCAACGCCGGAAGATCTATATCGTCCATTTAATTTTTGGGAAGGTAATCAACTTCTTCGCTACTGCCCAGTCTACCTGAGATGCCCTCCTTTCGGGGGCCTCAGGCCCCTGGGATTGCCACTGAAAAGGTGATTGTTCCAGTTCCGTCGAACCAGGAAAGTGAGTTTGGAGCAGAAGAGCTATCGTCTCCTTCTCATTCCTGGTAAAATTGCTGTCTCCGCGGACAGTGAGCTAATATATCTCTGGGTGCTCTTCGAGAGAATTCTTTGAAGTCTGGTACATTCAGGATATTCTTCGATATCTTCACAGTACCTCCTCCATGACTCTCTGTTGGCCTTTCTCAGAGCTTTGCTATACTCAGTAAGAGTCCGCTTGTACACCTCCCAATTTCCTGATTTTTTTGCTTTATTAATTAAAGTTCTTACCTGTTCTCTCAGTTGCCTGAGTTTAGAGTTCTACCACGGAACCTTCCTGGTAGTTCTCCTCTCCAACTGAGGGCAGTTTTCGTTATATGCTGAATATATTCCCCCAGGCCTTTTTAATATCCAGACAGCTTTGCACTGTTAAAACTTCGCTTGCAAAGTACCGATCCAGATCCAACTTATAGTTACCCTAGTCAGTTTTTCTTGGATTGCGATAAATCTCTTTCACCTGGTTGAGCCCGGTAAAGAAAAATTTGATGTATCTGTGGTCCGAGGAGCTCTTCTCATCAGACACATGCCAGTTCGTTACTAAGTTGCTTATGTATGGCGAACTTATAGTTATATCAATAACTTCCATCCTAGGTCTGTTTACGAAGGTTGGAGTGTTACCTTTATTCAAAATGTTTAAATGGTTTGCCATTATAAATTGCATTATTGCTACACTTCTAGGATTGGTCCCAGTACTGCCCTATACTGTGTGGTGAGCATTTACGTCGCTAACGATGACGAGGTGAGATCTATCAGCTCTGCACCTAGCCACCAGCTTCTCTAGTTCCCTTGAGGGCGGAAGGTTAGGGGAGTCGAACGGAAGCCGATCCGAGTATTATCTCCTTCCGCCCACCTCCGCCTAGTCCCACCTTGACCGCCACAAGGTCTTGTTGACAGAATTCTGTAAGCTGAAACCACTTAAGGTTGTTGTTTATTAGTATACAAGTCCTGGGTCTATTGGTGATCTACTATATAGAAGTGCCCCACCGATTAAACCCAGTCCTAGCACCTTTCCCTTACAAGCCCAAGGTTCCTGTCGCAGCCCCCATCAGCTTACATAGGGCTGCTGGTTCACTTGGACCACTCTTATCATCAGGTGAATTGTCCTTGATAGGCGTGAACAAGATCGTTCTCAGCCCGTTATAGGCCTTGAACTTGGCTTGTTCAAGTACCTCATAAGATCCCGGGTCGACTGAAAAGGCCATAATAGCTCCTTTCTTATCAGTTTTCCGGGAAAGGATACAACAGCCGCCCGTTTGTAGACCGGGATTCTGTTTCTGCAGGTGTGTTCTGGCAACTTTCTCCTCGACGTTTCTGCCGGGGTTCCATATTAGGACTTTGGGTCTCTTCGGGAGGTCCGCTGCGTCCACTACTTTTAGACACGCACCCTCTCAAAGGTCACCCTTGGTCTCTCCGTGGTGTATTACCCACCTCTTAGTTTCTAGGTTAGCACAGGTCAGCCAAAGGATACCTTTGGCAAACGTTGCGCCCTCGAACTGAGGTGGGTTGGTGCTTCCTGAGGGGGTGTCGAATACAGCATCCAGAATCATGTTCTGGACGCTCCTCGACTGTCCCTCAGTCAAAACAGTCCGGATGTCGTCTGTCGATTACCGCCACTCGCAATCACCTAGCAGCAGCACTATACGACCCAATCTGCTCGTGGTTCTTGGGGCGTTTAGTTTGCTGATGGAGTTTAGATGATATCGGTGTGAAAATCTCTGAACGAGGTTTTTTATTGCCCCCGCTCTCTTTCTGCACCGACACATTTGTTGTGAACGGTATTGACTCCGTCCAGGACCCAGCTTCGACTTTACTGGCAGTCAAGTGCCTGCAAGCTTCTTTATTGTATTCTCCATGTTTGGTGTATCGGACTCCGGTCTTGCAAGCGCACATCCATTCTGGGTCTGCTCCACCTCCATGGATAAGTTCTTGTATGACTGAGGGGTCCCCCATTGTTGGTTCCACCTCTTCGATTCGGTTTTACTTTTCTTTTCAATTGTATTCAAAATTGTTCCCACGAGTAAGGGAAATGTAAGTGATCGCCATGCCAGGTGCTCCCTGTTGGCATGAAAGGCGTAAATAAAACGGGGTGCCGCCCTGTTCCGCGAGTTTTGAACCGATTGGGACTGATCAACTATCCAGCCACGGATCCCTTGGGCTCGGTTCTACACTACGGGATTTAGGATTTTTAACGAGGTAGTCACCTCTTGGTCGGGGCGCTTAAGCCAAGATCCCCACACCCTCTTGCCCGTGAGACATGACCACGACAGCAGGAAAGGCGTGGTGTGTCGGTGGTGCAGAATTGCCCCATCGGCTTCGTTTACCTCAGTGCAGGCCCATTAACCACGAAACTACAGCTCGGGCTGAGGGGTTTGGTCCGCGAGATCGTTGGCTAAGGGGCGGATTTTATCCCGTTCCAGCACAGTCTCTTACTGTCAACCGTGTTGTGGGTCTTATACCACTCAGGCACTGGGTCATTAAAAGAGATAAGCTTATCACGCTCCTTTGCAGAGTAGATAGCCAATCACCTTGGCATGTATCCTGGGATTTCTCCTATCCGTCACCTGGAGACGCGCCCAATGGGTAACCAACCGCATGGGACAAAGCACCTTTACAAACCAAAGTAATTGAATTCCTTGAAAATTCTAGAAGTGATGAAGGTTTTGAAAAATATTGGTAGATGTCTGAGATATTACAGAAGAGTTTGATATTCCAGCCTTGTTTGAATTAGAGTCAACACCAAAACGCTTGAAAAAAGATGACAAGACAGTTTTCATTCAAAGCGAAGGATGAACCAATACAAGATGCACTATAGAAGTTTAAGATAACCTTTTATTTTGCAATTCTGGATACTGTAATTAACTCAGTTTTTGAATGATTCAATCAGATAGAGAAATCAAAATTTGAATTCTTGTACCATATTAAAACTTTAAAAGAAAACCCCCGTCCAGTTTGTCCGCGAACAGTGTATGAATTTAGAAAAAAAATGATAACTCATAACAAATATATGGATATTGATGCTATGCAGTCAACGTCAAAAGGGTTCTACTGACGCTACCAATATCAATAGCCTCAAGAGAGAGGAGCTTCTCGAAGTTTAAGCTCATTAAAACTGACCTCAGGTTGGTATCACTGGCAACCATTTCAATCGAACAGGATTTACTACACATTTGATTTTTTAATGCTCCACTTGAAGGTACTGCATTGGCCAGAAATCAAGTATTTTTTACCTGGAAATTTTGAATTCTGCGGAATCCATGCTGAGGAATAGAGTATTTCTTACCTAGAAATTTTGAATTTTGCCGAATCCTTGCTGTTCCAAGCAGGTAGGTATCTCAACGCGCGTGACAACATTCACACACAAGACCTACGTTTTACCTCTCATCCGAACGAGGGCATATTTTCGTTAAAAATGCTCGTCTAACATTTTTCAAGCGGGCTGTGTCGGAATTTGAACCTGAGACCTTGAGCACAGTAGTCACACACATACCAACTACGCCACGAAGTCGCCTGAACAGGAATTTGCACAAAACACCGGTCTAAATGAGTTGGTTTCTACATTTGTTAAGTTCAAAGCCAGAAAATAAAAAAAAAGGAAACTTTGTTGGGGGCTCTCACAATACTTTCACCTAGGGTACCAAAATCTCTTGCGGGGGCCCTGTATACATTGAAATGTATCCAAAATTGAATCGTAATTAATGACGCGAATTCATTTTTTCGCGATTTCTAGTATACCAAGCACAGACTGTATATAAAGGTAAGCACGTGTTATTTCTCTCATTCTATAAACTTTGTTGACAAATTCAATCTGGCATTCTTTCCTACAAGCTTTTAACGTATAAACGGATCGCCACTCAGTAGCATTTAAATAACAAAACATAAAAAGTGATGGAAATAAAATAGCCCTTATAACCCAAAAGCGTAAAATAATATACAATTTTCAAGGTGTTTGTTCCACATGTTCATGTGTCTATTTATGAATTTGCTCAGTTTATAATGCGATAATACAATTAATTCCAAACACGTCCAGTTATTTAAAGTATTGTTTACATTGGAAAATACTGCTAATAATGGAAAAACCATGATGGTTTTGGTGTTTGTATTCAAGCACTTTGCTGAATTTATTCTCATAAATGACAATGGGGTATTTTAATTTTAGAGTCAGGGTCCTTACCAGGTCAAAAATTCTAGCGTTCCCATACATAATTTTGCACCAACTGACAAAATATGTGAGATTTTTTAAATAGTTAATCATCAATTAAAATAAATTAAACTAAAAGCTTTTCTAT
Source organism: Platerodrilus igneus (assembly GCA_036346225.1). NCBI lineage: Eukaryota > Metazoa > Arthropoda > Insecta > Coleoptera > Lycidae > Platerodrilus > Platerodrilus igneus. Next base: position 11,698,711 of record JARFIW010000003.1, read on the forward strand.
TTAAACAGATATTTTTAATATTAGAAAAAAGAAACATCTCAAAAGTATAAAGTACTTAAAATTTCTAAGAACTTAAAAATTAAACTTGTATTACTAAATTAGAAATTATGTAAATAAATAGGTATGTACCGTAACTATGTACTATATATTTGCCTTTTTTTTAATTTAAATTGCTCACGTATTTCATTATTTATCTAATGAAAATTATTGCATTAAGTTTTGATCATAAAAAATTAGCATAATATACATATAACTGAAAACTACAAAAACTGAACTTTTCTACTTATGAATACCGCAATTTTTTTAAGGTAATCTCTGTATTAATAGGGTAAGTCGCCCAATAGTTGGAACTAAGGACGTTAACTGATTTTTTCTCTTTAAAGATTTCTCTTATTAAATATCGTTTAAACTTGCACCAATTTTACATAGGTTGTTCGGCAGGAAAAATTTTTTTCTTAACCTTCCTCCCTAGTCTTTACGTTCGAACTAGTCTCGCGATAGGCTTTTTGAGGTTAGATTACTGTTAGAAATAGATATTATTATTAAAAAACACAAATCACTTAACACGCATATCAGAACAGTCTTGTTTTTTTTGGTTGCTAAAACTATTGTAGACTGTTCTAATATGTGTGTTAATTGATTTGTGTTTTGTGTTTTTTAATAATAATATCTATTTCTAACAGTAACCTAACCGAGGACTCAGTCGAACGTAAAGACTCGAGAGTATGGTTAAGAAAAAATTTTTGCGCTGCAACAGGTACTTTGTTTCTTACTTCTTGTTGATCCTCTTCTAAATAATTCAGACTTAAAAACGTCACCGAAAAACTGAGTTGTTGTCATAATGGGACCACGAAGCTATTATTAATTTTATCGTTGTTCGTTGCTGAAACATTGAAAATTTGGAAGGCTTCCTCTAAACGTTGAATTCATCTATTCCAATGAAACTTTGATGGGTCGAATTGTTCTATAACGAAAAGAGCTTGAAATGAGGCATTCCCTATTTTAGAATTGCTCGAATGATCCACCGGCATGATGAAATCTTACTTTTACTGCACTTTAATCTTCACCACGTTTTTTGTTTTTAGGTTATATACCCCAATTTTCTTTTATTTTAATCCTCGTCGCCAGTCTATGTTGTGTCCGAATGGAAAGAAAGAAAACCCAATAGAATTTAGCACTTTTATTATACAATATACAGCAGAATACCGAAATTAGTACCCTAAGGAGGGGGGGGAGGGGGTAACTTTATGCCAGCAGCATAACTTTGTGCTGTTGCATTAATCAACACGTCCTCCTGGATTTCCTTTCTTTTTGTAGTAGCTTGGAAAAAACTCTTTTTGTTTTTTGTTTAAAATTGCAGAAAACTTTTGACGTTTAGATGTGCTGTCATGTCAGACTTATATAATGAATAAGCTAAATAAACATATAATAAAATTATTATAAATATATAATAATATATAACATATTGTAGTGGTTTTAAAAGGCTAAATCTACGTATAAACAAAGTAATTTCAAAACACCCTGTATAAAGGAAACAACCAGAATTTACGTGCGAAATTTATTCCAGTTAGTTCATTTTTAAGTAACAGGTATTAACAAAATTTTACAAATAATAATTAAAATTTAGTAGATTTGCAAAGGAAATAAATTGTAGAGGCCAATTACATTAATTTATTAATTTAATTGAGTTTAATTGAACGTGTTATTGTAAATGAAGGACTTCGGGTGAAATGCGGCCAAGAGGTGGCATCGGAAATTGTATAAATACTTATTGAAAATAGAATAAAAGCCCTTAGTATTTTGATCGCTTCAGACTACGTACGAAAGTTACCACGAGCTTGTAAGTATAGAAAATTTTTTTAAATTACATAGCACGGTGTTAGCCTCATAATTTGTACGCGAATTGTGCCGAGTTTAAAATTTATTGAGATGTCACATATATTTTTTTAACAAGCTCGTGTAGTGACGTTATGTAACGTGAATTAAATTAAACAATTATGAAAAAAGTATAATTAATTTGGATTGGGAAATTGGATACACCGTGAAGGCAGCGCAAACAGCTCAACTTAAATGGGGTTCTTCTACTAATAGCTAGAAGCGGCCTGCAGAGCAGAAAGAAGCAAATATACAGCATCGTCAACGGAGCAGAGATCTTCTAGAAATTCCAGGTAACGCTTTAAAATTGTGTTGTTATAAACTATGAAACTTTGAATATTGGGTGACGTATAAGAGTGAATTTTGAAGATATTGTGCATTATTTTGCGTATTGAAAATAATACGTATAACTAACTTTATTATGGTATTTAAATAGAAATCTGAAGGTGTATATAAAGCTTATTAACGTTCCATCAGGAAGTGAAATTTTGTAAAGAGTACATGGATTTGTTTTTTTTTGTTTGTTCTAAGAGTATGCGAAGTATAAGGGCATACATTATTCATAATTAACTGGGTTATCATGAGCTCACCATACTCCAGAGTTTACATAGATTTAAAATAAATTATAAAGAAAGAATGAGAAATAAGATATTAATCAGGGCCCATTTACTCCGGGTACATTCTATGTGTTTGATAATTTAAATTAAAATACAAGACATTACAAAATAGGATTTATGGAGGTGTAACTTGATCACTGAAGTGTGGATAATATTGAATTTTATTTGTAAATAGTGATAAATAAAAGATTGTATGATTGTTGTATTTTGTGGTTTTATTGAGAGTGTGCGTGAACGATGCAAAGCATAATAGTGAATTTAGGTATCCAAGAGGAGGTCCAACTGAGCTAGCCGGAAGCAGTTGAAGAAAGCAATTCAACCGAGGAAGAGAGGAATCTGGGTAAGAAATTATTTTTTTTGAATTTTTTAAATTTTTGGTGAAATTTTTGATTTTGTATAAATTAATTTTCGAAACTACTGAGATCCCGAGAGCCACGGCAATTTATGGCGACCCAAAAGTGAGACTCGAATTCCAGATAGAATTTTAGTAATTTTATTCCAGGAAATTGGGGATCTGAGAGAGAGACTCTGTTTTTTTTTATAAATTTAAGAGTATTTTAGTGTGTGTGAGAGTGATTTGAATGTATGCAGAGAAAGGAGTGGTTAAGGAGTCAAGGAGTGGAAATTGGAACTGAAGATAGTGCCTTGTGTGATAAAAATTTGAAAATGGAGGAAGCTGGAGGTAGTAAGGATCAGTCGAAGACGGAATCGGGAGAAGCTGGAAATGAATTAATTTTGAGAATGCTAGAGAGGATGAATGAAGAATCTAACAGAACATTAGAGGAAATGAGATTAAGTAGGGAAGAATCAAAAAGGAAATTTGACCAGATGAATGAGACGCTGAGTGGGGTGAGAGAAATGGGTGAAGAATCAAAACGAAAAATGGAACGGATGAATGAAACCTTAAGCGAGAAAATTGACAAATCAACGAGAGAATTCTCTGAATTTAAAAATAGCTTGACGGTAAAAATGGGAGAAGTGGAAAATAGGGTTGATAAAAATGAGCGTGATATTAGAGGTTTAAATCTGGAAATGGGACAATTAAGGACTGATGTAAGGATTTTCTGTAAGGACGAGATTAATGCTAAAATGACTGAGGTAACGGACTCGTGTAAGGATCAGTTAGGTCGGGTTGAGAGAGAAGTAACCGGGTTCAGTGACATCTTTTTTTAATGCAATGGAGCTTTCCATTAATATTTGTTCTAACTTAGCTGTCTTTTCATTCAACTCTTCCATTTTCACAGCATTTTTACTAAACCTTTTTTTCATTTTCTCAGCATTTTCATTAAACTTTTCTTTAAGGGTCGATTCCAGTTCAACTGACTTCTCTTCCATGCCGGATTTAAAATCCTTAAGGAAATTCATCCAAGTCTCTGCGTCCATCTTACTTTGGCTTCTTGTAACTGACATAAATGTCCTTAGACTTGTGTGTTTTTTCCTTTTAAATTAATCACTATATAACTCACACAGGCCTGACACCAGTGTAGGGGGCTACTACTACCGCGTTTCACTAATTCAAAACAAGTAATAACAAAGGTCCTTATTACTCACTGTTCACAAGTCTAATTAACAGTATACGCCTTATTTATAGATGTTTTCAGTCCAATTAACAATGAAGCACTATCACACTAATGAATTTTCAAGCATTAATATCTTCTTAAACTAAATTCTTAACCATAGGTCTATTAACAACACTAACACAACTATTTATTTATTACACTCTTATCTATTTATGTATTCTACAAGCTGCATGTACATTAAACACGTTCACATAATATAACATTTATGTTTACTGTTGGACTTCCAAAAGCTCAACTATTTATCTTTACACGACATAATTTATATTTGACATTCTGATATAGACTAACTCTGTACTTCATCATCGGTCTTATTTATACCCTGAATTAAAAGGATGATTCAACCTCCAGTAATTGCTAGAAAATCTCGGTCCCTAGAGAATATACAGTGCTTACGGTGCTTGTGTGTTTGACGGGTTGCCTAGTAGTAGCTCGTAACAGTATTGTAGAATGATAGTCATGGCTCCAACAGCGTTGAATTTACTGCAATATAATTTTAAAATCCATGCTACTATATGACAATAAGATTAAATTTATATTTATTAGATTCCTCTGTTCTAAATCATATTTATTATTTTGATTAAATCTATGTTTATTAATGTAACAAAAAGTCACGTGCTTCTATTATGAAAGTTGCTTATCTATATTAACCTTATCTAGTCTATGTTCTTAACCTACCGCCGAGCCAATACTGCATATTCTAGACACTTAATTTTGACATTTGTGATCCCTGCATATTTCTTTCTGTTTTCTGTATTTTGTTTAATTTCCCTTTGTTAATAATATTTATAAAACGGTCTTTTTCAAGACTAGCCTTCGTCATTTATTTTGAAATTGTAAGTAAACGTTTTTAAATTTAATATTTCTTGAGTACATATTTTTTATTTTAAGTAAGATTCGACTTCATTATGAGCAATTCTCAAAAAATTGTTCATAGCTAAGGTCGTGAGATTAAATATAATCTTTACAATTATATGAAAGAGCAGAAGGATGCTGGCCAAGATATGATTTTGCTGAAAAATTTGAGCAAAATTGTGTCCGAAGCAACTGGTGTTGGGCTAACAACTGTTAAGAAAATTATTAAAGAAGGTAAAATGCAGCCAGTTGGTGCTAAGTTACAATTTACCTCACCAAGGAAAACCATCTAGAAAGGTAGTCCAAAGTCTACATTAAATGAATTTGAAGAAGAAATTGTGCCCACAATTATTTATCGATTTCCAAATACACACCATAAACAACCTACAATGCAGGCTGAATTTGAAGCTTTCAAATCTGAAAGAATTAATTTCTGTGGAAAAATCAATTCGTTTAGACGATTGGTGCATAAAATGGGGGTTCGTTGGAAGAAGTGCCAAGACAATCGTAAAGTCTTAATTGAAAAACCAGAACTCCGAGCAAAATGAATATATTTTTTACGAAAAGTACAATATCGATCAGTAGGAAGAACTATTACTGTGATGAAACTTACCTGCACCGTTCACATACTGTATCGAAGTTGGTTCAAATCAATGTTCAAACTCAACATTAGTTTAAAGGAAACGTTTAATTATTATATATGCTGGCGACAAAAAAGGTTTTGTTCCGAATGGATTGCTAATTTTTAAGTCTGGACTTAAAACTGGTGATTACCATGATGAAATGAATCATAGACATTTCTGTAAATGGTTACAAGATAAATTATTACAAAACCTTGAACCAAACTCTGTGTTAGTGATGGATAATGCATTATATCATAATGCGACCGAGGAACTAAATCCAACTAAGGCTTGGAAAAAAGAAGACATGGGCTGTTGGCTACTGATAAGAAACATACCATTTCAGCTTAGATACAAAATCAGAACTATATGCAAATATTAACCAACGTAAACCTCCGTGCAAGCAATATGTTGTTGATAAAATTTTAGCGGAACATGGTCAAACAGTGTTGCGATTGTTCCCATATCATCCTGAACTCGACCCCATTGAAAAAATATAAGCAATGGTAAAAAATCATGTCTTACATTTAAAATCGATAATTATATTTAAAAGTTCGATAAATACAACACCGCAGCGGGGTTTACTAGACACCATCGGCAGTTGGTAGCGCTAATCTTATACAGATTTTGGGCGCGCTCATCTGCCAATGACGTCACCAATGCACAATTTATATTGCGCAATAATCGAAAATTTATATAACTTTAAAACAATAAATGATACAGCGAACAAATTAACAGAGAGAATACTCACATAAGAAATCCGGCGTCCGTTGGAGTTGAGGTAAAGTTGGCTTCGCTAAGGTCCATCAGGCTACGGAAGGCCTCTTTGAGGTAGTTAAAGATGGTACGCCCGACGCTCTTCCAAAGCGTTCGGACCAGCTCCGGCCATCATGAGCTCGTTCATCCAGGGTCGTGCAGTACGGTTCGCCTAGGTGGCTGCAAATTTCTTCTACCTATGCAGGGAATGACGGGAACATGGTATAAGGGGCGACAAACAAAGACAAGCAAGCAAGGAAAACTACATAGGTAAAGATAAGACACGATACGATACCTGACACGACCACCCTCCTTGAAGATCAAAGGCAAACAGCCACGTTCAAGCGTCTAACGGAAACCTCTCACCACTTTTGTCTTTTCCGCGTCGGCGCGAAGTATTCGTCCAACCCACTATTGACGTGACGGAAATACGCGCACCGCGTCTTTTGAAATTATGGCGCGAAACTTCCGCACATCAAAATTAACCTAAGACATGTTTAAGGGCCACTTTGGCACGTAACACATGTTGCTGCAAATAACACAACTTTTAAATTAGAGGATGTATGGAAGTTGGCTGAAAATAAGTTCCATACCGGTGGTCCACAAAAATGGGTAAATGTTTGTTATCGTGTAGAGAAAACAGAAAAAGAATAGCTTAGTAGACGACATAGAAGAACTAATAATAAATGCTAACCACGATAGTGTTTCTTTAGACTTGAGTTTGCCTGATGATGATAGTGATGATGATTTTGGTTCCAAACCACATTACAGTAACGTGCAATATGATTGTGAAAGCTATAAAGCATTTTCAATTTGTTTGTAATGCATATTGCTATTCATTTAAATAAGCAACATTATTGTATTACTTAATAATATTAATAACTAATATTTTAATTGGGTGTCTGATCTAAATAATGTATTTAACGTTTTATTAATTTCATTTGAAATCATTGGACTAGTTGTATAAAAATTTCAATCATACTGTCTAAAGTAATTATTAGGACTATATAATATAGATAGCTAAGGGTGAAGTTCAAGCAGTGTATACAATTACTATTTCGTCCAAACTGTTTTAAGTTTAGTGTCTATTTAACTAAAACATTTGTATAAAAATAAGTTTTTGTACTACAGTTACTTTTGCTATCCAAGTTTACAACCTACAATGTCTCCATAACTATGAATTTCTTCTCCATTGTTAAAACCATGCTTGATATTATCGATAGTTTTTCAAGATTCAAACAATTACCTACCTATATTCCAAGTTTTATTTTTAATTGATTATTATAATTAAAATCTTTGAAGTTCCATAGAAATCTACTCTTTGTTAAGTTATGCTCATGCTGAAGCCTTTGATACAGATTCCGCAATGGATTTTATCTACACTTGTAAACTCTGTATGTATTTGATAAATTCATACTTCAAACGTGGTTCTTAATAATATTTGAAGAATTTTAAGTTCATTTTCCAGTTTTTTTATCTTGACAGTTTATTCCTTCTGTTCGAAAGGAATAGTAACTTTGACCTTGTATCGAATATCTCATAATCTTTTTTTATATGATTTATTTAATTCACTTAGTCCCAAGAAGTAATATAAAATTCAAAAGTCATCACGCCTTGCCTTTTATCATAGATTAGTAGCAAGGTTAGGTATTTGTTTACACATTAATAATATGACATTACATTAAGGGTTATTTTAACGAATCGTGATGTTTTTAGGTTGAACCGAAAACACCCTATTATATCCTTTTCTAAAGGTTTCTCACTTCCTCCATTGCGCATCCCAGGGTCGCTGAAATTTTGAAACAGCTCTACTTCAACTGCTTCTGGACCAATTAAATTTAATAACATAGCAAGCTGTCTTTGCGGCGGCAATTGGTTATAAAGGCGACTCTGTGGCGTAGTGGTATGTGTGTGACTACTACGCCCAAGGTTCCGGGTTCGAATCCCGACACGGTCCGCTTGAAAAATGTTAAGCGAGCATTTTTCACAAAAATACACCCTCGTTCGGATGAGAAGTAAAATGGAGGTCCTGTGTGTGTGTTGTCACGCACGTTAAAGATCCCTACCTTGCTTGGAACAGCAAGGGTTCGGCAAAATTCCAAATTTTCCAGGCAAAAAAACGCGCTTCCTGGTCAATGTAGTACCTTGGGGTGGAGCATTGGAAAATCACATGTAAGGCAATTGGCTATAAGCCGTAGCTTTCATATAAATGTTATATGCTTGTTTAAACTTTTTCCAGTTTTCTGTAACATTACCTGTTAATTGTAGCGGAATTGGTACATTAAAATTAGCTATTGCATTGCCATTGTTAATATAAAATTTTTGTAACCACGATGTTAACATAACCTATAACTTCTAGGCTTCAGGATTCTTGTTGGCTTTCACTAATACAATTTCTAATTAGACCTATATTCGCAGCGCCATGTTATGTATCCGATTCTATATTTATTACAAAAATTAACAACATAAACTCAAGTTCTTTATTCTCCATTACCACAATTACACTACGTCTCCATTGCCGTCACCGGTCTCCATTTCACATTACCAACATAAACTCTTTCACTATATAACTTAAAAGTGACCAATCTAATTACATGACATAATCACACAAATTACATAAAATGTACTCTCACTACTATGGGACCGCGTATGAGCTTTCAATTTTGAAGTGCACAACACCAACATAATAAGCAAGCAAATGAACTTTCGTTAGTATGTGAAACTAATGAACTTTCAAGACACCATTGTAGAATTTAAAATGATTATTAATATTGAATTTCAATGAATGTTAGTTATAATGCGAATACATGTTTCTGTAATTGACATTTTTGCAATGCAGCTAAATTACACAAATGTCTAGTTGTTGTAAACTTATTGTCAATATCAAAATTGGATTTATTCCAAGCCTTGCAAACAAACACCTCTTTTCCGGCTGGGATGTCAAATATGAGGCCAAATTTTGCATTACATGATGAATACACCTTGTTATTACATTAGAGACACTCTATTGATATATTCACATTTTTGCCACAAAATAAGCATTTATTTGACTGAGCAGTATCATCTAGCTGTTTACCAGCAGCCATTAATTATTACTATGCGAATACATATGTCTCTGTAATTGACATTTTTGCGCTGCGGCAAAATCACACAAATCGCATACAAATGGACGTTCGTTAGTATGAGACCGCATATGAATTTTCAAGCTACTTTTAAATGATGCAGCATAATTACATAAATTGCATGCGAATGGACGTTCATTAGTATGGGAACGCATATGCATTTGCAAGTTCCATTTATAAGATGCAGAATAATTACATAAATTACATTCGAATTGACGTTCGTTTGTATGGCACTTCATATGATTTTTCAAGCGACTTTTAAGATATGCAGAATAATTACATATATTGCATGCGAATGGACGTTCATTAGTATGGAACCGCATATGACTTTTCAAGTTCCCTTTATACGATGCAGAATAATTACATAAATTGCATGTGAATGGACGTTGATTAGTATGGGACCGCGCATGAATCATCAAGTCTGTTTTAGAAGATGCAGAATGATTACATAAATTGCATTGAATTGAAATTCGTTTGTATGAGACCTCATATGAGTTTTCAAGTTACTTTTCAAGGAAGCAACATAATTACATAAATTGCATACGAATAAACGTTGATTAGTATGGATCCACATATGATTTGTCAAGTTCCTTTTAGAAGATGCAGAATGATTACATAAATTGCATGCAAATGGACGTTCTTTTGTATGGCACCGCACATGTTGTTTCAACCGACTTTTATGAATTGCAGAATAATTACACAAAGTGCATGCGAATGGACGTTCGTTTGTATGGAACCACATGTGAATATTCAAGTAACTTTTGGTAGATGCAGAATAATTACATAAATTGCATGCGAATGGACGTTCGTTTGTATGGGACCGCATATGATCTATCAAGTGACTTCTATAAGATGTAGCATAATTACATAATTTGCATGTGAATGGACGTTCATTAGTATGGTACCGCACATGCCTATTCAAGCTTCCTTTAGTAGATGCAGAATAATTACATAAAATGCAAGCGAATGGACGTTCGTTTGTATGGGACTGCATGTGAATTTTCAAGGTACTTTAAAAATGCAGAATAAGTACACAACTTGCATGCAAATGGACGTTCGTGTATATGGGACCGCATATGGATTCTCAACTTACTTTTAAAAGATACCGAATAAGCACATAAAAAGCAGACAAATGGGCGTTCGTTAGTATGTGACAACATATCAATGTGCTTTTATATGATGCATAATAAGTACATTAACATATATTACAGATGTATTTTAGTATATGGCACAAAAGTCACACCATGGACAATCTTTGGGGGTGAGACCTCCAACGTGAAGCACAATAATAACATAAATTGTCTGTCTATTCAAAACGTGTATTATAATAATTTTCTACCTTCAACTATTACGTCGACTTGGTTGAATGTTCATATGCGCATTTTATTTTAATTTCGCATTCTCTGGTAGTAAATAATAAACTCTGGAAAATATATTTCTCTACACAGTTTAGCTATCGATCAGGTCGCTTACATATGCGTATTAAACGAACTAATTACAATAAGGAAATGGTATAAATATTTAAACGGTCAAAATTTTAGAAACATTGATTCTATAATTAAACTTATATTTATTTTTTTAGGCGCCGTTTTTCAATCGAAGGTTAACTGTTGGGTACTGGTTAATTACTGGTTAACTATTAGTTGGTGTTTTTCAATTATTGGTTAGGAACAAACTAGGAGTTAACTTGTAGTTTACTTTACCGGTACCTTAAGTATGGGTTAACTTAAAGTTTGTTGTGTATTCTATAGAATATATATACATCAGATAGTTTTGTGCTCTAAAAGTAACGTGTTTCTACACGTTAAGATTTAATAGTTGTTCTTTTGTAATCATCTTTAATAAAGTCAAATTCCAGTTGTTTTGATACGTAACCAGCTCAGCTATCTCTATAACCAAAAACAATATATAATGGATTTTTATGATGCATATAATTTAAATGCTTATAGTAGTGATGAAGAACCTACAAGACCAAAGAATATACGATATAGACCAAATTTTTTCGAAGAATATGACCAAAAGGACTTTTTGATCGGTTTAGGCTCTCTATTAGAACTGTAGAAAACCTTTTGGAGGAAGTTTATTTTACATTTTATTTATTCATTTGTGTCCCTTTGTATGTGTGTGAATTAAATTTATTTCTAACTTTCCCCTTATTGTTTTTAAATCTAGAACTTTTAACTCATATTTGTTTGTTCCCTGCTGGCACTACCTAATTTACTGACCAAGTAGGAATTGACTACTACAGAAACTACCAATCCGATTAAAAAAATTTCAACGGATATCGCTACTACCACGCAACTACCACCTAACACAACACAATTATCAACCCCCTCTCCCCCCTTAGGAGGTTGGTTTATATTAAACTCACTACCATAAAAACTACCAATCCGATTTAAAAAATTTCAACGGATATCGCTACTACCACGCAACTACCACCCTACCACCCAACACAACACATTTATCAACCCCTCTCCTTCCTTAGGGGGTTGGTTTATATAAAACTCACTACCACAGAAACTACCAATCCGATTTAAAAAATTTCAACGGATATCGCTACTACCACGCAACTGCCCCCAAACCCTCGAGCGTTTCATTAAGCAAATATATATAAAGAACTCAAGTCACCTAAAATTAAAATTGATTACTCAGTATGTATACTACAGATTAAAGGAACGTAATACTTAAATAAACCAGTCCACGACGTATCGGCGATGCCGATACGGCCCAAGGACGTTTTGGCACAAGGATGTTTCGGCGCTGGAACGTTTTGACGCAGGGACGGTTTAGCTAGAAACTTTTCGGCGCAGAAACGTTGATACCTCAACTCTGTTATCGCTTCAACGCTATCTTCGCATATGAGCCTTCAAGACTATTTTCGCCACAACACTCCAGGTAGCCACAATATTGCAATAGGGACAAATAGCGAGTAATTTTGCGCGTCCATACATTTCTGCGCCAAAAACGTCCATGCGCCGAAATGTCCTTGTGCCGACACTTCCATGCACCAAATCGGCCGTGCCGAAACGACGGCGCAAATCGTTCCATTTCGTAAATAAACGTTTACTACAACAGAAGTTTGATACTCAAAAATTAAGGTAAATAAAAAATTTTGATTTTCAATTTCAACTAGTACCTACAGTAGTAAAGCAGACAACATTTCTAAATAATCAAAATATACTTGTGCAGAGCAAAATGAATATAAACCTCATTCTATAATGAATGGTGAAGAAAAATGTATGCGTTTCGTGTACATTACTTTCAAAATGCGAGAAAGTTTATATAAATTAAATTACCAAAACCTAATCCAAATAAAACTTTGCAAAATGGGTTAATTAGTTCTTAACCACAAGGGTTCAAAAAAATGTGAGGTAACTGCTAGATGGTGTATAATAAATGCATTCTATATATAAATGTTTTAATAAAAATTTTGCAAAAATTAAATCTGAAGGGGGTAAAGGTGGTTTAAGAAAGGGTGAGACGATAGATTTTGGTGGTGCACAGGGGTACATTACTTTCTAAAAACGGTAGTATGTTTCAATTTTTATTTTGAAATGTCGACCGGCTATAGGGTCACGTTACCCTGGCTGCGCACTATAAATTTGTCAATAAATATTTGTGTTGGGTGGTAGTAGCGATATCCGTTGAATTTTTTTAATCGGATTGGTAGTTTTGGTGGTAGTGAGTTTTATATAAACCAACCCCCTAAGGGGAGAGGGGAGTTGAAAATCGTGTTGTGTTGGGTGGTAGTTGCGTGGTAGTAGCGATATCCGTTAAAAATTTTTTAATCTGATTGGTAGTTTTGGTGGTAGTGAGTTTTATATAAACCAACCCCCTAAGGGGAGGGGAGGAGTTGAAAATCGTGTTGTGTTGGTTGGTAGGTGCGTGGTAGTAGCGATATCCGTTGAAATTTTTTTAATCGGATTTGTAGTTTCTGTGGTAGTGAGTTTTATATAAACCAACCCCCTAAGAGGGAGAGGAGAGTTGAAAATCGTGTTGTATTGGGTGGTAGTTGCGTGGTAGTAGCGATATCCGTTGAAATTTTTTTATTCGGATTGCTAGTTTCGGTGGTAGTAATTTACTAGTTGGTAAGTAAATTAGAAACTACCTTCCCTGCTTTCTAATTATACCCTTACTATCTATTCTATATCCTAAAAATTTAACTCTATTTTGAAAAAATTCGCATTTCTTTAAATTTAAACTTAAACCTGCTACTCTAATAAAATTCTATCTAAATGTACTAAGTGTTGCTCTACACTATCACTAAATATTAACACATCATCCACGTAGTGGATACAAAATTCCTCATACGGTCCCAAAATATTCTGCATCGCCTTCACTAATGTAGCCGTATTCGAGGACAAACCAAACGGGACCACCCTCGGGACCACCCTAAATTGATATACTCTTCCTTCTACTGAAAAACCCGTATATTTCCTTGATTCTCGCGTTAATGGAATCAACCAAAATGAATTCTTTAAATCTAATTTGCTATAGATTTTCTTATTATCTATTCTTGCTAATATGCTATCCATCGTTGGTGTCAATTGTATTGCGGTTTCGTTCGCTTATTAATCTTTCTTGCATCTAAACATAACCTGATGCTATCATCACTTTTCTTCACGACGACTAATGGATTCACAAAATGTGTACTGGAGCTTTCTATGATACCTTCACGTAACATTTCTTCTATTTCTTCCTTTACTCTATCCCTATGTGCTACTGGAATAGGATATATTTTAATGTTAAACGGTTCTGTATTTACTACTTCCAACTTGTGTACATAACTCGTGGCAATTCTTGATTTCGACCCTATTAATTCTGAATGCTTTCTTAATAATATCTTCACCCTATTTCTTAAATCTTCTGGACATTTAATCTCTTCATTTTCATTACCCTCATTATCTATTTCATCATCAAAATGATTAATATTCACGCATTCATCCTCTATTTTAATATTACCCTCTTCATACCATTTAATATATTTCCCATTACACTCTATCTCTTTGCATTCTGCATTTATCTTCGACCCCAACTTATCTATAATATTCATCCCAAATATAACATCTATCTTTAGTTCAGGTACTACCATAAAATCATTTTCCCATTTCACATCTCCCATTTCACATCTTTGAATTACCATTTCATTTATCATACAAAATCTCTTATTATTCGGTGCCACCAAATTACACCTCGTTATAGGTATCGCTCTATCCCTCAATTTCTCTCGTTTAACAAATTCTTCCGCAACAAGTGATACTTCTGCCCCAGTATCAATTAATACTCTAACTATTCTATTTTCCACCCTTAAATTAATTATTGGTAATAAGCTCCTTTCAAATCTTCCTAATTCATTTTCCGTTTCATGTTTAATAAATTCTCGATGGTGTTCATATCCGTTAATCCGTAGAATTTTCCTTGACTCGTCGGTACCTAAAAATTTTGATTTCGCGTGGAAGGTCCTGCCTGACTCGTTATTTCTGCGTATATGCAATTAATATTCCTTGTTTGCGTGCAATTAATATTTCTCGCTTGCGTCCGTCGATCATCATGTTCCTGCCTATTTATTTCTCTATTATTATTTCCTTCATGATTCGTTCATTCTATTGGTCGCCTTGGTATCTGACCCGTATTTCTGTTTCGCCTAAAATCATTATTAAAACTGTTATAGTTCCCCCTATTAAAATTTCTTCCACGATCATAATTGTTCCTTTGATAATTAGTTCGAGTCTCATTATTATTTCTCTGCGTCCTTATAAAATTCGTGCGTTGATCCCTAGTATAATTCTCCGTTTTATAATTCGTTTCCAACTCATACCTTTGCAAATATTCTATAACTGTGTCCCTGTCCACTATATTCTGTGTTGTGATATATCATTTTACTTCAGCGTTAAAGTGCTCTGCCAAATATTTTATGATTTGTTAATCGTGTAACGAAAAATCTAATTGTTTCGCTACAGTAAACTTTTCAATAACACGCGTCATTCCTCTATCTGAATTATACTTTCCCATGCTCAGGTCATTCCTAATGTTATCCTGTTTATTATCCCCCCAAAATTGTCGTAGAAATTTCTTTTCGAACTGTTGAAATGTTTCTATTTCGCTTTCAACTAAGTTGTACCACATTTCAGCACCTCCTTTCAGCATCGATTTAACTAACTCGTCTGTCGAGCCCTGTACTAACATGTTAAAATTTTTCAAAAATATTTTCGGATTTAATTTTCCATCCCCGTAAAATTTAGTATATTGGTCAATTAAAAGATTTGGTTGAATTAGCCTAATTGGTTCCCTATTATTAAAATTTCCTGAATTAGTTTTCAAATTATTTATTTCCCGATTTATTGTTCTGAACTTGGTTTCACAATTTTCATCAACGTTCCGTAATTTGATATTTAAATTTGTGGTTTTATCGTTTGACTCGCTTTCATATTTCTCCTGTTTGATTTTACCATACCAATATGATCTCATGCACAGTCGATATCTTCTGTAACTTTCACGATTTTCTCCTGCATTTGAGCTCTCATTTCAGCAATTGTTTCGTTGGTTTCCTTAATCCATCACTTAGAGTTTTAATTTCCTTACCTAATTTTTCGCTGTTCTCATCCATTTTTGTAGTTATGGTTTTTATAGGCTTCTTCATTTTTGTCTATTTTGCTATTCAATGCCATTAAAATCTCCATCATTTTCGTTTCCTGTGAGGTCCGCCTTTCCTGGGATCCTATTTCCACTCCTTGATTTCTTAGTGCTTCCCTTGTTTCCCGTATTCTTTTGTCCATTTTTGAAATTAATTATATTTACACTAAACTTTGAAATACTAAATTAATTTGTCTAAATTTAATTAATGTACCAATTTCTCTTAATTTTCGATTTCGTAATTTTTCGCAAATTAAAACTCTAAATTATAATCCCAGTTTAATTTAATTTTTTATTTTAAATCTCACGGTCGTATTTTCAAATTTATTTTGATTTAATTCGTGCCTCTTCGCTCAGGTCGCTGTATTTTATCGTAGAAAAATGTTCGTGCTCCACGTTGGGCGCCAAGTAAAAATTGATATGATAACGCCGTACTCGGTGTAATGACGTTTTTACTTAACTCCACCGCTCTGTGTTCTCAAACCAAATTTAATCTTATTAATTTTATTATTATGCCACGGCTAGCCCTATTTAATCTACACAGAGTGCACAACGTTACGATGATCAATTTTTCTCTTCTCCGCCCTTTTTGATTACCTATTTGTTTGAATTTTATAAAACGAAGTCAATTAATTTCACATAATGAAAAGAAATATTATTTACAAGTTTTGAAAAATATTAAAATACACTCCTCAATCAATCAATATCATATGTATCATTTACTTCAAAATTTATGTTTTGAAATCAATCTAAAGTCACCAAAAACTACCTCTTTTTACCATAGAGACCTGGAACGTTCTGAACCCGTTTATAATATGTTACGTAAGTTTTACGTATGCAATGTTTGTTGTTTACTTTATCACAAGTTTATATAAATTGAATAAATTCAGTATTGAAATTTAAATAGAAAAGATATCTTAAAACTAATTAGATCTCACCTGCTACAGATTGTTCAGGTTGTGGATTAACAGCCCTTTGTTGTCCTCATTCATCTATCACTGCTCTGTTTAGTTAAACTCCTCGTTTTCCATAAATTACTTCGTGCTTCTTTATTTTATTTGCATCGATTCTCGCAACTCAAAATTGGACCAGAATTGTACAAAATCGTCGACGCTGATTTGAAGTATTATATTAATCCATTTAAAATATCCACACATTCAAATTATCATCAACACAATTGAATTATAATATCTATCCATTCGAAATATTGTATCAACCAAAATTTGAATTACTGGCATCACATTCGAAATATCTACACATTCGAATTGTTATACCATCAATTAGAATTATCATCAATTAGAATTCTTATCATCAACATTCGGAGCCGTTAAACGGCAAAAAGTTTTCATAGTCGTCGCACTTTATTATCACTATAACATACACTATTATATTATTAAATATTAAATTACGCGTGACTTTCTGTTTAGCAGCGACGCAGCTTTGTCCTGCTTGAGTTTTAAACTAACCCGTCTTATCATTGCTCGGTGTTAAATATAGGCTGTTCCCACTTGCATGTGGGCTGGGTTTTCAACAAGTCTGAAGATGTCTTAACCAATAAGGTCTTTGTATTTCCTGCATCCTGAAGTGGTTTCTGATGTAATATATCGGTTTTCCATGTAATGGTGTTTGCTTGATACCTTATTATTCGCTATCTTGACCATACCTTGTTTTGTTTAGATATCGCCTTTTCCATAATTAAACAAAATAAATGATGTAACTTCAATTCTAATTTCGTTTATGTATTTTTGAAACTGCGTTTTCTTATCAAAATGTTTATTGTTTTCGCGTAATTGCGTAAAGCTTTGTTAGGTTTTATCTCTTATCTTCGTATTTGTTTTATAACTAATTAGCACACTTTTCCAACGCGTGTTTAATTACATGTACTATCCTTTCCTCTGAATACGCGTACTTTTACTAAAAGATATTCTCACTTGCATTACTTAAAATTGATTATGGTCTATATACAGAGTGTTAAATACTTGTTATTTACCTAATGTATGAATTACTTATTTATCTGTTAAATACGAGTTCTATTGTTGTAAGATGTGCTTCCTTGCATCGCTTAAAGCTAATTATGGTCTATATACAGGGTGTTAAATATTTGCTATTTACATAATGTATGAATTACTCAATTCTCTGCTAAATAAATACAGTTTTCTACTTCCTATCGCAATTTATGGTTACCACACGACCCTTGCTATTCAATACACCCTTAAACAACCCCTCATCACAGCAATATATATATATATATATATACTACTTTAATAACTTTTTATTTGCAAATTCAATTTGTTGTTTTAGAAGCTCCTTCCGCAAGTCATGTCCCTCTAAAAAAATTTGTCTTTATAAAGCTTTACAAACTCCAGCTTTTCCTGCACTAACTGGTATCCGATGGAAACATACCTTTTAGAACCATTTCCTTTAATCAATAAAGATGTAGGTTTCTGATCTAAAAGAGTTGTGCTTATCGCATTACCAGCACCTATAATGTTTAATACATACTCTTTTCTTTGTTTAATCTTAATTTGTTCGAAAGTGGCATTTTTAGAATTTTTCATGAATATGATGACCAATCATGCTTCTCTCTTTGATGCTCGTCTTGATAATCAGCTTCAACTACCTCAAACAATGTATCTACAAAAATTTGTATTAGACAAGCAATTAGTAACACAATAAAAGCAATAGCATGGGCTGTTTATATAGTAAGTCTAGGATCACTTGCTTCTACGTACTTTCGGGATTTACAAATGATAGTTCTTCAATCTGCACATCTTTTGAACTGTCCAGGGCAGTTTTATCATCATCGGCAACTAAAAATACCATCTTAATAATAGTTCAATAAGTAAAACTGTTATAATTACCAGGTATAGTGTTGTCATCCTCATACTCGTTATGTAATCTTTCAACCTGTTCCGAGATGAAATCTTTTATTTTATTGTCTATATCGGTCAACTCAACTGGAGTAAAAGGTCCGCCCCCAATTTTCAGTACGTTTAACTTATTCAAAGAAAATTTCTGTTTTGTTTTTTTTTAAATTAGCGTACTTTTCCTTCAAGTTTTTTTGAAGAACGAAATGAATTTCTGCCGCATTTGCTGTTAAATTTGGCCTCAATCTTTTTCCAAATTACCTCCTTCTTTTACACTCGACAATGTGCTTGTATTGTTCTACTAGTTTGACCAACAGGTGCTCCTCCTCGAAAGTAAAGTTAATACATCTTTTTGCCATTGTACCTCTTATTGATGGATAATGTATACCTATGTATTTATATATTTGATTACAGGTAATAATACTTTTGTTTAACGATACACGTACCTAATCCGCAAATTCGAGGTTAACTATATTATGTGACGTTTAGACCCCTGTAGCTCTAATATATATGACAAATAATTGAAATGTCCAATAGCAAGCTCTACCAATAGTAAACAAAGTTAATAAACCAAATGTTAGCTACCCAGCGCTATGAAAAACATTCCATAGATAACTGCAGGTTAACTTCTAATTTGTGGTTTACTAACTCAGGAGTTAACCACCGATTGAAAAACCGGGCCTTAGGGTGCGAGATAGGTTTTGGGTCTTTGGGAGCTTCTTTTTAAAAACATTTATTTCCCAAAAACACTTCTATCAAATTTATTTTTAAACAGTAATTACAAAAATGGCATAACAACTTGTACGTTGTGTTCATTAACGTGACTTTTAATTTAACAAATTAAACAAAGTTAATATTTTAATAATTACCAATGAGTAGCTTGAACTACCAACAATGCTAAAGTTATAAAGTTCAAGACTGACTGGCCATCATGTGGAAAAGTGCAGATCTCACCGTCTGCTATTTCTTGATAACATACAATATCTTGTTCTAAGTAATGTTTTAGTTAAGACTGCTTTATTGCAGTTCCTTGTATCTGCACCTGCAGTATCAGGTTGCGTCTAGAATACAAAGTAGTTGCTTCCGTTCTCATGTCTAATATGAACTCTGATTAACCTTTAATATTGTTACCTTCAATTAATACAATGTAACATACTATTACTAAGACACACTAAATGCATTTAAATTTTTATACATATTGATATGGGGGATATGTAACTCCTCCCGACTTAGATAAAAATTAAGGGTTGTACTTAATTTTTAAAATTCATTGTCTCTAAAGTTTCGTTTGTGGTTTCTTTGTTCACTTCCGTTTCTTTAATCTTATATTTAATATAAATTTTATACAATAAATATACAGTTAATAAAAATAGTATAATGATCAATAAAATTGTCCAAGCACTGATATTGTCGTAATGTAACTTTGGCAGTTTTAATTCGTTTAAATGTTCTTTATAATTATCTCTTATTTTCACTGCGTGATTGAGGTCGTCGAGATCTAGGTGTTGCATCAGCTTCTGGATAGTTCCACTGTCTTCGGTTTGAAGTTTGAATTGTAGTTTGGGTAGATTTGCAAATTTCTTCGTCACTGCTAGGTTTTGATATACTCAAATAGTTTCTCTTTTTAATTTTAAATAGCAATCTTCCTTTATGGCGATCACTTTGCTAAACTGTATTTGTCCTGATTGCAATTGGCGGTTGCTATCACTTCATGAGGAAATATTGCTGTAATTTGTACTGGTTTTGGCACATAATTCTCATAATGATTAGAGAATCGTAATAATTGTACTTCGCATGAGCTATCTGTTTATATAGCTGTTGTCGTTGTCGATTGACATAAGTATTAGTCGGGTGCCACTTCTTTGCAATTTTCATTTGTGAGTCCATACCTAAGTTCATTTAGGGAAAGGAACCTGGTCTTAGGGATAATAACTTGATATTGATTATTAATTTTCATAGGGAAGGGAAAGCAAATAAATGAGAATAATTGTAAGTGTTAATCTCTACAATTGGAATTTCTATTAAAAATGTAATTTTATGATTCTTTACATAACCTTTTCTATGGCTATTTTTTCAAGTACAAGTATGTTAAATTCTATTACTTTATACGGTAATTTACAATAGGATATAAGTGATCTAATTCCAAACAATTTGTTTAGTAAATCAAACGGTTCGATAATACTAGCATGTAAAGTATTTCATTTAGCAAATGTAGCTAAAATTTGTTGAATTACAGTGAGGGTTAATATCATTTGATTAAAGATTGTGTTAAATCTTATTGAATCCCGCATTCCCAGCATTGTGGTTTATATGTTACTTTCGAGAGTTAGTATTCTATTTGTTATACTGTCTTGATTCTTTACTAATTTTCGTAGTGTATTGTTAAATATTACTATGGTTAATTGATTAAGGAAATTTGGCTTTTAACAATAGTTTTTATACCATGTAGGTTGTCAATCAATTTTCATATCGCATTGTCGTATCGTTCAGCATCTTGGTAGTCTAAATTTCCTGTGATGGCTTTTATAATATTACCTAATCCGTTAATAATTTCTTTTTTCTGTTTTGTGGCTTAGTTTGTTAGTATTAATCGTTTGAGTTTGTCGTCTGTGTTCTTTAAGATATTTTCCATTATGCTTTTGTAATTAAACATTTCTATCGCATACTCTTTTCCAAATTTGGCTGTGTCCATTAATTCTTTTAATCTGTCATAATTGTCTCTAATTTTATAAAATTCTTGATTTAATTCAGTTAATCAAATTTCTGCGCGAAAGTCCAATAGTCTGCTGTGCTTTGCATACTTCCCAATTTTACTGGTAGTATACCGGGGTTGTTTTTTATATCTTTCACGATTATTTCTTTGTCGTCCGTTCTACCTGGGTGGAGGTTGACGACAAAGGTGATTGCTGTCCATCTGAAAGTTACAGGGTGTCTTAAATTCTTATGTTTTTTCCGTTGTCTAATACTGCTACATTTTTGTTTGAAATCTTTTTGATTTTAAACGGACTTAAATTTTTGAGGGCCGTTTTGTGTCGTTTACTTTTAAAATTTTTTTCATACACGGTCTGTCCTACTGAGAATCTATTTATATTGGTGTTTTCATTGCGGTTTTTTGTAATACGTTCCTTATTGTTTTCTAATTTATTTTTGAGCTTGTTATAAGTGATTTTTAATTTTTCTTCGAGATCTTTGACGTACTGTTGATATACTTCCTTATTTTCGTGTATATCGTAAGCGTTACGAGAATCTGAATGGCCTAATATTAATTCGAGGGGTGTAAAGTTAGTTGAGGAATGAATTGTGTTGTTAGAAGCAATTAGAGCATATGACATTAAATTGGTGATTGATTCCTTTTTATATGTTATTCTTAACAGTCTGATTTGTTCTAATAATGTTAAGTGTAATCGTTCAAATTAATCCATTTGATTCCGGTGGTTTTCTGTAATAAAATAAATATTTATTTTATGAAGTTTTAGGGTATTTTGTATATTTCATTATCTAAAATTATTGATTCAGGTATACCGTAAAATGTAAAGTATTGTAAAAATTCTTGAAATACGTCAATACTGTTTTTCAAAGTAATAGGTTGTAAGTGATTTGATTCCTAATAATTCATTTATTAAATCAAACCGTAAAATGTAAAGTATTGTGCTACTTTTGTGAATGCGTCTACGATTGATAAAAAGTTCTGAGCTTCTATTACCAAAGTGTCTGCATGTAATTTTTGAAAAGGTTTGTCGGGTGATTTAATTAACATTAAGGGTACTTTTGGTGGTGATCTGTCGTATTTTGCTCTGTCACATAGTTCGCATTGATTAATAAAATCCGTGGTTAATTCTTTCATATCTTTAAAATAATATCTCCTTATGAGTTGTTTTAGGGTTTCGTTTATTCCACGATGATTTGTTTTACCTTCGTGTTGGTTGTGGATTACGTCGTTTATTTCATCTGGGTCATTTAAAGTTATTAATTGTCGTGTGCATCTTATAATCTCGGGTCCTGAATTATTTAACAATGGATCTGAAAATCTTTGGTACAAATGTTCCGTTGTGAAATAAAAGTAAGAACGTTTTTTCTCGGGATATACTCTTTTAAAATGTTAATTATTTGCTCCTCGTTATCATCTTTCGTTATTCGGATTTAATATATTTTCCTATAGTCTGTTTTTATATATTTTACTGGGTCCGGGTTGGTTAAAACTTCGGTAATTATAAATTGATTTGGTTTCGTATCTATTGCTTCGTTTAGGATCTTTATTGCAGTTTTTGGTTCATTATTTTGGGTTGAGCGTATAGTTGCTATTTTTTCTGTGTCTTCTCTTATCTCGTTTTCATCAACATTACCTGCGACTGATTCTGTCTCTATGGCGTTGAGTGGTATTCTGCTCAATGCGTTCGCATTATTGTTATACATTCCTTACTTGTATATGATCTCGTAGTCGTATTTTTCTAATCTAAACCTCCATCTCTGTAATTTTGAGTTTGGTTCTTTGAGTTTACATAATCATACTAATGGTCTATGGTCTGTGTATAAATAAAATTTCCTTCCATAAAGATATGGCCTAAAATATTTTGTTGCCTAAATTATGGCTAATAGTTCTTTTTCAACAGTACTGTATTTTTGTTCAGTTTCGTTCAATGTTCGTGATGCGTAGCTGATTGGTTTATCGCTACCTACTTTGCCTTGGCTTAATACTGCGCCTAAAGCTGCATTGGATGCGTCTGTTGTTAATATAAACGGTTTTAAAAAGTTCGGATACTATAACAAAGGGAGATTCGTAAGAATACACTTAATTTTCCTTACTGCTTTAATAAATTCCGGTGTGTGTTTGATTTTGTTGCCTTTCTTTAAACAATTTGTTAATGGTTTAGATATTTGTGCGTAACCTTTAATGAATTATCTGTAATATCCACTGAGTCCTAGAAATCCTTATATTTCTTAGTTTTTTGTTGGTAAAGGGTAGTTTAGTACGGCATTTGTTTTATTTGGGTTTGGCATAACACATCGTGGCGTTATTATGTGTCCTAAAAATGATACTTCTTTTTACATGAATTTGCTCTTATCTAGTTGTACTTTAAAGTGAGCTTTTCTTGAACGCTCAAAAACTTCTCTTAATCTCTCAATGTGTTCCTTGAGTGATGTTGAATATACAATTATGTCATCCCGATACACAAGGCATTTTTCATTGTGTATTCCTCTCAAAATATTATCCATAACTCTCTGAAAAGTGGCGGGTGCGGTCTTTAAGTAAAACGGCGGCATGCGTTTGTATTCATAGTATCCTCTGGGTGTATTGAAAGCTGTTGTAGTTATCTTTTTCGTCCATCTCCACTTGATGGTATCTTGAGGCGAGGTCTAATGTCAAAAAATATTGACGTTTTCCTAACTTGTTCAATATTTCTGTAATATTTGGCAGTAGGTACTTATCGTCTTCAGTCTTCTCGTTGAGTTTTATGTAATCAATAACCATTCGGTATTTGCGTTTGCCTGAGGCATCTGATTTCTTTGGTACAATTAGTACGGGACTGCTTCATAGTGAATTCGAGTGTTGAATAATGTCTTGGTTTAGTAAGTTCGCTAACTGTCTATCTGCTTCATCTTGACTTGCTTGAGGTAGTCAATACGCTTTGGTGAAAATCGGTTTCAGTTTTTGGCTGTGTTGATGAAAGTTAAGAGTATTTCTTCACAATGGAATATATCTTGGTATTCGAAACATAAACCTTTAATTACTGTCTCTTCCTTGGTATTTGTTGTCGTTGAAACGAATGTTAATTAGATTTTCTTTAACATTTTATCGCGATATGTGGGGTTGGAATTTCCTTCAGAGTCTTCATCGATTTCCATTTCACTAAAATTCACTTTATCCACTTCTATGGGTGTCGTTAAAGATACTTCTATGGGGTAGTCGTTTGAGTTCAAAATTGTCGTAGTGGCGTAGTTGTCTTTTATATGTACTAACGCGGTGGGTGTTTCTACTCCTTGTTGAAATGACGTGTAATTTTTATATCTATGTCGCTTTTTGAATTTACTAAGACGTTTACTTGTTTTTCTGTTCTAGGTTCGATGGTGTACTTTTGATCGGTTTGAATGTTACGGTTTTGAAATTTAATTGGAATTTGTCCGTGTTTTATTCTTAACAATCGATTTTTTATATCAATATTTGCTCCTAATTTTCTTAACAGATACATGCCTACCAATCCGGCGTGTATGTCGTTAAATTCAAAAATGCAAAATTTTGGTTTCATTTTTACATTGAAAGTTTTTGGTAAGGGTATATTCGCAATAAATTGGTGTAGTATCGTTTTGTGTGCTGTTTTGATTTTGAAGGGTTCTCTTTCTACAAAATTTAGATAATGTTTCTGCACGGTTTTGGAGTTAATTAAAGTTTTTGAAGATCCTGTATCGATTAATAATTTAATTTCAGCATGAGGTATTTTTATATAGGATAAAATGTGTTGATTAATGTTGTTTAAATTTATTGTGCTTGATCGTATTTCGTTATTTGGATTTGATATATTTTCCTATTGTCTGTTTTTGTATATTTTACTGGGTCGGGGTTGGTTAAAACTTCGGTAATTATAAATTGATTTGGTTTCGTATCTATTGCTTCGTTTAGGATCTTTATTGCAGTTTTTGGTTCATCATTTTGGGTTGAGTGTATAGTTTCTAATTTTTCTGGGTCTTCTCTTATCTCGGTTTCGTCAACATTACCTGCGACTGATTCTGTCTCTATGGCGTTGAGTTGTATTCTGCTCAATGCATTATTGTTATACATTCCTTACTTGTATATGATCTCGTAGTCGTATTCTTCTAATGTAATCCTCCATCTCTGTAATTTTGAATTTGGTTCTTTGAATTTACATAACCATACTAATGGTCTATGGTCTGTGTATAAATAAAATTTCCTTTCATAAAGATATGGCCTAAAATATTTTGTTGCCTAAATTATGGCTTATAGTTCTTTTTCAACAGTACTGTATTTTTGTTCAGTTTCGTTCAATGTTCGTGATGCGTAGCTGATTGGTTTATCGCTACCTACTTTGCATTGGCTCAATACTGCGCCTAAAGCTGCATAGGATGCGTCTGTTGTTAATATAAACGGTTTTGAAAAGTCCGGATACTATAACAAAGGGAGATTCGTAAGAATACACTTAATTTTCCCTACTGCTTTAAAAAATTCCGGTGTGTGTTCGATTTTGTTACCTTTCTTTAAACAATTTGTTAATGGTTTAGATATTTGTGAGTAAACTTTAATGAATTATTCGTAATATTCACTGAGTCCTAGAAATTCTTTTACTTCTTAGTTTGTTGTTGGTAAAGGGTAGTTTAGTACGGCATTTGTTTTATTTGAGTTTGGCGTAGCACCTTGGGGCGTTATTATGTGTCCTAAAAGTGCTACTTTTTTTTGCATGAATTTGCTCTTATCTAGTTGTACTTTAAAGCGAGCTTAAAAACTTCTTTTAATCTCTCGTTGAGTGATGCTGATTATACAATTATGTCGTCCAGATACATAAGAGTAGGTAAGCAGGGTATGTTCTAGGACAAAAAGTGCAATTTTCCCATGTTAAATCCCATAAGGAGACTCAAGGTCGTTCTGGTCATTTTTGTACCATACGTTGAAATTCCCATGACAGTCTTAAAAATCCTCGTAGCATACGTCTTTGATTGTAATCTAGATAAACCTGCCATAAGTCGCCCATTATTCTCGTTTTTCATATAGGTAAAATCACCACTTTGCTATGCTTTCGGTTACCTAGTTTTGGCTACTTTTCCAAGGTCGTGGTGACGTCATAGCCTTTTATAAATAAAGAGCAATGTAATACTATTCTAAAATTTCTACTCTGACTTTATACATAACAAAATTTAAAAATATTTAATGCCAAGCATGGAGCCATTTAAACTCAATTTTAATACAAAGTTAAACACAGAAAACAGTCTTTTCTTTATGTTTGTTTGGAGTGGTTTTAATTTTATCTAATTTTATTCGCAACTTAAAATTTAAATCGACACCCAAGTCCTCTATCTCCTTTTGTAGCCAATAGTTTGATACATAGAGACCGTTTAGGTTTTCGAATTGTAAAATGTATCGATGTTTGTCTTTATATATAAAGTCTTTGATTGAAACCGACAACCAGATTCATTCCTTCGTGTAATTCTTGCAGCTTGTGACAATTTTTTAATCGCGGCTCTCCCACTATATTCTTCATACGTATCTTGTTAGCTTGATCGACTTGTTCTTGTCGGTATTGGAGAGAATCCTTATTCTCCCACGCACTGTTGCGTAGTTGCATGTTCAACACTTTTGGGAATATAGGGTCGTTATAGGTTGTAAGACCCTCGGTTTTAAATGATCCAACAGGTTCTTTACTAGGCAAATATACAATGTTTAGCGGAACCCCTTTGAGTGTGGTGTACGCCAAGGTTACGAAACCCGCATTCCTTAGTTCGTCTATGTTATCTGCCATTTTGATAAATACGTTTTTAAAATAACCTTTTAAAAAGTATACGGATTTAGTACCATCCTTTTCCGCAAGGACGCCTACATAACTAAAAGAGTCTTTCTTACTAACCACAAATGCATACAGCTTGTAGAACCCGGATGTATCTAAGTCAGTCCATCAACGAATAAAATAATCTTTTAATTCTTCCTCATTTTCTCTCATAAGATGTTCTTCTGCTAACACATCCTTGTATTGTTCGCGTATTGTCGCAGTGTTTTCCATGTAGTCTAACTTTCGCCTTTTTGCATCCATTTCATCTAATTCCAGCTGTCTTTTTCTTCCACTTACAGCATATGGCGTGCATAATGGGGCAATTTCCTTTAGCGTAAACGGATAGAGTTGACTGCCAATATATACGCGTTGTCGTACACCCTCTGGGTGAATGTTAGGCGTATCTATCAACCCCAATTTCGAAATGATTACTTCTTTTGGAATTGTAAAATATGCTGTAGCAGATTGTGTAAAATATGTACTACCTACTTTAATGTAGCACTTGCGTAAGATTTTTATTTTATCTTGGCTATCTTTCATCTCTACTTCTCCAAACAATTTACAGGTAAATAGTTAAAACTAAAAGCCGAAAGCACATACTTTCAGACAACTTAATTTGCAAACCAGTCAATTTCTTTGTATTGCTATTCTCCCAATACACGTACTGTAGTAGGTTATTATACACTAAATAGCAGCTATTTTGTAGCTTGTCCGATAGCTTACTCCACATTTTGGCAAGTGATAGGTTAGGTCAGCGCCGCGGCGTTGACCTAACCTATCAACTTCTCCTGCTATATAACCTAAATCCACACAAGTCCAACTAACCTAACCTAAGTCCAGACAACACCGACTAACCTAACTCTAAACAACGTAAACTAACCTAAACCCTCCTCTCTCTACCCTACTTTGTCCTTGTCTCTCTCCTCTCGCATCCGTATGGCATACATCCGACACACATCCAAACTTGAAAAAATAGCCATTGTAAAAATTATGTAAAGAATTATGAAATTACATTTTTAATAGAAATCCCAATTGTAGAGATTAACACTTACAATTATTATCATTTATTTGCTTTCCCTATGAAAATTAATAGTCAATATCAAGTTATTATCTCTAAGACCAAGTTCCTTTCTCTAAATGAACTTAGGTATGGATTCACAAATGAAAAATGCAAAGAAGTGGCACCTGACCAATACTTATGTCAATCGATAACGACAACAGTTATTCAAACAGATAGCCCATGCGAAGTACAATTATTACCATTCTCTAATCATTATGAGAATTATGTACCAAAACCAGTACAAATTACAAATATGTAAATTCAGAAAGTTACAGACAACAAATGGAATGCTGTATTTCCTCAAGAAGTGATAGCAACCGCCAATTGCAACAAGGACGAAAACAGTTTAGCCCTGATTGGACCTTCCTTTGGTCCACCATAATCAATATGCACTCTTTAGAAATTTGATTTTGGTTTTTCCCAACTGTGTAGAGGCATTGTGTCGTATACGCACATCTTTGGCAAGACTTCATAAATAGCTCTATATCCCTGTCTATATTTTTTCAATAATAATACATGTGGGCTAGGTTCTTCATTTTTGATATTTTTACGTGAGTGGCATGTAATTCACATAATAAATCTGGTTGCAGGGTTTTTGGAATAACCATCTGATTTCCCCTAAATATAACACCATCTTGTAGAATATAACTTGGATCATTCTGAACACCCCTTGATAATTCATTATATAGGCATAATAATTCAATGTCTATCTTAGTAGCAGCTGCTATGGTTTTCGCAGATACGATTGCTCATGATAAGTGATTGATGGTTTGATGAAGTAGTATATAATTCTCATTAAGCTTTGCTAATTTTGTCGGAAGAAGGCTCTAGATAAGTAATCAACATGAATGATTTGATACGCCTTTTTATGCCTTATGTGGTAGTTGGATCCGCTTAATATTGTAGTGTTGCGAGCTACTATTAAGCAACCCGTCAAACACACAAGCGCCGTAAGCACTGTATATTCTCCAGGGACCGAGAAGCTTCTGGCAATTACTGGAGGATGAATCGTTCTTTTTAATTCAAGGTATAAATAAGATCGATGATGAAGTACAGAGTCCGTCTATATCAGAATGTCGAATATAAATTATATCGTGTAAAGCTAAATAGTTGAGCTTTTGGAAGTTCCAGAGTAAACATAAATGTTATATTATGTGAACGTATCTAATGTACATGCTGCTTGTAGAATACATCATAGACAAAAGTGTAATAAATAAATAGTTGTGTTAGTGTTGTTAATAGACCTATGGTAAAGAAGTTAGTTTAAGAAAATATTAGTGCTTGTAAATTCATTAGTGTGATAGTGCTTCATTGTTAATTGGATTGAAAACATCTATAAATAAGGCATATACTGTTAATTAGACTTGTGAACAGTGAGTAATAAAAACTTTTGTTATTACATGTTTTAAATTAGTGAAAAGCGGTAGTAGTAGCCCGCTACACTGGTGTCAGCCTGCGTGGGGTACATAGTGATTAATTTAAAAGAAAAAAAACACAAGTCTAAAGATATTTAAGTAGTTTGTATATGCATGTAACAAGAAGCCAAAGTAAGATGGACGCAGAAACTTTAATGAATTTCCTTAAGGATTTTAAATCGTGTATGGAAGAAACGTTAAGCGAAAATACTGCAAAAATGCAAAAGAAGTTAAGTAAAAATGCTGCAAAAATAGATGAAAAGCTTAGTGAAAATGCTGAGAAAATGGAGGCGAGGTCTGACTACATATATGATGGGTAGAGCTTCTCGATCAAGTTGACTATAATTTTGCTCTGCTGTTGTCAAAGATCTAGATACAAAAGCTATATGTCTATCTTCTACATTAATTGTGTGTGATATAATTGCTCCTATTCGCGTTAGACTTGCATCACATGCCTCTACCACTGGTAAGTCCGGATTGAAAGGAGTTATACACGATCACTCGCTATTTCTTTTTTTGTTCGTTAAACTGATCGCTCGCAAGCGGCTGACCATTGAAATTGATAGTTCTTTCTAAGAAGTAAACGAAGTGGATATTGCTACGAACTATTACGCAAACCCGTTAAACCCGCAAGTTGCATAACCGAAGTGTATTCTACAGAAGTCTAGAACATTCGAGCAAACACCATACTATGAATCATCTGTTTAATTATATATATATATATATATATATATATATATATATATATATATATATATATATAAGATCGGTGATGAGTGTACATCAGTCATTCCATATCCAAATGTCGTATATAAATCATATCGTGTATAGTTACTTGGCCATTACGTTTTAAAGGTCCTATAGTAAATATAAATTTCTGTTATGTGAACCAGCTTGTACATAAATAGACAAAAGTGTAATAAATAAATTATAGTAGTGTTAGTGTTGTTAAGAAGACTTATGGCTAAGGATTTAGTTTAAGAAGATATTAGTGCTTGTAAATAGCATTAGTGTGATAGTGCTTTATTGTTAATTAGACTTGTGAATAGTGAGTAATAAAGACGTTTGTTATTACTTGTTTTAAATTGGTGAACGCGTTAGCAGTAGCCCGCTACACTGGTGTTAGGGTGTGTTGTGTGTATAGTGATTAACTAAACAAAAAAACACAAGTCTAAAGACATTTGAGTAGTTTGTATATGCATCCTACAAGAAGCCAAAGTAAAATAAACGTAGAAACTTTAATGAATTTCGTTAAGGATTTTAAATCCAGTATGGAAAAGAAGTCGGCTAAACTAGAAGTGACACTTAGTGAAAATGCTGCAAAAATGGAAGAAAAGTTGAATTAAAATACAGTCACGCTAGAACAAAGATTAGTGGAAGACTCCATTAGATTGAAAAAAGATTTCACTAAAAAGGTAAAAACAGTTGAGCAAAAGTTGGATAGTAAATTGGTAAAAATGGAAGAAGATGTGATGAGGCTGTAAGAACCAATGATTTCACTAACAACGCGGCCACTTGAATTAGCAAACCAAGTTGTAAATTAGAACATCCCAGAAATAAGAAGCATGGCAGGAAGCGAGTCAATACCGTCAAAATTTAAAGTAAAACCACCCACATTTGATAGTAAAGCACCTTGGACGACATATTTAAACCAATTTGAAGCTGCTGCAATAGCCAATGATTGGTGCAAGAAAGAGAAGGTTATCTCCTTAATAGTGGCCCTACGAGGAGAAGCTCGTAACATCTTGCAAACCCTTCCCGATCACCAACAGAATAATTACGGCCTCTTAACATCGAAGCTTGAGATGAGATATGAAGACTGTCACCTTCAACAGGTTTACAATGCACAAGTTAAGAACCGCTCGCAAAAAACAAATGAAAGCGTGCAAGAATTCGAAGCTAACATTGCCAGATTAGTCAGATTGGCATACCCAACGGCAGCAGATAGAAAAAGTTATCTTGGGAATGGATCTCATGAGAGAATATGGGTTTCATGTGAACATGTGAAAATGTGCTTCGGATAGATGATGATGAGATTCCATTCTAAGGGACGAGTAACCAGAAGATGCAAATTCGAATGGTTTGTGATATGAAAATACCCGAGAAAACGGAAATGATCGTAATGGGACGCCCGGATAGTACTTTCCGAGAAGAACAAGTATGCATGATGGAAGCAACTGAATCGGGAATCGACCAGGAGGGTTTACTGATTGAAAGAACGCTGGTAAAGTCTCGAAATATGATACCAATAAGGGTATTATTATATATTAATCTGCATACGATTCCCCTGAAGAAAAACATGATTGTGAAAAGTTGCATTCCAGCATGCCATATTAAACGTTATGTAGATGACGCAAAAGATAAACTAGCCAACGGTTGCTCATAGAAATTTCTGGTTATGTTGATACCTTCGTGTCAAGGATTCAACGGCGACCAACTGGGCAAGGTTAAAGAACTGGTCGGACGATATAGAGGTGTGTTCGCACTGGATGATAGTGAGAAAGGATGGACGAATGTGGAGCAACACAAGATCAATACTAGAGATGCGCAATCGATACGACAACATCTCAGGCGGTTTCCTTTGGCAAAAAGTAAAGAAGCCGAGCAAATTAGCGCAAACGTGAAGAAACAGGGAGTGATTGAGCTCTCAAATAGTCTATGGCCATCACCGGTAGTGCTTGTCAAGAAAAAGGATGGGTCGACAAGGTTTGGAGTAGATTTCCGGCGGCTAAACAATGTCACAAAGAAAGACAGCTATCTTTTGACCAGAATTGATGACACCTTTGATACTCTATCCGGATCTAAATGGTTTTCGACCTTGGACTTGAAAAGCAAATACTGGCAGGTAGATTTGGAGCCAAACGATAAAAAGAAAACTGCGTTTACAATTGAAAGTGGATTATGACAGTTCAAGGATTATGCAATGCTCCTGCTACTTTTGGACGTTTGATGGAGTCGATACTGCGTGGACTGTCCTGGAAAACATGTCTGGTGTACTTAGACTATGGATCTTTTGAAGAACATTTTAAGAACCTAGAGGGATATTGCAAAGATTACGAAGGGCAAATTTTACCGTGAGTCCTAAGAAATGTCACCTATTTGGAGAAGAGGTGAAATACCTAGAACATGTCGTTCCGGAGACCAGAATAAAAGCCGACTCTGACAAGATAAAAACGGTACAAGAGTGGCCTACACCAGCAGATATACACCAATTACGCAGTTTTCTGGGATTGTGTACATATTACCGACGTTTTATACTAGGGTTTGCGAACATTGCCAAACCGTTGACGAAATTAACCAAAGATGGACAAGACTATAATTGGAATGACGACTGACACAGCTCATTTGAACAACTGAAACGGCTACTAGTTATAGTACCGATTCTGAGTTATCCACAGATGGGGGGAAAATTTGTGTTGGATACCGATGCCAGCAACACAGCTATAGAAAGCGTTTTTTCTCAGTTGCAGGACGGACAAGAAAAAGTTATTGGGTATTTCAGCAAGGTCTTGTCGCGGCCAGAAAGGAACTATTGTGTGTCAAATCCGTAAAGCACTTTTATAAGTACTTATACGGCCGTAAATTCCTGTTAAGAACAGACGTTGCTGCACTAAAAAGGTTACTGCAGTTTCGAAATCCTAAAGGGCAAGTTGCAAGGTGGATAATACGGCTGCAGGAATATGACTTTGACACAGAACATCTTGTAGGAACTAGCCATCGGAATGCAAACGCTCTATCAAGGAGACCTTGTCCGGTAGACTGCAATCATTACTCCAAGATGGAAGAGAAAATAAGTGTCATCCATAGGATGACGGTAACCGATGTTACTTAGCAACCCAAAAAAATACGAAAAGACTAGGAGAATGACGCTAAATTGGGACGTATTATTGAGTGGAAAAGTAGAGGTTAACGACCAGCTTGGGAAGAAATTAGTATTTCAAGTAGGAGCCTGAAGGCATACTGGGCACAGTGGAACTCCTTGGTAATTGAAAATAGAATCTTGAAACGACGTCTGGAATGTGAAGACGGCACTGAGAGACTCCAAGTGATAGTGCCGAGAAGCAGAGTGCCGGAAGTGTCGCAGCACTTGCACGATGGTATTTCCGGAGGCACTTTGGCGTGAAAAGAACTCTCGAAAGAGTGAGAGAAAGATTCTATGGGGTGAACTGCAAAGAAGATGTGAATGAGTGGTGCCGGAAATGTGCGTTGTGTGCCTTTGCAAATGGCCCGGTCAAAAAACGGAAAGCCCCAATGTGACAGTATAACGTGGGGTATCCTTTTGAGAGGGTAGCCATTGATATAGCTGATCCATTTCCTGAATCAGAGAAAGGAAATAAAAACATCTTGGTTGCAATGGATTATTTCACCAAATAGCCGAAGTCTTATGCTATACCGAACAAAGAAGCCGAGACGGTTACAGATGTACTAGTGAGGGAGTTGTTTTGTCGCTTTAGAGTTTCGTTGGAATTACACTCCGATCAAGGTCGGAACTTCGAATCAGCGTTGTTTCAAAGCGTCTGCAAGCATCTTGGAATCAGGAAAACTAGAACCACGCCACTTTATTTTCAATCGGATGGAATGGTTGAAAGAATGAATAGGACGTTAGGAAAGTACTTAGCCAAAGTTGTCTCTGAACATCAACGAGACTGGTATCAATATTTACATTTGTTCCTACTGGCGTACCGATTTTCGGTACATGATAGCGCAGGATACTCTTCCGATTGCGTGATGTTAGGACGTGAATTGCGGCTACCATGTGATCATCAGTTTGGATTTAAACCTGGAAAAGAGATCGCGGGTGAAGATTACGTTAGTAAGCTTCGTGAAAGATCAAATAGCATTCACGAAAACGTCCGAAAGAATATCCCGGCAGCAAGCGATCGAATGAAATCACAATATGACACGAGAGCTCAAGGAGGTGTTTATCAACCTGGAGATTTAGTGTGGTTGTATAATCCACAAAGACAGCGTGGATTGTCGCTAAAACTACAAAGACAATGGGAAGGCCCGTACAAAGTGTTGAAAATAATTAATGATGTAGTGTACCGGATCAGAAGATCTCCCCGTGGTAAACCGAAAGTGGTACACTTTGACCGTTTAACATCCTACGCTGGCAACAACCAGGAAGGCTCAAATAATGAAAATGGTGTTCGACAAGTTATTAATCATGTGCCAAATGTAAATTTTGAGCGTTTTATGGCGGCGTATGGTGGATCCGCTAAGGCGAGATTTGGCGTTGTTGAAAAACAGCAAGATCTGTTTAGAGCACCAGAAGAGTATTTCCTTGCTCATTGTGTAGCTCAAGATTTGGAAATGTCAAGCTGTTGTTTTCAAGAAAAAGTTTGAATGTGTGGATGAATTTGTACAACGGCAGCCAACTGTAGGAAAAGCTTTCGTTCTTCAGGATAAAAATCGTTACGTTTACTATCTGGTCACCAAAAATTCTTCATCGCAGAGACCTAGCTATGAACATTGTTACGTTGAATTCTATTAAAAATCAGCCAAACTATATTCGTTCCTAATATATAAAGTCCGTTTTAATCAAAACCGCGTTCTAAAATTTTTTATCTATTTAAAAATAATACGAAAAATGATTTCGTTCCAAATTTAGTTGTTCATCTAGATAAATTCCGTTTAATTAAAATCCTGTTCAAATGTTTCGCTAATAGGCAATAAAAGTGCAATAAAATATTCTATTTGCGTTTGGGTGTTTAAAGACTACGCTTCGTTAGGGCATGGTCGCCTGTTATTTGTGGTTATTCCCTGTATTACGTCGATAGACGAAGCTCAGCGTTATACAACGCAATGTTAGATAGCAACGCTCCGAACAACCTGTTCAAAGATACACGAGATATAGAGTGAACTGGTGTATTGGAAATGCGTTCTGTTGTGGACGATAATGCTGTCTTAAGAATTATTTCTAGTTGTTATCGC
Organism: Platerodrilus igneus; assembly: GCA_036346225.1. Lineage (NCBI taxonomy): Eukaryota > Metazoa > Arthropoda > Insecta > Coleoptera > Lycidae > Platerodrilus > Platerodrilus igneus. Next base: position 11,734,534 of record JARFIW010000003.1, read on the forward strand.
AAGTTTATTTGATATGGTTTGGTTATTCTAAGATTGCACACGGAATGTGAGGTTTTCCGGCGGCTTAAAGTGTCGGATTTTCTTTGGTCCTACTGCTGTTGTGGGTGTACTGCTAAGTGCTAACACTATGTGCGTGATGTATGGGCCCTGTTTGACTGCCGCCCCTGTTCGTTAGAAGACAAGTGGATCCCTAAGGTCGTATACACACTTCCTTTACTACCTGTTTTTGTCTCATTTCAACAACTATGTGACTAAAATTATTTGCGAGTTAAAATTGTGGTAAACCCCAGTTTTACCACAACCAAATTTTTGGAATTTGATAAACTACTTCGCTTTCTCCTCTTTGTGTGCCGATTAAATTATTATTTAGACCAACTATTGGGTGTAACTTTTCTTGAAATACCAAATTTTAGTAATAATAAATGTAAACTGCCGTGTTCTGATATTTTATGTATTAGATTTTTTATGCTCACGATAATGAATTAGATCTGTTGTTTTTAGCGGAAAAATTTTCTTTTTGCTTTGGATGGTTAATTAATTTAGGGGGGTAGGGCCCTAAAAACGACAGCTCGCCATGTAAACCTTTGGCTTTGTTTGTACCGTGTTTGGAGTACTAATGTACTCCTGTATATACATTTTGTATTTTGCTTTGATGTTAATTATAAGGTTTTCTGGATGTTGGTGGTTACTTTATTGGATGAGTGCGAATGTGTTTGGTTTATTTTTATTTCAGGTCCTCCGTTCTTTTGTTTGGGTATCCCTAAAACCCCGCCCACTCACTGACTGAGCCCGGACAGTCTTTCTTTTTTTTAGGTTTTTTCTTTAGGCTACGGCTATGCACGTAGCAACATCTATGGGAAGCTTTGCTAAATATTAAGGCTCAGATGATGGAAAATGGAGTAACGAGACTAGCGGTGCCCAAGCTAGACTGTGGACTGGATCGCTTAGATTGGAGGATAGTCCGAAATATGCTAGAAGTTGTTTTCCAGGGAACCAACGTCCAGGTCCTTGTTTGTTGTTATCAACCGGTTGCCTACCAAAACCAAGAAAAGAGTGCTGACTGTTACTTCCAACAACGTGGTGGAAGCACCAGGGGAGATAGCTGCCATACCATCATCAGTCATCGAATTAGCGTCAAAATGTATTTACAGTTACGAGACGTAACGGTTTTAAAGAGGGGGCAGTGTTGCGAGCTAGTATTAGGCAACACGTCAAACACACAAACGCCGCAAGCACTGTATATTCTCCATAAACTGAGAAGCTTCTGGCAATTACTGGAGGATGAATCGTCCTTTTTAATTCACGGTATAAATAAGACCGATGATGAAGTACGGAGTTAGTCTATATCAGAATGTCGAACATAAATTATATCGTGTAAAGTTATTTAGTTGAGCTTTTGGAAGTCCAAGCGTAAACATAAATGTTAAGTGCACGTGCCTAATGTACATGCAGCTTGTAGAATACATAAATAGATAAAGTGTAATAAATAAATAGTTGTGTTAGTGTTGTTATTGGACCTATGGTAAAGAAGTTAGTTTAAGAAGATATTATTGCTTGTAAATTCATTAGTGTGATAGTGCTTCATTGTTAATTGGACTGAAAACATCTACAAATAAGGAATATACTGTTAATTAGACCTGTGAACAGTGAGTAATAAAGACTCTTGTTATTACTTGTTTTAAATAATTGAAACGCGGTAGTAGTAGCCCGCTACAATAATATTTTGGTAACAAAGAATAAAACAGGTATCTTTTGCTTCTTCAAGCTGTTGTAAAGCAAATTGTACAATTCTTTTTCCGCAGTTCATTATATTTTACCCAAACACAAAACTATAATATACGGCTTAACAATTAACTAAACAATACAAACATTAAATTATCAAAAATGTTCTACTAGCTGCCCCACAATTTACATACGTATATTGTCGCTTAGTGAGGAAAATGCTCTTCATTCTTACACTGTTATAACAATACTGCTTTAGTACCTGAACGGCAACCCTAAGTTGGGAATCAAGTAAATACTCCCACTAATGAGATTCTAAAACTCAGCTAGAATGAAGGGGGTGATGACGCGTACTGGAATTATAAAACTATTGTGTTCATTTATAAACGTGTGAGCAAAATACTTATATAGCGACAAACGTTGGGTTAACTGAAATGGAGTATTGAACAATAATTAAAATGGCCGCTACATCAACAATGGTTTAGAAGTTTTAAGTCTTAAGCAAACACGACGAATATACTATTAAAAATAAATATCAGTTTAATCATGAAGACAATTTATCTACAATTTGGACAGTTTAAAAAGACATATGCGGTCCCATACAAAAGAGCGACCATACGCATGCAATTTATGTAATTATTCAACATCTCAGAAAGGTAACTTGAAAAAACATATGTTATCCCATACAAACGAACGTCTATTCGTATGCAATTTGGATGATTATTCGGCATCTCGTAAAGGCGACTTGAAACGACATATACGAGACCATACAAACGAATGTCTATTCGCATGTAATTTATGAACTTATACTGCATTTTTAAAAGTACATTAGAAACTCATGTGCGGCTCCATTCAAAAGAACGTCTATCCTCATGCAATTTGTGTAATTACTCGGCATCTCGTAAAAGTAACTTGAAAAGACATATGCCGTCCGATACAAACGAACGTCCATGCGCATGCAATTTACGTAATTATTCGACATCTCATAAAGGTAACTTGAAAAAACATATGTAGTCCCATACAAACGAACGTCCATTCGCATGCAGTTTGTGTGATTATTCGGCATCTCGTAAAGGCGACTTGAAACGATATATGCGGTCTCATACAAACAAGCGTCCATTCCCATGCAGTTTGTGTGATTATTCGGCATCTCGTAAAGGTGACTTGAAAAACATGTGTATTCCCATACAAACGAACGTCCATTCGCATACAGTTTGTATGATTATTCGGCATCCCGTAAAGGTCACTTGAAAAGACATATGCGGTCCCATACAAACGAACGTTCATACGCATGCAATTTATGTAATTATTTAACATCTCATAAAGATAACTTAAAAAAACATATGTAGTCACATATAAACGATCGTCCATTCGCATGCAGTTTGTGTGATTATTCGGCATTTTGTAAAAGCGACTTGAAATGACATATGCGGTCCCATACAAACGAACGTCCATTCGCATGGAATTTATGAACTTTTACTGCAATATTTAAAAGTACGTTGGAAACTCATGTACGGATCTATTCAAAAGAACGTCTATTCGCAATGCAGTTTGTGTAATTACTCGGCATCTCGTAAAAGTAACTTGAAAAGGCATTGCAGTCGCATACAAACGAACGTCCATTCGAATGCAATTTATGTAATTATACCGCATCTCTTAAAAGTATCTTAAAAACTCATATGCGGTTACATACTAACTAACGTCTTTACGCATGCTGTTCCAGTGATTATTCTCCACCTCATAAAAGTCATTTGAAAATTTTTGCGGTTCCATGCTGAGACGTTAATTTGTATACAATTTGGGCGTTTATACCGCAAAGCAGAAATGTCATTTACAAAAGCGTATGTAATCGTATATTAACTAACACTCGTTGAAATGCAATATATAATCATTTTAGATACTATAAAGGTGCCTTGAAGGTTAATATATTGTTGGAATGAATGAATGTCCGTTTGCATGCTTTTTATGTTAGTATTGTTGGAAAACTGTGGCTAATACATAGCTTTAATTATCATCCATGGCAATTAAACATTGTACTAAGACTACTCTTTTTATTATATCATCATCATCAGGTCTTCAGTCCTAGAACTGGTTAGACGCGTACCATCATTGTTCCCTATTCTGAACTAACCTACAGATTTCCCTGAAATATGCACAGTTTGCATCTATAACTGTCTGATCTAGGTCTACATCTACCTCTTTTTTCCTATCTCTGCTTGTAATATATCACATACTATTCCCCAAACATGCCTTAGAACGTATTCCGCCATACTATTTCTCTTTTTCCCCAGATATCCTTGTTCCCCTACTATTTCTATAACTTATTTGTTATTATCTTTGTCTGTCCATGCTATCGTCCTCATACATCTGAAGCACATCATTTCAAAAGGCTGCTACCATTTTTCTGTCTGCGTTTCAGACTTTCCGTATTTCATAGGCATACTGTGCTGTGCTCCACACATATGCTTTCAACAATTTTCTTCTTATTCTGTTTGTTGTCCTTCCTCATAGGCGATGTTCTTTCTTGTTAGATGCAGTTCAATCACTTTCTATTGTTTTACAGTTATATGCCCTATTTCTCCGATCTTCAATGGTTGTGAAGGGAGGTAAGCAGTCTGTGGCTGCCAAGTTCTCCCAACACTTAACCATTTGGCGATTTAATATATTTTCCAATTTATCTTTTCGCACAGTCAACATTAGTTGCAGGTATTTCGCAGCCATTAGGTTTTCCGTCTCAAAACTGGTTGGACACGTACCTGCACTTATTTATATTCTGAGCTAGCCTACATAGTTCCTGAAATTCTCACACAGCATGTGTCTTCAGGTTAATCTTCTTTGGGAATTAAACCACTCATAGTTTTTAAAATCAACTTTATTTACGTTTCGATCCATGACCTAGGATCGTTGTCAAAATAATAATAAAAACTTCAAGTTTGACATTTATGACATAAATTGAAGGTGACTTTGATTTATTGATGTTTGAAATATTTGGTTTGAGTATACTAAGCAAAAATTTTTAAAGTTTAACAGAATGATTGCCTTCAATTTGTGTTGCGACCTGGGATCGGCTTTCTTTAGGTAGCCAATACGCTTAATGTGAAATCAGCTGATTAATTTTTATTGGTGAATTTTATATAAATTCAATAACTTGGAATTCTATTTATACAATTGAGAGGATGGTTATTAAAGAAGTGTGCGATTGCATTATTGAAAGGCTTAAGTAGTGGTTTTTTTATATTTATTTTGAGGGGGAAAATTCATTATGATTTAAGTTACCTCTTTGGTAGATTTTAACATGGTTCTGAGGCGACTCTATGGCGGGTTTACACTTGTCAGATACCAATGTTGTTCTATGAAGATTGTATATGGATCTGAGGCGACCCTATGGCGGGTTTACACTTGTCAGATACCAACACTGTTCAACGGAGATTGTATATCGTTTTGAGGTAACCTTATTGTGAATTTATACTTGTCAGATACCAATGCTGTTTTACAAGGATTGTTAATATGCTTATTTTTATGTAATTAGTTATTTTATGTATAAATAGAAATCATGTATGTAGGCTGTATTTCATGTTAATATTGCAAGGAAAACCCAAGAAAAACTTGCAATGCTACCTAGATATTGTGGGCATTTGATTTTCATTTGTTATTTCTTTTGTTATTTCTTTTAGTAATGGAATCCATTGTTTACTGAAAGTCACGGATTCGTTTGCAACTCAGTTATTTTTATGTAGGGTTATATAAGCAGCTACTTTGATTTTGCATTTTTGGTGGTTTTCTTTTCTTCTTTTCAGGGAGTATGTGTATTCAGCTCGTTCCCTTTCTATTGTTTTCTAATTTTATACCCTATTTTACCGAGATTCAGTGAAGGAGGTTAAGCAACCTGTGGCTACCAAGATCCCCAACACTTAGACATTTGCCGAAATAATGGTTTTCCAGTAAATCCTTTCACACACTTAACATTATTCGAGAATATTGCCCAACCAATTCTTGTAGTTACTTATAATAATCATCATGTTTAAGCACAGTTATCTTTTCGTCATTAGTTTATCCATCTTGGGATTGGTTGGATGCGTACCTCCATTGATTTCTATTCTGGGCTAGCCTACACATCTCCTGAAACCTCTACAGCCTACATCTTTTACTATCTGTGTGCAGTAGTCTAATCTAGGTCTGCCTCTTCTTCTCTTTTTCCTATCTCTGCTTCTAAAATATTCCGCACTATTCCCTCATGCCGTAGTATGTGGCCTATCATCCTATCTCTCCTATTTTTACCGTTTTCCACATATTTCTTTCTTCCCCTACCATTTTTAGTACCTCTTCGTTCTTAACTTTGTCTGTCCATGATATCTTCATCATACGCCTGTAACACCACATTTCAAAGGCTTCTACCTTTTCTTGTCCGCTTCTCCTACTGTCCAGGCTTCACAGCCGTACAGTGCTGTGCTCCACACATATGTTTTAAGCAATCTTTTCCTTGTTTCTATGTTTGTGGTCTTTGAGCACAATAGTTGCTTTTTCTTGTTAAATGTAGCACGACCTTGTGCTAATCTTTGTTTTATATCTTTGTGCTTTTCCCATCTTGCGTTATTTGGCTTCCTAGGTAGCAGAAATCCTTAACCTCTTGTAAGTTCGTGTTAAATACTTGTATTCTTGTTTTTGATTTATTTTCCCACCTTTGCAAACTAGAACTTTAGTTTTAGTTTTGTTAATTTTCATACCGTATCTCTCTGTTAGAACCGTTTCCATTTCATTAAGAGCAGCTTCTAACTCTTCCTTGCTAGACGCTAATACCGCTATATCATCTGCAAATCTAAGCATATCAATTTTTGTCCCTGCATAGTAATTCCAAATGTCTTCCTGCATTTGACAGTATTCATTGCCTCTTCTATGTACAAGTTAAAATCAATGGGGATAGGGCACATCCCTGTCTCACCCCTTTCCTAATGTTTACTTCTCTACGTTCCTGCTCTAATTCTATTACTGCTGTTTGCTCTTTGTATAAGCTATGTACTATTCGTCTATCCCTATAACTCATTCCAATCTTTTGAGTATTTCAAACATTTTTTCCAATTTACATTATCGAATGCTTTTTCCAGATCTACAAACCCTATATACATGCTTTCCCTTTTCTATTGTTTTCTCCATTATCACTCTTAGAGCTAAAATAGCCTCCCGTGTTCCCCTGTTTCGCCTAAACCCAAATTGGTCTTCTCCTAGTATTTCTTCGTCTTCGTCTTTGCACAATTCTAGTTAATATTTTTGACACGTGTGCTGTCAAACTTATTGTTCGAAAATTTTCACATCTATCCGCGCCTTTCTTTTTTGGTATAGTTACTATGATGCTACGTTTGAAATCTTTGGGTATCTCGCCTGTCTCATACATATAGCTTACAAGTTGGAAGAGACGTTCTGTTACTGCTTGTCCAGCGGCCTTTAGAGTTTCTGCTTGCACCTTATCTGTACCCGGCGCCTTACCATTTTTCAGACTCTTTAATGCTAATTCAAACTCGTTTCGAAGTATAGGATATCCCAAGTCATCATTTTCAATGTCTGATTCCTGTTCTAATGCAGTTAGTTCCTCTCCTGCATATAAATTCCTATATATTCTTGCCATCTACTCACTTTTCTACGTTTTCTATAATGACGTTTCCTTGTGCGTCCCTTATATTTTTGCTATACGGTTTTATATCCCTAAAATTCATTCTAATTAATTTGTATACTTCGTCTGTCTTTCCTATTTCCATCTTAGTTTGTACTTCTTTGCACTTTTCATCAATCCATTGTTCTTTAGCTTTCCTGCATTTTCGAATAATTTCCCATTTTATGGCTTTGTATCTCTGTTTTCCTGTTTCGTCTGATTTATTTTTGTATTTTCGTCTTTCTTCTATTAAATTCACGATATCCTTTGTTATCCATGGTTTCTTATTTTCTTTTTGTGTATACCCCAAAATATCTCTGGCCGCCATGTCTAGGCTGGATTTAATGTTATTCCATTCTGTTTCTACTTCCTTAGTTTCAGATATTTTCCCGATATCATTCAGCAATTCATTTGACTTTTTTTCGAATCTTACTTGAATATCTTTATCTTTTAGTTTCTCTAAGTCCAAGTGCCTTTTTCCGTTCCTTTTTTTCACATTCTTAAATTTAAGTGCGGCCTTCATAATTACGATGTTGTGGTCAGTATCTATATCTGCTTTTGGGTAGCTTCTACAGTCTTTTAGTTGATTCCTAAACCGTTGGCTAACAAGAATGTAATCTATTTGATATCGTCCTATATCTCCTGGCATCTTCCACGTATATCGTCTTCTAGCATGATGTTGAAATAATGTGTTTGTGATGATTAAATTGTTCTTGTCGCAAAATTCTACCAGCCTATTTTCCCTGTCGTTTCTCGTGCCTAAACCAAATAAACCTTTATTATATATTATAAAACATATTGACGAACACGCATCTTATGACTAAGCTATGGACCTCTTTACTTAGGACATTAATCTCGGCCTGAAACCTGTGCATATTTTAGCGCTGTATTCGTAGTTCGCGATTTGCCGCTAGGGAAATGGAGGGCGATTTTTACATGCAGTCTTATGGAACATCCGTTATTTTTCTCATAAATAAATATAAATTCGAATTTTATTCATAATTCCAGTCATTGGAAGTTGAAATATACACAAATTCTTAACAATTACCAATTTAATACTTACGTATTCTATAAGAATTTCAAATTATTAAAGAATCAAAATAGCATGCTGGGCAATATAGCCATACATAAATCATATTTATTCAAAGGACTTTTAAAGCATTTTATGATACAAATACAAGCGTCTGTAAAACAATAGGGGATGTCGTTCATACGGAGAAAGAATGTTTTATCTCTGGTAACACTAGTTTTTAGCAGATCAACTTAAAGTAATTGTTAATTTTTGTAGTTAAGTCTTATACTATAAAAATTAGAAATTTTAAGAATTTAGAATCTTTGATGGTCAAGAAGGATAAAGTACATGTATCATTGAGCACACAAAAATCTGACCATCCTTTTGGGGATAAAATAGTGATTTTTATTGAAACAAAAAAGTATTATATTAAACAAAATAAAATAACAGTATATCTAACTTTTTTTTATACACGCTTTTAATTAGAAATAAAAATGTATTATTATAACAAGAATCGTATTAGAAACATGTAACATTTTATTTTTCAAGTCGTAATTTAGTTGCATTGAATCGCACGCTAAGCATGTATTGTTCCTCAGAGATCTAATTATAATGAGATATCTGTGTTGCATAAAGCTATTCCCAAGTACATATCTGTTTGATTGTTTCGTGTTCCCCCTCCGACGGCGCGACCGCTTAGCTCTGGTTACGTTGAATAGTCGGCCTGAACGGAGATCCCGTCTCAGTTTGTTGTAAAGCAACTAATGCAGTTTTTGGTTCGTAGATAGCTATAAGATCTTTTTTTGCATGTGTTTCAAAGTTTAGAACACGTTAACTTGCTTTTATGTTTAGTACACGTAAATTGTAAAAATTTCAATTAATTGTTGAGCTGGTTTTACAAGCTGTGAAATAAAATTTTGTTGATTTAGCTTTCTGAAGTAACGTGCTTGTTCCATATGAACCGTCGATAAGTTCAACATGTGTTTTCGACGTCATATTTTTCTACTTTGTACAGTTGACAGATGTTGTCTTGAAAGCAAAAGCTTTGAGCAGCTGTAATACAATTAAAATAAACATGCCTATTTTTGTGATCAGCTTTATCTGTACTTTGATTATTAAACGTAAAATTGAAAGCTCAAATTCTGATTATGTTAGGTACTAGTAATTTGTTATCTACCTGAAAAGATCTGCCCAGGTTAGAATTTAATTCATTGTGTTATGCTTGCCAATCATTATTAATTTAAGTTGTATAACAAGTTCATGTTTTGAGTAAATTAGCTTGATTAATGAAAGAAAAAAGGAAAGTTAAAACTTTAGTTTTGATGTAGTTTATTATGAAATTTTTTTTGTTACAAGTTCCAATATTTTAAAAAAGTTTTTTAGTAAACATTTAGTTCAAAATCTAAGGCTTTTATTTTGGTCAAGTACGATCAAATGTAATTACACAAAGCTAAAATTTTTCTGAGTAATAATTTGATGCCAATATTATATTGGAAATACTTTTTTATTATTTCTTTATATATGTTTATAGGACACAAGTGGTGTTCTATTTTTTTTATTTATTTAACCATTGTAATTTCTTACAGGAGCTGCGTCTTATTTTGTTAAGACAGGTTTATGTTAACGAAGGCGATTATTTGTTCTTTGGGTTTCCACGTCCGCCCTTGGAACTGTGCTTTGCAATTATCGTCATTATCTCAGGACATGGTGGCGCCTATTTGATTTAGCTTAACTTTGGTTTGCAAACAGAATTGACCCCCCCCCCCCACTTCTCATTGCTCTACCCAGGAATAGACCCCTAGTTACGTCGGAAGATATTTGTTCAATGGCGCCCATTTAGAAAAATTTGTAACACTGACGCCGCAACGTATAAAAAATATGCGTGGGGCCAGCCACATATAAAAAATACGCTTCAAACATATATTCTCAGGTAGATACTTAAATGACAATCCTTACCATCCACTGCACATAAAAATAAATTTCATTATACATTAATATATACACAAATAAGAAAGAACCTTTTCATTTCAAGGAATAACTTGTCTCCACTTTTCTAATGTTTCCACATCCTACAAAGACATGTATTTAGAAACTCAATAGTATCACTAAACACCAAAAATACCTTGGGAGGAGAATAAATACTTCTCCTTATGTGTTTGAACGATTTATATCAGGATTTGCACCCGGTGACAAAACAACACTTCGTATTTTATATCTGTAGATAAGTTATAGGCCGCAAGTTTTACACACAATTGACTATTATATTATTATACTACACTACTACTACTACACTACTCGTATCTTACGTTAATAACTAGTAGGCCACAACTACCAAGTTACAATTGCTAGTAGTACATTTACGGTATAATGAATATACTTAATACTCACAAAAACTATACTATAACGTCGGTCTATTGTTGTTAAGTAGTATAAAGCGATGAGAATACAAAAAGAGCTCTACTAATTCTCCTAAAGTATTTATATTTTTAAAATGCTACCTCTCGGCCACACTTCACGCGAAAAATTTATTTCCAAATAACAATTCTGCAAATTTTGATAACACCGACTTGAAGATTCCTGAAACTCGCTCCGTGCACGTGCCGTATCTATCCAAAAATCGCTTCCACCTGTCGCATGTTCGTACGTTTGTAAAACTATCCGTTCCCAACCAACGATACTATTCTGTGTCGTCATAAAACCCCGCCTGTAATATTTTTATCTCTGTCTTATGCATATTTGCTGTCGCATTCCAAACCCCACTTGAGTTGTAAAAAATCGATATTGCTGACAGCTTCTCATCAGTCCACGTGGATTAGTACGTGCGATTTCAATATTAACGCTTTTCTGTCTGTCTCTGTCTGTAGCATATTACCGATCATGCCTCTCCCCTGCTCTTTAAGAATTTTGTTAGCTTGTTATTCGAAGCAACTGACGGTTGAAAACTATTTTCTATGAAGACCTGCTTTATTATGCTGATAATTTCGAAGAATGTTACCTTTTAAAAATGCAGGTGTTCTTAATTATAGACCGTTCAAAACAACAATTCTTGGAGTTTATATTTTACCGTATCCGATATAACTGACGTCTGTTTGTTACCAAGAAACCTTTTGCCTTGGGATTATTGATTTTCTTTACCCTGGTGTGTTTTCTAATGCTTTTACATGTTGAATTAAAATAAATTTAATTAATTATGCGTTTCTATTTGTTTTTAAAACTGTTTTTCTTTATGTACTTCTAACCTCTCAATTATTAATTATAAAAATACGTCAATACTTGTCCGTTCTTCCTAAATTAATTAAATAAATTTTGCGCGTAAATGATTTGTTCGTTTCTCTATACAGGGTGGTTGAAATTGCATTGCTTACCCCAAATTTAACCCTTTGAATCCATAACAATATATATATATATATATATATATGTGTGTGTGTGTGTGTGTGTGTGTGTATGTGTGTGTAGTGTCTCTTATGAACACACACACACATTTTAATCCTCAACAGGTATTGTACACATCAAAATAGTAGTAAGCGTTCATTTTGTGCAACTTATGTGATTATGTATAAAAATAGTCCATAAAAACATTTATGGTTGCATGCTGACAAGTTTAAATTTTCTGTAAAATTTGTGTACTAGTTTTTGGGTCTTCTGTATAAATCCCAAAATGCTTTTATTGTTTATATTTCCTTATATACTAACAAATGTCCAATTGTAGAGTTTTTTATGTTATTGTGGTTCATCGCAAATAAATCATTTAGAAATAGGAATGCGATTTGTGTAATTTTTCCTTATCGCAAAGGTGCTTTAGAAAGCCGATGCATACTAACGAACGTCCTTTGGAATGAATTGTGTGTGGTTATAGTGCATTATAATAAGTTTATTTGCAAAGACTTACTAACGAATACCGATTTGTTAGCAATATTTTGTAAGGAAAAGATGCTACCTAAAAACACACGTGTGTTATCATTCTTACAAACGCCCATTTACGTGCAATTTGTGTAATTATTCTGTATCATTATATGGGTGTTCTATGTGTGGTAGAGTTTTTGCTAGTGTTAGGACTTTGCCGGTGATGTAGCTAGGGAAGTAGATAAGAACTGTAAATTAAATTTTTCTAGGTGTTAAAGAAAGATCAGAGTTTGTAGTAAGCAGTAATAGCTAGTTATAATTGTACTTTGCTTTATAGACATAACGTAAATATTTAAAAGATTTAGAAAGTAATACGATGTATATCTCACTATAAAGTTTGTTAACGGTTTACTTTGTATTGTGCAAAAAAACTAAATAATTACAACCTAAGGTTTTTATGTGTATTTTTGGAGTCCGTAAAATTTTGGCGTGGAACTACTAAAATTATTTAAACCATTGCAACAAAATTTAGGATAAGCAACTCCATGTAAAATCCGAAGGCTTTCATGATAAGCCAAGTGCAACGCCTCAGTCAAGATAATACGCGATCAAGCCAATGACAGCACGTGGAAGGGCTTGCCTTTATATATTACACCAAGTTATTAATGGTTAGTCTCTCGATTACTGAAGCACAAACTGTAATAATTTGAACAAAAATACTACGCAAAGTTCAAGTGTGAATTTAAACCACGATTTGTAACTTTCTGGTTTTTTATGTGTGACTTGTAGTATTGCGTGAAACGTGTTTATGAATGTGTGCCTGTATGACCCTCGGCTATTTTATTTATTTAATCTTTCTTAATAAATATCTACTTTGTTACCTAAATCTCCACAGACCTTATCATCAGGGTTACACCGTGGGTTCTTTGTTTTATCTCTGCGATAGCATACACATGTAAATAAATATTTATCTCACAAGTACCTCACTGAAACAGTTTTAAATAAGACAAAAACATGTGATATAAATACGTATAATAATTGTAATTGAACTAACAAGATAATCAAACTTTAAATTATGTTAGTAAAAATAATAAAAATTTAATCTTTAACCGATTTCAATTCCCTTAGAACTCTACCAAAACTGTAAATTTTACTTCAGTAAATTTTCTTTCTTTTTTTTTTAATAATCATTGAGTATCAAAAAGTTAACAAAATAAAGCGACGTGATATGAGCTCATATCTCAGGGGTTTTTACAAGATAAAATTACAACGTATTAATTCAAACATTAATTAACGCATTGCATCTTCACCGTGCTATTAGTATTCAAACATTTGTGAAAGAAACAATTATTATAAGTTTTCTTTTATAAAAATTTAAACGAATATATACATAAATACTTGAGTAAAGTATTTTCAAAGTCCTCGACCTCAACACACGTCAAGACAAAACGCGACCAGTGGAAATAACAACAGATGGTGTGTACCTCATGACGGACACTCGAACACCTGTTCCTCTAAACCAAAGAATCTTAATCCAGAAAAAGCAAGCCTTCCTGGTTCAATCCAAGAAGTAGAAACAGCGTAAATTAGCTCAATATCTCTGCTGATATTTTCTAATTTACTCGTTTTACAATACTCGAACAAGTATTCAAATTCACTTATATTGCAATCTAACCAAAACTATATTGAAGTGAGCAACATGTTTTTAAAAATTAAATTAATTTGCTACAACAGATACCCTTATTTTAAAATCATTGTATAATAAATAAAATCACCTTACCTCTAGCCGGCGATATAATTTATTCTTAATAAGAAAGTCTTCCCACAACTAAACTAACATTTGGAAAATAACACGCTGCTTCGTGTCCATCTTCCACCAAAAGTTGAATAAGATAGCCCTACCTCGCCAAATGCGCAGAATACCAGAATACGCCTTTTGATCCCTACCTAACACAATTTCAACTAATAAAACAAAGGAAACTGCTTTTCCGGATAACTTATAACACAAATAGAGGTAAACAAAGTTGCCAAACGTCTAGATTCGTAATAGTTAAAACGAACTGTTACAGATTTTAAGTGAAAGTTAATAATTAAAGATTTCAAGTACAAGTGCACGTTCAAGTATACAAATTTGCCGTCGACATAAGACGTAAGTCCAAATTTTAATTAAAGTAACTATGATTTTTAACATTTATTATCTTAGGGCTCTAAGGAATCTAAGAAAGCTGAGAAATTTAAGAGATTTACGAAGCGATTCAATAAACAATTCACTAAACAATTCAATAAGAAATTTAACGTAACAATCCAATAATACGAGTAACAGATATAATAAAGGGGAAAACCCTGAATGAGGATGTTAAGCTGGAAGCAGCCCAAGGTCACTGATTAACATTACATGTGATTTTCTAATGCTCCACCCGAAGGTACTACATTGGCCAGGAAGCGAGTTTTTTTTTATCTGGAAAATTTGGAATTTTGCCAAACCCTTGCTGTTCTAAGCAAGGTAGGGATCTTTAACGTGCGTGACAACACTCAGATACGGGACCTCCATTTTACCTCTCATCCGAACGGGGGTGTATTTTTGTGAAAAATGCTCGCCTAATATTTTTCAAGCGGACCGTTTCGGGATTTGAACCCGGAACCTTGGGTGTAGTAGTCACACACATACCATTACTCCACAGAGCCGCCGGTCACTGGTTAACATTACATGTGATTTTTCCAATGCTCCACCCGAAGGTACTACATTGGCCAGGAAGCGAGTTTTTTTACCTGGAGAATTTTGAATTTTGCCGAACCCTTGCTGTTCCAAGCAAGGTAGGGATCTTTAACGTGCGTGACAACACTCACACACGGGACCTCTATTTTACCTCTCATCCGAACGAGGGTGTATTTTTGTGAAAAATGCTCGCCTAACATTTTTCAAGCGGACCGTGTCGGGATTCGAACCCGGGACCTTGGGCGTAGTAGTCACACACATACCACTACGCCACGGAGCCGCCTCACTGGTTAACAGCACGTAACGACAGGTCGAAGGATTGGGGTGTACGCAGAACTACACATTCGAACCAGGAAATCAACAGAAAGAAATACCAGGTTAGAGATCATGGTAAATTAATAGCATAAAACTTTTTTTTTGAACATTTAAAACTTGCATGTACTTAGATATTAATGTGAAGGGTCATCAAAAATTTTGATTGATACGTAGAAATTACGAAGGGTCCTCGAACGTTCAACGAGGCTTCCAATACAGAGTTATTTTTGCTGACTTTGTATAATTTTAATAGGGTTATAATTTGGTGATGAACAGATTTATATTTCTATTTTGATTCAAAGGTTTTAAATAGCAAATAATAACTTTTAATTGTAAAAATAAGGGTGACATATTTTCTGTACTTAATAGGATGTCGTTACAGAAAAGTTTTGTCATAAATAGTGCTTGGAAAATACTGTTCATGTAGTAGGTGTTTCATAAATTTGTCAAATCCACCTTTTTTTGTATAATTTGGCATGGGAATGGTTACATGTGAGGCAGAACTGTGTGTTTTTAAATTCGTTTTTTTTAAAGTAATATTTTTTTCTCGTTGAATGATAAATTTTCAAATTGTCTTCATCTTCCTTAAAATTCTTTTTTATGTGGATGTGTATTTTTTTTTTTTAATTTTCTTGCATGGATTTCTTTTTGGTTTGGTGCAGCTGAACTAGATTTTTGGTTAGATGATGATTTGTATTTTTAAAGTTTAGGTTGATATATGTGGTTATTGATGTGTCGAGTAGAATAGTTGGTGTTGGGGAGTTTATTGGGAGTTCCTATCGGAATTAGAAATAGTTCATCCAATGACTGGCATTGTTGAATTGTGCCTAGGACTAAAGCTGCGTTACCGCGTTGTATTGCTAGGCTTATTTTTTGTAAAGAAGGAAAGAAGTTGCTCTGGAATTAAAAGTTCAGTTACATATTCTCTTTCCAATCTCCTTAATAAAGCTTATGGCTTTTGAACCGAATACGCTGAAAGTTACTATAGGTACTGGGTAGAAAAAATATAATTCTGATAGGTGCGAATATTTCTTTATTTTAGTATTTTCTGCATATGAAGCGGCGGTTCCTGTCGTTTTGGAACAAGCGATGACATGAAAGTTTGTTAGGGTAACGTTGCAAGTGAAGTCCCATATCACAGTTTTTCCAGATTTCCAAGGTATCATAGAGATGCCGTCTGGACGTTTACCATCATTTCTGAAAATATTAGGTTCTAAAATAGATGAAACATCTGCCGATGCTAAGACTCGTCGGATTAAGTCGTTGACTACTCTATGTTTTGACTGGCGGCCAGCACTATATTTACAGTTAGAGCCGTGTCGGCCAAATTCGTTTATTGAAAAACCGCAAATACAAATATAGGGGATACATAATTCTGCTCAGAGTCTTAAACCAGTTGCTATTCTAGTAAAGTTCCTAGTGGAGAGATGGGAAGTGCTGCTAGCCAAGTGCTGGCGTGTTTTGAAGAGATTGCTAAAATTTGGGCCTTCTCAATCGGTTTAGTAGCTGAATTTAGCAGGTTATTAAAAATAATGTTTAATATTGGTTTATCCCAGAATTTTTGGATGCATTTATCGTGATTGATTTTAAATATGCCTATTATATCACGCCAGAGGTTTTCGGCTTCTGTATATAGTTTGTGTTCAGTTTTGGGGATATTTAAAATAATTTCCATAAGGGGTAAGCATGAATTGAATGATGATAGGAAGGCGGGAAGAGATAGAGATGAAGCTAAACGAACGCCAAGTCCTCCTCTTGATATTGGGAGCGTTGCTTGGGACCAGTAAATATCTGTTTAAATGTTGATGATTTCTTCTAAAGTATTACGGACGATTTTGTCGAAAGAGTCTAGTATGTTTTTGAATTTCCAAGATCTAAGTAAGTAAGTGACTTTGGGGATGATAAGACAATTTTTTAAAAGAAAAAAGGAAATGTGTAAAGGCAGATTAAGTTCGCGGAATCTATTGGAGATTAATTGCAATTTATCTATTTTTTCTTGAAAGCAGGGTTCAACTGCTTCAAAATAAAGTGGTGCTCCGAGTAGATTCCACATATTCTCTGTTGGTATAATATTATTGGGGGCAATCTTTAGTTTCAAAACCGAATTGTACGGGTCTGAAAAGGTTTCCGAGAATGTTTTGCATTTTTTACAGGAAATTTTTGCAACTAATCCCTTGAAAGTATTTCCGATCGCAATTGGTCGAATATCTCCGTTTTTTTTAAGGCGCATAGAGAGGCGCCATATAGAAATGGACATATATTTTTGTTTATTTTGCCTGCTAACATAAGGTTGCATAGGCGGGTTAAAGATTCCAAAAGTTTAAGTGCGTTTGCACTACAGCAGAAAGATAATAGGTCCTGTTGTTATCGTTCAATTGGAAGGCGTCTGAAAGCATGTAGACTTTGCTTGATTAATTGTTTGATAACATAAGCAAAAATAATTATAAGTTCCAAAAAAAACATAAATTAAAAGTGAAATCGTAGTTCGGAAGTCTTCGGTTATCTTTGGAACTCTTCGGAAGGCCTGATGCTTGCTTGTGAAATCAAAATAAACTCAAACACTTATTAAATGAATGTCTATATAGCTTGAAGTCGGTGAAAACGGCTTCGGTGGTCTTTGGAACTCTTCGGAAGTTTTCGTGTTGTCACAAAGAGTTATGATTTGAAGTTAAAAGCTACTAATTTACGATATTTACAAGTATAGAGAATTCAGAAGTCTTCGGTTGTCTTCGGAACTCTTCGGAAGGGTTCGTTTCTTTCTTTAGGCACAATGTTAAGTCACAAAGAGTTATGATTTAAAATTAAAAATTACTAATTTACAATATTTACAAGTATGGAGGGTTCAGATGTCTTCGGTTGCCTTCGGAACTCCTCTGAAGGCTTTGGAATTGATTTATGAAGTCCAATAATAACTTGAATGGTAGTAATTAGCAAATATTTACAGGTTTGGAAGGCCCAGACGTCTTCGGTGATTTTCGGTACCCTTCGTCAGACGTCGTGGACGTGGTGCCTTAGGTCTCGTAGAGTATGCCTCCGTTGAACTCTACGGAGGTGTTGTCTCCCGGAGGTAAACTTGTCAGATACAGTCAACGACATTACAATAATCCACTTCTCGGGACGTACTGGTAGTAAAGGTGGTCTGAATGCGTATCTTCGGCGATGGTGGCAGAGGCGATAGAAGCCTTAGGTGTGATTGGATGGAACGGATCGCACGTCGAAGGGCGTTTTGTGCTTGTTTTCGACTCGCCGGTGTACAGAACGACTCTTACAACCCATACGTAGTTTATGTAGTAATTTACAGTATAATTATAATGACGGGCCCCAGGTCTGACGGCGGACAGTGTAACGTTCGGAGAGTACGAAGGCTATGGTGAACGCTACGTTTCGAAGTATGGCAGGCTATGAAAGCGCTGCTTGTAAAGGTTTTGCAGGCTATGAGGAGCACTGCAAGGGAGACGATTCCTAGGCTACGGTGAGCACTACGAATGTCTTCTGCAGAATTTGAAATTATATTTATACACTTCCATTTCCTATTCTTCCTGTGTTGAAAAACGTTAATGATGTCTTTAACCAATGAAATGCATTTTTTTCGAGTTTTGGATTGTAAAATAATCTCCAAATTTAGTTTAACCAATGAAAGTACAGATTTTTGAGTAGCACAAAAACTTAGTTGGAATTTCTCGAGATTCTTTGGTTTGTTCTATTTCAGCTCGTGTACTCTGATATAGTCAACTGCAAATTCTCAGTCTATTCAGTGCTCTGCGTGTGGTAATATAGTCAACATCCCCCCCGTGAAAAGTGTAGCGTAGCTTGGTTGATGCGGGGTGGTGGTGGTCTAGTAGGTGCTGGTCGTATATCTTTGGAGTATATTTTTATGTCTCCTTTTTCCATCCGGACCTAGTAGATGTTGGGTCCGGCTCTTCGTTGGATTGGGTGGGGCCCAGCCCATTTGGCTTCGAATTGATTTCTGGTGGGGGGATGACTTCTGACCATGACCATGTCCCCAAGCGAAAACAGAGCGGGATCCTCGTTTTGGGTATATTTTTCCTTGAAGCAGTGCTCGCGATCCTGTATCTCTCGGATGCGGCGTAGTCGGGCTTCTCCTTAATTGTCCATTGGCAGTTGGTGGAGGTCTCCCGGACGGGGTAGTTCATATCCCAGTAGGGCATAGCTGAGTGTAGTTCCCGTAGCTGCGTTCTTCCTGGTGCGGAGGGGAGGAAATGCATAATTTCAGGAAGTTTCCGGTCCCAGGATTGTGCGTCGTGTTGGATTGCGAAGGCTCGCAAAGCTTTCTTGATCTGCTGGTTCCGGCATTCTACTGGGTTCGCTTGTGGGGGGAAGATTGGCGTAGTCCAGTGGTGACAACCCCATTGGTCCATTATTCAGTCCCATCGTCTAGATACGTATTGGGACCCGTTGTCGGTGAGGATCGCTCTTGGGTATCCAGACCGGAAGATGACCTCGTTTTTGGTATCAGGTGTCGGGAAGATATTGACCCATCTACTACGACCAGTATGAACCGATTGTTTTGACGTGAAGTGATGCATGGTCCCATGGTGTTGACGGATATGACCTTTCATGGTCGGACGTGTAGATGTGGTCGGAGAGGTGCTTTCTGTTGATACGGTCCCCTCTTCGTAGCAGCACAGGTCCAGCATTAGCTTACATATTGTCTTACCGCGTCACCGACCTTGGGCCAGAAGTATCTTTCGCCGAAGACGCGGTAAGTTTCGTCTGTGCCTGGATGTCCAGCCAGGTCATGGAAAGCGTGCAAAACGTCGGTCTGTGCATCGGGTGGCACCAGGAGCCGGTTCTGGTTAGGGTTGCATCGCCAAAGATATCCGTTTTCGACTACAAAGTCTTGTAGAATTTTCTCTTCATGAGGGTTTTGGAACCTCTCTGTTGTACGAGGAGCCATTCTTGGGTCATCCGTCCAATGACTTTGCTGTCCCGTTGCACAGTTTGTACCCGTTTGGGTAGGTCCACTAGAGCTACGTAGTTGGCCAGTAGATTGCTCGGGTTGTTTGGTGGTAGCAGGCGGTTTTCGCTGTGACTTCTTCGGGAATGTCATGTTTTATGCGATGGCTCGAGAGATAGTCCGGTAGCTCATTCTGAGCTCCGGGGCAATGTTGGATGTCAAAGAAGAATTCTTGTAGCAACAGGGCCCAGAGGGTGAGTTTGGAACGGGTGTCCTTGGTTTCGTTCAACCATAGCAACGCACGGCTGTCTGTGCGGATTGTAAAAGGCTTATCTTCTAAATATGGTCGGTACTTCTTGACGGCCCAGATTACTGCCAAGCATTCCTGCTCATTCACGTAGTAGTTTCTTTCGACCTGATTGAGTTTGGCGCTGGCGTAGCTGACGATGTTTCCGAAACCCTTCAATTTTTTGGTAGAGAGCTGCTGCTATGTCTGTTCCACTGGCGTCGGTTTGTAAAATGAAAGGTTGGTTAAAATCTGGTCGGTGAAGCTTCAAAGGCTGGCTGATGCCTGTTGGATGGCTTGGAAGGCTTGCTCAGTTTCTATAGTCCTTTGGAAGCGTTAATTGGTTTGGAGTAAGTTGGTTAGCGATGCTTAGAGGTCTGCACACCGCGGGATATAGTCCCGGAGTCAATTGCTAAGACTGAGGTAGAACATTAGCTGTCGTCGGTTCGTGGGTCGATTTGCCTTCTGGATCTGTTCCACGTGTTTTGGTATGGGTTGATTACCTTCGGCGGTTATGACGTAGCCTAGGTATTCGAGGTTTAGTACTCCAAAGCTGCATTTCTCCAAGGCCAGGTGTAGCCTGTGTTGTTCAAGCCTCTCTCTAAAACGAGTCGGATGTGTTGTAGATGCTCTTCCCAGTTTTTGGAATAAATTATTAAGTCGTCCAGGTATACAAGCACGAATTTGCGGAGGTAGCCTGCCAGTACTTCTTGGCTCATCAGTTTCTGAATACTGGCTGGGGCATTTTTCAGTCCAAACGGCATAGTGCGGAATTGGTAACTGGCTCCATCGGGCGTGGTGAATGCCGTGAGAGGCTTGGAGTTGGGGTCGAGTGGCACTTTTCAGTATCCTGAATTGAGGTCGAGGGTGGTGAAAACGGATGCCGTGGTAAGTTTGAGCTTTCATCCTTGGTGATGGAGTTGAGTCTCCGATAGTCGACGCAAAATCGTGGTTTTCCATCTTTTTTCTCTACGATCACTATAGGGGAGTTGTAGGCCGAGGTGCTGGGCTCAATAATTCGATTAGCCAGCATTTTCTCTACTACGGCGGCGATGATGAGTTTCTTCTGTGAGGAGTATCGATACGGTGGCAATCGGAAAGGTGTGTGTGGATTGGTCCGTATCGTGTGGCTGGTGCTGGCAGTGGTGGTTAGCTGTGTAGGTCTGTTGACAACGGAGTAGAACTCCTCCAGGAGTCCGTTAAAAGTGGGTTGGAATTTGGTTGGAAACTGGTGGATTGTGGTTTGTGAGGGTGGCCTGCTGGCGGAGATGGGTGTCGTCCTTCGGTTCCAGTAAAGCATCTCGCGATTGTGTGTTCCAAAGTGTACGGATCTTCGCTCGTGATCCATGACTGCCTTTTGGCGTCGAAGCCAGGATTGCTTCAGGATGACATCTTTCGCAAGATTGGCTACTACCAGGAAAGTTTCGTGGTTCGTCACTTTCCCGAGGGTGAATGGTGTTTCATTTTAGTCCCTGCTTCGGCTAGATAGGCAGAGGCATGATAGAGTTCTACCCGTGAGCCTGTGGGTATTCGATCTTCCCTAATCATGCACGTCGATGCTCCTGTGTCTAGGAGTGCGTTGAGTGTTTTCTTTTGTATTGTAACGGGGATCCTTGATAGTAGGTCATCGTGGTTAATGTTCAGTCGCGCCAGTTCGTTTGGCCCGGTCGGGCGGTGTGCTGCCGCAGCTCGGTCGGAGTGTCGTTTCCCGAGTTTTTGGTTGGACAGTCTCGGTACCAGTGTCTGTGAGGGCAGAAGCGGCACCTTGGTGGTTGTTCTGCTGTGTTTGGACGTCTGGCAGCTCATGCGGAGTTGGTCGTCTTTATTGTTGTCTCTTTCAAGTTTTCCTTGATTTTTGTGAAGCGGTTGACCATTTCCCATAACGTCGTCGGTATATGACACTGAATCGGGGTTCTCAGTGTCGGTAGGAGGAGGTCTGTGAACAGCTGTATATCTCGGTTGGTGTCTAGTTTTAGACGGCGGGCTTGTTGTGCCATCGTGCCTAGAAAGGCGGTTACTGGTTGAGACGCCATCTGCTTCTGTCCATAGTAATCGGAGGTTATTTTGGCTCGAATGGTTGGACTGTCGTACTTGTCCAGAAATGACCTTTTAAATTCGCTGTAGGTGGGTTGGAACACGGCGTATGCTACGCACCAGGTGGCTGCTTGGCCTCGGAATTGAGCAGTTGTTGTGGGTACATCCGCATCCATTACATCCATCAGTTCAAGGAAGTCTGCAAGATCCTCCAGAAGGGTGCCATAGAATGTCGGTTTTTCTGCTTCGGAGGTAGCTGTGATGACGTCTTCCACGAGCGTCTTGATTGTTGGAATTTCTCGAGATTCTTTGGTTTGTTCTATTTCCAGCTCTTATACTCTGATACAGTCAACTGCAATTCTCAGTCTATTCAGTGCTCTGCGTGTGGTGATATATTCAACACTGTAAGTGTGAAGGACGGAAAC
Organism: Platerodrilus igneus; assembly: GCA_036346225.1. Classification (NCBI taxonomy): domain Eukaryota; kingdom Metazoa; phylum Arthropoda; class Insecta; order Coleoptera; family Lycidae; genus Platerodrilus; species Platerodrilus igneus. Next base: position 11,757,449 of record JARFIW010000003.1, read on the forward strand.
CATCTATTCCTGCTGCCGAGCTAGTTTTAAATCAATTCACCACTAGTTTGAGATCTTCTTTTGTGACAATTAGAGGGTTATTGCAGAAGTAATCTTGTTTAACCGGAGTAGCTGTAGAATGTTTCTTTTGACGTTCTGCCAGAATGGATTCGCAATAGGGTGTAAATGTATCATTGGAACATAAGATGTTAATTGCGCAAGGTATATCTCAGTCAGAGACTTTAGAAATAATTTTTTTACTAGTTGATGTAGTCGAGAATTAGCATATGAAATAGTGAAAATTAACAAAAAGAAAATTCCGTTAAGTTGAGAAAAAGTAAATTGGCTGGTGTTGACTGGTTACGGGGGTTTCTAAAAAGATATACCAAAAAATTAAGTATTCGGCAACCTGAAAGATGCAGTTTTTTAAGAGCATCATCATTTAATGAGCGTAATGTTAAAGTATTCTTTGATAATCTGATGGCACTCGCATCTACAACTTTGACGAAACCGGCACGACGACCGTACAGAAACCCAAAAAAGTATTATCGGCAAAAGGAATTAAACAGGGTAGTCAATGTACCAGTGGCAAACATGGAGTATTAATTACTACTTGCTGCATAATAAGTGCCAGTGGAAATACTTTACCACCTGTCATGGTGTTTCCACGAAAAAATTTTAAAAGCCATATGTTAAATGGAGCCCCACCTGGTACATTAGGTCTTGCAACTCCAACGGGCTGGATGAATGGGGGACTCTTTCCATCTGTAATGAAACACTTCTAAAATATAGTGGATCCTCTAAAGAAGCCCCTACAATCTTAATATTTGATAATCACGATAGTCGCCTTACCATAGAAACACTTAATATTGCTAAAGATAATGGAGTTACAATAATTACGCTACCTCTACACTGTAGCCATAAGCTACAACCATTAGATACGTCAATATTTGCTCTATTAAAGACATATTATAATGCTGCAGTTGATTCCTGGCTTCTACATCATCCTGGGACACCGTTATCTATCTATGAAGTTGCTGGTTGTGTAGATGCGGCATTCGGACGATCCATGACTCCAATAAATATAAAAGCTGGTTTCAAAAAACTGGAATTTTTCCTTTTGACCGGGAGATAGTCACTACTGATGATTGTTTAAATAATTCAGTAACTGATCGAGATGTTTTAAATGACTCAGCTTTATCCATTGGCGATGAGCTAACTGCGTCAACGACTATAGAAATTCCAAATGCCATTGCAGATCTTACTGAAGAAATGCCATCAACTTCTGTCGAAACACCACATTTTATAGAAGATCCGGACGACAAACATTGCGAAATGGCAATATCATCTACCTCCTTAAATACGCCACAGGCCACAAATAATTCGTCTGCTACAGTTTTTGTCAGTCCGCAGATATTCAAAGTATACTCAAGAGCAGGCCAAAGAAAATTACAAAAGAGCCAGCGTAATCGAGCTACAAGTTGTATTCCCACTGACACGCCGGAAAAGGAGAAAATTGAACAGAAAGAAGCAGAGAAAAAAAAAGAACAGAAAAAAAGGAAGCTTGCATAAAAAACATATTTGCAAAGAAACGAAAACCGAATAAGAATATAATATCTTCCGATGAAGATGATGGCGAAATCGACAATGAGATACCATTCCAAGATGATTCTGATGAAGACGGGTAGATTCCTGATGTCGATCCGTCGAACTTTGAAGAACTTGATAAAGATCCCAAGCCCAATGATTTTGTTTTGGTGCAATTTAGAGCAAAGAATTATGTTTTTTTATAGGAAGAGTAATGGAGCTAGAAACAGTATCAAATGATATCAAAATCAATTTTCTAAGACAAGCTTTGAAGTTTGAGGGACATTTTATATTTCCAACTGTCCCTGACATTGCTACCGTTCCAATCAATGATGTTAAAATGATTTTACCTGAACCAGGCCTTTTAGGAAATGCAAAACGGTTGAAATCGTATTTGAAATTAATTTTAATTAACTGAACATGCGTTAGTTTTGGTTTAATTATTAATTATAATGTTGATAATGCTTTCTTTTTGTGTTTTACAAATATTTTCTTACAGTTAGGTTTTTCCTTTTGTCCCATAGTGGCCCTAATAAGGTGCCACTATGAGACAAGCACTAAAAAAATAAAAGTGAAATACTTTTAGAACCTAATCAAACTTGATTAGTTTATATTCATTTTTTACATTTTTGTAGCCGTACTTATTCACCGTTTACATATTTGTATCGTATTTACAATAAATTATCTAAAAAATTGAATCAGACTTTTTACGTCTCATGATGGCCTACTCTCCCTTAATGGAGTTTCGAGGGTTGTTAAGTGGAAATACATACAACAATTTTATATGCTTGATACAATGCATGATGTAAGGATGTGCTCAAAACTTACAGATGGTCATATTTGTAATGAAAAAATGAACAAAATCAAGGTTCGCCATTGCATGCAGGTATTTAGTCACCAGGTTGGATCATTAATGAAACGAATATCTATGTGGGTTATGTAGAAACAATTTTTGAGTAATAAATAATCATAATATATATTTTAGACATAAACACTGGTTATAAATTGGATAAAGAGGCCATAGGTACAGCAGAATTTATCCTGTTCATTGATCAATTGTTTGACAGTTTAAATGCACCAAGTACTAAACCATTGAAGGGTGCAGTTACTAGGACTTCTGCTCATGAAAAATTTTGGCATAATGCTTGTTACGTGCCGAAAATTTCGGCACTAGACGCTCTTAATTAAGTTTTAATATGTGAGAATTTTGCGCCATACATTTAAAAGGACGGGTGCGTATTTCCGTCACTTCAGATAGTGCGTTGCGCAAGATTCGCGCCGACGCGTGTGGACGAAAAAGGATAGTGGGGAATTTCCGGGATACGCGAGTTATAAGATCCCCCATCTATTATACATATAAAACTAATATCTTTATTAGAAAATATTAGGAAACACTAGGAAATGTTAGGACAGTGCAACAATGTCGTTGCAACATTTTATTACAATTTATTAAGATGATTTCAGTTCCCACGAGTAGAAACGCTACAAAGTAGCACAAGGATAAGTGACACTGCAGATGTCAGGTCACAGACGGTCGTAGGATGTCACGTACCGAGATTACGCAGAATAAGCCTGCAACATTGTAATTATGAATAGCTTTTAAGATAGCAACTATGTATTATAAAGTGTAAGCGGACATAGGTCCGCAGGTTCCCACAGAATTGTAAAGAAGTAGGGAGATTATAAAAAGGCTGGGAGCTCCGCTTTCAGTCAGTTCATCAAACGTTCAGCCTTTACCTTGCAGTTCGTAGATAACTCATTGTACAATTAATTAATGTATTTCGACTTAGACTAATTATTCAAGTTTGTTAAAATTCCAATTAATTTCTGTATAATCAAAAATAAATTTGTTAAAGTTCAAAGAAGTCTTTTTAAAAACTGGCGCAGTCGTACGGATGTCTAAAGGGCACTAGCGAATCCAACTTCGAGGAACTGGTGGTCCTGGAATTTCAATTCCGATTTTGGCAGAACAAAAAACAAAAGTTGGAGGAGAAACACGCATCGTTCAAGTCCAGCAGTTGAAGGAGAAACAAGCATAGTTCGAATTCAACAAAAGAAAAAAATTGGAGGCGATACAAGCATAGATCAAATCCAAGAAGCCAAAAGAAAAACAGAAACAAAGAAAACAAATCAATGAAAGCAACCAAGCAACTAGTGTAAGTTCATTTTCCTAAACCAATTGAAATTTATTTTATTATTAACAAAGACATTTGATATTTGCTAGTTTATGAATTTATTTATGTATATATTGACTATTGTTTCAAATATTTTATGCCATTTTTTGAAAATAATCGACTTAGCAATTGCTAGAGATTATCTTCAAGCCTTTATTGAAATTTTATTATTGTTTTACTTGTATATATGAGAAATTTACAAAAACTTGAGACAACAAAAAATTCTGAGACTAAGAACTGAGAAAAATTATTCTGAAACAAAAACTAGAGACAATTATTAAAAATGTCGCAAAGCGCAAGAGACTAGATCACGTTTTAACTAACGTAAGAAAAATTCTTAGAAACAAAACCAAACCTCTTAAGATTGCGAAATTAAATCTTAACTGGCGCGAAAAAATTTTTAAAACCTCTAATTCAACAACCTTAACTGGCGCAACAAATTTTAGAATTGTTGAAATAAACCTTACTGGCGCGAAAAATTTTTTAGAATTTTTGAATTAAATCTTAACTTAACTAACGCAAGAAATTTTTAGAACTTATAATTCTACAATCTCAAATAACACAAGAAATAAAAACTTCCAATCCCCCAATAAAAGAATTAACTGACGTACAAAAAATAATTTAAATACACCAAGAATAAAAACGCGAAAGCAAAACCACGAGCAATTAAAAACCAAAACCTTATAACACCACGATTCAAACTAAAATACCATCCATAAATAGACAACTTGCAATCTATTATTAAAAACCACATCTTAATACGAGAAATAACGAAGCGCAAATTCAAATTGAACGCAAAACCAACACTCATACTTCATCAAAGTGAATGGAAACTAACCTTGAATAAATACGCATAAAATCTAATAATAAATCACATACAAAAGATATTTAAATACATCGCAAAACCTTTCATCATTGTTAAATTAAAAGCAACATAAAATTACGATCGGAAACTTTATTAAGTATCAATTTAAAACCAACTCAGGAAGAGAATAAATAATTACGGTACTAAAACGAAAATTACAACCGTATTCAAACGTGAAAACATTTCAGTAAATTAAAGACGCACAAATTTCGGTGTATAAAATCACTGCGAGTACTAAATTACACCCACGGTAAAATTAAAATAACTTATAATAAAGACGCTAACGCAACTAACTAATCGATAACATTGTAAGCATTGCAAACACCTTACAATCGCATAAACCACCTAAATAAAATCGACATAATAAAAAAATTAAAGAAGTAATAACTGACGCAAATAACGCAAAACATTCACACCCGATAAATTACCACAAAAAAATAACCCAGCCTATTGAAACTTCAGAAATTAAAATTAAAAATCGGCAAATCAAAAGTAAACTCAACCAAACCAATACCAAGCGTAAAACCCATCAAAGAACACCAAAAAACCACAAATTAAATCCAAATTTTTAAAAAAAAAAAAATTACTTTTTTAAAAATTACCCAAATATTACCCAAGCCAAGATGACTAATGAAATGAAGCTGTACCTCGAAATGATACCACAATTTAACGGAAATGACACATGCTTACTCATCAATTATATTTCGGCTTCCAAAATATTCTTAAAAACCTTTTACAAACCGGGAGATAACGACAGAAACACTTTACTGATCCGCCTCATTACCAGTAAACTAACCGGAAGGGCACTAACGCTAATAGCCAGTCGCGAAGACGTAGACGAATGGGAACAATTTAAACGAATATTAATTGCATATTTCGGCGATCAACGGAACTTAAAATGTTTAGTAAGGGATTTAACCAGCCTAAGAATGGAACACAACCAGCCACCCTATCAATTTGGAATGAGATGCCAAGATGTAAGAAGCCTAATCTTGACAAAACTCAAAATCGAAGAAACCGACCCAAACGTGAGACTATTAAAAACTAAAATGTATGACGAGATGGCATTAGATACTTATCTAAATGCACTACCCGAAAGACTTTCAGATAAAATTAGATTTCAACACCCCCAAAACTTAGAAGAAGCAATGAATATGATAATTGAAGAAGAAAACGTAATGTACTATAGAAACCGACTATATAACCCCAACGCGAATAAAAGCTATACGCCAATGAAAACTATACAACCCGCAAGACAAATAAATCCACAACAAAAATTTAACCCATTCAATGCACAAACAAACCAAACGCGAACAAATAATCCACATTTTAATAACTCAAACTTTAAAAACCAATACAAACAATTCCCAAAACCAATATTTTACCCGAACTTTTCAAAACCCGCATTTCAACGGAGATTTAACCAAAATATAAATCAACAAAGACCAGCATTTAACGCGAATCCTAACAGAAACTCGCCGATGATAAACAATAATAATCCCAATAATTATTACAAACCTACACCAATGGATACCTCATCTGGCAACACCAGACTTAACACGAAAATAACGCACATAAGACCAAACCCTAATCAAAAACGCACTTTCACTTCAGAAGAGCTATTTCACCAAGAAGTAGAAGAGTATGAAGATGACCAGAATAATAATAATCAACCGTGTACGAATAATGAACAGAATCAATCAAACCAGTATGAACGCGAAGAACCACACGAAAATTACGAGGAAGACGACGAAGAGAACACATGTTCAAATTTTCAAATGGACCATTTTATAAACGACCTAACGTAATAAATCTAAATAATATGAATCACCTTGTATTACCCTATATCGAAATACCCCATGCTGAATTTAAATTACTAATCGATACCGGATCTTCAAAAACATTAATAAGCCCGCGAACAGTAAAGAAACATTATCTAAACTATGTAGAGAGAGAACCCTTTAAAATTAAAACCGCCCATCAAACAACCATACACCAATTCGTAGCAAACATACCTTTACCAAAAACCTTTAACGTAAAGATGAAACACAAATTCTGCATATTTGAATTCAATGACAAATATGACGGACTATTAGAAATGGGCCTTCTAAGAAAATTAGGAGCCAACATAGATATCAAAACCGATTATTAAGAACCAAGTATGGACGAATCCCATTAAATTTCAAAATACCCAAATCGACGAAAAATATACATTAGAACCCCGAACAGAAAAAAAATAAGATTCCCCGTAAATTCAAATAAAAACTTAGGAATAATAAACCACGTAACTTTTCAACAAGGAGTAGAAACCCCAACCGCATTAGTAAAAATCAAAGATAACTACGCCACAACAACAGTATTAAACTCAAATGATTACCCCGTAGAACTATCTTTAACAAACCCGATAAACGTAGAAGAATTAAACTTTAACGAAATGGAAATAGATGAAACCCCGACCGAAAATTATAACCCCGTAGAAAAAGACGAAATGTTAAAACAAAATTTAAATAATATCCGATTTAACCGCGTCATAAATCACGAAGAACAAAACGCAATACAAAAATTATGTTATGAATACCGCGATATATTCCATTGCGAAGGAATACCCCTAACGTTTACAAACACGGTTAAACACAACATTGAGCTAACGGATAACAAACCCCTATTCACCAAAACATACAGATTACCCCAGGCAAGTCAGGAAGAAGCTGACAGACAAGTAACCGATCTATTATATCAAGATATTATACAACACTCCAATTCACCATGGAGCAGCCCCGTACTAATAGTACCAAAGAAACTAGACGCATCAGGAAAACGGAAATATCGAATGGTAATAGATTACCGCAAACTAAATGAAAAAACGGTAGACGATAAATACCCATTACCGAATATCACAGAAATATTAGATAAGTTAGGCAAGTGCCAATATTTTTCGACGCTAGACTTAGCATCAGGATACCACCAAGTAGAAATGGAAGAAGGAGATACACAGAAAACAGCCTTTAGCACACCTAGAGGACACTACGAGTATAAACGGATGCCATTTGGACTGAAGAACGCACCCGCAACATTTCAACGAGTAATGGACAACATACTACGAGGGATGCACGACGAAAAATGCCTTGTGTACCTAGACGATATAATAGTGTATTCAACATCATTAGTGGAGCACATAGAAAGATTAAGAGAAGTGTTCGAAAGATTAAGAACCGCAAAATTCAAAGTACAACTAGACAAAAGCGAATTTCTACAGAAAGAAGTAACCTTTTTAGGACACGTAATTACACCCCAAGGAGTAATGCCAAACCCCGACAAAACAAACGCTGTATTAAATTACCCCATACCCAAAACGAATAAAGAGATTAAAGGATTTTTAGGCCTTAGCGGATATACCGAAAATTCATAAAAGGTTATGCTCAAATAACAAAACCCCTAACCAATTGTTTAAAAAAGGGAAACAAAATTGTACATACCACAGAATTTATAAAAGCAGTAGACAAAATCAAAAGTATTTTAACAAATCACCCCGTATTAGAATACCTAGACTTTTCGAAACCATTCATTTTAACAACGGACGCATCAAATGTAGCCTTAGGCGCAGTATTAAGTCAAGGAACAGTAGGTAACGATAAGCCCATCAGTTACGCATCAAGAACCCTCAACGAAACAGAGCAACGATACAGTACGATAGAGAAAGAATTGTTAGCCATAATTTGGGCAACAAAGTATTTTAGACCGTACCTATATGGACGGAAATTTTATATATATACCGATCATAGACCATTAGTATGGCTATGCAAACTCAAAGAACCTAACTCGAAATTACAAAGATGGAGAATTAGACTAGAAGAATATGACTATGAGATCATATACAAAAAGGGAATTTACAACAATAATGCAGACGCTTTAAGTAGATTCCAACTTAACGCACTTGAGACAGAATCATTAGCAGGAAACGCAGACGAAACCGAAGTCAGAGAAGACCCAGAAGAAATGGAAACCATACATTCGACACAAAATGACGAACCGGAAACCGCAATAAAAATTTTAAACGAAGCTATAGACATGAAGCCCAATCAATTTATAATCACAGAAGTTTTAAACAACCCCAACCCTGTAAAATACACGAAAGTGGATAATAAGAAAATTTACCAAGTTCAAATAACTAAAGACGACAATGAGTCACAAATAATTAAAATATTAAAGGAATACACCCCGAGAAAAAACGATTTTACTTTTACTTCAACACAGAAAACTTGTACAAACGATTTTCAGAAATATATGTAAAACTATTTAACAATTCTGGCCCCGAACTTATAAGATGCACGAGAAAATTAATAACATTAGACGACCCAGACGAAATAAATGACGTAATAAGAAACCAACACGAAGGAAAGACCAACCATCGAGGAATAAACGAGACCCTAAAACAAATTATGAGACGTTACTATTTTAAGGACATGAAAGAATTAACTACAGACTTTATCAATCAGTGCGAATTATGTGATAAAGCCAAATATGACAGAAAACCCCCAAAGATACCCTTAATGTTAACTAAAACACCAGACAAACCTTTCCAAAAATTACATGCAGATACTCTAGTAGTAGAAGCACAAAGTTACCTAACAATCGTGGACGCATTTACGAAAATAGGACAAGCAATACCAATCACTTCAAAAAATAGTATAGACGTAACCCAAGGATTTTTACACTATTTTACATTTTACGGAACACCCGAAACAATAACGTTAGATAACGGAAGCGAATTTAAAAACGAAACAATTCAAAACACTTTGGAATTACACAAAATAAAAATTCACTTTATAACGGAAAACCACCCTGAATCCAATGAACTAATTGAGAGACTACATTCAACCCTATTAGAACAGATCAGACTATTAAGATTAAATTACAAGAAAGAACACATAACCAACTTAATGTCATACGCATTAATCGCGTATAATAACACGATTCATTCAACTACAAATTTTACACACTTAGAACTAACCTTAGGACATTCAGATTCACGCAACCCCTACGATATACATTATAACAAAGAAATCTATCAGCAATACGCTAAAGACCACAAGGAGAAACTAAAAATAACCTATAACAAATTAAAGGACAAATTAGATAACGATAAAGAACGCATTACCGCGACCCGTAATAAAAACTCAGACATAAACAAATTTTCCATAGGACAAACCGTATTCGAGAAAAATTACCAAAGCAAAAGACACAAAACGGCACCGAGAAATTTAGGACCTTTTAAGATCAAACGAATATCCGACAAAAACGTAACCGCGATAGACGACGGCAAGATAGCAAAATATGTTCACTTTAAAAATTTAAGACACCCTGTACTTTCAGATGGACAATCGTCACCCTTACCGTCAACCTCCACCCAGGTAGAACGGACACAGAAATTATAATTGAAGACATAAAGAACAACCCCGGTGAACTACCAATTAAATTAGGCAGTATGCAAAACACAATAGATTATTGGACCTTTGCACAAAAATTCGATTTAACCGAGCTAAAACAAGAATTTCAAATAATCAAAAATAATTATTTTCGACTAAAACAATCAATGGACACAACAAAATTCGGAAAAGAATACGCAATAGAAATGATGAACTACGACAGTATAACAAAGTATTTAAGCTCTTAATCTCAGGGTGTTCAACTACTTATAGTGGGTTCCGTTATAAGTAGATGTGCTAAGTCCAACCAAAGTGCACTCTTTGTTTCACTACTAAAATTGATACTCTACTTTTGTATATGCCAAAATTTCTAATAAGATCAAAGTTGCTTTGTGCCAAATTAAATTACTACCAAAATTGTATGCCTATAAGTGACGTATTAAAGATATATTTCAACACTCACCTGGTCTATACTCCGTTGATGCCTTTCTGACTGCTGGCTCAAAATCCTTATCGCCGTATGCGTCTTCACACTGATGTCCTTGAATTTTCGTGCCGCTTCCAGGTGTCCTTGAATTTTAACTGTTCCCCAATACCTGAAATGATTAACCCAAATTTAGAATTTAGAAAAATCAGTGCTACAACTTCCCCTGTGCTAATCTCCTCTTCGAATCCTTGTTTTCTCTATAAATCCGTCCGCTTCTCCGTATCTAATCCCAATCTACTCGTTCCTGTATCTTTTGCTCGATGCTCCTGCTACCTTTAAACCACTCTCCAATATCCAACTTCTTTCCTATGTATAACCACTCTCGATGTCCTGCTACCTTTTAAACCGCTCTCCAATATCACTTCAAATCTATATAACCACTCTCGATAACCTGCTACCTTTAAACCACTCTCCAAATCCAATAATTTACCGTCGCACAATCACTACTATTCACTTTATACTTCCGATGCTTGTTTCTTTACCACCTTATTCAATTGAAACCCTTTTAAAACAACTACTTTTATTTTCTTTTTAAATATCTGGATACAAATTAGCACAGTTATGAAAACACGTCTTTTTACAAAATTGGTTCGAAAATAATCTGCCTTGTTTACTCTCTAAGGCGACCATGTTAACTTCCTTCTAGCCTACTACCTCTTAAAGTTCATAACAAATAGCTAAGTTCGTGTCGCACATACCAAAGTTCATGTCTTTTATACAATTTCATAATCACATTAAATTCTAATATATGTCCTAAATCTTTACATTCCACCAATCACATTTGACGTTGTTATAACTAATAATTTTGAGTTTACAAATATTGTCCAAAAGTTGATTCTATAGAGAATGAAACCAAAATAAATTACACTTGACCCTGGATGCATGTTGATAGTAAACATTCATAGACGCATCCGGCTTTTGGACGGCAAATGTACTTTCAAAGGCTTTTAAAATTCAAACTCGGCATAAACCCTTGAGCACTGCACATCTTACTACGTCACTCAGTCATTTTAAAATTACCTTTTGGCACTTAATTTCAACTACTATATTTGAATGGTATTTTAGTATACATAAAATACGGCAAACATACATTTTTAAGTCTATGTGATCAAATATGTGGATTATTTTTGTTTGGCATATACTACCTTGTACTAAACAACCCTTATAACTCTTAGTAGCTCCCTTAGACATTATAATATATATATATATATATATATATAAATATATATACATATATATATATATATATATATATATATATATATATATATTGTTACGTTCCTGCTTTTATACTTACATCAATATTCCAGCTTTTGTAGGTGATTTTGTCTAACATAGACATATAAACCCGTTACCTAACTCATTTAAATATATATATATATATATATATATATATATATAAACGTTCTACTTAACGTCACCGCTCTGTGTTCTCTCAATTTAATATTTTACTTTTATTATTATGACACGGCTAGCCCTTTTTAATCTACACAGAGTGCACAACGTTACGATGATCAATTTTCCTTTTTCACCCATTTATGATTACCTATTTGAATTGATAAAACGAAGTCAAACAATATTCATATAATGAAAGAAAATAATATTTACAATTTTTGAAATTCTTTAAATAAACCCTTCAATCAATTAATATCATATGGATTATTTATCCCAAAATTTATATACTTTTAATTCAATATAAAGTCACCAAAAACATCTTTATAAAAAATCTGGAATGTTCGAGACTTCTTTATGATTTATTACGTAAGTTTAAACGTATGCAACGTTTCTGTTGACTCTTTACAAGTTTTGGATAAATTGAATACATTTAGTATTAAAATTTAAATTGAAAAGATTCCTTAAAATTAAATAGATCTGACCTGCTTTGTTTCGTGTTGTGGATCAACACCCCCTTGTTGTCTTCAATCGAATACCAATGCTCTGCTTTGTTGAACTAATATTTAAGTACAGTTACCCCTTGTTTTCCAAAAATCACCTTGTGCTTTATTCTATATTTCTCTGCCTATGCTTTGAATCTCTTCCCTTAAATACCACTTGAACTTTCAGACTTCGGATCATAAATTAGCAGCGTATTAAAATTGTCCCATAATTATACCAGAATTAAAATTAGAATTGTTTTCGACGCCAATTAGAATTCTTTTCGACGCAGATTAGAACCATAAGCATTTTCGACGTGGATTAGAATTGTCCCCTTAGGACCATGGATTAGAATTAGAATTTCTTTTTGACGCAGCTTAGAAGCCCTATATCATTACAAAACATTTAATTTAAATTAATTAACCAATTTCTAATCACGTTTTCTTAAAAAACGGCAAAAACTTTTCATATATTCTTAACACAATGTTCATGCAGCACTATCTTCACTATATTATAAAACTTTATTTAACTGCCGCGTGAATTTCTGATTCAAAGTATTGCAGCTTCGGCGTACATCAAGTTTGGACTGAGCGGTCTTATCACCGCTGGGTGTTAAATAGCCTTTTCCCACTACATCTGGGTTGGATTTCCAAGCAGTTTTACAGATTGTTTCAACCAACCAGCTTTTGTCTTTAATATTCCCTGTATTTTAAAGCTGTTTCTGAAGTAATTATGCTTGCTATTTGCTATTGTTTGATACTTTATTATTTGTTATCGTGGCTAGACTTCAACTTACGTCTGCTGTTTTGTATAGATAATGCTTTTGAATAATTGTACAAAAATAAACGATGTAACTCTAGTGCTGTTTTCGTTCATGTATTTATGCATCTTTAAAACTGCGTTTTATTATTAAAGCGCTTATCGTTCCAGCGTAATTGCATAAAGCTTTGTTAAGTTTTATCTACTTTTCTGCGTATTTTATTTTATAAACTTGTATAATACTTCTCAACGTATGTTTAATTACATGTACGATCATTTCTCTTCTGAATACGCGTTCTATTGTTGAAAGATATGCTCACTGGCATTACTTAAAATTAATTACGGTCTATATACAGGGTGTTAAATGCTTGCTATTTACATAATGTACGAATTACCTATTTTTCTGCTAAATAAATGCAGTTTTCTGATTCCTATTGCTATTTATAGTTACTACACGACCCTTGCTACTCAATACACCACTAAGCAAGCCCTTATCACAGCATTATATATATATATATAAAGTGATAATAATTACGACCTAAATATTTGTAATTCAAAATTGATTTGTGGGTTTGAGGTCACTGGATTAAGTTGAAAACTCTTTTTTGTGGCCTAAATTTTGGAATTTATTTTAAATTCTTGATCACGGGCTATCTAAAATTTGTATACGCTAGATCATAAATGTGGTACATAAATTGTAAACTTACAAACTTAAGGTTAATTAATTAATCAATTAATTAATTCAAAAGAAAGTTAACGACCACATAGAAGTACTTTTTTAACATAATATGATATCAACGGAATAAAAGAAAACACTAATTAATAACAGTTCCAATCCAGGAAAATATTATGGTCTACCAAAGATACACAAACCGACTCTTTCTCTGAGACCAATTATTTCATCAATAAATACTCCTACTTACAATATAGCTCACTTCTGTGCAGTTATTCTAAAACAATCTTTTCCTCTTGAAGGTTACAACACTAAAGATAGCTTCTCCTTCATAGAAAGTTACAACAATTTCAAATTACCTGCAGATCATATACTTATATCACTAGATGCCCCATCTTTATTTACCAACATTCCAACAGAACTAGTATTACAAATCATATGAGAACAAGTAATTTAGCATTAACCGGAAGTAAATTAATCACCCTTAAGGAAAATTGTTATTTAAAATTAAAAAATGAAATAATTAGAGTTTACCAAGATCCAGTACAAAGCAAGAAATTAGCAAATCTACCCGATCTGCAAATCAAGATTACCCAAGAAGAAGATGAAGAAACCCTTCAAAAACCAATGCAATTGGAACACCTGGAATTAGACAACTTAAACCACGCCATGAAACTCATGGAAGAATATAAAGAAAAACTGAACGAGATCAATACACCCAAAGTGCACTACGATAATATTAGTGTATGGACAATTATATTGATTTTATTGACTATTTCATTGATCATTTATGTAACGTACAAAATATGTATTAGATTTAAGAATAATAATGAAAACAGTTTTAGATTTAAAAAACCCAAACAAACAAATGTACCCCTAGAAAATATAAATTTTAAATGAGATTAAACAAAAATGACTTTAATTAAAAATCAAGAAAAGGTAAAAACCCTTAATTTTTAATGTACGTTGGGAGGAGTTATAGGATCCCCCATCTATTATACATATAAAACTAATATCTTTATTAGAAAATATTAGGAAACATTAGGAAATGTTAGGACAGTGCAACAATGTCGTTGCAACATTTTATTACAATTTATTAAGATGATTTCAGTTCCCACGAGTGGAAACGTTACAAAGTAGCACGAGGATAAGTGACACTGCAGATGTCAGGTCACAGACGGTCGTAGGATGTCACGTACCGAGATTACGCAGAATAAGCCTGCAACATTGTAATTATGAATAGCTTTTAAGATAGCAACTATGTATTATGAAGTGTAAGCGGACATAGGTCTGCAGGTTCCCACAGAATTGTAAAGAGGTAGGGAGATTATAAAAAGGCCGGGAGCTCCGCTTCCAGTCAGTTCATCAAACGTTCAACTTTTACCTTGCAGTTCGTAGATAACTCATTGTACAATTAATTAATGCATTTCGACTTAGACTAATTATTCAAGTTTGTTAAAATTCCAATTAATTTCTGTATAATCAAAAATAAATTTGTTAAAGTTCAAAGAAGTCTTTTTAAAAAGGACCGCTCGAAGCCACAAACCTTAACTCGCGTTGGAACTAGCCTCCGAAACGCGAACAAGAGTAGTTGTGGGGTATCTTACCGTGTCTTTTTTCTGATATGTAGGTTTCCTGTGATCCCAATTATCGTGCCTCTACCTGCTTCCCTACCTTATTTGTCTACATATATGAAGAAGACAATCGAATTTGGATTCAACCTGACTCAAGAATTCCCACACCCGAGAAAGATTAGTCAAAGCAGCCGGCGACCATCATGGAGTAATCCTGAAGGAAGCTCTACATGTTCACGTGAGTGCCCCCTTTGGGGTTTTCTTTAAAATTTATTTCCTTTAAAATTTGTGTAATTATGTTGCAATAAATTGCATATTGTGTGACGTCATCTATAATTTGCGTGTCAATTTTTACATTATGTAATATTGTTACAAACTGACATAGTGTCTCGCGTACCTCGTTTACGGGGTTGTAATACGCTTTAGATGTAATAAGCAGCATGCGGTTCTACTGTGAAAGAAAACAAAATTTTGTTAATAATCCTTCCATTAGAAATTTAAAAACTAAAGGCTTTTTAGGAATCGGAGAGATTCTTTTGGAAAAAAAATTTGATTTTATTTTAACAAGAGCGTTTGCCCAAGGTCGGCTTGAAACTTTTTTTGGCTCAATTCGCAGTCATAGTGTTCGAAGTGTGTCACTTGATGTAACACATTTCATTACATCATTTAAAGCATTAATTATAAATAACTACATGTCTGCACATTCCCCAGGTTACAATTGTGATAATGATGCTTCATGTGGCGCTTTAGATGATCTTAGAAGCTTTATAACTGGTAGAGAGTACTTGGTAGTCAGTTACTGGATGAAGAAATAAAAGTATGTTCGCCCATTCCCAATATAATACATATGAGGAAAACATCACGGGCAGGAAAATGTACAATTTATTATATACTTATTTTTTATAGACTATGCACAAAATTTATTATATAGCAGGCTATGTTGCAAAGCGATTGTTGCTGGATACAAATAATTGTGAGAGGTGTAAGCCTAACATTTTGTCTCATCCTACTTTAGAGTACAGTGATTTTGTTGTTGCTAGACAATATAATACATCGAGTTTGGTTCATCCTGGACATATTTATTATGTAGTTAATAATGCAGTTTGAAGTATTCCGTAGTGCTTCTAAGTCGTTTTCTCATTGGTTGATAATTATTACAAATATTATAGTGTACATTTCAATATTCGAAGATATTGGTTAGTTGCTGCGTGACCACTTCCAGGTTTCTGAACGCATTCCGGGATGTCAGAATTGACATCATAAGGGGCGCATGCGTATGGGTGATCGAGACAATTGACAGGGTTGAAAGCACTTTGTCTTGAGTTTTCAAAATGGTAGGTCAAAAAAGCTCCCACTTGGCTGGTTTTATTAAAGGCAATGTTTGATAAATTGATAATGTAGTGATTATTTAAGGTAATCTGATTACATCTTTGTAATCAAAGCGTTGTTTTGAATTTGTTGTTGGTATTTATTGTAAAACCGTTAATTATTTAATCATTGAAGGAAATATTTATGTGTTACCTGTTGCTGTAGGCTTAGAATTGGATGTCGGCTGTTTCATATATAAATGAGTGTGGTTTGGTTTAACAACTAAAAATTAATATTTATTTATTCGTTTAAATTATTTATTTTAATAACTAAATCAGAGTAAATTAATATTTATTTATTTGAAATAATGTTTGTTTAGTCTTTAATACAGAGTTCGAACTTACATTGCATTGCCTTTATTGCCGGATGCAATGCCATTTTATTAGATATATTTAATCGAATTGTTAGGCAGGTTTGAATACGAACAGTATTATACTTCTATGTTATATTTGTTTTGGGTTTTATTTGAATTAAACCACAATATTGTGTATAATTTTTTGTTTGTAAGTTGTAATGCTGCGTGTTAAATTTTTCAAAAGGTATGTGTTAACCGATGCAATCATAATAAATAAATTTTAATGTTTGCTCACTAGATTTAATACATTTTAACTAACCTGCATTTATCTAAACATTTAGCGCCTGAATCTGGGCTTGTATTTGTACCATAAAATTTTGATATGTTTTGCTGGCTACATGTTTTATAATATTTGATATTTGTGATGCATTTGACATTTTAATTTTATGTGTAATTGTTTTATTTCAGCATATTAATCACATTTACAACTGCACTGCTCACATCTTGGTTTAAACTTAATTATATGTTTGTTGTTTTTGTATATCCTATTATCTAGCCGATGTTTCTATATAATTAACTAGTATTTAACGTTTGTGATAATTGGTGTGATGTAGAGTAGTATTACTATCTCATGGCGGGTGACGTCACATGCGCAATAGGTTCAATTTAAACTTAAACCTCAAGATTCACAACGCTACAGTACAACCCACAAACATCTTGCTAGCAATGTGGCTTTAATACGTCGTCACGAATATCTCATTTATTACGTTAAGTAAAATATTGTTTGTAAGGACCCCGCTCATGCTGGCGGTATCTAGAAATTCATAAATATATGAAATAAATCCAGACCTCTATATAATATCGAAGCTTTTACTTGTTTTTACTTATAAACAATTCTAGGTTCGTAGTTTCTTTATCCGTAAATATTTGCTGTGGCAACAGTGCACATACTCAGCGGATCCCAATACTGTATATACTTAATGTGAACCGTAACTGTTATTGTCATTCTTGCTCTTATCAAGGTCTTATTGTTTCCAGTTTTCCGTTTTAATATTTGTATCAAGTAATAGTCATCAAAACAGTTTTTTTCAAAACTAACGGATAGTTAATTTCTTCAGCAATGTAAGTATTTAAAAAGAATGTTCGTTCAATGATTAATTATGATATTTTTTAGAGCAATATTATGAATAAGAAGGAGGTGATTCATAGTCAAGGACGACAGATTGTTTTTAATGTGTTTCAATATTTGAAACGCATAAGAGATTCGGGCGCCTCCAACCTGAACAATTTGCAAGAGTGCGTGGCTGAAGCAACAGGTGTGTCATTGCGGAGGGTGCAAAGAATTGTAAAGGAAGGTACAAACAAACCACCCTGCAGCAAGTTCAGTTCACCGAGGAAAACCGTAAATAAACCAAGCCCTAAGTCAACAGTGAATGGATTTAACGAAGAGATTTTGAGAACCGTTATGTATCGGTTTGCAGCAATACATAAACGTAGACCGACTTTGAAGTTAGTGTTTGACGAATTTAAAAATGATTGCCTTCATTACACGGGAAAATTAAGTTCGTTCAGAAAAATTGTTGTAAGAGCAGGGTTTCGTAGGAAGAGAACTGTAAATAACAGGAAAATTCTCGTTGAACAAAGCAATATAAGGGCAAAGCGCACCATATTTTTGAAAAATCTTAGTAAGCATTGTGTATAACGATGAAACATATCTGCACAGTTCTTACAGTGTATCAAAGTGTTGGGATGACGGCACCACCAAGGGTTTGAAATCGCCAGTTTCGAAAGGGAAGCGTTTGATAATTGTTCATGCAGGTGGAAAAAATGGGTTCGTTCCAAATGCAGAATTGATATTTAAGTCTGGTTTGAAAACTGGGGATTATCACGATGACATGAATCATCGCAATTATAAAAAGTGGCTGCAAGAAAAGTTAATACCAAATTTTGAACCAAATTCAGTGTTTGTGATAGACAATGCGTCATATCATAATGTTCTTGTGCATCCTAATCCTTCTTCAACTTGGAAAAAAACAGATATGCAGAAATGGTTGAAGAAAAGAAATATCCTCTTTGAATGTAAGGAAACCAAGTCTGAATTATATTCCAAAATTAAGGCACATAAACCTGGTCATTAGCTGTTTGTAATTGACCAGCTACTGGCAGAACATGGTCATGTAGTATTGCGTTTACCTCCATATCACCCAGAACTAAATCCTATCGAGATGATTTGGGCGTTACTTAAAAACCGTGTCGCTGCATGTAATGTAACCTTCAAAATAGATGATGTATGGAAGTTGGCAGAAGACATATAAAAAATATTGGAATCAACGAGTGGACTAAAGTATGTCTGCACGTAGAGAAAATTGAAAAAGATTATATGGAACGAGAAACTTTAATAGACGAGGTTCAAGACCTATTTATACGCGTTGATGATAATAGCGATAATTCAGATGGATACTTATCCTCAGGCGATGAGTCTGATGATGGGGATGAAAGTTTAGGATGTGAACCCATTTAAAATATAATTTATGTAAAATAGTGAATTGATGGTCTTTATTTAGCGTTGTAGAAAATATGTGTCATAAATACATTTGTTTGTACATTATTGTTTATTACTGAGGTGTTGAAATAAAACTTGCTTAAAGAGGGAAGCAGTCTTTATATCCAATTATGTTCAGTAGTGCTGTGACAATTGATCACTTTTAAAGCTGAAACAATCAATGATTGGCTTTCAACGTGATTGAATCATTTTACATTTTAATCCAATCATAATCAATTCTGTTAAGCATGTCCATTCTTTGTCTCCAAAAGGATTCTTATTGACTGTATTTATCTCGGCGCTTCTATCCGATCGTGTTAATCCGCTTCAGTTTGGCAACATAAACCAGTTTTCGATCCGATGTAGCGTCTCCAGCCAGTCCATTAAAACAAGTGGATTGTACTACTCGATCGGATCTGAGTTCCGCATTCGACGACATAATGCAGGCTTGACGATTTAAATAATCTATGATTATAATATTAACAGCACCTGATCAGGCCGGTGTAGTATATCTAACTTCAGTCGTATAAGCAATATTACTTTTGTTTAATCAGAAAGGTTAAGATTATTAATTATTCAAGGAATTATTTTATAGCTAGATTATCGATGAAGTGCGTAAAAAATATATTAATTTAGCAAATATTTCTAAACTATAAATGAGGTTATGTAAAAAATATATAACCTGACAAGATGCAAACCTTAATTACCTTTCTTTTCATACTATAACTGTTCCTCTTCCTTCAATTTTACAGCACTGAATTGTTGATCCATTAAAATAAAGCACGAGATATATGCAAATTATAATAATATTAATATAACAAATGATATAAAAACCTTTTGGTATTAATTAAAAATTGTTTTTGTTTTGTTTTTGTTAGTTACAACACCATGAGTGTCATTGTGTAAACATTTTCTTAAAACGTTTATGTAATAAATCTTAGTAATATTTTCGAGGTGGGCATTTGACATTTTTATAGTGTTTATAGTTTATAGTTTGTGTTTAAAACAAAAACGAATATGTAGTACTACCAAATTGTTTTTGTTCTACTAGTGACTATAAGTGATAAAATATCTTGTGTACACTGATCCAATCAATAAATAATCTGGGGTATCACATCTAACAATAAGCTCAGATCATTTTCATAAAAGAGCAAAAATCAACATAAAACTATTTAAAACACATTCGTTGGTTACTCGACATTTTTTGCTCTGGCAACACTGGACGTGCAAGCAGTCGATGTTTTCTAGTCTCACTTTTTTATTTTGATTATTAATATAGCTCCTCCTCGCGCAGGTTTTTTCAAAGTCACCCGCCATGAGATAATAATGCTACTATAATTAAATTGAACCTCTTGTATGACCGACCTTCACGTGCCTTACGCGTTTGCATTTATGACTATAATGGAAATAGCAGTCTATTAAATAACCAGCGCCTTTTTAACTATGCGCAATCATACCATAAGTTCATTTCAGCGATTCATGTCGTCTTGTCAATGTACTTGTAGTTGTACTCCTGCAAATAATAGGAAGTCGGCTAGCTTTGGGGAAATATTTTGTAATACGGGCTGGACACTGTTAATGTATGTATGTGGGCGCGTGTGATCGCGCCTTGTTGAAAATATTACTAACATTTTATGTCCGTGCAGGGGGGGGAAAATTAGTAGTCAAGGCGGATTTTACCTTCTTGGTGTTCCCCTCTTTCAACTTTAGCTGGGTAGTATTGGTTATCCGACCTCAGTACCTGTCAGAAAAGACTAGCTGACCTACACTAAAGTTTCTTCAGTTGTCATATGTGGTAGTCTGGGTAACAGTTGACATCCCGTTAAATTCAATGTATGTGATCTGGGTACTTGTACGTTACCCGTCCTTGTCGAGACGTGTAAAATGCAGTTGGAAGTGTGAGAGCAGTTTGGGGTTTTCTCTGCCGTGCTCTTTCCCCAATCGCCCAGGTTGAGTACAGCACTGTTTACTTTGAATATCATTTTCCTGTTTTCATGCAAATGACCTATTTAGTGGTTATTCTTTTAACGTAAGTTAAGAAAATACTGTAATTTTATTTCAAACCTTCCCGCCTTAACGCCATCTTCTCAGTGTGAATTTGGATTACATATAACAACACAACGTAGGTGTCGTCGAGCCACTGCCACTAGATATTACATCATGGAGCCGGTGTGCCGTTCATAGAGGGCGTTTGGTAAGCCTTCAGGTCGGTTACACTACAAGTTCCATAATTATTTTATTCGATACCTAAGCTAAGTGACACACTAAATTAATTATATACATTACAGGCACTTTTCTCAAAAGATTTGAATATTGGTCACACTTTAGATTGTCAAAACATAAAAGATTAGACCAAACAGTTTCAATGATAATGATTAAATGTGTGATATGCTTTTGGACAATGAAAATAAATTTAATTGTGAAGGGAAAGGACGTTCAATTTTGGCATCAAAGCCAGATGCTAATTTGATTGATCCACTAAAACTATCAGCTCATAGAAAATTCTTCAGCAAAAAGCAGATATCTATGTTGAATCGGTAAATAAATTGGGTGGTTTACCAACGAGTTTAACTCTACAATACTATTTATTCATAAAATTTACTACAGTCTGATATTTTCATTAGTTTTTGGGCACTTTGGATTAATTGCCCGTTTTAAAGTTCTGAGTATTTTTATAATTAGTCTAGAGCTATTCATTAGTGGAGTTGAATGTCGCACCTAAAGGCTGACCCGAATGCCGTCTATAACGGCACACATCCTTGTCACAGCACCAAATCTGTAATGTAACCTACCTGCGGACAAACAAACCCTCTCTCTTGACAATACCTGGCCTCGTGATCTAGTTGTCTTGTGCTGTGGCTAGTGACATCTACGTTGTGTGACCGTAACTTAACCCAAATATACACTGAGATGACGTTAAGGCGGGAAGGTTTGAAATAAAACTACAATAGTTAACGACCCTACTTTAATTATTATATGATAACCTCAAAATTTGGTTAACATCAATTAAACATGAATTACAAGAGCAAATAGTGCCGGACTCCCTGGGTTAACGCTGAGGAAAAAGTATCGGCAAATAAAACCTCAACAACCCTGCGCTTCTAACTGCTGTTACATTCCAAATTTGTGAGTGAATTCCCGTGAATTCCCGCCATTATTTTTAAAATAAACTTGTTCATTTCCGTCATTTCGGATAGTTGCATTTGCGCAAAAAAGGAATGCGCAGGCGCGGAGTGGCGTAAGTGCGCGGTTTGGACACGACAGGAGGATTAGCCACCGAGACGACGAACGGTGCCGTTTGCCTGTGTCGTTCTTTTGTCTTTTCTCTTTTAGGATGTAGGTTCCCTCCTTATCGTTCCTTACCTGGTTGTTCCTTCGCCCTGCCTACGAACGAAGAAGAGGGAAGACGATAAATTTGGTTTCAACGATGGCATGACGTAACCCATACTAAACAACACCCAAACGAGATACTCTGAGATTCAACTGCATGTCGCGCTTAAGTGAGTACTTTTGCTTTACTTTTGTGTAAATATAAACTTGTATTATTGTAAACGTATTTGGTATGTGATACCATTTGACACGTAATTTGTCATAATATCATTATTGTATAATATTGCGAACGTGGATCGTATCAGTGTTGCCAACTGTAGTAGTGGCGCTGAACACGGACGCCGGGGTTATAACACTGCATAAATACACTTCTCCAAGAATAAGATAACGAACAAGCACCCTGTACACCTCTAATATTACGGAAAGTCAACTGTTACTCAGACATTCTGCATATGAGACTGAAGAAATGTTAGTGTAGTCTAGCTAATCTTATCTAGAGTGTAACAGGGACGGCTGTGCCATTACCACCTGCATAAAGTTGAAGAGGAAGACAACCGGGAAGATAAGGACCTTGACTACCAATGTTCCACCCCGCACGGCCATAAAATGTTAGTAGATTCAACAAAGGCTCGAACATACACCTTTATCGTACATACCATTAACAGTTTCCAGCCCGTTTGGCAATATGGTTCACAATGACTAACCTACATTTTATCGTTGCATAAACATTACTATAAATACATTGACAAAACAAATGTTTATTAACAAACATGAACGTATGCTATGATAGTACCAACAAAGGGTACAAATTGAATCGACCACCTCCTACATAATCATAATGCAAACGCGTTAATACGGGGTCATAGCAAGGGTTCGCCATAATCACATCATAACAAGAATAATAAATCTCAATATTAGTTACCGATAGAGTTGTAGGTTATCATACGTTAGACCCTTCAAACTAACTTATGGTTAGGTCATATAAACGAGACATGAATTATGCAGCTATAAACGCTCAGCTAAAACTGAAATAAACAATTACATAATCATAACAAATTATTAGAACATTGAAAACAAGTTCTAAAATATGCGTGTAACAAATACATACCAAATTTTACAGAAACAGAAGCCCAGATTCAGGCGCTAAATCTCTCTATAAATGCATGTTAACAAAATATATTCAATCTAGTAAACACAAGTTAAGAATTATTCATTATGATTGCATCAGGCTAAAACGTGCTTTTAAAAATTAAACACGTCGTGGCGTTAAATTTACAAACAAAAATCTGCATAACAACTGGATCGTTAATTCATTTACTATCTTAAAACATAAAGCAATAACATTGAATAATTAACCAAGCTTCCATACAATCAGATAACTTCGAAATATTTTTTATAGCATATAATTAAAACATTACCTGAAATAATACCGCCAGTGAAGCTTTTTCGACCTTCCATGTATGAAATGTAAAGCAAAAGTTCCTGTTAAAAGCATGTACACAAATATCGAACGCCCCTACAACGGGTAAATTCTGACATCAGCGAGTGCATTCGGAAACCTGGAAGTGGTTAACGTGCTGTTCAAAAATACTCTCGAATATCGAAACATATACTATAATATTTGCAATAATTATCAACCAATGAGAATTGACTAAAAGAAATAGTATGAATCACTACAATATACAGCTTATTTTACACCAAAAATTAATAACAGTTGTATTACACATTAATATTAATTTTTATTGGGAATTTTAATAATTTGCTTTATAATAGATTTATATAGTATGTACATGTTTATTGTTATTAATTCTTTAATACATAAATGTATTTATATATAGAGAAGGAATTATTTGTAAATTTAGTTTGGTAAATATGTGGAATTTTATAAAGATGTCATTATTTGGTAACTTTCATTCAAAAACAAGGTTTAAATTTAATAAATGATAGAAACAGAATTATTCTACGTTTATTTTGCTCTTGAATAATTAATTCTGTTTTTATACATTTATTAAATTTAGACCTTGTTTTTGAATGAGTAAAATAACAAACACTGAAAATTCAAATTTCCCGCCTATTCATAATAGTTTGCCGGGCATCCACAATGGCTTTGCAGTTTTGTTTGATCTCTTTCTAATGTACACGTGTTTATGATTCTAACCTCTTAATGTAGGTATTTTACTTAACTGACCGACTGCGCCATGTTTCATATATGTGCTTCAGTATTTTTATTATTGTTTTTTATTTACATGAGACAATTACACATTGTTCTTACAATCTAATTATTACAATTGTTAGTGCCAAATACATACTTCTGGCTTGGCGCCACATCTCAACTGTATCTCTTGTCACTCAAGCGTGACTATGTATACATAACAGTATGTGCCTTCAATTTTGATGTGCACAATACTAACATAAAAAGCATACAAATGGACCTTCGTTAGTATGTGAGATTACATGAACCTTCAAAACAACTTTGCAGAATGTAAAATGATTATATATATTGCACTTCAATGAATGTTAGTTAGAATGCGAACACAGATGTTTCTGTAATTGACATTTTTGTGCTGCGGCAAAATTACACAAATTGCATACGAATGGACGTTCGTTAGTATGGGATCGCATGTGAATTTTCAAGATACTTTTAAAAGAAGCAGCGTAATTACATAAATTGCATGCGAATGGACGTTCATTAGTATGGGAATGCATATGCATTTTCAAGTTCCCTTTATAAGATGCAGAATAATTACACAAATTACACGCGAATGGACGTTCGTTTGTATGGGACCGCATATGAAATTTCAAGTTACTTTTAATAGATGCAGCATAATTACATAAATCGCATGCGAATGGACGTTCATTAGTATGAGACCGCACATGAATTTTCAAGCTTCCTTTAGAAAATGCAGAATAATTACACAAATTGCATGCGAATGGACGTTCGTTTGTATGGGACCGTATGTGAATTATTAAGTTGCTTTTATTAGATGTAACATAATTACATAAAATGCATGCGAACGGACGCTCATTAGTATGAGACTGCAAATGAATTTTCAGGGTACTTTTAGACGATGCAGAATAATTACATAAATTGCATACGAATGGACGTTCGTTTGTATGGGATCGCATGTGAAGTTTTAAGGTATTTTTAAAAGATGCAGTATAATTACATAAATCGCATGCGTATGGACGTTCATTAGTATGGGATTGCACATGAATTTTCAAGTTTGCTTTACAAGATGCAGAATAATTACACAAATTGCAAGCGAATAAACGTTCGTTTGTATGGGACCGTATGTGAATTATTAATATACTTCTACAAAATGCAGTATAACTACACAAATTGCATGCAAATTCAAGTTCGTTTGAATGGGACCGCATATGAGTTTTCAAGCTACTTTTAAAAGATGTTACATGATTACACAAATAGCATGCAAATGGACGTTCGTTTGTATGGGACCGCATATGAATTTTCACGTGACCTTTACGAGATGCAGAATAATTACATAATTTACATGCGAACGGATGTTGGTTAGTATGTGACCGGATATGTTTTGTCAAGTCATATTTATAACATGTAGAATAATTACATAAATTGCATCTGTATGGACGTTCGTTAGTATGGGACCGCATATGGATTACCAAGTTGCTTCTAAAAGATGCACAATAATTACACAGCTTGCATGCAAATGGACGTTCGTGTATATGGGACCGCATATGGATTATCAACTTACTTTTGTATGAAACCGAATAAGCACATAAAAAGCACACAAATGCGCGTTTGTTAGTATGTGAAGACATGTCAATGCGCTCTTATAGGATGCATAATAAGTACATAAATTTATACCACAGCTGCGTATATGGCCGTGTAATTGTAAATTTTTATTGGTGGCACAAAAACCACACCATGAACAGTCTTTGAAGGTGAGACGTGAAACACAATAGTTACATAAATTGTCTGTCAATCCGAAGCGTATATTTCAATAATTTTCTATCTTCAACTATTACGTCGACTTAGTTGAACGTTCATATGCACATTTTATTTTAATTTCACATTCTCTATTAGTAAACAACAAATTCTTCAACACATTTTGCTCTATCGATCTGGTCGTTTACATGAGCTTATTAAACGAATAAAAAATTGTACAATTATTTAATCTGTTCAAATTTTAGTTTCAATGTTTCCGTAATTAAACTAACGCGTATTTTTCTTAGTATATTCATCATGTATGCTTAAAACAAACTGCTAGGTATTATACTGTAGCAGCCATTTTAATTATTGATCAATATTCCAGGTCAGTTAAGAAGGAAATAGATGCAGCATGAGCTTAAGAAAGATCTACACTGCTCAATAATTAACACTCCGTTAGGGTAACCTTACATACTCGCTTCTAGAAGTTGCTTTTTTTCTACACAGTTTGATTGGCTGCTAAGTGCACGTGACTCCTGAATAAATCATAATAAAAAAAAGCAAAGAAGTTGGTTCAACTTTAACTTCTTCGCTTCTTTTTACAATATGGCGTATCATTTGTTAGGTTATGTCACAAAATTTAGTATCGTGTCTTCCGTTTAGGCTAATAAACAACGTTAAAAGAAGCTAAATAATGAATTGCTATGTAGAGTTTCTGCTTTATTTAGAATTAAAAAGATTTTTTGTTGTATATGTAATAACAAGAAAATGGGTCAATATTAGAAGCCACTTTTTGCCATTACTATGTAAAGCATTATGCAGAACTAGCGTCATTTCTTTCTGAAGAAGCAACTTCCAGAAGCGAAGTATGTAAGGTTACCCTAACACGCATAGAAATAATCACACAAAGACACGCTCAGCGGAGATTCCCCTTACTTTTAGTTTTTTGCTAATATATTACTCAAGGTTTATTGCTTAGCAAAAGGTGTTCGATTTGTTATTAGACCTTTTTTATGGAAAAATGTAGTCTTAACTAGAGTAAGTCCTGATTCTTGACCGTTCGCCAACCCCAAGGTTAAACGTTTGCTACCTAACCTAGCCAAATATTATTCTTGGACAATCCTTGATTTGCGAACTCGCTAGTTTCTATTTGATAAGACAGTGAGCAGCATTTAATAAACGTAAACTAGATTTTGTAGCGGTGATAACCTAAAATTTTCGTTTTCATTGCTTTGTTTACCGTTAAAAAATTAATATAGGCTTTGTAATGGATAAATTAGTTAACCTAATGTTAATAGAACATGTAGAGTTGGCGGAAGAAGATGTTTATACTTTTCAGGTTCCATACATGTGATTTTTCAATGCTCCACCCGAAGGTACTACATTGGCCAGGAAGAGAGTTCTTTTTACCTAAAAAAATTTTTAAATTTTGCCAAACCCTTGTTGTTCCAAGAAAGGCAGAGATCTTTAACGTGCGTGACAACACTCACACACGGGACCTCCATTTTGCCTCTCATCCGAACGAGGGCGTATTTTTGTGAAAAATGCTCGCCTAACATTTTTCAAGCGGACCGAGTCGGGATTCGAACCCGGGACCTTGGGCATAGTAGTCACACGCATACCTACACCACGGAGCCGCCTACTTTTCGGTTATTGCGAAATCCATCAAATCCATTCTTAAGTATGAAGGAGGATGCATTCCTAAAGACATTTCGGTTACCAAAGAATTTAGACTATTTGGAGCCATTATCACCCCTCAGCGTAGATCAACAGTTTTAGATGTGACAACCAAGGTAAGACAAAGTTCCATGATTGCTACCAAATTTCTTCAAACCCGTGCGCAATTAATAAAACTGTAATTTTATTTTAGGTGTTGATTGCACTTTTTAAACAGTGTTGGTCTAAACAAGTATTTAGGTGTGTCACAACCCTCTGTCTGACCCTGTATTAAAGAAGTTTCAAGTGCTTTAAATGAGCCTGAAGTACTTAACGAGTGGATACGCATACCAGAGAATTTACGTGAACTGGATGCAGTTAGACTAAAGTAAATCAAATATTATAGAATGTATAGACATTTCTTATTTATTTAAAGGTTTTATGAAAGACACGACTTTCCAGGAGTAATAAGATGTATCGACTGTACCCACATTGCAATTATAACTCCGAAGGCGAACAATCATGAACACCCTGAACATTTATATGTCATCTGCAAACATCATTCCATAAATGTGCAAATGGTATGTTAAACAATATTAATTGATAATGACTAATTTAAAAAAGTACATTACAGATATGTGATGTAGACCTAAGAATAATGAATGTTTGTGCAAGATACCCTGGAAGCACTAACCATGCATTTATTTGGCATCAGTCCCATACGCAAGAATATTTCAGAGGTTTACATAATGCCCAATACAAGGATTACTTCCTTCCTTCCAAAATCGCTGTAACCATCCGTACTGATAAACCTTCTGACGTCAACATAATCTCGAACCTCAATCAACAAATTTGTTCCATCCATGTTCCTAAACCTAAACAACCCCAATAAATCTTTTTCGATGTAGACCATGAAATACCCACCTTGACACGCTTTCATTCCTTTACCGTCAAAATTCCCGTCAGCACCTCATCCCCTGAAAACGAATTCCGAACCGAAATATTCAGAGCGATGCGCCGCCCAAGATCCGATTCTAACAACAACCTAATCCTTAAAGTCTCTCCCCGACTCCGAACGATCTTGACTTCAATATCACATGTCTACATAGGCTTCAAAACATGCAGAATACGTGACTTAGTATCCATAACAAGGTGCTACAATTGTCAAAGATTTGGACACAGCCAAGGTCTGTCGACCAACTCCCACTTGCGGAGATTGTGCACAAGTTCACATATTAAGATCGTGTCCTAACAAGAAATCCTTGCAACCCATTTGTTCCAACTGTCAAAGAATTAACCGCCCTCATAACCATCATGTAACCAGTCCCGATTGTCCTGTCTATAAGCAGTCTCTCGAGATAAACAAATTACGAACTGACTATGGCTATTAACTCCTCCACACAAATTGTTTCTATTTCCTATAATACCGACCTAATACTGTCCTACATATCTGTCATCCAAGCCAACCTCCAACATTCCCGCACCGCAACACTCAAACTAGTCCACGTCCTTATCGAACAAAGAATATCCATAGCCGTTCTGCAAGAACCATTACTAGTTAACAATAAAATTCCCAAGCTACCTCCGTACATAAGATCTTTCATACATCCTCACTCTTTAGACCCTAACCTTACAGCGGCAATTATTATCAACAATTCCCAAATAGACGCCTCCCTTATTCTTTATCATTCTATACCACAACTACTGACAGCTGACCTGCACTGAAAGATTGCAACACTTTACATCATTTCGGCGAACTTCAGTACAACAAAAACATACAGACTTATCTACAACAGTTGGACAATACTTTATAAACACTTGAACACAAACCGACGCTGATATGTGCAGATATAAATGCACGATCTACACTATGGTACAATGACACCACAGACAAAAACGGCACCCTTCTCCAAGATTTCATCCTTCAACATAACCTATCCATCATAAATACTCCTTCTAATATTCCAACCTGGGAATCCCTATATCACAAATCCAATATAGATATCACCCTAGCCACTCCACCAAAAAGGGAACATTTGAAGAGTATCATTGACCACCCAAATGCCGATCCTTGGAAAACCTACCCCCCCACACACACACACTTTCTTTGGATGTCTCCTCCTTCCAACAAGACCAAATCATCAACAATTGCACAGTCCCTCCAAACACCCCACCTGATGACACTCTCGACATTGACCTTCTTCACTCAATCGTTTTCAAATTAAATCCTCACAAATCTCCAGCATATGATAACATCTCTAACATAGTTATACAAAAGTCATGGCCAGTAATCCGTCAACCCATCCACAAATTATTCCAATAATGTCTAACCACTAGTACCTTTCCAGACTCCTTTAAACACGCAAATATTACCCTGCTTCTGAAACCCGCAATACTTCCTAAAGACCTACACTCCTACCGACCAATTGCCCTTCTTTTAATCATCGGTATACTCCTAGAAAAATTAATCCTACACAAACTCCAATCCCAAATTGATAGTAATTCTCTAATTTCCAACAATCAACATGCTTTCTGCCAAGGTCACAGCGTTGAACAATAAATCCATTCCTTAATTTCCAAAGTCCAATCATCAACATCTAAATACGTCCTAGCAATCTTCCTAGATTTTCACTTTGCTTTTGATTTCCTCTGGTGACCCAATGTCCTTAATCAACTTAAGATCCTAAATTTCCGCTCCAGCATCTGCAAAATGATTCGATCCCCGCCGAAGTCCTACTCTCCACATTTTGGGAACACCCTAACCTTTTCCGAATCAGTTCCATACCTTGGCATTCACCTAGAAATCCGTTTGAAAATCTATACCCATCTCAAAAAAATCCGAGCCAAAACCAAGATGCTCGTGTATAACATCCAACAATCCCTACCAAAATCAATTCAATTAATCCTACCTACAAGAAGATTAATCCTAAATAATATCGTTATGCGTTACGCTGTTGACTCTTGGTATCCCTTCACAACCTCCCACTTCCACAAAATTCTAAATACGTCCTTACCTTTTATACGTCTTCCGAACATTCCGCACCACCTCCACTGCAGCTTTATACACCATGCTAAAAATCCCCCCTTAGAGATCCAGCTACATCATTTCGTTCAAACCCGTTACCTAAAATTCCTTCGCCCAATCCATCTCCATGATGAAACATTATCCCCAGACACGCACTGTACAATCCTACTTCCCGTATTCATAACGCCCTCCTTTATTCCTGGCAAGTATCATGGTCCCATTCCGAAACCGGCAGATACACCCACCAAATATTTCCTACTATTACCGACATCCCCGCCCATATACAAAATACCAGCCATACAACTATCCAATTCGTGACTGGTCATGGCAAATTCCTCTCCAAACTACATTCCCTCTCCACTATGTACGTGCAACTATCTTGATTCCCCAGAAACTCCTAAACATCTTCTATACCATTGCCTCGCCCTCACTCTCATCCGAATCAAATTCAAACACACCATACAACTAGACCTATACTCCCCACTACCTGATTTAAAATTCCGAATCACACATTTTCCCCTCCCTTTACACGACTTCCTACAAGATATCCTAAACAACAAACCATCTATACCCCCACCCTGACCCCTAACCTGAAATTTAAACATCAAAGTGGATCAACTTTTTGACGTCAGCAGAAGTATCATAAGCAAGTCTAAACAGAACACCTTCAGAATCCAATGCCCCACCAGAAGGTACTACATTGGCCAGGAATCGAGTTTTTTTACCTGAAAAATTTTGAATTTTGCCGAATCGTTGCTGTTCCAAGCAAGGTAGGGATCTTTAACGTGTGTGACAACTCACACACGGGACCTCCATTTTATCTCTCATCCGAACGAGGGCATATTTTTAGGAAAAATGCTCGCCTAATTTTTCAAGCGGACCGTGTTGGGATTCCCTTCACATATCCTTACATGTGATTTTCGAATGCTCCACCCGAAGGTACTACATTGGCCAGGAAGCAATTTTTTTTACCTATAAAATTTTGAATTTTGCCGAACCCTTGCTGTTCCAAGCAAGGTAGAGATCTTTAACGTGCGTGACAACACTCAGACACGAGACCTCCATTTTACCTCTCATCCAAACGAGGGCGTATTTTTGTGAAAAATGCTCGCCTAAAATTTTTCAAGCAGACCGTGTCGGTATTTGAACCCAGGACCTTGGGAATAGTAGTCACACGCATACCAACTACACGACATAGCTGCCCCCCCCTTTACATACCACTGAATATCGGTAAGATACAGCATATATTTAGAAAACAATAAAAGAGGAACCGAGCTGTATGTATGCTGTACGAATGTCAGGAGACTGTGTAGGCTAACTCAGAATAGAAATCAGTGGAAGTACGTGTTCAACCAGTTTCTAAACGGAAAACCTAGTGACGAAAAACTAATTGCACTTAAACCTAATGAGTACTAGAAACAAATACAGGCGAGGCAGTTTTGCAATATTTTCAACTGATCCTGATTGTACAAAAGGATTTATTGGAAAACTGTTAATTCAGCAAATGTTCAAGAGTTGGGGTCTCTTGGTAGCCACAGGCTGCTTAGCCCCCTTCACATACCACAGAATATCGGTGAAATAGAGAATATTTTTACAAAACAATAGAAGAGGAACCGTGCTGTATCCAGGCAGCGGAAATCTCAGGTAATTGTGTAGGCTAGCTCAGAATAGAAATCTGTGGAGGTATGCATCCAACTAGTTCTAAGACGGAAACCTAATGACGAAAAAAAATATTGCACTTAATCCTAATGATTATTATGAACAACAACAGGTGTTGTTTTTGTAATATTTTCAACTAATCTTGATTGAGCGAAATGATTTATTTGAAAACTATTAATTCGACAAATGTTCGTGTTGAAGGATCTTGGTAGCCACGGGCTGCTTAACCCCCTTCACATACTACTGAATATCAGTGAAATAGAGTATATATTTACAGAACAATTGAAAGGGAACCGACCTGTATCTAACAAGGAAGAGCAGCGGCTATGTTCGAAGTCAACAAACATAAGAACAATGACAAAAGTGTTGGAAGCATATGTGTGGAGCACAGCACTGTATGCATATGAAATAGGAACAGTAAGAGAAGCAGACAGAAAAAGAAAGAAACCTTTTGGAATGTTATGCTTCAGATGTTATGATGTTGACAGCATGGACAGATAAAGTTGAAACAAGAGGTTATAGAAATAGTAGGGAAATAAAGATATCTGTGGAAAACAAAATAAAAATAGGAGAAATAGGACAGGATATGATCTAAGGCATTTTTGGAAAATAGTGAGAGCTATATTACAAGCAGATATAAGAAAAAAAGAGACGTATAGGTAGACCTAGATCAAACTATTGCACGCAGATAGTGAAAGGTGCAGACTGTGGGAATTTCAGGGAAATGTGTAGGTTAGCTCACAATAGGAAACAATGGAGGTAGACGTCTAATCAGTTCCAGACAATAATGAGTATATCGTGATTTACACATTCAAAGGTTTTGTTGAGAGGTCAATAAAAATTGCAGTGGAAACGTTAATGTTATTGAAAAATACGTGTCCTCCTTAATAAGTTATATACAGCATCTGTAGTAGATTTAGTCAAAAGAATGCCAAATTGAAAGCTATCAAAAATTTTATATTTATTTGCAAGGCTTAATAGTGGATATGTCTAAAGTTGACCATGAACGATCCCCTCTTATGCCCTTATGTAGGACACTCATCAAGTGTTTTAAGCAAGATGTGTTGCCAGATAGAATGATACATTTATGAGGTTGGTAGATAATTAATAATGAGTCGACAGGGCACGTAGTAGTTTAAGGGTGACACCATCCTCACCGGACCTGAGCTTGTTTTTTAAAGATTTTAAAATGATTGTAATTTCATGTTTATTAGTGGAAAACAAACGAAACTATTATCATTAGTAGATTTTGTTTGCGTCATATAACTGAAAAGTGATTGGAAATTATTTTGTAGTCTTCTGTGGCAAAGTGAACATTTAGTGTATTGGCTATATCATTCTCAGGACAGTTCTCTAAACGTGTATTTTGTTTACAT
The DNA here is from genome assembly GCA_036346225.1 of Platerodrilus igneus. Lineage (NCBI taxonomy): Eukaryota > Metazoa > Arthropoda > Insecta > Coleoptera > Lycidae > Platerodrilus > Platerodrilus igneus. The sequence continues at coordinate 11,792,006 of JARFIW010000003.1, forward strand.
AAGTTACTGCTACTTATTAATTTATGTTTAAGTTTCAAAGTTTCACGTTGTGAGTTTTTAATTCCAGAGGTGATCAGCAAGTAAGCTGGATTTTACTAATTTAATTGTACTGTCAAATATATTCTTATATCTTGTAACGAATACAATTACCTGCTTCATTAATGTACGCTTTTGTTCTAAATATTTATTTAACAAAAATCCTTTATTAAACAGAAAATATTAAATTCCTATTGTAGTAATAAAATACTAATTCGTTACTTAGAACTCCACCTATATCTAAGGACTCTAAGTAGAATTTACGTTTACTTTTGTCTGTGTATGTGTTGATACAACAATACAATTCTGCACATGCTTGAATAATAAAATTGCCTCGTGGTCAAAGTTCATCATTTTAACGTCCGAATGTAATCAGATAAGCAAGTGTTGAAACGTGGGCCAGCAGGTTTTATAAAACATGCAGTCCCAAAGGCAGGTGAAATGGTGTCGACGTACACCATTACATCAATTTGTAGTTTAATCGACCTATTGTTACTGTGAAATAAACATGATCTACGGTAGGTGAATAATTTTCAATTTTGTATCCAAATCATTTTCTCGATTCTTTTCGGCGCAAGTAAAATGTAGATACAGTATTGAAACGCAAGTTTAATGTGGTTACAGTATCGAAGCAAGTTTTAGATCCAATATTGAAACGCAAATTTTATGTAGGTCCAGTATCGAAACAAGTTTTATGTTATACAGTATTGAAACGCAAACACATAATGTATAAAGTATTGGAGCGCTAAATTTATGTATCTAATCGTTATGGAACACTGAAGCACAATTTTTTGTTATGCAGTAAGGAAAGTTCAAAGTCTCAAATGTTGCTATGGAGTATGGTAGAATTTTCCATAAATTTTGTTTTGTATAGAAGTCAAGCTGCATAGCCGTGCACGTGCAGGCCATGCACACCTGTTGTCATAAGTACTCAAGATGGTTGACGAAGTCTGATGCCTGCAGATTATTTGTGGTGAGTCATCTCCAATTCTAATTCAATTTTCGTTTCACGGAACCATTACTGGAAATGCAATAATAATGTTTGTAAATTTTATATGGTCATTTAAATTGGTACACGTAATTTTTGTTCAGAATTTATTAGTTGGATATTGCATAAATGTTCTTATGAACACTAAGAAATTTTTATAAGATAACTTTATTTGAATTTACAAGGTTACACTAAAATGTATTCGTAACTAAGCACATGACACGTTAATATTTGTTTTTCTACGACTGTTTTGGAACGAGCCTATTTTAGGTGTGTTTTTGATAGAAAAATCTACTACATTCTATACAGGTTTTTATTCCCGCACTCGTTTCTAGGCAAGGTGCTAAGCAACCCAGGCGGGAATGTTCAATTTGCACGGTTGCGCTTATATTTCTATTAATCAAGTAGCCCTGCACTTGCATCTTATTTCCAATGACGGCCGAGTTTTCAAAGGTGGGCTATGAAACAAATAATAAACCAACAAATGTCAAATAAATAATTTCATACTGTGAAAGCGTTTAAAATCTTAAAGTATTTGCAAAGTCTTTAAAAATGGCTAGTGATAGTGAAAGCGAACTAGAACCGACGCCTCAAATATTGTGGAAGCTGCAAATGCAACTACATTAAATTTATTACCGGAAATTTCCAAAAAAATATGAGACTGCTTATAAATCGTTTATGGATTGGCGAAGAGATCAAAAGACAACATCTTATTCTGAAAATGTTTTAATTGCTACTTTAATGAATTATCTAATAAGTATAAATCTCCGACATTGTGGACGATTATTCTATGTTGAGAACAAGTCTCACCATCCATCATAATGTAGATATATCAAAGTAGGGAAAATTAAGAGCGTTTCTCAAACGGAAGTCAAGCGGTTATAAATCGAAAAATCAAAATTTTTACAACAGAGGAAATAAATAAATTTATTACTGAGGCTCCGGATCAACAGTTTTTCTGACAAAAGTATGTAATATTAACTTAGGAGACTAATGCGTGTTTATAGCTATTTTTATATTGTTACAGACTGCATTAATTATGGGAATTATGGGTGCTTGCCGCAGACAGGAATTACATCAGATGAAGATTACTCATTTCACGGAATTGAGTTCTGCGATATTAGTTACAGTTCCGACACGAAAACAAAAATTATACGCAGCTTTACGATAACGAGTAATTTTTATGAAATCACAAAAAAATACTGGAATCTACGTCCATCAAATGTTTGCGATTCTAGTTTTTTCTTAAATTATCAGAAAGGAAAATGCACCACACAGAAAGTGGGTATCAATAAATTTGGTGCTATGGGAAAGCAAATTGCAACGTATTTAAAACTACCCAATCCGGAATTATATACTGGTCATTGCTTCCGGAGATCTTCCGCCACTATTCTTGTAGATGCTGGAGAAAATATAACATCTTTAAAAAGGCACGGTGGCTGGAAATCAACATCAGTCGCCGAAAACTATATAGCCGATTCTTTAACAAATAAGTTGAATGTAGGCAACATAATACAAAATTTAATTGATAGCACATCAAATGTTCCATCAACGTCAAAAGACAAGAATTTCCAACGTCAAGAAAATTTAGTTTTTGGAAAAACACCTTCTACAATGACGTTTAATAATTGCAATATAACCTTTAATATTGTTAATAATAATGAATCTAAAAACTAAACTTAAATCAATTTATTTACTTTTATTATGATAAATTTGTACTTTTCTTTGAATTTATGTATATTCATAAACGATAATAAACTTATGATATTAATAAAATGTATACTCCTATACTTACCATGTATTTTATAATATTAACAAAAGAGGTATCACATTTAAAAAGTACGTACTAGTCGTAGAAAAGTATAGTGTACAACACGCATGGAATGCCATTTCTCATCAGATGATTTGCAGCACTCGCTTTCAGCTCGTGCTGCAATTTATCATACTCGTGAGAAATGAGCATCATTCCATGCTCGTTGTACATTATACTATTGTCACATGATAAAATATAATTTTTTTGACAGTACACTTGAAGTACAGATTAGTTCAAACCATAAGTATTTTTGACCTTTGATTCAAGCAATTAAATTAATTAAAAATGTAGTTTTGCAGTTTAAGGAAAGTCGAATTTAATTAATTAAATGTAAACCCAAACAGGATCCTATTTAGGTATCAAATACAAGTTGTAAAATAATAATAAAAACACCATAATTCTTCTAGAGAACTATAATAAGTTTACACTTACAAAATTCATACAAATAATCAGAGACTACTCCTAGACTTTATTAAAAGTAGATATCTAAAGAGTTTCAGTACATATAAAATTGTACAAATGATGTATATTTTTTTTGTAAATCAATAGAAAGTGCAATAAGTTGTTTTAAAGCTTTCTTTTATTGAAGTCAACAATAATTTTTCTATAGAAGCAAGCAACCATATTTATAAAATTTTTATAGTGAAGGATAGATTATTGGTATCGTGTTTAAAAAATTTTGAGGTATAATCTTGACTAGTTAATCTTTTTGGAATTTATTTTTTTGTGATAAAGTGACTAGGCTCTAATGTAGCCCTAGTTCTAAAATGTTAAGAAGTGATTAAATTTACAGATAGTACGAGATCGTCGTTCCAATTCCAGTTTTCAGAGTCACAAGTAAGTATTATATTTCTGTTTTGCTCGTTAAGGTTATTTTTTTTTCCGAAGATTTCCGTATCTTATCTTCGGATTGTTTCTCATTATAGCTATTATTAAGATACGATGGCGTCCGTTAAAATTCTTTTATTATCGTATACCATTCTACGACCCTGGCGCATAGCTCTGCCCTAAGTTGAAGAAGCTTAGCTGGCTGGAAGATCTCTTTAGAGGGTCCTTTTGTACTCTAAGCTATTTTCCATCCTCTATACCCTGGGCCTAAACCTTAGACAGAAACCCCTCATCATTTATTCAGGCTCTGCTGCCTATAAGGTAGAGTAAATACACTATATGTATCTATATAGAAAAAATAGTGTAACAATCTAAGATAGTAAGATCTTAGAAAAGCAGTTATAAAAGTATTTATATAGAAAGTGCAGGAATTTCTAATTTTTAGCAGATGTTTTAACACCAGTTACTAGTCGACTGTTATTTTTGTGAATGCATTATAAAAGAGGGAATGAAGATCATGAACACGAGAAATACTGGAGACTAGAGTGTAGAATTTATCATTATGATTTTCTGAAGAATTTCTCGTGTTAATTTCAGAGCAATTATTGAAAAAGTTTGGACATTATTTGAACTATAAATCCTTCCATACAAAAGCCAGGCTTCCTGACTTGTTCCATACATGTATGAAATAATACAAATTCATGATCTGATAGACCAATTGCGGATTATTTCGGTGTTTAAAAGGAGACTAGCATTACTATTATTCAATGGGTAGTCAATGCAGAAACCAAATTTTGTAATTCTGGGATAGTCTGTTACATGCATAGTTGAATTATATAAGTTTAATAACTGTTTTATCCGAATGGCATTCTTATCCTTGTAATCGTTGATATTTATGTTATTGTCCCCAGTGATTATTATTATGTGATTTCCTGAAATCGTACCTAGGATTGTATGCAAGGAATTTAAGACCGGCGACTTCCAATTCCCAAAGCAGATACCTTATGTTAGGAAAAAAATATCAATCACATGACAAAGGTGACAATCTAAAAATCAAGTTTTGAATAAATTAATAAGTACCTGCAAAAACTCAAAGATTCACTGAAAGTTTGATAAATTAAAAATATATACAGCGTTAGGTCTTTAAAAAAAATGCAAACCGATTTTATTAATAAATAACAATGCATCCAAATATAACAATACTAAAATTCAAAATACTCTCAACCCTATGCATTGTCGTTCAATTCAGAGTCCTTATTTTTATTAGGATCATCAGGTTTCATAGCAGGAAACAGTAAGACCTCCTAAAATTAATCTATTAGTAAATGATGTATTACATAAATACTGCATATTACCTTAATGTTATTACAATCGGTCAAAAACATTGTTACTCGGTCTATACCCATACCCCAACCTGCAGTGGGTGGTAATCCATATTCTAAAGCCGTACAAAAGGTTTCATCGACCAATTGTGCTTCATCATCTCCGGCTGCTTTATCCTTTGCTTGCTGTTCAAACCTCTCTCTTTGAACAAGAGGATCATTCAATTCTGTGTAAGCATTACAAATTTCCTTTTTCATAACAAATAATTCAAAACGTTCTGTCAGACCAGGAATGGATCTATGCCATTTGGCAAGTGGACTCATAATTTGAGGATGCTCTATAATATATGTTGGATTGATACATTTTTCTTCAATAAATTCACCCACTAATTTATCAAGTAACCTAGCTGTTGTCCTAGGGGGAGAACATTCCACTCCATGTTTTACACATAAACCGCTCAAGAATTTGGTAGCTGCAACAAAAACATAAAGCTCAAAATCAGTCAATCATAACATGGGTGCAATGTTAGGTTTAGATTGTAACAAACGTACAAATGAAACTGTTGGCAGCAACCCCATTAATTAAATGTGATTGAAAGACTAGCCATGCTTTATTTATAAATCGTAAAATAGATAGAAACCTGAAGTTATTTTTTGTTTAAAGAGTTTGATTTTGTTATATAAATATGTCAAAGATAATAGACTTGGTTTATTAAATGATAAAAAAACTGTGGTAAATTAAAAATTAAGTTAGGAGTAAGTTCATAGAAACTCTATTACCTTTATATAATTCTGTTTATTTTGAATATGGTTTTTAAGGCGACACGTTCGCAGAACAAATACATTTTTCATTGCGGACAGCTTAAGTTGGGATCCAATATTCCTTTAAAAAATTTTGTTACATGAATCACAATTCACAATCTGTGAAGCTATGGAAGATACAAGTTTGATGAAGGTGAAATGGTACAATACGATGAATGAGACATATGGTTTCGCTAATGTGTTGGCATACTTCTGGAATCTCAGATATGAATTGGTTACGTGCAGAATGCGAAAATAAAAAAAACCTCTACCAAGTTTGAAAACTACAACAATTGCCAAATGAAAAATCAGTGCAAAAACATTTGAACAGTGTATGCACTGTAAGTGATGGCATACCCACGGTTCACAACTATGCCATGAATCCAAGCAGTCAATATGAGCTCATTAGCATGCAATCAGGTGTTAAATTTGAGTTAAATCACTTAAAAGAAGAAAGGAGAGGCTATCTGCAATACTTGAAAAATAGAAAATGTGAACTCCATGAACAAACTAATATACATGCATTGAAGATGAGCAAATGTGCCTATAACTTTCCACCTATCTTGGGGAATCTAAGAAGATTCCCGTTACACAAAATAGTGTGTTTCCAGTGCAAATCAAAACATTCATTGCAGATACCAATGTTGAGTGTATGCCAAACATAGATAAACAAGCTAAGTGTATTGACAATTCACTTAAAAAATAACTCGAAGATAAAGACTGTTTCCATTGGAACAGTAGTAACAATGTTCAACAGTGTAATGTGTATTCAAGTTATAAAAAACAATTAACCTCCTTTATACCATTAGCGTCTGAACAAATACATGCATGGCAAGCAGTCCCGAAGACTTATCTACCTTTACTGGTAGACCAGAAACGTGGGCACTTTTCATAAGCAGTTATGAGTACTCAACTCAAATCTGCGACTTTAGCAATACTGAAAACTTACTGCGTCTCAGCGGACCTTAAAGGACAAAACAGTGGAATATGTTAGCAATGAACTACTCATCTCTGATTTGGTTCCTGATATTATTTCAACGCTGTATACCGTTTTTGGAAAACCTACAAAATACGTGCTTCTGCTGGCATCAATGTAAATAATCTTGACACTTGAGTCAACTTTACATTATAGGTCAAAAACTGAACTGCCACAATGCAAGCAGCAAAGCTTGTTGCTCACTTGAACAATCCTATTCTTGTGCTAGAACTTATAAATAAGTTACCTGCCCTGACGCCTTTAGACTAGGCTGTGCATTCAAGAGATTTTATAAACATCAACCTTTCACTGTTTAGTATGTGGCTCTTTGACTTGGCTACTGCTGCTAATTCTGTGTTGTCAGTGCCTACAGGAATAAGGCTACAAAACAAAAAGCGTAAAGCACATTGTTTGGGTTTCATGAAGAACGAAACAACAGTGATAAAACATTCTATAAATCTCCAAAACAGAAGTTTGTAGATGTGTAGTATGTTTCAAAAACCACTCGGTTGACAACTGTGAAACCTTTAAAGAATGAAAAATAAGACATAATTCGTCACAAAAAGATATGTCATGCCTGTTTAAAAATTCTGAGTCTTCGGTTGCGTGATGTGGCATAGGCGCTGTACAGCGATGCACCACCGCATGCTTCACAAAATCACGAAACCTAAAGACAATGCTGTTCAACAAAACATAGTAGCAGTGCAGTGCATAAAAATTTCAAACTTTTTCTGAAAGGGATTACCAGTAACTATCTATAGCATAGACGTTGCAATTGACATTTAAGGGTTCCTTAATGATGGCTCCAGGTCCACTATAATAAAAACCGGTGAACTTAACGGGGGAAAAAAGCACCTTTTTTTACGATGGGCTAACGGCTCTATGCGTGTCGAATTGGATTCAGAACAAATAAACATAAAGATCATCATCATTAGGTCTTCGTCCTGGGACTGGTTAGACTGGTTAGACTGGTTTCCTATTCTGAACTAACCTACACATTTCCCTGAAATTTGCACAGCCTGCATCTATCACTATCTGATCTAGGTCTACATCTACTTCCCTTTTCCTATCTCTGCTTGTAATATATCCCATACGGTTCCCAAAAATGCCTTAGAACGTATTCTGTTCTTCTATGTCTCCTATTTTTTCCACGCATGTCTTTATTCCTCTACTGTTTCTATAACCTATTTGTTATTAGCTTTGTCTGTCCATGCTATCATCCTCATACATATGAAGCGCAACATTCCATTTTTCTGTATGCTTTTCCTACTGCCCGTATTTCATAGGCATACTGTGCTGTGATCTACAGATATGCTTTCAACAATTTTCTTCTTGTTTCATGTTTGTTGCGTTTGATCATAGAGACGCTGTTCTTTCTTGTTAGATGCAGTTCGGTCTCCTTCTATTGTTTTACAATTACATATCCTGTTTCTCCGACATTCAGTGGTTGCGTGAGGGGAGGGGGGGGGGCAGCCTGTGGCTGCCAAGTTCCCCCAGCACTTGAACATTTGCCGATTTAATATTTTTTCCAATATATCTTTTTGCACAGTCAACATTAGTTGCAGATATTTCGCAACCAACACCTGTAGTTGTTTATGATAATTATCAGATTTTTTGCGCTTATTTTTTCGTCATTAGGTTTTCCGTCTCAAAACTGTTGGATACGTACCTCCACTTATTTATATTCTGAGCTAGCCTGCATCGTTCCCTGAAATTCCCACACAGCCTATCTACAGCTCAATTCCCCTTCTATTGTTTTCTAATTGTATGCCCTATTTCACCCAAGATTCAGTGGTATGTGAAAGGGGGTTAGCAGCATGTGGCTGTCAAGATCCCCCAACACTTAGCCCTTTGCGGAATTAATGGTTTTCCTGTAAATCCTTTCACACAATTAACATTATTCGAGAATATTGCCCAACCAATATTTGTAGTTGCTTATAATAATCATCATGTTTAAGTAGAGTTTTTTTTTGTCATTAGTTTATCCATTTTGGGGCTGGTTGGATGCGTATCTCCATTGATTTCTATTCAGAGCTAGCCTACACATTTCCCAGAATTTCCTACAGCCTACATCTTCCACTATCTGTGTGCAGTAGTCTAACCTAGGTCTACCTCTACTTCTCTTTTTTCCTATCTCTGCTTCTAATATATTCAGCACTATTCCCTCACGCCGTAGTATGTGGCCTATCATCCTATCTCTCCTATTTTTTACCGTTTTCCACATATTTCTTTCTTCCCCTACCATTTTTAGTACCTGTTTGTTCTTAACTTTGTCTGTCCATGATATCTTCATCATAGGTCTGTAGCACCACATTTCGAAGGCTTCTACCTTTTCTTGTTCGCTTCTCCAACTGTCCAGGCTTCACAGCCGTACAGTGCTGTGCTCCACACATATGTTCTATGCAATCTTTTCCTTGTTTCTATGTTTGTTGTCTTGGAACACAGTAGTTGCTTTTGCTTGTTAAATGTAGCATCACCTTGTGCTAATCTTTGTTTTATATCTTTTGCGCTTTTCCTATCTTGCGTTATTTGGCTTCCTAGGTAGCAGAAATACTTAACCTCTTGTAAGTTCTTGTTACCTATTTGTATTCTTGTTTTTGATTTATTTCCCCCTCCTTTGCATACTAGTACTTTAGTTTTATTTGGTTAATTTTCATACCGTATGTCTCTGTTAGTAACGTTTCCATTTCATTAAGAGCACCTTCTAACTCTTCAGTGCTAGATGCTAATACCGCTATATCATCTGCAAATCTAAGCATATCAATTTTTTGTCCCTGCATAGTAATTCCAAATGTCTTCATGCACTTGACAGTATTCATTGCCTCTTCAAATGTACAAGTTAAAAATTAATGAGGATATGGTACATCTCTGTCTCACCCCATTTTTAATGTTTACTTCTCTACATTCCTGCCCTAATTCTATTACTGCTGTTTGCTCTTTGTATAAGCTATGTACTATTTGTTTATCCCTATAACTCATTCCAATCTTTTTGAATATTTAGAGCTTTTTTTCCATTTTACATTATCGAATGCTTTTTCCAGATCTACAAACCCAATATACAAGCTTCCCCTTTTCTATTGTTTTCTCCATTTATCACTCTCAGAGCTAAAATAGCCTACCATTCACCTAAACCCAAATTTATCTTCTAGTATTTCTTCAGCTCCTTTTTCCGTTCGTCTTTGTACAATTCTTGTTAATATTTTTGACACATGTGCTGTCAAACTTATTGTTCGAAAATTTTCTCTTCTACCCGCACCTTTCTTTTTTGGTATAGTTACTATGATGTTATGTTTGAAATCTTTGGGTATCTTGCCTGTCTCATACATATAGCTTACAAGTTGGAAGAGACGTTCTGTTACTGCTTGTCCAGTGGCTTTTCGAGTTTCTGCTTGCACATTATCTTTAATGCTAATTCAAACTCATCTCGAAGTATAGGATAGCCCGTCATTGTTTTCAATGTCGGGTTTCTGTTCTAATGCTGCTAGTTCGTCTCCTGCATATAAATTCCCTGTATATTCTTGCCATCTACTCACTTTCACTACATTTTCTATAATGACGTTTCCTCCCACGTCCTTTATATTTTTGCTATACGGTTTTATATCCCTGAAATTAATTCTGATTAGTTTGTATTGCTTCATCTGTCTTTCCTATTTCCATCTTGGTTTGTACTGAAACGGATTTTCTTTTCTCTACTGCACGCCCCACGCATCAGCATCAGTGTTACTAATTTTCTAAATGGGCCCCAGTGAACAAAGTCTTCCGACAAAACTAGGGGTCTATTCCTTGGGCAGAGCTATGAGAAATGGGGAGGTAAGTCGAAATCTGTTTGTAGATCAAACTTAAACTAAACCAAATAGGCGCCACCAAGTCCTGACGTAATTATGATAATTGCATAGCATATTCCTAAGGGCGGACGTGGAGACCCAAAGAAAAAGGATCGCCTTCGCTGACAAAAACTTGTCTTAACATAATAAGACGCAGCTCCTGTAAGAAATTGTAATAGTTAAATAAATAAAAAAGTGGAACACCATTTGTGTCCAGCAAAAATACATAAAGAAGTAGTAAAAAGGTATTTCCAATATATAATTGGCATCAAAGTCCTACTCATAAGGATGTTAGCTTTATGTTATTAGATTTGATCATACTTGATCAAAATAAAAAACTTTAATCTTGATTTACAGTATGACATGAACTTGTTATACAAATAGGGTTCCGACCTGTGCAGATCTGTTCAGGCAGATGACAAAGTAATAAGTTCTAAAAATGTTAGCATTTAAGTTTTCTAAATTACATATGCAAGTTTTAATTTATATAAAGCTGATCACAAAAATAGACGTGTTTATATCTCTTGTACTAAAGCTGTTCGAGGCATTTGCCTTTAAAAATACATCTGTCAGCAGTACACAGCAGAAAAATATATGACGTCAGTAACACCTGTTGACGTTACCGACGATTCATAATGAGCCACGCGTGTTGTTTTCTTAAAACATCAAATCAGTAAACTTTAGTTTTAATACTGGAAAATCCAGCTCAGCAATTAGTTGAAACTTTTACAATATTCATGCATTACGCATCAAAACAAAATAACGTGTTCCTGGTTTTGAAGCACATAAAAAGAACTTATAGCTATCTACGAACCAAAACTGCATTTGTCGCATTGTAGCAAGGAAAGATGGGATCCTCGTTATTTCAAGCAACGATAACAGTGTTTGTAGTGTGAACCAAATTCATCCAAAACAACTTCTACCATGAATTTGTCCCACGTGTCGAATCAAATCCTGTTGCAATACATTCTGCAGTCGTTTTAATCTCGAAGTTGGCCGCCTTCCTAAGGTAGCATCTTTACATTGTCCTTGTGTGTCTTAAAAGTTGCATTCTAAGTGTCGTCTTCTAAAAATTGCCTTCTAAATTTCGTGTTCTAAGAGTCGCATTCTAAGTTGTTGCATTGTAAGTTGTCGCACTAAATAAATTATCTCAAATTAAACAAGTTAACACAATATATACGTTACCGACCGTTATTCGAAGATGTGTTCACTCATTGAAGTGGATTCGCAAATTGCCGGCCTTCAATCTAGGGTACATGTTGATGCTTCAACTACATATGGCCGACTATCTACAAAACTAGCTCGGGCGGCCGAGGCGTCCGGAGGGGAACAGTCAAACAGAGATGTGTTTGTAAATAGCTGTAGATGACACAGATATTTAACCACAAGTAGATTACCAAAGGACGATGCGGGCTTAACGTATTATTATTGAAGTTGAATGCAATTTACTATTGTTGTTAATAAAATTGTTATATTATTCTCGCAATTTTATGGAGGGATTTATTATCAAAAATAAAATTGTTACAGTACCTCTTTACACTATTCATCAATCCATTGTTCTTTAGCTTTCCTGCATTTGCAAATAATTTCCCATTTTATGATGTTGTATCTGTTTTCCTGTTTCATCTGGTTTATTTTTATATTTTCGTCTTTCTTCTATTAAATTCAGGATATCCTTTGTTATCCATCCAGGGTTTCTTTTTTTTGTGTATACCCCAAAATATCGCTGGCCGCTATGTCTAGGCTGGATTTAATGTTATTCCATTCTGTTTGTACTTCCTTAGTATCAGATATTTTCCCGATATCTTTCGGTAATTCATTTGATTTTTTTTTCAAATCTTTCTTGAATATCTTTATCTTTTAGTTTCTCAATGTCAAAGTGCCTTTTTCCATTTTTTTTTTCAAATTTATAGATTTAAGTGCGGTCTTCATAATTACGATGTTGTGGTCAGTATCTATATCTGCTTCTGGGTAGCTTCTACAGTCTTTTACTTGATTCCTAAACCGTTGTCTAACAAGAATGTAATCTATTTGATCTCTTCCTATATCTCCTGGCATCTTCCACGTATATCGTCTTCTAGCATGATGTTGAAATAATGTGTTTGTAATGATTAAATTGTTCTTGTCGCAAAATTCTACCAGCCTATTTCCCCTGTTGTTTCTCGTGCCTAAACCAAATAAACCTACAACCGCTCCTTCCCTACCCTCACCTACCACTGCATTAAAATCCCCCGTAATTATTAAATTTCCATGTCCTTTTACGTATCTTAATATGTCTTCGATATCTTTGTAGATCACTTCTACCTCTTCGTCACTGTAGCTAGAGGTGGGCATTATACTTGTATTATTACTGTGTTTACCGGTTTAGATTCTAATCTAACCATGAGTACTCTTTCGTTCTTTTCTAAGTAATTTTCTACACAGTATCCTATCTTTTTTCAAATAACTATCCCCACACCCAAATTTCCTTCCTCTGCTCCTGTATGAATTACCCTGAAGTCTCCACTCCAAAAATTCACCACCTCTGACCACCAAACTTCGCTGATCCCTACTATGTCTAGTGCTAACCTATTCAATTCCATTTTCAGATTCTCTAGCTTACTTACTTACTTAATACTTCTAACATTCCACGCTCCGACTCGCAAAATGTTCCCGATTCTTACTCTGAACTTTCCGATCGCATCCTCTGAAGTAGTCCCCTCCCGGAGCGCCGAATGGGAAACTATTTTAACTCCGGAAACTTTTACCCCAGAGAATGCCATCATGTTTAATACAATTTAAGTACGCTGTGTACTTGGGAGGTAATGTGGTGGTTTCCTATTGCCTTCCACATTGCGTTAGTGTGTCTTAGACTGCCATACCGATCCCTATAGTCTCTGCCAATCTAAGTACCGAAAAAGCCGCTGCCCTCTTTCGGGGATCTGTCTTGGTCTGGTTCCCTACTACTTTGGTTGGACCTGTAGTTTGGCTCTTTAGCTCATTAGAACACGCAAGCCATTTCACCTGTTCTAGTAATCTAGATATTTTGCAGGTCCATTCGAAATGGAAACATAAAGGTATTGAGCAGAAATTTAAGTAAGCAATTATACATTATGTGATATGAATACAGTGAATGAATTACAGTTATCACTTTAAACTCTATTCATGAATGAACTGAAGCTAGATACGACCATGTAACAGGATTATCAGTAATGCATACCAAAACGCAAGAGCAAAGCTGATAATTGGTTTATATAATATGCATTTAAGAAGGGCAAAGCTCATGAACTACCACAGCACAAAAATGCTTCTTGGGTAAATAATGTATTAAGTTCTAGAGAAAAGTACCACTCCAACTCTCGACCTTCAGCTACACATATGCAAATGATATGACAATATTGGTTGCATAAACTTGTAATAGAAAAGATGTGACTTAAAAGTGAAGGCATATTTTCAAGAACAAATCATTTAAAAAGAGTCAAGTCGGAAGTTCTCGTACCTGTTACCATTTCACTGCAAAACAACCATAGCACTTAACTGATACATCTCTAACAAACAACTATCAAAAAACGTTTCGTACATGTGTAATTTCAAAAAAGTTAAATTCCAACAAGGGCGTAAAAAAATAGGCGAACTTTTAAGAAACACAGAGGAAGCACTATATAAGGAAGGTTCACACCATTGGAGGTTGAAGGAAACTATAAACGCAAGTGGTATTTGTCTATCTTCTCAGTACATAATCCTAATAAGCCACATAAAATTCAGATAGTTTGAGATACATCTGTTTAATATCTTGGGACATCTCTTAACAGTTGTCTTGAGACAGGCCCAGACTTATAGCAACCACTAATCCCTACTCTGTAAAATATTTGTAATATTCTCTTGATATATTATAGATTTAAAATACATTATTACAGTTACCGGTATTATCGTTATAGTTATGTTACAAGTATGGTGTATAAAAAAAAAGGTCTCCGGCAAAGTATTGCCTGATTGAATATACAATGTAATTTTTTTTGTGTTAGTAAAAACAATACTGTAATAGTTTCCAATATATTATTATTACTAGCACTTCTACTATAAATGCACTCTGTGCATTTTCTTCATATGTTCTATTTAATTTTCGTATTGACAAGATTGGTGTTTGTGGCGACAAAAGTCAAATCTCTCATCAAATTCATATAGATGAGAAAGACCGGCAATGTCAACGATTTCTTTGGAACAGTGGCGTAGCAGATAACCAACCAGATGTCATGTTCTACAAGTAATGAGCTTCGGAGCGTGTTGTTCACTGTCAGTACCCCAAACAAGAATGCTGAAGAATGTTCTCACAAACTTCCAAGAGCAGTAAAATCTATAATAGATCGGCACTATGTGGATGACATGATGGACAAGGTAGACTCGCCTCAGGAAGCTGTTAATTTAGTCAGAGATGTTATCAAAGTTCACAAACGATGCAATTTCCACATTCGATACTGGGTTTCTAATGCTCCACAGGAGGCTATGACATTTGGAAGTGCTGTTAATGAACATTTCCTTGATGTCACAACAACAATTGTCCAAGTGATGCAACCCAAAAAAGTACTTGTATTGTGGTGGCAAACAAGCGATGACATATCCACATTTAATGCGAAATACAGTGAAGCAATTTTGCGCTGAAAGACTACCAACTAAATGAAAAGTGTTAAAGTTGCTAATGTCAATCTTTGATTCGTTGGGTCCCTTGTCCTTTTATACGATACAGCTCAAAATCCTACTCAAAAAAATTTGGCAGAGTTAGATTAGGCGACACAATTCCGCTAAAGTGGACAGAAGTTTGGTTACATTGGCTTATCAATTCCTAAAACCATTCACACAAAATTAAAATTTCAAGATGCTCTTTTGGCAAGTTGGAACGAAGTAACTAGAATTGAGTTACAAGCATTGGTCAATGCAATCAAAAATGCTTATGCTAGCGTAGCATGTTCAGGATCTCACGGGGCCCATGTGAGTTTAAAAACAAAGGTAGCATTGTTGTACCCATTCTCTACACCCTGCATGGAGCTCCTTGAAGCATTATTAGGCGCCCATTTTGGTAACTCTAAACGGACAGGATTTGAAAATACATGATATTCATTAATTGGTCAGATTCGAGAACCAACCTTTTATCGATTCATTCCTATTCAAGAAAATACAATTTGTTATGTATCGTATATTAGAAATTCAAGCAAATACAGATGTATCGAAGTGGTATTATGTTCCATCCAAATAAAATGTAGCTAACAAGTGGAAAAGAATAAATAAATTTGAATCCTTCAAAACGTTTTTGGGGTCAAACTTTTTACATTACCCGTTTGATGAATGGTCTGCACGAGAATTCAGCGATTCAGGAATTAATTTATCATGTGAAATTAAAAAGGAAGCATATTTTATAACTGTTCAAGTAAAGTGTGCTTCAGTAAATCGCTTTTCTAAATGGAAACAGTAAATTGCATAGCATATGTCAAATGCTTCACTGAAAGGCTAAAAAAAAGGACATGCTTGTGTGTAGCACAGGATTGTATCACTGTAAGGCCAAAAAATGTAGCTCCTGAAGAGTTTCTACGAGGTCAGGTATTTCTTTATCGCCTTACCCAAGATGATGTTTTTCAGAACAAAATATGTCATTTGCTGGGAAACCTGAATTACACTTTAGACAAAGCAAACCTTTTGCGAAAACTCTTACCATTCAAAATGTGATAAGTTCGTGCATAGACAGAAATCCCATTATCCTACCTAACAACCATCGTAGTACGCTTTTACTAGTCGAGGAATATCATTGAAGGTATAATCATCTACGTGATGAAACTTATAAATGAAATTTTTCAATAGTTTTATATCCCAAAATTTCGACGAACTCCACACAGTTCGACAGAATTGCCAATTCTGTAGGATTCAAAGAACAAGTTCAAAACCACCAAAAATGGTTCAATTTTCTGAAGCACGTCTGTTTCCATTTACTTGTCTGCTCTATTATGTGAGAATATATTTCTTCGGTTCATGTATGATTACAGTATATTCTGAAAAAAGATATGGCGCAGTGTTCACATGTATGACGTGTCGTGCGGTTCATCTAAGAGTATCATACTCACTCTCTATGAATTTATGTGTAATGATCATAAAAACTTTGTTGCTAGAAGATGCACACCAATAGAATTCTTTAGTGAACGAATTCATTGGCTATTGAAAAGGAATTGCATGAGGCATATTGACAGATAGATTTCAGTTTTATGCAAATGAGTTTTATAACTTCAGAAACTAAATGGACATTTATTCCACCTGGTAACCCCCACATGGGGGGTTCATGGGAGTGCATGATTCCTTCGAATAAAATTGTGAGAAGTCAAGTATTTACCCAGGATGTAAGACTCAGTCATGAGAAGTTATACAACTTCCTTTTGGAAGTTCAACATATTGTGAACAGTCAGCCATTCACGTATCTGCCATTAGATACACTACATTTGGTTTCGCAATGCTCTAACCAAAGATACTAGTTTTGCCAGGAAGTGAGTTTTTTTAATCTGAAAATTTGGAATTTTGCTGAACCCTTGCTATTCCAAGCAAGATAAGGATCTTTAACGTGCGTGGCAATACTCACACACCTACATTTTACTTCTTATCCAAACAAGGACGTATTTTTGTGAAGAATGTTCACCCAAAAATTTTCAAGCGGACCGCGTCGGGATTCAAACCCGTAACCTAGAGCTTAATAGTCGGAAACATAACAACTGCCACGGAGCCGGCTACCGTTGAATACACTAAATTTGATTTTGCAATGCTCCACCCGAAGGTACTAAATTGCTCAGGAAGTGAGTTTTATTTTATCTGGAACATTCTGAATTTTACCAAACCCTTGATGTTCCAGGCAAGGTACGAATCTTTTAACGTGCATAACAACACACACATGAGACTTCCATTTTACCTCTCATACGCATACCAACAAAGCCACGGAGCCGCTTACTGTTAGATAAAGCTGGTCACAAAGCTTTACCACCAAACCATTTGCAAGGCAATTCATCTGGTAATAAACCTCCAGGAGTGTTTAACTAACGCATACGTCTAGAGTTATTGGTGACATTCTCGGTTCCTAATAGACAAATTTTGGAAGAGATGTGTGACAGAAATATTACCGGCACTCACAAGAAGCACGAAGTAGTTCGATAAAGTCAAGCCTGTCAAAAGGGATGATGTAGTCTTCGTAGTAGATCCAAATATTACTCGATGTACTTGGCCTAAGGGGATTGTAACAAAAACGATCCAAGGGACAGATGGTCGAGTAAGAAGTGTCATTGTTCGTACCCTGAACAGATATTATCACCATCCAGCAACTAAACTAGCAGTGCTTGACCTTAGTGGTGAAAGCAAAGAAATTGTCATGCACTAGGTATGGACTAATCGTTATACCAGGAGAAGAAAGTTGGCAACAACCCCGTTAATTAAATGTGATTGATGGACCAGTCACCCTTTATTTATAAATAGTAAATAAGTAGAAATCTAAAAAGATTTTTTTTGTTTAAGAAGTTTGATTTTGTTATACAAATGTGTCAAAAATATGTGACTGTTTAGTTTGTTAAACCATTAAAAAACTGTGGTGAATTAAAAGAACTTGTAGGATACCAAAATAAGTTCATAGAAACTGTACTACCTCTATATAATTCTGTTTATTTTGTATTATAGTTTTTTAAAGCAACATGTTCGCACAACAAATACGAGTTTCATTGTGGACAGCTTATAAAGTCGAGATCCAATAGAAACAAAAGTGTAACCAGCTATCCAATTTGTACAAGTCATGCAAAATTTACAAAATAATTATTTAGTGCTATCTAACTTCTATGTTATTAGGGCTACACAATTTTGTAGACTTCTTGTTTATCACTCTTCGTGGAGATTTGTATTAATTATTTTCTTTAGGCTATTATATTATTTTGCAATTTTATAACTTATTTCAAAACAATTTACACGAGTAATCTGAATTACGACATCAATTTTGATGACTAACCTCATAAAACATTAACTTGATTGCGATATGGTTTTAGGCTTGCCAGATTAGATAACAATAAAACAACAGGGTGTGATAGTATTCCTGTAATAACTTTAAAATAATGTACACTATTTGTAGCTTAATCTAACACAACTATGTACAATAAAGCGTTATCATCCTGTTTTCATGAAATTTGAAAACATCAGAATTACTCCAGTTTTTAAAAATGGAGATAGATTGAATGGGAAAAATTATCGACCAATTTCAATAATGTTCATGATACCTCAAATTTTAAAGTCTATTATTAAAAATTTAATTTCGGTCAAGTTAAATTGTACTTTCATAATGAACAAAAAGGTTTCACTAAAGGTAAATCAATTGCAAGCAACACAGATAAAAAAAGTGAAACATTAAAGTTCAAAAAAATATTCTTTATTTAATTGAGCAATATTTATTCTACCTTATAGCAATAAAAACCTTTGGTGTAATTGGTTCAATTGGACAAAATTTTATTAGAGAAATTGGTAAAAAAATAACAGAAAATATATTGGATCAAAGAACTACATGCTTCTTGATTCAAAAAATACGTATCGCAGTTTAGCAAAAAAATGCTGTCTCAGTTTTAGGTACAATACCTCCTTCAAAACCTCTAAAAGAACTTTTTCTTATGCCTCGTGATAACTCAAAAAAAGTACAAATACACAATTAAAAAAAAATAACTGCAATTCCAATAATAATAATATCTCTCATTTTAATATGAATTATAAAATTTTGTAACAGTGTTTTTTGACCACTGCAGAACATCAACAAATTTTTAGTCCTAATAACTCTAGTAGAGTCATTAATATCATGCAAACCATTTTTAAACAAATAAATACCAGTATTGATATTGTATGTGCAAACCGCCATACAAAAATGGTAGTTTGGTTGTTAACATCAGGCGCCGAATGTTAATACAATTATTATCAAGGCCAAGCAGCTTTCCTGTTTCATGCATAGCACATCTGCACTCACATTAGCTAGAGCTCTTGTCGAGAATGATTATAGAACTAATAAGGGTTCTGGCATGTAACTTGCGTCTAGCTTTTTGTGCGGTAGTAGAACCCTAGTGCGCTGAACAACAGGCTTTGTGTTTTAACGATGCGCTCTTTTCGTATTTTTTCTTTTCTTCAGTTATAACATTCCTTTTAATGACGTTTTTAAATGACTTCTAATAAATAACTTCGTTTGGATAATTCCTTTGATAAATTCATTTAATAATTCTTTGGACATTTGTGTAAATAGCACATAAAATATTCCTTTAATGATTTCGTAAAAGTTACGATAAAACATGTTTTTCAACGCTTCGTAGAAAGTCCTCAATTAGATTTTTATTTTATAATTCTCAACGTTAAGAAGTCGTTTTGTATTATCTGGTTTTATAAAACTAAGGTAACCAGTATGCTGTATTTAAAGAAGATATAAATTCTACTTTTGCACCTGCGAGTATCAACTTATGGTTCATTCACGTCAACTTTGCGATAGGGTATCGATCCAATATGAACGTCCTTCAACCGTACGATGGATAGTTGGATTTTATGTAATGTTATGGAGAAAACAATAAGTTCGAATTTTAAGGAAACGTTCTACAAAGTATGTAGAAATTTTTATGGTTTGTAAATTAAGTCCGATGATGCATTGGAATGGTACTGTTGAAACTTTCGTTCAAGATTTACACACTGTAGAACATCTAAGTTTGGTATTGGAATTTGGTTGGTCCAGTTTGTGCGTATAACAAAAACGCATGGAAGTTAGTATGGTCCGGTCCAAGGGTCACGCAGCTGTTCGTGTTCTGTGGAACATGTGGATTTTACGTCACTTATTTTCTGAAAAATGTATGTATTAACACCTGCCCAAACATGTTGTAAGGACAACATGTAAACAACACCTGCAGAGCCAAGGTAAGAGATTAGAATTATTCTTGCATCACATCTACATTTGGTGATCTTTGATACGAGGCTGCTTCAGAAAATATTTTTGTAACTATCTATTCTGATAAATCCGTTTCGCAAATTAAAAAGGACCTTAGTAAATTTTTATTGTCAATACTAGTTCAGTATAATTACAGTTACTAAATTTTATGAGGTTAGGCAAACCTAAAGACTTCTTATTGATGTTTCATATATGCATGATTTCCCTTACAATTTTTGAATAATGAATTAATAGACAAAGTAGTTAAAGTTTTATAAATATGTAAACAGAAAAAACATTTGATATTTCTGGTATAAATCCAAGTTAAACTTTTTTAACTAAAGCAACATTTAAAGTTTTTGATATTTTTCTTTGAATATATAATCCTACCTTATGAGTAGATGAAACTTGTATTATCTTTTCTTGAACATGAATTTTATATTTACAATTTTTATGAAAGGAAAATTTTAATTAAAGAAACAACATTTAATTTTCTTAATTAATTGTTTTATTCTGAAACAAGTACGTTCAGAAGTAGGGTAACAAAGTATAAGACCAAATAGAGTAAAGTAGTAAACCCAATTTAACAAGAAGCTTTAATAGCCTTTTCAGAATTTAAAGCATAAAATCTGTGTTCATATTATTGTTGCCTGATTAATCTTTGTTGTTTTTTTTATATGAGGTAGCAAGAGAATACCTCTTGTGTCCTCATTTTGGTATATTTAATTAAATTTTCTTTACAGCTCCTGCGTTAGCAGTTAATACGGTATTCCTCCCTAAAGACGCCCAAGTCCCCCTTAGGGAAACCCTGTGTTTAAAGTTAATGACTTGGTGGTGCCCTATTCAAACCCCTGTTTTGTTGAGAATCTAGCCCTAGTAATAAAATAATGCTTTGTAAAAAGAACCACGACCGATCCTCATAAGCTCTGTCCAAGGAATAGACGACCCCTAGCATAGTCGGAAGATATTTGCGTTCCATCATTTTAAGGAAATCCTTCCTTAAAGGTTACTGGTCACATTTGGGGATATAAAAATAACCCCTAACTAGTTAACCCAACCAGTAATTTATTAATATACGTTATAATTTTAAACTGAAATTAATATTGAAAATCGCAACTTATTTTATGAAAACAAAAATTTCGAACATTATTATATACATCCACAAATATAACTAATAATTTTCATGATACTACAAGTCACTAGAACCCGATGTCTCATAAAAAATCACATAGTACTATAAATTCAGCGTTTTGCTCCTCAACAAGATGCACAAGAGTTTTGTATAAAACTTTATTTTTGAATTGTAATAAATCTTGTAATTAATTGTTAAAATAATAAATATTGTTCATTTTTTTAGAAAAAAATTGAAAATTGTGAAATATTTAATAATGAGAAACCCTATTATAGGTAGATTTTAATTGCATTGACTCAAAAAACCTTTGGCCATATAAACATCTTGCTCGTTTTTAAATTAAATAAATGCTATTTGTCTTGGGAATAATTTAATCCTCCGGATTAGTCCGTTTTTACAAAACAGAATTCAATATGTTAAAATCAATGGTGTCACATATAGGTTCTTGCTATTTCTACTACATATAAATGACATTCTATCTACTTTTAAATGCTGCAAACGACTTAAAAATTTTCCTATCGGTTGTGAATCAGATGAAATTTGTATTGAAGATCTTTCCACTTGCCAACCTGTTATGGAAACAAATTAGGCTTAAATATTGCTAAATGTAAAGTTATGCACTTTAAAAGAAATGAAATTAATAGTTTTAATTACTATTTATTTAACACAATCTAGAAAGAGTTGATTAGATAAGTTACTTGGGCGTAGCTTTTCGGGTAAACTAGGAATTTAACTATACTATAAATTGTTTAATTAAGAAAGTTAATAAATAAATAAAGCAAATAAGTAAGCAGAGCAAAGTAAATCTCATATAATATTCAAAATTTACCAAAGTATCAATTTAGACTGTCGCATATACAGATAATTATCTCACTGCTTGTCTAGCAGCTTTTAGAGTATTTGCTTGTACCTGATGCCTTATTATTTTTCAGATCCTTTAATGCTAATTTAAACTCGTCTCAGTATAGAATACCCCAAGTCATCCTTTTCAATGTCTGAATCCTATTCTAGTGCTTCTAGTTTCAGTCCTGCATATAAACTCCGTAAACATTTTTGCCATCTAACCACTTTCTTTACATTTTCTATAATTGTTTCCTCCCGTGCCCTTTATATTTTTGCTATATGGTTTTATATCCCCAAAATGCATTCTAATTAGTTGGTATGCTGCATCTGCCTTTTCTATTTCCATTCTAGTTTGTGCCTCTTTGCACTTTTCATCAATCCATTGTTCTTAAGCTTTCCTGTATTTGCAAATAATTATGGTCAATAATGGCAAAATCCTAATTCGCAATAATTAATTTTAAAAGCATCAACTTTCATTAAAAATGTTCGCGTA
The DNA here is from genome assembly GCA_036346225.1 of Platerodrilus igneus. NCBI lineage: Eukaryota > Metazoa > Arthropoda > Insecta > Coleoptera > Lycidae > Platerodrilus > Platerodrilus igneus. The sequence continues at coordinate 11,814,990 of JARFIW010000003.1, forward strand.
TATACAAGTATGATGTATAGTTTTATTGGTTTGTTTTCTACTTTAAGTTAATACTTTATTGACATGGTAAGACTAAATAAGTAAGGATTTAATACGGCGGTACTTGTCAGATGTTTTGTCATTCAGAACATTACCGTTAGATTATTAAGTAACGATGATCTTTAGCAAGCACATGTTTGTATTCAATGTAATCTGTATACATCTTAGAAGTGTTAATAAACCCTATTAAGCATGTCTTATAATTTATTACACTTGAACCACCTCAACGTATGTTTTGTATTAGTTAAATGTGTTACGTTTTTTTTTTCGTGGCACACGTTGGGCGCCAAATTTCTGTTACGTAACACAAAGAAAGTCAACGAAATGACCCGGCTCAATCGGAGAGTAGGGGGGGTTGTAGAAAGCAGACTGACCTATGATGTATGCGGCGGTAAGGAGTTAGTAACAATACCTGCAAGAAAAATAGTTAAGCAAACCTGAAATAAAGAAAAAGTATAGCAGCAATGCAAAGTCTAAGTTATTCAGTACTTTGTAGAATGTAAAAAAAACTGTTTAGATAATCTATATAATATAACAACGTTAAAAGCAATATAACAAATCTTTAGTACAAAGTGAGGTAATATTGGGGAGTAGCAGAAACGTTTCCTCACACACCAATTAGACATAAAGCAGATAAAATTTTAACAAAATATAAATAGGTAAACACAATTAATATGAGTAGTCCAGTAGTATTGATTTTTCTCTTTTTTTTTTTAATTTAAAATAGCATGCAAGTCTATGGTAAAAGGTCTGAGAACGCCAAAGGTATGGCAAAGCAACGGACAGGTATTTAAAGTAAAAACAAGTAGGAAATAGTTCAACTTACAGAAAGTCCTTCAGGAACGCTTCCTTGCATTTGAAGTGTGGGATTCACGAGGTCCTGCACTCGCGAAGCACTTCACCCTTGACTGTGAGGGTGTTGATGGAACTTATCACACGTTACCCTAATCACACCTACGTATTTCACTGGGGTTAGCAGCAGACAATATCACGCGTCGGAACTATGTAGTTGATAAATTTTATTTCTTAAGACAATAATTTCGAAATATCCTGTAGCACTAGTTTAATTTCAACTGGGACCAGATGTATATTATTTTCATAAACATCCCAATAAGCAGTGAGAAACTTCAAACAATACCTTAGTAAACCGGTAATCGGTTATATTTCGCAAACACGAAACTTGCACAAGTAAGGATCTATTTTAGATTCTTTGTTGTTAGAAAATTCAGAAACTACAGCATCCACAGTATTTGGGATAATCCAAAGTATGAACTACTCCAATAAGAAAAGGGCAACGCCATCAAAACACAATTAGTAAAGCAACGTGTATCACTAAAATACTGTTTCGTAAAACAAGCACGTGCGGTCGAGTAAACACATTCTACAGTTAAAGTACAACTAAAATCGTGCCGTGTTTTTCATGTACAATTCGAAAAATTAATACCGCATTAATTTTTCACTATTATCAAAGCAAACAGAAAGCAGTATTTTTCAACGTACTTCACATATCGGAACACAGAACAGAACTTTCAACGTAACGTAATTAACATATAGGAACAAAGGACAAACTAGAACTCTGTCTGTAGATATATCAATCGTTGTTATACCAACCGCGTATCGACTCTTATCTAGACTTGTATAATAACATAAGCAACCTACAAAACGTGAAATGCCGCAATCGAGTTAAATTGCATACTATTCTGAATTATTCTGGAGTATTTCCTTTATACAAACAGCGATCTCAAAGAAACGATATATTTTTAAGTACGTTAACAGAAAGGAAGCAAAAAATGTTAAACTACAAAAATGCCCGTTACAAATTGATGCATATTTTACTCATATCATTTATTCTGTATCAAGGCAAAAATTTCAATAAGGAAGAGTTATTTATGTTTACTTTAATGAAAAGTTTCATTTTAATTTACAATAAAAGCACTACAGGTAGATGATGATGTGGTCATTTATTACATTCAATAAAAACCATCATTTGCAATGATAGACAGCGATATCGAAACAAATTTGCTATACATAAAGGCACCATTTGTAGAGATTAAAAATAAAATGATTGGAATTTAGATATGAAAAATGAAGTCGATTCCGCATTGAAGAAAGCGCTCGACGAATGAAACGTGTGTTTGTATAAGTCCAAATTACGTAACAAGTAAAGAGTTTCATATTTGGTTATATAGTGCAGTTTCTGAAGGCATGAATTTGAATTAGAAGTTATATATATATATATATATATATATATATATATATATAACTCCTGATTCAAATTCATGCCTTCCGACAGTCAGGAGTAGTCTACAGTATACCCTGTCATAACTGTAGTGGTAGGTATGTTGGTCATACATCAAGGTGGTTATCTGCAAGACTGACCGCACACAAAAGTGATTGCAAACTTAACAACAAAACATGCGTGCGTGCTTCCCATGTAATTGATACTGGTCATGTAATGAATTATAATGACACCAAAATTATATTCAGGGAAACAAACTCTAGAAAGCGCTTATTTCTTGAAATGATCGCGATTTCTCTAGAAGACAACCCTATAAATAAAAGAACCGACACACAAAATTTAAACAATATTTATTCCTACCTTATGACAATAATAAAGAATAAAAATAATTCCAAACTTCTATAAAACTACCACACTATACAGACTTAAAACACCTTTGATACAATACGATTAGCTGTATTTTTAAGAACTAGTATAATACATTTTAGTTTCTATTTTTATTTTTATCAACTAAACCTATAATAGCCATTTTACTTTAGTTCATTTAATATCTTTGCTACATTAACTTTAAGTTTAATTTTGCAAATGTTTATAAAAAACTTTTAAATGTGCACGTATGAACAAAAACCTGTCCATGTCATGTCATATAGATGTCATATTATTTTTGTATATATGTAAACTTTATAATCGTAAGTAACTTACATAATTTTTTATATAAATGTTAAATAATAGATTTTTAGTATCCTGATGAAGAAAATAAACGATTTTAGAAAGCTTGAAATGGTTAAAAGAAGTTTATTCTAAATACATACCCAATCTGACTGTATCCCCAATATTTATCTTACATATATATATATATATATATATATATATATATATATATATATTACTCATATTTAGACCAGGGTAGAAAATTAAATAATCACATCAAATAATTTTAATCACCGTGTAGAAGCTTTGGGAAAAGGTACGCGTTATTAAAAAACCGTGAAGCATAAAAATTCATTCGTTTCATTAAACATAAGAGATTTAAATCATCTACAAGACGCTTGCTATAAAAAAAAAGGAAGCAGTATTAAAAAGCTACGTGTAATTTAATTATTCCTAGTCAAGAAACAAAGAGAAATTACGTGTAAAATTTATATTAATTAACTCTATTTTAAGTAACCGGTATTAAACAAAATGTACAGATAATAATTAATATTTGATTAGGAGTCACTAAAAATTAAAGGGTATTAATTTTAATTGAAGTTAATTGAACCATTAGTAACATATAATATCTATAAAAACTTGAAAAAACCCAATAAAATGCAAATCGTAGAAGTATTATTATGTTTGAACACCTGCGTATTTTTAAAAAGCTCATTCTGCGTAAATTTTGCAGATAATTAATGGTTACAGAGAATGTTGGAGAAACCGTCGCATAATAGTTACGGGAAATGCTAAAGGTGGGTTATTTCACAGTCCACATGGACTGAAATAATCGATAATAAAGAATATCAATTTGCACCAATAAGAACAGGGTAGATAGAGACAGATAATATGCGAGACCGAGACACATATAGTAAAAGGCGTGAGTGGAGCAACGTCACGGGGTTGCAATTGGGTGAAAATAAAGGCAAAATTGAGAGGTAAAAATAACATTTCTGTATAAAATTCAATTAGTTATTTCCAGACGTTGCGAGCCGTGTCGAAATTTCTGAGATTTAACTGGGGCGAGTGCAAATTTCGTAAAAATCGCATGCCGGGCTGCGGAATGGGAACCTAGCATGCGAAATTCTGAAGAATTGTCCGTTTTGGGGACTAGACCGACAGACAGGCTAACCTCTATATATACCCAGGTGAATATGAACAAGCTCTCTTAGATTTTCGACTTGATTCAATGCGTTAAACAGTGCTTTTTAGTTTTCCGAGTTTGATAGAATAATTTAAACAGTTTGCTCGTATATTTTGGTGATTTAAAACAGTTTGTTCTTTACGTGCTACAATGAATGTACTTTAGTGCACTTAGAAAAGAAGATACAAGGTAATAAAGTTTAGTATCACTGTTCCAATTAGTCAAATTTGCAACGACAAATGAATACACAAAAGTAGGCAGTTTTGGCGTATATTTGTGAAAGAAGTATGAATTTCTTTGCTATTTTTCGGGGGTGTTAATAATTAAATGGTTCATAAACGTGTCTGGATCCACAAAACAAGGGTCAGATATACACAGATGAGTTCGGAAAAGCCCTGAAACAACTTTAGATGAATGGTGGTGGAGAAAATTTTAAAAGCGTTGAGAATCAGAAGCCGTAAATATAACCCAGTTGGAATGGTGTGATTAACAAAAGGACGATGTACATTGAAGCTACGAGTGCAGTAACCTTCAGGTAAATTATACTATTTTGTTCGAACTTTGATATTTTGGTGTGTGTTGAATAACTTTATAATTGATTTACTTAAAATGGACAGTAGTGAAATTGTACTAACAACAGAATTTTAATTTTAAGGTGACATTTTCTTGTTTAAGTAGAAAGGGTATTTAGTATTTATGTTCTGGATTATGATGAAAATTTGGGTATGTCTTTGAGCTCAATTAGACGAACCTGGTTAATTAATTAACGTAAAGGGGTGGAAGATGCTCCCTTTGTACTCAGACTCAGGTCTGCATATATTGTTATAGTAATTAGTAGGCATCCTACAACGACTTTAATTCTGGATGCACATTAAAATGATAAAAGATTTAATCTTGAAAATTTCTGATACTGAAATTTATGCTGAATTTTAATTTTGAAATTTTAATGTATTGTGAATATTGATGTAAATAGAGTTAACGTTGATGTTTGTGGTAGGAATGTGTTTGTTTTTTTTTTTTAATGAGGATGAAGGTTTAACTAGAGGAGCAGCCGAGGCGATTAACAGAAGAAAGTCAATGGACCAACACAGTTAAGGTAATGAATAGCTTTTTGTAGGATTCACAGCATTCTTGACGCCCAATTCGTGAGGCTCGATTCTAATACAGGAAACACAGCAATATATATATATATATATATATATATATATATATAGTTACGTTCATTTTCGGCAGTATTTGGTTATTTCATTTAGATCGATTTCGTTTCTATTCTTTCATACATCCTGTAAACTTATTTATTTCGAAACGTAAAGTTTATGCTAAAATTAAATAGTCAATATCTTGTTTTAGGTATCCGTTAACTTGTTATACATTGCGACCGCGTATAATTGATTCTTATGTGATTTTCATCTTAGTCCTCGTTGAAATGAGGTATTCTATCCAATAAAACTGTGCTTTCAAGTTTTCTAATCACCTGTGTTGATAACATGGTATTACTTTGAACTCTGGTTATTTCAAAAAGAATATATGTGCTTTCTGGACACGACAAAAGTACTCGTTGTATTCGTTGTATTTTTCGTTGTTTTTTTTTTAGGATTTCGCGCACACAATATTGTATAGTAAGTATTTCTGGTTTTAAGAAAAGTGTACTTTGTGACGACAATAAAGTAATTGTACCTGTAATTATTCCAGCTTCATCCGATGGATTGCCACCCCTTTTTGTGATGGGAGGACAACCCCAAGGCGGGATCACGTTGTAAACTCAAGGGTGAATGTTTAGCCACCATTTTATTATAGGGGGTTAGGTAGTTGTTGATACTACATATGCACATGGTGCTATAGATGATTGACCTTGTTCCACGTAAATGACTGTGTTTCTATGAGGAGTTATGTATGGTCCCGAGTAGAATGCGTACTGATTATGTCCTGTAATAATATTAGATAGTTACTGCTGTACTTAATATAAATATTTAAAGCTGTGGTTTTTAGAGGGAAAATTTTGTTCTTTTCTTTCTTTTGGGTAATTAACTTAGGGTCGGAACCTAAAAACTACAGCTTGCCATTTTGAGAAGAATTTTTTTTGTTCTTCCTGTTAAATGCGCAATTCTTGTATACATTTGTTTGGGCACTACTGTGCTAATATAACATGTTTTTTGTTTGTTTAATTATAATTTTTTTATGTTGCGTGGATTTATTGAATGAGTGTGAGCATGGTTTTTTTTTATTTCAGGCCTTCCTTTATTTTTGTAGGTGAAATACCCCGCCTACTGCACGTAGCAATATATATATATATATATATATATATATATATATTATATTGCCGTGGTAGATCAGGAACAAGCTATAACATCGAGCCCCAGCGTTGGGCCGTCAACAAATTGCCGCGGAACTCACAAAAACTCGTGCCCCACGCTTGGGCTAACGTAAAATTTTCTGAAAAAATACAAAAAAATTCTTACACTTCCTTTTGGAAGCCTTCGTATTTCTGCTCACCCTGACTAGCTTAGCAATCGGCTTCTTCTTAAATACCTACCATTTTAAGTACATTCCTTTCTCTCTCTCTCACACACACACAGTCAAATGAAATTACCAATCAAATAATACAACAACCATACAACCTTTGTATTTACACATATTAACAAGTTTCCATTATTAATAAATTATTTACAGTTTGGTACAGACAGTTTGTTACAACTGTTACCAGCTCAATCATTGAATAATTTTAAGTCCTTGGTTTTAATATATTATAACAAATTCTATATAATACAAGTAGATGCGCCCCACATGCAACCGTAGTTTGACTTGATTCTAGTCTATTTTGAGTTCATTATAACCCAGTTTCTGTAAATGCTTTTACACCTTGCATTTTTATTAAAAACAAATTTAAAGACCCGTTTACTCCTTACAACAACAATTTATAGAATGAATAAACATTTATATATCGTCAATAAACCCATTTTTAATAATCAAAATTAATAGTCTTGCACATATACCTCTTCAAACAAGTTTTATGGTAATAAATCCACCCCCAATAAGTCAAAACACACAAACACAAAAATATCAACACAAATGTTTGTACAAAAACAGGAAATTAAGTTTCTTTACCTGGAGTCGCCTTCGTTTCTCGTCACCGCTGAAGATGGTTACTAGAAACCCTCGTCGTTGTGTTCATATACTTCTATTGTGCCAGGATCCAACTGATCCCCACCTATCCAGATCTCGGCCACCACCACAATTCTCCTCCCCAGATATTACCTTTGTCTCAAACATATAACATTCCATACCAAATATACTTCATGCATACAAGTCACGCTTTAGGCTTCGCTTACCCAAATATCATCCCTTCATTTAATCGAGTCGTTGTAGTAACGGCACCTTTTATCTAAACAACACCACCAACTCGTGCAATATCACTTTTACAACTTTTGAGGTACGTTACTACAGCTTTCATAATTTCAAAACAAATACATAATACACAATAATTAATACCCGTAAGAGTATTTACTATTATTACGTTGCAGATCTAAGCACGATCTCAGATCTCAAAGAAAATAGAGCTTTAATATTTTTCTCCGTGTATTTATATGATTTTCAAAACCCCCTATGGAACCTAGTTCCATAGGAAAGCTTATTTTCTAAACTGATTCTTAAAATTTCGAACGTAACAAACACTAACTTCTGAAAAATCCCTCGTTGGTCGTGCTGTTACATAGAATTTTGTTCGATACCCTCTAGGGACGCGCTCTTCTTGAAAACTGCTAGCCATCGACCAATGATATAATTTTCCCTCGTCACAACGCTCCAACTATCAGCTATCTATCTCCGTTCCACGCATATTTGTTGTCTCTTTTAGAACCCCTCTTAAGCTACAGAAAATCGATATTGTAGTTGGCCTTCACATTTACCCGTGTATTTCGTACGTAACTTGTACCCAACGCTTTCTTTATACTCTTCTCTGTCTGTCTTACATTATCTATCGTTTATTCCACTTAGTCTTCAAGGCACTTGTTATTGTAGCAGCTCATACAGTGACCGTTGTAAACACAATTATATAGAATTTTGTATAAACGAACGTTGGCTTTTATGTAAATGGGAAAATTTGCGTTTAAAATTATTGATTTTCTATACATGCAAGCTCCCTTTTTGCTTCCATGCGTTTGATTTAAAATTATTATAATTATTTATGCATATCCTTGAGCTTTTATGTACTCAATGTGTAAAATTATGTGATGCAGTTAGTTGTTTCCGCCGATTCTAAGAAATCGTAAATAAACCTACATATTTTAAATTAAGCTAAATAATGGAGATTGTTTTGAGGCTTCAAATATAACCTCAAATACCACTTGAATTACAAATATTACTGCAAATTCTAATTTATATTCTGTCCAAATAGTACTTCTAATCCTGCTCAAATTTTATGACCTCAAAATCTGTTTGGTGTGTAATTTTGTTCAAGGTCATAAAGACTTTAGGCAAATATTCAAATTTGAATTTTGTATTTAATAATTTTATTGCGAGATGTAGCTGGAAGTTCAACATACGTTTATTCTAGGTGTAAGTTGAAGTTTTGGATAGTTTTTAGTTCAGAGAATATGTTAATTAAGACATATAAGCTTTGAAACAAGATAAAGATAATTTATTCAACTCAAATTCGAAGAAGCAGTTATCTTTTACGCGGCTGCTGTAATTTTATACACAGGTTTTATTTATATAGCTTGCAGTTCAGAAAAAGTATGAATTGGGAAGATAATAATTTTTAACAATTGAAAACATTGCAAAATACTATATAAGGAACAGGAAAAGAGTAGAGCTACTTTAATTTAAGCTCCTTATTTCGAACTCTTAGTTCTGGCATTTTACATTGTTCTGCTCTTGATGGGTGCTTCTATTAGAAGCATTATTTGAAGTCATCGATTAGAGCTTTTATGAAAAAACCCTTTATAATTTTATTAGTGTAGTACTGATCACAAGTAATCTGAAAATAGTATAAAAAAACAATATAAATTAACAAAGCTTGATAAACCTGCCGTATTGGTCCATAAGTTTTGAAACGTAACCGATCACAGAAGAGAAGTTAAATGGGTCAAGATATAATTTTTCAATGAACATAAGATGGAAGAAGGCACTAACAAGAATCCTTATTATGCTATAAAGCAAGTCCGTAATGAATTTGCTATTTGCTATAAAAAAAAATTGTATTTTGAAACTATGAAAAATAATTTGATGTTGTATTTAGAACAAGGATGTTACTGTACTATACACAAGTTATATAAGAGAAAAAAATTATTTCAGAAAATCATTTTGTAAGACATGAAGTTGGATTTTTTATTAATTTGCTGGATGATTATCTAATTTGAAATGTGAGACCTTTTATCTGCCTAAGCAGAATTTCCAAGAAATAATTAGAATAAAGATTGTTAATAAAAGGAAAAATTGAAAGGTTAATCGACAAGGTGATGAAATTTTGTTACTTGATTTTATGATATGATAATTGGATAGAGGAAAAACCCAACAAGTATAAATATGTGTACTTAATGCATGGATGATTGGGAATTCCAACTCTTTGTTTATTTATAGATAGTTTTGGTAACTACCAGATGAGTCATGCAGATAAGAATGCAATTATTTTTATGCTGGGTGGATATACTGCTATGGCTTAAGCTTATAAGATGTCGCAATAAAACCCCTTCAAAATTGCCGTCGTATTTCTCACTGCAAAAGAATGATGTTTTCTCATTTTTGACTATTTTATATCAGGTCTTAGTTGCTGTTACACAATAATGTAAATCACTGGTTTTACCGATGACTAACAAAGTTACCATGATAAGTTACTGATATTAAAATATTGTTCATCTCTAAAATTAACCTTTGCGAAGCAAATGTACATATGGACATGGGTATTGAATTCTGGAACCTGTTGGACAGATTTTACTATTAAAACAAACGATTATAATGGGCAGTCGTTGGGAAACAATTCGGTTTTTACTACAACCATTTTTGTATTGAGTTACAAACGGTTTATTGATGTTTGCAACTGAAAATCCGTAGTTATTACAAAAACCTATTAGATTAAAAGCACCAAGTCTATAATATTAATGCTATAAAGCTAAATCAATGTTACAAATAAAAGTGTAACTAACCTGCTTCTGTTGTGATCTCTTCAGGCGAGGGCATCTTAACATTAAGAGCTTCTTCTAATGCTGGCATCATAGATATCCTTTTGAATGGTGGAGTAAAATCAATTTCAACTTCTTCTCCATCCGGACCATCGGGATGATATTTAATTTTGTAAGACCCGTGAATACTGTGAACCATTCCAGACAACATAGCTTCAGTAATGTTCATTAAATCATTATAATCAGCATAAGCCATATAAAACTCGCAAGTTGTAAATTCAGGATTGTGTGTTAAATCAATGCCTTCATTTCTAAATTGTCTACCGATTTCATAAACGCGATCTAGTCCTCCTACAATAAGCATTTTATGATATAACTCAGGCGCAACACGCATATACAACTGCATATTTAATTCATTGTGGTATGTAACAAAAGGTTTTGCGGTTGCTCCACCAGCAATCACATTCATCATAGGAGTCTCTACTTCTAAGAAACCCAAATCATCTAAAAACTGGCGTACAAAAGAAATAATTTTAGAACGTATTTCGAAAATTGTTCGCACATTGCCATTCAGAATTAAATCTAGATATCGTTGACGATACCGTGTTTCTTTGTCCTTCAGACCAAAATGTAAATGAGGCAACATATGCAGACATGGTGATAATAATATTAGGCGTTTCGGCATTATTGATAATTCACCCTTCTTTGTTTTAGTAGGTACACCTTCAACGCCTACAATATCACCTCGTTTTATTTTATCAGTGTCTTCAGCAAACTTATTTTCATCATGGTAATGTTTTGCAGTTGCCATCACTTGCAGTTTAACACCTTCACCGCGTAAATCATAGAAAATCAATTTAGCACCCGATTCACGTATAGCATGTATACGCCCTGCTAAACTAACAGATTCAGACTCAACCACTTCGCCTTCCGCTAAATGGCTGTACTTTTCAATAAAACCTTCTAAGGAAATGGAGACGTGAAATTTATGAGGATACGGCTGTGGACCCAATTCCTTAAGTTTTGCCACTGCTTGGGTTCGCAATTTAAAATATTCATTTGGGTTAATTTCTTCTTCATCTTGCTTCTTTGCTACGACAGTGGGGATAGATGGATGTTCTCCTTTTTCTTTTGTTTTTTGTTCAGCCTTTAACCGCCGCTTCAATTCACTGGAATTACATAAAACGTACAATTAATTTTCGATTTAAGCAAACATACCTCTTCGTTAGTGTGGAGTATCTAGACTCCAACTTTAAATACAAGTTTTGCCTCAATATGTTAACTACGGAAGAACAACGTTGTAACATGTTGAGGTTAAATTGCATCAGATTATTTTTGCCGCTTTTATTTAAATTGTAACTTACTTTTTTGAAATCTTTTCGTCTGCTTGCTCCGCCATAATAACAAAGCCAAAATAATAAATTAATAACAACCTTTAATTTAAACAACTGAAATTAATCGCACGAGGCAATGCCGGTGTGTTAGTATAACCTGGATAACGAACTATGACATTTCAAGCATCTACCGTGGCATTTACTACGCAAGCTTCGTGCAAAAAGCGCAAGAGCCACATCTGGTTTCAAACAAATAGAATAGAGGTGTGTAATTAATGAATGATTTGAAATGAACTATTTTGAACACAAAGTGAACAAACTACTTCGTTGTATTCAGTATGAATTGCTCATTACGAAATGTAGAATAAAAGAAGCATACTAGTAAACTGCCCGCATTTACCTACATGAAATATGAATCATGAAGTGAATAGTTAGAAAGGAACATGAAAATGTACATTTTCTATTTCATTTCCATTCCATTAAAACTCAAACCCAGAGAGCTTTTGTGAGCTTTAGTTTTAAATACCGTTGTGTAAAATCAATAAAAGTGCTTTCGATTCAAAATCATTTTAACACGGTTTATTTTAATTTGAGTGTCTCTGACTTTTTGACAAATAAAACATATTTCTTCCCCTTGGCATATTGTTTACATAACCTAGTTTTCATACTGTTTTAAAATGGTGTTTAAGCGTTGATTGCTCAATCAACGGGTTAAGTATAAGTAGAACTAATCTGTGCTGCTATAAAAAAAGAAACTTTTGAAATAATACTGGTTCATATAAAATTCCGCGAAAAGCTTTCCAATATTTAATGCTTATTTTTAGATTTTTTAGTTGATAGTATTGCTCAGACAGTTTTCTATTTAGAAAAATTTTCATCTTTCGCTAAGAATAACAAATTCGGGGAGATCGTGTCTAAAATCAAAAATTATATTGAAAGAACTGCTCAGCAGTACTCAAACAAGACGTTTCAGCAACATTTTCGAACGAACAAAGCAATAGTTTATGAACTAATAAGTAAATGTTTATCTTGTCCTGCATCGGTTAGACGGTTTTATGTGGGTACTTTGCAAGTAGATTGGGCAACTCTGGGTCGATACCGCCGAACAATTCTGGAAGACAAAACATTTCTGCTGAAAAAGGCATTCTGATGGCAGTGTGGTACTTAAGTAACAGCAAAACCTTTCGGCAAATTTAGTTTTACGTAGAACACTAACATTTATTTTAAGTATAAAACCCGAATTTATATGCTGGCCTTCAGAAAACAAAATAGTACCTATAACCCAAAAATTTTATGAAAAGTGTCAAATTTCACACGTTATTTGCGCAATTGATGGCTATCATGTAAGAATAGTAAGCCATTGGAAAATGCTATGTCTTATATAAACTGCAAGGAGTTTCATAATTTACTTATTCGAGCTGTTGTTTTACCCAATCGTTTATTTTCTTATATTTTCTGCGGAGAAGTAGGTTGTATACAAGACGCCAGCTTTTAAGAAAGTCTCGTCTATATGCTAAAGCAATTGAAGATGAAGCATATTTTTGGAAACAATGGTTTACTTGGCGATTCAGCGTATCCATCCGTACACTGGTTAACAACTCCTTTTCAGGGTAACGGATGGCTTACAGAAGAACAATGCCAATTTAATTATAAACATTTTACAGCAAGAGTGATAGTAGAACAGTTTTGGCCTTCTTAAGGGTAGGTTTTGCAGACTGTTGGTGGGGTTTCAAAACTTGGATATAAATTTGGTATCTGAATGCATAATGAGAGTTTGCATTTTGCATAATATATGCATTTTAAAAAATATAACAGTTATATTGCCGTCAAATACATGTAGAAGTCGATTTGCAGAGTGATCCTTGCTGTTTAACATACACCATGTCAAGCACCCTATAAACAAATACCCACATGTGATCGAAGTTCTTTATTGAGATATCCATAAATGTAAATGTAATATAATTATTTTACTTGATTAATAGAAATTGTATATTGTACAATTATTATTGTAGCGGGCTACTACTACCGCGTTTCACTAATTTCTGTAGTATATACGTTGCTTACAGCGCTTGTGTGTTTGAAGGGTTGCCTAATAGGATCTTGCAACATTATATAATTTTACACATTAATGAAATTGTACATTATAACTTTTTAACATATGAAACGAGCATAAAAATAAAACATTTAATTTACAACTTATCTAACAATTTTTGGAGTAGTTCAACTTTTTGTTTTTTTATTGCAATCTTTTCCCGTTCCATTTCCATAAAATCAACATGTCGCTTTTCACTATGCAACATATCGGTATTGCGTTTCGATTTCATTCAAGTTGTTGGAATATATGTTGCAGTGTCTGATATAGAAGAACTGCCGGTTGATGTGCTATTTCCATTCTGTTGATCTTCTGTGGATTGGATATCAAAAGTTGATTCTAATAATATGTTTGTAATGTATCCTGGTCACGGCATCAAACTGTAATATAACGCACTTTTCGCAGCTACAGATCTGTACTGTAACTTATCTGCGGACGAATGAGCAAACGCCCTCTTTTGACAATACCTGACCTCGTGATCTAGTCGTCTATGGCTATGACTAATACACATATGCTGTGTGACATAAACCATAGATAAAACCACGCATTAGATGGGTAACATTTATGGCCGCGATTTTAGCACTGATTTAGTTCATACTACGCCCGCGAGATGGTACGTGTAATGCAGGAAACTGTCGGACGTTAGATGACATTTCATAGATAAAACTTTTGTCTATGATGACATTTGTAGGTATTGTTTAATTATTGTTATTTGTTAAACATTCATTCGGAATATTTAGTGTTTTTATTTGCAGATTAATTTATAGTTGCGCGTTTATTGACTTAATTTTTGTATTTAAAAAAGGATAACTTCAGTGCAAGTTAGATTAATCTATAGGAACAATGGTGTTCTTGTGCTATGTGCATTTGTGTTGTAAGAAAAACTTTGAAACAAAAATGCACCGGTTTCCTACTGATGAAATCGTAAGTTTTGTGAAATAATTAAATATAATTGTAAAATTCCTATACAACTCTGTGTATTGTGAGATATTGTACTGATGATACTGAATATAATTAAGTAATAAAGACTTGTAATGTTGTTATAAAATTACTGACACCCTTTCAAATTAAAATTTCTGTTTAACAGTACGAATTTATACCTTTTATTATGTATAATCTATATGTATATAATTTTACCCAAAATATTGAAGTCTGACCATTGTTCATGTTCATAGTTTCTTTCTTGAGAAAATAGTATTTATCCAACGTTTTCATTTCTGAAAACGTCTGATAAATGATATTTTCTTTGCACATGGTTCTTTATTTCAAGAAAAGGGATACAATGGTAGAAGCCACATAATTTAAATATAACCGCCACAATAGTTGTTTAGACTACGCCCGCTAGAGGTCGCGATGAACTTTATAAGAAGTTAGTATTAGGCCGTTGCCCATCTATTGTGGGTGGGTGTTTATCTATGGACATAAACTTAACCCAAATATACACACTGAGATGACGTTAAGCCGGGAAAATTTAAAATATAACTACAATAGTTAACGACTCTACTTTAATTATTATATGTTAACCTCAAAATTAGATCACCATCAATTGTACATGAATTACAAGAGCAACCTGCCGGACTTTGTGCGTTAACGCTGAGAAAAGAATATCGGCAGATAAAACCTCAACAACCTTGCGCTTCTAACTGCATAAATACACTTCTTCAAAGATGGGGCAGCGAACAAGCACCCTGTGCACTTTTAATATTATAGGATGTCAACTGTTAATCACACATTCTACATATGAGACTGAAGAAATGTTAATGAAGTCTAGCTAATCTTTTCTAGAAGGTACTATTTCTACCTGCCTAAAGTTGAAGAGGAAGAACAATGGGAAGATAAAGACCTTAACTACCAACGTTCCACCCCGCACGGCCATAAAATGTTAATAAATTCAACAAAGGCGCTAATATACACGTTAATCGTACATACCATTCCAGCCCGTTTGGCAATATGGTTCACAATGACTAACCTACATTTTATCGTTGCATAAACATCACTACAAGTATATTGACAAAAACATATATTTATAAATAAACATGAACGTATGCTATGATAGTACCAAACAAAGGGTACAAATTGACTTGACCATCTCCTACATAGTCATAATTCGCGTTAATACGGGGTCATAGCAGAGGTTCAATATAATTACATCATAATCAGAATCATTAAATTTCAATATTAGTTACCGATAGAATTGTAAGTTATAATACGTCAGATAAATCAAACTAACTTACAGTTAGGTTTTAAAAATGAGACATGAATTATGCAGTTATAAACACACAACTAAAACTGAAATAAACAATTACATAATCATAACGAATTATAAAATATGCTTGTAACAATACATACCAAAATTCTACAGAAACAAAATACAAGCCCAGATTCAGGTTCCAAATTTTTATATAAATGCATGTATAAATATTTTCGATCTATTAAGCAAAAGTTAAAAATTATTCATTATGATTGCATCAGGCTAAAACGTGCTTTTAAAAATTAAACACATAGTGGCATTAAATTTACAAACAAAAAAATATACATAAAAATTTTGTGGTTAATTCAATTACTATCACAAAACATAACCTAATAACATTAAACTATTAATCAAGCTTCGATACAATCAGATAACTTAAAAATAGAATGTAACTAAAAACATTACCTGTAATAAAACCGCTAAGTAAAGCTTTTTGAACTATCATTCTAAAATCTAAAGCAAAGTATCAAGACGCAGGTTAAGACCTGGAAAACGATATCGGTCGCCCCTACAACGGTAAATTCTGACGTCACGGAGTGCGTTTAAAAACCTGGAAGTGATTACAGTGCTGTTCAAAAATACTTTCGAATATCGAAATATACACTACAATATTTGCAATTATTATCAACCAATGAGAATCGACTAAAGGAAAAGTACGGATCACTACATGTCCATTAGAATTTTCTGGACGTGACCCCAAGATAAAATTTAACAGGTCATAAAAATGAAATCTACTAGCTGCACGGCCAGTTTGTTTTTATGGTCTTTTACTCTATTGTGTATTCGGACTAGATCTTTCACTTTTGTGAACATTGATCTGCATCATACGTAAAATTTCAACTGATAATTTCATTGCTTACACATTCAAAAACAAATTTGCATTTCTTTGGAAGATTCAAGTCTGTTAAATAGTTTTCCATACTACGAATTAACTGAAGAGTAGCATCGTTAAGTCCATACTACACGAAACGACATATTTGTTTCTTTTAAGCAATCATTTTGAATATTGTTTGTTAAATTTAAATTATTATCTGGAAATTCTTCCTCCATTAGTTGTTCTTTGATAACACTATTAACATCGTCAGATGGTAGGCCTTCATTATTCTTTACATATTGCAACAGTTGTTGGGCAAAACAGCATCTAAACAATTATTAACCATTTAATTCTTTGAAAACTATGGATTTGAGTTTTAAACTTACCTGTCAGTTTAATTTAATTGCAAAATGAATATATTTCCTGTTTCGGAGACAAATAGTTCTGCAAAAACTTCTTGAACACTACCATTTTCTGTAGTTACAAAATTCAAAATAATTATTGTTAATTACGTTAAACACGAGTAGACCATATGTTAGATAAATGAGGTTAACAACTTCTTGTTAAATTTAAGCGCCATCTACTGAGATATCTACTGAAAAATATACAGATCACACCAAAAATGTTTTGACAAAATACACACGTAGAGTAGAATTTATTTAAGAAGTGCCTGTACGTCATCATGCACACACGGCTAAAACGTTGTCAGAATAGTCTATTGTTTATAAATAGGTATGTTCGTTCAGCATTACAGCGGCGCAAATAATTTGCTGTTAAATCTCAATTGATATTTGTAACTTTGACATTCTATATTTATTTCTTACGCTTTCATAGTTTTCTTTCAGTTTTTCTGTGTCTTATGCCTTGCTTATTCACGTATTCGCCATGTGAATTTAAACCACTAACAAGCAAAACTTGATTTTAGAATATTTACTCTATGGGAATGTTTTCAAAACCCTAAAAAATCATTAAATCCGCTACGCCACTGACTTTCAAGGCTTGCGTATATGTCAAATGAAGTATATGCTCTTCTTAAATAAACTTTACTACAACAAATTTATCTTTTAGGTTAGTGCATGGTTAGCGTCATAAGTATGGTCACCCCCTATAGATCAATAAAGAATAAGATGGCAATCTTCTATACAATGAATCAAGACTTAGTTGACAGCGCCATTTGTTCAGGCTAGACCAATACTAACGGAATTCATAATACAGTTTAATCAGTACAGTTGGCTCGCCATCTAGCGTAGATAGCGATTTTGTATACAATTTTCTTGTTCAAATTTCAAAACCTTAACTTTTATAATTCCAAAGAGTAGATTTGAAAGCAAGAATGTAAATTAGATATTCATCAAAATCATTTCTGTTGCTTAGTAGGAAATATTCGCTACCAATGAGTGTTCCCAACTGAAATGTTTGTTCTTTACCTAGGTCTAGCGATCTGTATTAAGACAAACTGTTTTACTATCCTCTAACTTTTCTCGCACATTTTCTTCGCACTAGAGATAAAATTCAGGGATAAGATGAGCCGAAACTGTCTTTCTAGATGGAAGTTTATAATCGGGGTTCAGTATTGTTACAAATTTTTAAATTCTGCATCCTTCACTAGTGAAAAACGGTTGGTATTCTTTCACGATCACGGTTATTAGTTGATCGTCAATTTGTTTTAGCTATAAGACGCATACCGGGTTGAAATCCAAAACTTTAGTTTGCGCTATTCGTTTCTTTTAAAAGTAAACGTTGATAGCGGATGTTCAAGACTTACATTTGATTGTTCATGAAAACCAATAGCCAGTGCTGATGATTGCCGTGCAATAACTTTGGGTGTTTGATCATGGATTCATCTTCTTTCAGTAGAATCGTCAACACAAACTTCCTCATCAAGAGGATTAATTTGATGAGATACAGACTCACATTTATTGATTGCAACCGTTGAGCGCTTCGATTTAAGATGCCTAGATAAATCGCTTGCCCGTTCCCATCGTTCTTCACAAAAAGGACAAGTGAGTGGCGATTGCGGCGGAGTTTGGTCGTCGCAGATTACACTTCACCAGAGCGCATAACACACAGGACGGAATCAGCATTATACCACAACCCCGACCGACTACCGTGGGATCACGGCTTTTCTGTTCGAGCGGGGCGAAGAGTACCATACTTTTCGTCTACAGGGCGACAAACCGCTCAGGGAAGTCCTGAGGGGTATCCCGTAGGATATCACCGCCATAGACGTTCGCACGGAGCTCGTCGAACACGGGCTTCCAGTGCTCTCGTGTGCACGCATGCACAAGGAGCGGCCGTGGCAAGCCTTGCCCCCGGTTATGGTCACTTGACCAAGTCCACGGAGGCGAAACGAATCTTTGAGCTTCAGCATGTGCTGCACCTGCGAGTACAGGTGAAGATACCGCACCGGGGTTTTGAAGTAGAACAATACCATCGGTGCCAGTAATTAGCGCACACGCAGACGAACTGCAGGGTCGCGCAAAAGTGTGTCCAGTGCGCCGGCAACCACCTTAGCAGCACTTTCCCCAAAAACAGGAAAGTTCCTGCGGCGTGCGTCAACTGTAGTGACGCACATCCAATGAGCTATAGGGGATGCTCTGCATTCACGAAGTCCAGGGTGGTCGCAAAAGGTCAGCACGTTACGGCACCTAGTGCGCCAGTCAGCGTTCGTTCCACATAATTGACGCCAGTAACCGCTACCTTAGGAGCCCGCTCTTACGCTAGCGTTACCAACGGCTCGACTACGGCCGTCTCCACACCAACAGTTCAGCTCTTGCAGAAGTTGAGAAGACGCCAATCCAGGCAGCCACACTCACTCTCAGTGGTGGCTCGGCAGACAGAGAGGCCCCGTCTAGTGGAGTTCACCCAGAAACTGAGTGCGATTGCTAGAAAGCTGCTGCCTATAATCGCCGAAGCCAAAAACTTCGGCGATTTAGTCATGGGTTTCATTGACTGCGGTAAGGATATTAACAAACTCTTCCATTTTAATGGATATACGTCTCAGAAATCCAGGAACCCTGCAGATAGCGTTCTTAAACGCGCAAAGGTTAATGGGAAATCGATTTGAGTTTGTGGAGTTTGCGATGAGACACGGCCTAGACGTTGTCCTGGTGAAGAAACGTTCCTCAGCGCACGAGACGAGCCGAGGCTTTTCAGCTAAAACTGTTTCACAACGATCAAAATGGCGTCGGAGGAAGCACAACTGCGTACGTCAAGGCAAGCCTGGAGCACTATGTGGTGGACTCGCCAGACTTAGAACGACTTGAAGCGACTGCAGTATGCATAGTACTGAAAGGCTTCGATCATCTATGCCTGGTTTGGGTTTATTACCGACCAGGTAGCGAACCGCTTAACACGCAGGACTCGGACGCGTTGTTGGATGCAAACAGACGACTGGTCGAGGTCCTAGGATCAGCAAAACCCATCCACTATGGCAATAGAGGGAGGCCAGGCGTACTAGACGTCGCAATATTCCAAGTGACGCTAAACATGGAGATCCGGGCCGTCAGCGAACCAAATTCAGACTACAATCCGGTACTACTCAATCTCTGAGGGGAGCGAGCTCCGGCCATCAACTAAACCCGCAGGGTTTCGCGGCCGGCATTTGTCACCCTTCAAATTTAAAAACCTAACTATACTTATTTAATGATAAAATATTGAGTAAATTGAAAACATCATTTTACTAATTATTAATAATCCACGCATTTAATCTTTGCGTTCCTCAAACAACTCCAACATGAAGCTTTGATCATTTTCAGGCAGATTGCTTTTTGCGGACCAACTTCGTTAGTATCAGTCTCACAAAATCAGTGTTTTACATTCTTTAAGGGCAAATATATAGCTTTCAAAAGTTTATATCTTCCTAGCAAAGAATTTATATTTTGTACAGATTATTTTTTAAATCATAAATGGAATCATTCGATTTATTTTATCGAATTTTTAACTAATATATAACGTGGGGGCTGGACTAAATTTATTCTCCTGAAATATATTTTCGGTATTTATTCAATGTAGTTATTTGAATATGAATTTCAGTGAAAATACTATTGTAGTGTAACCGACCTGAAGGCTGATCCAAACGCCCTCTATAAACGGCACAACGGGCTCCATAATCTAACATCTGGTGGCAGTGGCTTGACGACTCCTACGTTGTGTTGTTATCATGTGACCCAAATTCACACTGGGAAGATGGCCTATAGGTGGGAAGGTTAGAAATAAAACTACAACATTTCCCTAACTTTACTTTTAATTAAAACAATAACCAATAAATAGGTCATTCGCATGAAAGCATAGAAAAATGACATTTAAAGCAAACAGTGCCGTACTCAACCTGGGCGATTGGGGAAAGAGCACGGCAGAAAAAACCCCAAACTGCCCTCACACTTAAAACTGAATTTGGCACATCTCGACAAGGACGAGTAACGTACAAGTACCCAGGTCACCAACACTGAATTTAACGGGATGTCAACTGTTACCCAAACATACCACACATGACAACTGAAGAGACGTTAATGTAAACCAGCTAGTCTTTTCTGGTAGGTACTGAGGTCGGATAACCAATACTATCGAGCTAAAGTTGAAAGAGGGGGAACACCAGGAAGGTAAAATCTGCCTTGACTACCAATATTGCTTTCCGCACAGACATAAAATGTTAGTAATATTCAACAAAGGCTCAATCACACGCGCCCACATACATGCATTAACAGTTTCCAGCCCGTGTTACAAAATATTTCACAAAGGCCAACCAACTTCCTATTATTTGCAAAAGAGTACAACTACAAGTACATTGATAAGACAGCATGAATCTCTGAAATGAACTCTTGGTATAATTGCGCATAGTTAAAAAAGCACTGGTTATTTAATAGACTATCCCCAACATAGTCATAAATGCAAACCCGAAGGCACGAGATGGTCGGTCATATCAGATTCAGGCGCTAAATGTTTATATAAATGCATGTTAATTAAATATATTAAATCTAGTTTAAAATTATTTATTATGATTGCATCGGTTAAAACGTACTTTTAAAAATTAAACACATCGTGGCATTACAAGTTACAACCAAAAAATACACACAACAACGTTGTAGGTAATTCAATTACTATTTTAAAACTAAAACAAATATAACGTAGAAATATAATACTGTTCATATTCAAACTTGCCTAATAATTTGATTCAATATATCTAAGGGATAATGTTGGTACTAATTGCTCGTAAAATTACAGTAAGGGTACATTTACTATTGGTTCTGCAATAAGTGCAATCCAATGAAAGTTTGAACTCTGTAGTAAATACTAAATAAACATTATTTCAAATAAAAAAATATTAGTTTTACTCTGATTTAGATACTAAATAAACACTTCAGTTAAATAAATATTAGTTTTTAGTTGTTAAACCAAACCACTCTCATTTATACATACAATAAAATCGTGAATTGACGTATTAAACATCACAAGTAAAACAACCGGCAAGGCAGCATT
The DNA here is from genome assembly GCA_036346225.1 of Platerodrilus igneus. Classification (NCBI taxonomy): domain Eukaryota; kingdom Metazoa; phylum Arthropoda; class Insecta; order Coleoptera; family Lycidae; genus Platerodrilus; species Platerodrilus igneus. The sequence goes on from JARFIW010000003.1 coordinate 11,837,190, forward strand.
GTATGCATCAATCTCAAAAAAGCAACAGGTAATCGTAAAAATATTTTTTCAATGGTTAAATAACTAACGGTTTTGCAATAAGTACCAACATCACACTCAAAACAAGGCTGGAATTACAAGATGTAATCAGAATACCTTAAATAGCAACTACATTATCAACATAAAACATTACCTTTATTTAAAAAACCGCCAAGTACAATCTTTCAACCTGCCATCTTAAAATTTACAAACAAAGTCCTTAACCTTGCCGACTAGATCGATCGTCCCTATACATGCGTCTCTTATAATTAAATTCTGACGTCACAAAATGCGTTCAGAAACCTGCAAGTGGTTACTGAGCTATTCTAGCCAATACCTTCAAATATCGAAATGTACACTATAATATTTTCAATAATTATCAACCAATGAGAAATCGACTTAGAAACACTACAGATCACTTCACTACTATAGTCCGTTTAACGAACAGATTTAGTAAGTGCTCCTCCCATAAGTGAACAACAAGTATAAGTTAAAATTTTGTATTGGTTAGCCGAGTTCACGTAACCACGTAATACGTTTTGTATTGCTAACCTACAAATGTCTATTAGTTTCTCACTCATATATATAGTTACCGCAATGTGTTAATTTGTTCGCTGTGAATAAAGTTTGTGCTCAGTTTGTACTGCGCAACTAAAGCCCATCTTATTATTTAATTACTGAATCTGTTCCTTAAACGCACTATAATAATGAATATTTAGTAAGATTTTTTGTAATTTATTATTCACGTGAATAATGTTAAGTAATATAAGAGTTTGCAAAATGGAATTCTGATTCACGCTTTTAGTGTCCTACAATAAAATAAATAAACTTCATTTCATAATTATCTTGATAAATAAACAAGTAAATTACTTGCGTATAATCTCTCCAACCGAAAGTGGAAGTGCAAATTTACAGTACTTTCCGCATTCGCAGAAATTATGTAAGTAAAACAAAACCATATATCCAAGGCAAAGTCAATAAATATGACTTGTTAGTACAAACCAGGTAGCAATATTTCTAACCAATAACAGTTAATGCAAGAATTCCATAGCCGCTAAAATAATTTCCAAAGTGGCTGTATAAGCAGCTGCACAAGGAAACATTTAATAGTTCTCTCGTTTTATGATCTGAACAAAATGTATAAAAGTAGACAAACATTAGCAAACGTTTATATACGTAGGTGAGTTTTCTTATGGCCACCTATGCTTTAGGGTAATACACAACTTCAACTCAACTATTAGTCAGCCTACGTGAGGCCATTTTGCTTCAATAGTCAGTTTAACCTCAGGCTTCATTGGTCGTCAAACATTCAGCAACTGCCGATTATTAACTATAATAATGGAGGTCGGCACGACTCGTTGCAACATTAATCTCTAACCGCGCCAAGTTCCCAACAAAACTTCATTTTGTAGAATTTCTGACGCCCTCTACACCTACATTAAAAAAATTAGCTTCGTTACTTCTACTCGTTCTAGTGATCCTTGCAGAGGCTAACGAACTACCTTCCAGAACTTAATGCTATCGCCCGAACACAGTATCGTCTATATACAGTTCCATTTATTCAACTCTTGCACGCCGGCGGTGAGCTTTGACAACGATTTCCAAAATACTTCTATCCGACAAAATCATCACGTACATTGCATCACGAAGTGTATGCATTATAAACATTATCTCTGTTAGTGCAAGAACTATAGCAACATACGCTTTTATTAAAATGCATTTACTCTCTGTTAAAATTCTTAAACTGTCTCGTACGGAATGCAGTGCCGTCTAATCACCTCAGAATAATGGAATATTTGATTCAAGCAGAGTTATTCATATTGGCGTCTCTGCCAAAGTAATTTTTCTAAACTTATTCAAAGGGATTACACTCATGAACATTATTATCCTTGTACCCCATTGATAATTAATTCTATTTATGTATTCTACCTCGTAATGAAACATTGAAAATTAACTAAACTTCGCATTATAGTCTGTTGAATTGTTAGTATATATTAGAAATGATTAAAGCAAAGGATGCCCCATTAAAATAGTCTATTTTGAAATCTGAAAAGAGCACAGTGTTTAATAAAAGATTTGTGGAGTTTTCTTGTAATAAATTGTGTATACAAAGAGGTTATGAATGGAATACAATAACCGATAAATGGCTGCCTCGTAACCGACTGCACTCGTTGGTCATTTCTATAAAATTTTTCATGACATTTTCGCATGCTCAATTTCATTAACGGCCCGTTAAATCTTATTTTTCAATTCTGGTATTGCTCTTTGGATATTGGCATACACATTTTGTTTTAAAAAAGTCCAAAGAAACTAATCCAATGGCGTTAAATCGCATGATCTTGGTAGCTAATTTACATCGCGGTGGCACAAGATAACTTGTTACGTTAAATTTCTGAAAACGATTGATTTCTGCATTAATTTCCAACTACCTTAATTAAGCGCCTCCTAAAATGTCTAAACGACTGCACGCTTTTTATATTATTCCCAAATTATACGAACTTTCATTTAACCGTTAATTAGTTTCCAATCTAGATATTAAAGCCGTCCTATATACAATTTTTCTTAAGTGGAGTAATACGTGGAATATATTCTATAAGTGCGTTTATAAATTCTCAAAAATATTTACTTATTGTTAAACAACTTCGCTTCAAAAGTTTGCTGAAATAGTTCAACACCTGCTTATCGTCAAACCGCTTTCAATAGTTATTTTTTGAAACGCGTTCTAAACAGCTGCAATGTACAAATATAAAAGCTTTTATAGTACTAAAAAATAACCAACGCGGTATTTCGATATCTACCCTTGTTCAGCTCACTCAAGTTGTGGGTCATAAACTATCCCCGCAATTAATTTTATTCTCGGGATTGTAGGTCGATAATATGCAATTCGCTGTCGTTCTTATAAGTTAGGCAACCTGTTATAAGTTTTCATCCATGAGGCTTTCTGATGCGACAACACACAAAATTCATTGGAAGTCACGATAGTGTATTTTGCTTGCGTTAATTGGCTGTTGTTCTACAAATGTTTTGCAGATGCTGTCTGGAAAATATACTTTTACAATTATTTGCAGAGTATTTCACACATTGTCGCCGGGAATTGTTTTACGTTACTTTCCCTCACTAGTCAATCTAATATAAATACAAGTTGAGCTTTTGTTATCGTATTCTATAGAATGTGATATTCTATACAACATTCTTTTAGCGAAAAGAAATATTGTGAGTCGCGATACGAAGATGCTCCGTGATACTTAGAATTCTAACCTAGTTAAATTGGTTGATCCAGTGTCCAGTCCATCGACGAGTGTATCCCGCATTTCCAATTCTTTAAGATGGTACCAGAGAGGCAGACAGTTGGTTCTAATAAGGTACAGTTATTCTGTTTTCTTTTAATGCTGCTGTAGAAGATAGACACTTCTGTTGCTGGTTTTGTAGTTTTGTGCTAATAATTATCAAATAAATTACAGATTGCACGTTACAAAGTTACGTTCACAGTGCACGAGTAACTATGTAATTATTCTGCAAGTCAGGATTGGTATACATTGAAGCTCACGTTAGAGCACTTTTCAATGTTTCCTTTTTCTTTGTACATTAATGTTAACGTCAACAACTCGCTTACCAAATTTTAAATTAGAGTAAGTGAACACATGGTTCAGTTAAGTTAGGATTACGTTATTTAAATTTACCGTTACGTTTTTAATTTACGAAGTGCATTTCACAAAGCAGATAAAAATTACTACATATATTATGTCTACTTCTTTTCTTGTATATATTTAGGGCTGAAAACTGTGCAAGTCTACTTGTATGTATATATGTACCTGTTATTTAGATTATAAGATTTTATTCTCCATGTGTGCTTAAAGGTTTATGTTTATATTTTATAATATGCAAATTGACGCCTTTGTTTACATCACGTTATAACAGGAGGATTACGTAAAGGAGCGTTTTGACTTTTGTAAATATTCTTTTGTGGGACTGTATGTTTAACTAATGGTTTGTAATAAATTCGCTTACTGAGGTTTCCAATTTTTCTTTTTGTATGATCCATCCCACTTTACGACATTTTGAGCTAGCCCCAAATCTAATTCTTTTGGATTTCTATTTTACCCTTATCCTTGATTTGTTGCGATATTTGGTGTGGGCGATTTTCTTTACTTACTTTACTGCTTTCTTTCTTGTCTGTACGCAATGCTGCAACAGACTCTCTCTTTAAATTTCGTCTTCAAATTAAGTCGTTCGCTGGATCGCGGGTTGCTCCATCCTTTTGAAACCACATGCCTTCAAAATGCATTTTAGTAGTTTGACGCCAGAAGAAGTTGTTTAATATCTTACGGTAACGAACTCCGTTGACGATAATCGCATTGCAATCCTCATTCTCTAAGAAAAATGACAGTGGCTCGTGGTTGCTGCATGGGACGTTGAAAGATCAGTCTTGGATTCTCAGCTCCACAAATGCGGCAACTCTGTTTGTTGACATAACCATCAAGTTAGAAATGCGCCTCATTAGAGAAACTTATTTTCTTCAAAAAATCGCCATTTATTTGTTGTTGTTCTTCAGCGCTGTACATGGTCTGCTGGCTTCAAATGCTATGTCAACTAAATCTCGTAAGCATGCAAATGCAAATCTTTACTCAAAAGTCGCTTTAAACTGCTTAGTGAAAGTTTCAATTGCAGAGAACGAAAGCGAATCCAAATGGAAAAATTCATTAACTGCTGCAATGCTTTCATTAGACCGAGCTGCACGAACACAGACTGGTCCCTTCTGGGTTTGAACTGACCCAATCGCCTCAAATTTCTTGAGTAATCGAACCACTCTACGACGAGAAGGTGCGTTATGGTGACCGGTAAATACACAACATTTTTGAACTATCTCCGTAAAACTCACCATTTCGGTAGTGGATTTTCACAATATGCATGCGTCGTGCATCCGTATAATTCTCCACCACTGAACCTCAATGATCACAAATGACACCTGCAACAAAGCAAAAGGATTAGCGTCACAAAAAAAATGGCGCAAAATTCAAAATAGGCGGTTTTAATTGGACACGCTATATAACAAATGTTATAGTGATCTTTGTCGATACATTTAACTTTTTATAAACTAGATGTAGCGACAAATGATTAACCAAATTACTGTCAAAAATATATTTTATTAAATCATCGTTACGTCAAGAATGGGCATCGACTATTATGGAGTTCTTTCAATACAGAGAAACAGTACTGAATTGGAAATACGTAAAGCGTATTTATCGATTGTAACCTCTAAACATATATTTATTTTGAATTATTATAGCTATCGTAATTTAGCTTTGGAATTCAATCCACGACGTCTAAAAGACGATAATGTAAAAAGGATTTTTGATTTAATAGCAGAAGCGTATGATGTACTGGGAGATCCACTAAGGCGCGCAGTTTTTGATCAATATGGTGAAGAAGGTCTAAAGCATGGCGTTCCTGGACCTAAAGACTACATTCAACCGTACCATTTTCATGGAGATGCAATGCGTACTTACAAGTATACTTTAGTTACAAAATAAAAACTATAAATATACAGTTAATTTATAGGGAGTTCTTTGGAACAGCCTCTCCATATGCCGATCTTCTGGATTATTTAAGGGAACCTCAACAAATATACGAATTACCGCATGAACAAGGTTTAAAGAAAAAACAACCAGCTATATATCATCCATTATGTCTAACCTTGCACGAAGTTTATTTTGGTGGTGTTAAAAAAATGAAAATAAAACGACTTCGGTATATAGGAGAATCGCACGACAAAACTGAAATTAAAGAAAAGATTTTGAGCATACCTTTTAAGCCTGGCATAAGAACAAATACAGAAATAATTTTTCCAGAAGAAGGCGATCAAAATCCGACTTATATTCCAGGTAATACGTTTTTGAGAAAAGTTTGTACTTTCTAAGATACATAAAATGCAAGGACTTATAAGAATGGCCCTGCTGAGACTTGCATAAATACGGATCAACATAGTTCGAACATGCGTTTACTACTACTTGTTTTTCTAACATTCCTAAACATATATCTTATATCTTCTATTTGGTCCTCACTAATAGGAATATTACTTAAAAATGGAGGTAATTTTGAAATCGCCAGTGTTTACTTATGGCCATATTTTCCGTATGTAGTTAGCTTGGCTTAAGATTTAAGCGGGCTTAACACGTTCATTTTATATGCACCGAACTGGCAAAAAGTTTTAAACTCACTTAAAGTTAAGTCTTTGAATTTAGCGGCTTAAATAACTAAGGTCGGTTTATTGTCGACTATAACACCACATCCGGCACTGTTTTTACAAGTTCGAAGAGTTTTTAATTATTGTATTTATCTTATTTTTAATTATGGACGTGGAAGATAAAATAATTGCATTGGGATTTCCACGTTGTCCTTACATCAGGCTTAACTATATTGAAGATATTGACACTTTTAAGTTTTTTTCGCAGGTTTCAACTAACTAAGCCAAGGTGACATCAGTATTAGATACCTATATTAGGGGAACGTTTGGAGTTTGACAATGATTTTTAAGAACTAGTTGTATAGTCTAGTTGTGTATATTTAACTTCAATAGTTAGAATTTTAAACTTTTTAGAAACAATAGTGTATCTCAAATAATCAATTTCTCACGGCACTCTTGCTTTATGCAGGTAGTGCACATCAAATTTACTCTATAGTCGAAACCATGAAAGAAGTCATCTGCGTCATCACTTGTATTCGTACGAATTAAGTTAAAAATTTAAGTCGATGTAGCATCTAGTTCATAAATACCCAATAAATATTCCGATTCGGAAGTTTTCGTCAAGCTTCGCGCATCTACAAACCGTAATGAAGCATGGTTGCCAATAATATTTTATTTTCATAGAGATAGTTGCTTTAACTATTTTTAAATTGACGTCTTCTTGTTCTACGAGTTTAATGAGTTCGGTTAAAATAAAACACATTTTCATAAATTGATTTACATATATTGATCTGAATAGAAACGTACAATAACTGCAATATAAACTATTTACGGCAGCTGCATTGAAATCTTTCTCGGTACAATAACTTTGGCAACCGTGCTTTATGGAAAAATTAACATTTTGTCTTGTTTACATTCTAATAAAATGACTAAAGACAACTTTACTTAATTTTTCATTAATTCTTTTAAAACTTTAAAAAGTACATTGCATTTACAAAAAGCCAAGAAAGATATTCTATTTTAAAGAAAATGCATAATTTTACCAAAGATTAGCCTATTAAGTATATAAAGTTCAAAACATACGGACATATACTCTTCTCTGTCGTTTTCCCAGATGAACATGTTCATGTATGTCTTTATTTAGAACACGTACAAATCATATTACTATCTTTATTTTATATATATATATGTATGTATATATATATATATATATATATATATATATATATATTGCTATGAACTTAGCGGAATTATCACGCCCCTACTTTGGGCTGCATTATTTATTTTCTACGTACTCTAAATTATTGGACCACCATTTTAATATTCACGATTAAGTGTAATTATCTCCTCCTCCAGCTGTTTTCTTAATATTGCTATCAACTGGACTTTATCTTTAAACAACTCTATCTACCAATGGCAAAATTCGATACGTTACCGCCTTGCGGGTTATCTCTTTCCTATTCAACTTGTAGCTCCGCCTTTGTACTATATAAATCTTATGACCTCGGCTAGCATTTATTTGCAATTATAAAATTCAGTAAATTTAGATTTTATATAATGAAACCAATATGTTATGTACAGCTTTTGAAATTATTTGTAATACATTTCTTATAAATTTCATTTATTAACAACCATCTAGTATGTACTCAAAAACCCAGTCACCAAAGAAAATTTATTATCTTTACCAACAAAGTGTAGAATATTCTAAACCTGTTTTCATATTACTCATTCAATACGTATGCAACCTCTTTTGTTGACTTCTTCACAAGCATATCATATTTAGCAAATTCAATATTAAAAATAAAATAAAAATTCATATAGAAAAACAAATGTCTTATAGCTAAAAATCTGACCTGGTTTTATCTTTTTCACATCGACGCTTCCAATAAAAATGATCTTCCCCAATTCTGGATTCCATTCAAATTATTACACTATGGACCACCATCATTAAATTATATACCCCTATTTATTTCAATTCTTCAAACTTAGACTTTCATCATTCTTGCCCCAGACTTAAAATTGTAGTTTGTTTCATCCCTGTACTTCAAGATTGTATTATTCTTCTTTTCCCCTTGACATTTAAATTGTATTACTGTATTTTTTTCTTAACATTAGAATCCTAGTCTATTTCCCTCAGACCTCGAAACCGTTTAAACGGCAATTGTAATCTTCATATTCGCACTCATTTTATTTTTCACTTTTATACTTATTACGTATTACTTTGTTTAATGGTAATGCACTTCGGCCTTCATTGAGTTCAAAACTGACTTTCTTATCAAGGTGCTTGCTAATATAATCTCGAATTCCCACTCCATCCGTGGGTTTGGTCTAGAACTCGTCGCTTGTCTCTGACCAATAAAATAATTTTATTTCGAGCAGTTTCTGATGTAATGCTCCACGTTTTCCCATAATCACAACCTGCCCGCAGCTGTCTTTCATTGTCAACATGCTGTATTTTGATAGATTACTTGCTTTTCTATAAACAACTGATGCAACCCGACTTTAAATTTTCATGTGTACATGCGATTCACGCAATTTTTAATCATTTCTCTTATCAAAATGGTTAGATCTTTGTACGCATTTATATTAACTACCTGAAACTCTATTTCTATATCCGTATTAATTTAATCGTCTGGAACTCTTCTTCTTAATGCGTGTCTAATTACACTTTATCATTTATTTCTCAATATACGCGTGCTTCCACTGAAAAATATCCTTATTTGTTTTACCTAAATTAACTAAACTTTATCTACAGGGTATTTAATATTTACTATCTACTTAATACATGTATTTCTCATTCCTACGCCAACTATGCGTCTTCCTATGTTTACCTGCGTCGCCCAAAAACTATCTCTACTCTATATACAGGGTGTTGATTACTTACTATCTACAAACTATGTCTATTTCTTAATTATTTCCTTAAATAAGTGTAGTTTTCTGCTGACTATTCTAATTACTCATTCCCGAACGACCTTTACTATAACGTGCACCCTTAAGCAACCCCTTATCAAAGCAATATATATATATATATATTTATATTGCTGTGATAGGGGGTTGTTTAGGGATGTATGGAGTAGTAAGGGTCGTGTAGTAACTGTAAATAGCAGAAAACTGCATTTATTTAGCAGAAAAATAAGTAATTCGTACGTTATGTAAATAGCAAGCATTTAACACTTTGTATATAGACCATAATTAACTTTAATCAATACCAGTAAGCATATCTTACAAGAATAGAACACGTATTCAGCAGAGAAGTAATCGTACATGTAATTAAACTACGTTGGGAAGTGTTTAACAAGTTTATAAAACAAATACGCAGAAGATAAGATAAAAGCTAATAAATCCTCATGCAATTACGCTTTGATAAGGAAATGCACTTTAAAGATGAATAAATACATAAACGGAAACAGCATTCGTGTTACATAATTTATTTTGTACAATTTTCCAAAAGCATTATCTACACAAAACAACAGACATAAGTTAAAAGTCCGGCCACGATAACAAGAACAAATAACAGCATGATATAAAAATCGAAAAGAGTTTCATCAGAAATCAGTTTGAAAATACTGGAAATATTATTAAAAACAAACGTGATTGGTCGCAACAATCTGTAAGACCGCTTGGAAAACCTATACCAAGGTAGTGAGAAAACGGTATATAACGCCCACAGGTGATAAGGCACTTCAGTCTCAACTTGAAGCACGTCGAATTCACAACACTTTTAATCAGATATGTACGCGTCAGTTAAATAAAATTTCTATTATAGTGAAAATAGTGCTGCGTTAAGAATACATGAAGAGTTTTTGCCGTTTTTTCAGAAAACGTGAGTAGAAATAGGGTAATTAATTTAAATGAAGTATTCATAATGGTATAGGGCTTCTAATCCATGGTCCTAAAGCGATAATTCTAATTATGGAACAATTCTAATTCTAATCCACGTCGAAAAGAATTATAATACGATGCTAATTTATGATGCGAAGCCTGGAATTTCAAGTGGTATTTAAGGGAAGAGATTCAAAGCATATACAGAGAAATATAGAATAAAGCAAGAGGTGATTTTGGAAACAAGGGGTAACCGTACTGAAATATTAGTTCAACGTATGTTAAGGAGTACAAAGCAGAGCATTGGTATTCGATTGAAGACAATAAGGGGTTGTTAATCTACAACACGAAACAACATATCAGGAGATTGCAGGTCAGACCTACTTAATTTTAAGGAATTTTATCAATTTAAATTTTAATACTGAATTTATTAAATTTATCTAAAACTTGTAAGAAGTCAACAGGAACATTGCATACGTTTAAACTTACGTAATAAATCATAAAAGGTTTCGAACGTTCCAGATTTTTGTAAAGGTGTCGTTTTTGGTGACTTTATTTTAAATTAAAAGAATATAAATTTTGGGATAAATAATCCATATAATATTAATTGATTGACAGGGTGTATTTAAATAATTTCAAAAATTGTGAAGTGTAAGTATTATTTCCTTTGATTATATGAATGTTGATTGACTTCGTTTTATCAATTCAAACAGGTAATTATAAAGGGGTAAATGAAAATTGATCATCGTAACGTTGTGCACTCTGTGTAAATTAAAAAGGGCTAGCCGTGGCATAATAAAATTAAAAGATTAAAGTGAGAACACAGATCGGTGGCGTTCAGTAGAACGTTTATTACACCCAGTACGGCGTTATCGTATCAATATATATTAGTTAAGCTTTTAAATAATCTTAAACGTATGTTTTGAATTGAGTTAGACACCTATGACGTAGGACTTCTTTCGTGGTTTCTACTATAGCTAACTTTTAAAATAAAATTACAGAAATAGGTTAGTGAAGTATGACAGACATACAAAGATGTTAAAATCTAGTAATGTTGCCAAATTTAACTAACGCTTAGTTAAACATTAAACTACATTTCTAATCACTTTACGGACGAAATGAAACTTCGGCACGCATGCTAGGTATATGGAGTTGAATATAGTCGTTTATAATGAATTTACTGTCAAAGTGCACGTCAGCACAGAACGTGAAAGTTTGCAAACTTACGTGCTGCGTGCCGTGTATGAAACATGCGTATTAAAAATGTTTTTAAAATGTCAACCGTTTTATTTAAGATTTTAATATTTGTGGTTATGTATTCTTTCTTTTGTGGAGTTCAAAATTAAAAATCTTTTTACAAATGAAAAAAAATATTAATGACTTAAATTTATTATTGATGGAAAGTCTACGTTTACTAATTAAAAAAAAAACGTAATGAAAAAGACTAAAAAGCAGAAACGATTTGGTGTACATCCAAATTTATGGTCCCAAAACACAAGGAATTTATGAAAATTTATTACAAGATGCACGTTTAAGCGATCCTTTAATATTTTTTAATAATATTAAAGGTAACGAAGTTTAATTACGCATGTCACGAACTGAAGTGAAGTGTGCTGCATTGAAAATGATTATAGCACAATTCATGATGCGTGCCGAAGTTTTACTTAGCCGTCGAAGTGATTAGAAATGCAGCTTTGCATCTACTTATAACGGTGCATAATAATATATCTAAAGCTTGGCTTATTAATTTAAACACGCTTAACTAAGCTCCGCTTATACTAAATACGGAGAATACGACCAAAGGACCGATATATACATAAAAGTCATAATTTAACCTCACTTTGTTTTGTACTAAATGTGTAGTGTCTGATAATAAAATACATACCCCATAGTGGGACCAAACCAGTGAACTCTATACGAACGTTCGAATAGAGGTCACTGGACCAAACAAACGAGGTTATATACGGACACATCATATGATTAATAATGATAAAGCAAACGCGTGTGTACGCAGTAATTTTTTCTTAACCATCCTCCCGAGTCTTTACGCTCGAACGAGTCCTCGTTTAGATTACTGTTAGAAATAAGATATTATTATTAAAAAACACTTAACACGCATATCAGAACAGTCTGCAATAGTTTTAGCAACATAAAAAACAAGACTGTTCTGATATGCGTGTTAAGTGATTTATGTTTTTTAATAATAATATCTATTTCTAACTGTAACCTAACCTCAAAAAGGATATCGCGGGACTCGATCGAGCGTAAAGCCTCGGGAGGAGGGATAAGAAAAATTTTTTTTGCGACAACACCATCCAACGATGGCACGCATACGTTATACCAGTTGCATATATTGTAGCTTGGTCCATTCTTATAACGTCCTTGGTTCTCTTTTAGGATGTAAAAACTTGAGGTATCTTTTGTATAATACTCGAAGGTGGTCATACAAAAGGTTTGGAATGGGAACTGACTTCATAAATTAGGTCTTTATTTAAATAATTACAAGATGCTCTATCTTGCGAACGCTTTCAACTATGTAAAAAGCCTTCTGCTATAGTTCGCTCATCTTATACAATACACAATTGAAACATTTTTTTAGTTTGTAGAATTAAATAGTGTGTATTTCCAAAACGTGTGCGTATTTTAAATATGCCTCATATAGTAAGCTAGAAAAACACAAATAAGCATTATGCGAAAGTGATAGAGACATCTATACCGATGGTGAAATTTCATACGCGTACCAAACACGCCTTGAGTAAATACCCTACGTTAGATAAGTATAAGTAAATACACGCAAATTTCAAGGTCGTGATTTGATGATTAGAGCAGTAGAAAATCTTTACGGTAACCTTACATACTCTCTTCTAGAAGTTGCTTCTTCAGAAGGAAGTGACTCTAGTTTTGTATATTGCTTTACATAGTAACGGTAAGAAGTAGCTTCAAATATTGACACCCTTTCTTGCTATTACATATATAACAAAAAATCCTTTTAATTGTAAATAAAGCAATAATTCTAAATAACAATTCGTTGTTTAGGTTCTTCTAACCTTGTGTTTATGTAAGACACTAAATATTAAATTTTTTGACGTAACCTACAAATGATATGTCAAATTGTAAAAATAAGCGAAAAAGTTAAAGTTAAACCAACTTCTTCGCTTCTTTTTTACAACGATTTCTTTGGGAGTCATGTGCACTCAGCAGCCAATCACAATGCGTATACAAAAAAGAAGCAATTTCCAAAAGCGAGTATCTAAGATCACTCCTAGAACAATAACACGGGTCTCGGGACACATTTTTGGCTGTTTCAAAGTCAACTTGACGTTTCCGTTTAAACTCATATTTAAATTATCAATTAAAACTGAACTATCTATAATAGTATCTTTTAATTTGAACGGTAACGGAATCTAACTGTTAAAACGCCTCTTCCACTTATATTCTATAGATCTGTACATAAAATAAAAACATACTTTTCGCATAAATATTATAATTATAAAACATCACCGCACCGCGCCATATAGGTTTTGAATTTCATTTTTATTTGTTTTAACTTTGCATAGAATTATTAGAATTAGGATTAAATAATAAGTTTTGTTAATAAATATTATGGAAGAGGAATTTATTTGTGAAGAATGCAAAGGTTAACATTTAAACGTCAAACATGACCTTGAAACAGCCAAAAATAATTGTGTCCCGAGACGCGTGTAACAATAACAACCACAGAAAGGGAAAAAATATATTCCAGCGCCAACGGAGGTGACGCAAACTAGTTTAACAGGAAAATCATTCAAAATTTGGCGCCCTTTAAATGATTCTGTTCTGAATTTGTCAACAATATATTATATGCTTAGCCCTCCATTAGTCGCGGCAATAATATGTGTCAGATTGATCGCGGCGATCTGACAGATCATTTTCACAACTTGTATTTTTGTTAAAATTTGAGGTTCGCCAACTCACACCAAGTACGTAAAATATTTTAAAAGTAAGAAGTACGCAAGTACTTTTGATGAACAACATAGAAACAAGCAATAAAACAGCTACATTAACTCAAGAATGAAACAGAGTAGGTAACAGTTAGTTCAAAATAAATGGTAACTTTCAGGATGATGGTATCTACTTACATAATACTCACCTACTAACTTTCATAATGTAGGGAAAAAACATAAGAACTTGAACATGATCAATAAGTATATTTATACATATTATGAAGAAAAAATAGCATTAGATACAAAATTAAAAAATGAGAAACTATAATGAATCAATAAATAAGCAGAAAAATCGAACAATAATATATAGCTACACTTGTCCCTCTTCTTCAGATACATCATCACAGGTCGTATTGCACTCCTCATCCTGGAATGTTGTAGGCAAAGAGGAAGTTATAGATGTGGCATTTGTATTTAGTAAGACGCCTTTTTTTCAATCCTGCATGATAAACATGGCAACCGTTTTTTATCAGTCTCCGCAGGCGCTACAATTTCGGATGTGCTCGTAAGTTCTGAGTGAAGTCTCTTCAAACCGATTGTTACTGTCAACGGAAGTCCAGTATTGGTCGTCCTTCTTTTCTCTAGCTGCTCTTGTATGAGTGAAACTGCAAGTTGTCTTAGAAAAGCCCTCCTGCTACTCACTTTATTTTTCTTGCCAGTGAACAAGATTTGACTGTTTATTCTCGCTGTATTCAACTTCGAGAAAAAGATGACCATTGGCCAACGTTTAGTAGTTCTAGAGACATCATATGTAGGCACATCTTGTCCACAGTATCAACGCCCCCTTTGGTTTTATTATAGAAGGTTATTATTTCAGAGGTTTTTTGTTCTCCTGTTTCTTCATCGATTTTGACATCAAAGTTTAGACTGGATCACAAAATGACATTTTTGCTGGTTTTGGAAGCATATGAAACAAGAGTTCCTCCTTTCTGAAATCCAAACTTGCTCAAATATTGTTCATTTTTTGAAGATTTAAAAGATAATGGAATTTGGGGTTTATTTTTTCTTAGGGTCCCAACTTCATAGCTTTCGAATCGTTTAGGAGACAGTAGCTGGTGAACCAGTTGTCAATGGTCAAGTTTCTCCCTGAACCACTTAGAGGACAAACTAAGCGCTTCACTACATCATCTGACTGGTTACTCACAATAAAAGGGCATTCAGGCTGAGTTCCTAAATACACTTCTAAATTGAGTGTGTAGCCCATTCTAGCAACAGCTAGATTGAATATTTTAATTCCATAACGACCACGTTTTCTTGGATTATACTGGCGGAAAATGCACTTTCCCCTAAACGCAACCAGCATTTCATCTATCGTGAGATTTTCTCCGGGACAGTAATGTTTTCTGCAGTTTTCAACGTAGTGTTCAAAACACTCTATAATTGCTGCAAAGCGGTCGAATGCTCTTCTTTCTTGCCTAGTTTGGCTGTTGCCAAAACGAACACAACAAATAATGAAGCGGAATCGTCTCAAGCCAATGGTAAGCTTGAAAATCTCAACCCCCATCGGCTGTCCAAAACTCCTCTAAATTTAGGCGGCTTGCTCTATAAACTCTAGCGAGGTACAGAAGACCTATAAAGGCTTTCAGTTCAGCCATATCTATCACCTTCGCATCTCTTGGTCGAGAAAATTTTTCTTGAATTTTTATAATATATTGATTCGTATATTCGAGAATCGTATTCAATATTTGATCATGGATCATAAGGTAAACTCTCAGAACATTGTTCACATTTCTCGCAGCACCTTTCACCCCAGGAACGTGCATGATGATATTTTGTGCAAATCGCCTTCTTACTTGATTGTAAGGCGTTTTTTCCATTTCCAACTATTTATGATTTTTTTCTTCTTCTTTTGGTGGGCACCATAAAATTCGTTGTCATCATCAGATTCGTCATCAGTAGATTCGCCAGAATCAGACTGCCTTTCGTGCTGAATATATTCATCACGGACGTCTTCATCAGTGTCTGTCTCTTCTTCAAATGATAAATCTCCTGCATTGTCATTGTGGTCATCTTCTTCAAGCATGTGAATTATTTCCTGAACATGTTTCTCATTTTCACGGTTATACATGCGACGTTCCATCTTATGTCTGAAAAAAGGTATGTTAGTCGCGGCGATCTGAGAGATCATAGGAGTTATTTCAACCAATTCCGTAATATATATACAAAAAGTAAATGTTGCCAAATGGTACAGTTGATGTCATAAAATGAATAAAATAAAAAAAGTTAACGTTTATATGAAGTAGGGTAAACTCACGATCTCAGTCGCGGCGATCTGTCAGAACAAATTTGTGACTTTAATACTACAAACTCACTCAAACAAGGTTGGAAGGGTACTAACTTCTTCCATTTTATCCATCAGGCAGCTATTAGAAAGGAAAGCTCATGGTTGCCAACCCTTAGTGAGGGGGAACAAAAATATCCCCGTCTGATCTGTCAGGTTGCCCATGACTAACGGAGGGCTAGGGACTAAATTTAATTATTTATCCATTATCTAACCTATGATTTATCTTGCAGGTGTAGGTTATTTCCCAGACCCTTAATCAACCAAGGGTTTAAATAAAATCAGTTGTCTTTTAATAGAGGCATTGTTTTCACTTTCTGGAATGTGTTGAAAATAAAATGTCATATTTAAAATGATGCACATTAAATTTGCACAAAATAATGATTATTAAGACATAAATAAAACTAGTGATTCCGTCTAACCTACATTAGTTGAAAAGAAAATTGAAAATCCAGAGGATTAAATGTGAAACAGTTTCTAAAAAATCGAGAAAACTTCTTGATCCTAGAAATCAAAAATTATATTACCATAAAAGTTTTACACTTACTAATCTATGAACTTATAACCAATGTTAAGCAATCTGTGGGTATGCGTGCATTATTGAATTTTAGATATCCAGTTTAATTTTAATTACACATTCTAGAAAGTAAAAAACTTAAGGACTAAAGTACCTTTATTCCCTTATGTGCTGATTACCCAAAGGATTCTGAGGTCAAAAACTTTACTTACGGGACTAAATTTAACTTGTCTCTATGTATATTATATACTATTATTATGCAATGAAACCCGATAATAAAAAAATTCTAAGCTGATGGCAGGTAAGGTACAATTATTAATTAATAAACAGTTTACTATGACGTTCATGAATTCTCTGAAGTCTGGGTAAGTAATTTCTAAATGGTCAATTTGTAACTCATCCAGAGATGGTGCAGGTGAACTCCATTCATGAACTTTCTTTATTGATTTCTTAAATTGGCTTCGGTCTTGGATTGCTGCACCAAAAAGAATAATTTTGAATCTTGGATGACCCTTTTTATGTTTGCCTGTACTTGCCTTTGTGTTCCTCAAAAAATTAAAAAGAAGTCTCTCTCATCTCTCGTCGAAGCCAATATTAATGGAGACACTGTAAACTGCTGTTCATCAGATCATTCTTTAACCTCACTAAACAGACGAGTTAAGTCAAAGGTCGGAGAAGGAGATATAAACGGAGCAGTCAGATCCTTTTTTCAGTGACTCTCTAACGCCTCAAAATGTAGACACTTTCAACTAACTTTTAGATAAACACACACCTCTCCCCCCCATCACCACCACCATCGAAACATCTCAATTTCCCAGAACCACCAAATGGTTAGGAAACATTAACAATCACAGAAAAGGAAAGCAAACAAGCAATTTTAAGCTTTTCCAATGGCTCAAGCGCTGGCATGACGGTCTCAGAGCTCAAATTTAAAAGATCTGATCTCTCCTGGAAATGGAGACGGAAGTACACGTTTGCTAGGATCGCTAACAAACTTTTGCAATTTTGTTTTATCCGGGAAATTGAACACTGAAATTATACCCGTGTTTTTGGGGCAAACTTATGTGTACTAAGGAAAAAAGACGGAGGTATTCCCCCAATAGCTGTCGGAACCACATTGCGTCGATTAGTTGCAAAATTGGCTTGCTTTTCGATAAGCCAGCCAACTGGTGATTATCTACGTCCAACACAACTAGGTTTTGCAACTAAGGGGGGATGTGAAGCAGCAGTTCACACAACCAGAACTTTCGTGATGAGTAATCAAACCACCAAGAAAGTAGTTTTGAAGATTGATTTCAGAAACGCTTTCAATTCAATTTACCGCGATTCAATGCTACACGCTGTGAAAGTAATGAACCCTACCATCTTCGCTTTCATTTGGCAAGCCTATTTCAACACTAGTACTCTCTTTTTTGGTGACTCCCATCCCATCCTTTTCTGACTATCAACAGGGAGACCCGGCCGGTTCTTATCTATTCTGCATTTCAATTCACCCCATTGTAGAAAAATTGATTTCTGAACTAGTATGTTTCTACCTGGATGACGGCCTGATTGCTGGAGACTGGGAGTCTGTACTCAAAGATTTCGAAGTTTTGAAAAGTGACTGCGAATAAATTGGTTTAATCATCAACCCAACCAAAAACAAATTATATTTTTGTGGAGATATTGATGAAAATATTGCTGCAAAATTTGATTTAATTTCTCCGGGAATTAAATTAGTTCGGGAGTTATCATTGCTTGTAGCCCTGTTGGAAATGGCGCAACTCTATTTCTAATATTGTGATTGTTTGAATTTATCTTATTTACTTGTTATAGTTGTATAACAGTTAAATATTTGAAACCACTCCAAATCAGGAAGCCATGCCGAATTAGTAAGATGAGTGGGCATGGATTTGACGGAAGTGATTGTCATAATTATTGTTTTTTTGATAAAAAATCATGTTTATATAAATGTTGTTATGCCTAAAAGGATAACAGAATTTGAGCTGTTTAATTAAAGAGTTACAAACCATTGCTGGCTTAAGTCTATTTAATTGCCTGAAGTGTAGGTTCATTGTTCTTTAAAAACTGCTGGAAATAGTTTCCCAACCAATTAACTAAAATTTGGTTGCATTCACAACAAGCCCCTATCAGCAACAATTTTTTACAACCAATTTGGGAAAGAAAAATGAAGAAAATTAAGCTTTTACTTTCAAGACCGCTGAAGATAGACAATTGTCATATCGCTTACTATTTATTAAGAAATTGCCTTGCCGTACTCAAGATGACTTACTTTCTGAGGACCACGCCATTTTGGAATTTTGAAAATTTACTCTCAGTTTCCGATAGTCAAATTCAAGGAACGCTGGAAAAAATAATTAATTGCCATGTATCTCCTTCTCAATTTGTACGTGCCTCCCTTCCTATTCGATTTGGTGGATTAGAAATTTGACAACTTGCCCAGATCGCTCTGCCGGCTTTCCTTTCATCTGTATATGGTGTATCTCGACTTGTCAATTTGATGCTAAATCTTGAGGATACACACAAGCCCCGAATCACCTTTCATGCCGAAGGACTCTCGGTATGGAATACTAGAAGCGACAACTGTCTGATTCCAATAACACCTGTTTTACAAAAAAATTGGGATAACTTACTCATCCGTCTTTTTATACTACAAACTACACCTTTGTCAGAATTAGAAAAGGCGATTTTACTAGCTACCGAGAAACCGGAAGCAAATGCTTGGTTGACAGCCCTTCCTTCACATCCTATAGGTACACTGTTTGTGATTAAAGTGACATTTTTTAGAATTTCACGTAAAGTACACAAATTTATTTGTAATATATACAATTGTAAAAATAACTAAATGTTTTAAGTAAAGCAAATATTTTTAGCTGTAACTGAACAGAGCATCTTGACCGTGCAAGCGTCTGGAGCCGATTCACGCAGGGGTGCTAGTCTATTCTTGTTCGTTGTGACGTATGAAGGGGTAGGGTCGGATTCGCCGCAACATACACTATTAGACAATAACTCATTCAGAATAGCTATTGGCCTACGACTATGTTCCAAAATATGCAAACCACATATTTGTACGTGTGGGAGATAATGTAACAGAGTCTGGAATTCATGGCCTAAGTTGCTTGATGAGTATGGGACGTTACTTGAGACACCAGGAGCTCAATAATATCATCAGCAGAGCTCTAAATTCCGCAAAAATTCCATGTCATTTGGAAACAATTGGGCTGTGCAGAACTGATGGTAAAAGGGTCGATGGTATTGCGCTAATTCCCTGGGACAGAGGACAATATCTCGTATGGGATGCCACTTGCACAGATGCTCTTGCTCCTTCTCACTTATCTAACTCAACCATACTGGTAGATTCAGCAGCTAAACAAGCAGCTCAAGCAAAAATTCGAAAGTATACCCCTGTCTTCAATTCCAATCCCTTTCGCAGTAGAAACCATATGACCTTGGTGCGAAGAAGCAAATAAACTTGGAAAACTCATCGCTCATCAATCTGGAGAACCTCGTTCACGATCTTTTCTTATTCAAAGGCTTGAATAGCAATTCAGCGTGGAAACGCGATTTCAGTCATGGGAACTTTCTCAACATCGGAGTGCTTATCTGAAATTTTTTACATTTTAAATAGTTCTTAAGTTTTTTTATGTTGGAATTTACACATGAAATGTTAAGTAAGCCTATTAATAACAAAAAACCTTCCATAAGATCACATATTGATAATGTAGTATAATCATATTTGAATCTATATTAACTATAATTATAACATACCAAATACAAACTAAAATTTGGTACAAAAAAGTAGCAGCCGATTTTAGTACGAAGAGTAGTGATGTATATAGCAAATATTACTAAAGTAATATTCACAAAAAATTTACCATAATATTCGCTTGCCTAAAAGTGAATATTTTGACGGGCACAATTTATTTTAAATTATTCCCCAGAATATTCGCAGTTACTTTCAAGAGAACATTCCCCATAATATTATGCAATATATGTTTGTTTTTAAGATTAAAATCACAAAAGCGCTAGCTATCGACCAATACATAGGTTTTCTGGCTGATCACGACATGCTAACATCAACACATTTATACAACTGTAATTGCTATACTTTTCAGAAGTTCGCAAATTTAAAGAAATTAAGCATTTAGTACACTGAAGACAAGCAATTACAGTTCGCAAATAGTGCACATAGAAATGAGTCGGGTAATTTAAATTATATACAGCTTGCATATCAAAATGTAGTTATCCTTTTCGGCAAGCCTACAATAAAGTCATCTCTTAGTTAACCCACGCTTCACTGCTATTATCAAAATTTAAGCGGGATTTGCACCAAAATTCGACAACTATAGTAATTCTATAGTCGCTACTGAAATTGATATCTACGCTTTTACTGAAACTTCACTTAA
Source organism: Platerodrilus igneus (assembly GCA_036346225.1). NCBI lineage: Eukaryota > Metazoa > Arthropoda > Insecta > Coleoptera > Lycidae > Platerodrilus > Platerodrilus igneus. The sequence continues at coordinate 11,858,401 of JARFIW010000003.1, forward strand.
TAATCCTTTTACCAATTTACTTCTTGATAGCACACTATTTACTCTAGTTTGTGTCGGTCAAAATAAGGTTAAAGGTGGAGGTGGTCTTCTTGCTATCAAGAGAGTTGAAAACCTGCATAGTTGACTTGAAAACCAACTGCAGCATATTTGAGAACCTAGATCGCATCTAGATCCCTAAAATAATGATTTTTGGCTGTAATATGAAAGATTCGAACCGAAAATGATAAACTGAGTAAATATCTCATTCCACTCAATAATATTAATACTCTAATGAACAATTTTTGCTGTAAGGTTGTTGGAAAAACTAATGTTAGACATTTAATAGTATGATGCCTTTAAATACGTTGTATGTGGGTATGAGATGCTGCAAGATACAGGAATTTTTTCACATTAATAGATGTTATAAATGTGCATCATTTGGCCATAACTCCAATGAGTGCACAAATTAATTTCTGTTTGTTGTAATTGCGCATAGACCACGACTCCATGCTCTGCGCTGCGAACCAACTGAATTTTGGTAACTGGATTCGATACAATACATATAATCAAAATCGTGATGTCACACAATTAGAAGTTGGTTCGTCTTTTCTAAAACATGCTGTAGAGGAACAGAGAGTGAAAAGTCAAACACATTATGTCCAATCTTCGCCATAGTAACCAACAACCATTAACTGCTACTTTTGCAAAACCTAAGAAGAAAAGTGTAATCATTCTATACCGCCTGCTCAGACTATGAATATGATGTTATAGCTTTACCAGAAATATGGTTATCAACTGCTATTTTAAGTTCTGAGCTGTTTTCTGACCTGTATACTGTAATGTGTGATGATCATAAATATGACAATGTAAATCTCTCTCGTGGATGGAGTAGTATTGGCAATTAAAAATTCATTTGTAGTGAAACCTCTTGATCTAATTAAAATCACAACTGCAGTACCAATAATTGATGTCATAGGTTGTAAATCTCCCAGTGAATCTAACACATTATCTATCTTTGTTATTTACGTACCTCCAGTGACAGCTGCTATTAGTTTGGAAACCTTACTTGAGGCCTTGAAAGATTTTGCAGAGCATCTACTTGTTATGGGTGATTTTGACGTGCTACTCTACACGAACACTGGTAATATTAATGTGCGTACCACATACTAAATACATTTGCTTAACCTGGAACAGTACAACAATATACTGAACCAAAATGATGGATTATTGGAATAAGTAATGTCTAATGCCCATTGTGAGGTTAGCAAAGACCCTTGTTCGATGGTTAAAAAGGATAATTATCACCCTGCACTTTGCATAAATGTTAATGTTAAACTACGTCATAGTAATTTTCCTATAAATTTTACTAAAAAGTACAATTTTAAGAAAGTTGATTAATCGAACCTCTATCGTGCTATAGCAAAATACTGACCGGACTTATTTAAAACAGTACACTGACCTGAATGAGGCATGTACAGCATTATCGTATGCAATGTTTGACTTTTCATCTTCCTGAAGTTTCTTAACCATAAACTCGCAAATTGTACATGTCGTTGAAAGTCGTCAGGGTGTAATTGCTGCACTAATTGGTGCGAATGGGCTTTAAAGTTGTGTTTTTTTAATGTATGGTGTATTAGAGTTTTTGATTGACCTAAATTTTCTTGGCATTCGTATACGGAAGCAGTAGGATAGGCCTCAAAAAATGCAAGTATATCAATTTCTACATCTGTGTCGTCTACGAGTTGCTTAATTTTTGTATTTTTTAGTGTAAATTAGACAAATTGGTACCCAGTTTGCTAGTAAGTTTTGCATGTTCTACTCACAACATGCTCACATTCGCCATAAATGATTAACAAATATAGGAAACCTTCGTTAGAAAAACTCAATCGAGATATTTTACAACTCTATTATAAGCTTCACAAATTTGTAAAAGTGAGAAATTCAACTGAGTATATAACAATCCAGTGCTTATATGCAGAAACAATAAACCATAGGCTACTTGATGTTTTTCAATCCTTAATTTTTGAACTCAATTATAATATGTAACAATAATCAATTAAATTCTTCACTAATAAATATTTGTTCTTTACTTAAACGCAATGTATCAAAAATGTTATGCATAAACCTTAATGTCCACAAAAAGCTTGAAATATCGATAAAATAAATAAAATTAGATAACTGAAGATTTACCAATAATTGATTATGCTTATTTGATATCAAATGAAAGGAAATTTTATGCTCTTTCATGTCGTGATACCAAAATTAGGAGATTCAATTTAAAAAAAATCACATTTGGCAATTCGGGTTTTTTTTCTCACCTCCAACAATGAGGACGACCACATTACTATTTTTATTAATAAACGTTTGTTAAGGTGTTATGGAAACACAAAGTACAACAGATTTTGAAAAAATATTTATTGTTCGGTTTAATGATCTTCCAAAGTGCACCCTTTTTGAAGACAAAAAATTTCCTGGAGGCAAAACAATTGAATAGATATTGTATTGTTTCCCTTCCATTTTACTTGTATCGGTGGCAAACCATCACCTAAAACGAATACCTACAGTTCAATAAAACTAAGCTCTTGAGCCTTTTTACTCTTTCTTATACAAATTAATTATGCAACAGAGTATTTCTAAAAAATAATAATCAGCCCTTATTAAATACAGTAGGAAATGCTTCTAACCCCTTTACAACTTTCAAAATTTCAACTTTAAAAGCTTTACCCCGACTTCCAGTACTTATTAGTGAACCACTTACAAATTTTTACCTAACTATATTCAAAATTATTAAAAGACACTTTACAATCAACTTCTTTACTATGATGTAAACAAAATACACAACGTATCTACTTTTATTACCTAATCCCCTAACTAGATACTTACATTACGGGCGACGCTTTTCACCACCGGTGATGCGTATAGAAACAGCTGCAAATTCCAGGGTTCGAGTCGGTGTTTTGGTTAATGTGATGGCACAGTTAGTTGTAATATACCCGTAATATCTGGGTATATTATTGTACTTGCACGAAACACTCTCACTTTTCTACTCTAACAATGTATATAATGGCTATACCAATAACTCCCTGCTAAAGGTCACACCAAAGGGTTGCTTTGTCGAGATAACGGTATTTATTTAAGTTTAACAAATACTTTCACTCTCCGTGCATTACCTTTGAACTCGACGGGATTATCGGATACTTTCCAATATGCGCTTCCCTAATCTGATTTGGTGAAATCAGTCTACCTAGACCATTAATCGCGTCCACAATTTATTTAATTAGTAACACCTTGGGTTGCTAGGTTACTATACGGTTTGGATAACAAACCACTTTAAAATCGAACTGTACTGATCTCGACGCGATCAACAAAATTTAATAAACCTTTGTATACTCTTGAGGATCTCCGCGAGATAATAACTTATTTACCTCAAATATTCTATTGAGAAACTATTAACGAATAGTTTCTCACCGTTCCATCTGAGACTCAAAATGATGATAATAATTAAACTGGATACCCGCTGCTATTTATAAACTAGTGGTACTTTGTTTTGCTTTCTGGAGATTTAAAATGTTCATAAAGAACCTTGGAGTTCTCTTACCCTACCAATTTCCTTTTCAAATAACCCTTACTGATTTGTTAAGGTTCAGTTTTCTACCTAACGTCCTAATATTATTTTCTTATTTACCAACTGCGTTTAAATTTGACCTACTTAAACATGCTGGTAATAAACTAATAAAAATCCTTATTACTATTACTTAACGTAATTTAAATCTCCCTCACACGTACTTGTTATCAAATTACTTTACAAAACGTGATTTACAAAACTTGCTAAATAGAATTTTGAGTAGTTGTTTAATTAAGTGGTAAAACTTTTATTTGTTGATAAAAAAAATGGCGGGACACCCCAATCTGGCGATGGCTCATCATATTTATTAACGGCGACTATAAACCATAGTTGTCCTCATTGCAGTGTGGTGACTTTAGTCCGGCAAAATGTCCTAATATTTACTTTTAATTTGAATTAAAAGGAGATGTTACAATATATAAACCCTTACCTATATTAAATTAATTCTTTACTCTAGCACTATTCAAATATGTAGTAATATATAGGGTGTGCTATTTAAAATAACAAAGTTGAGCCCTATTTCCCGTATAACCGGAAGTTGCGTATAGTTGGGAATATTTTATCTACGTTATTATTTCATCTTATTAACTAATACCTTAGTATTTATCAACTTACCTTGTGCAATTAATTACCTGATATGTATATTTAATAGTTGGCTTACAGCCGTAATTTTGAGTATCGCTTCCTGTCTATATCTAACAAAAGTCAAGAACTTGACACTGCCAAACATAAATGAAAGTTAGAGGTTGATGTATGGTTATGTACAGGATTTAGATTTGTAAAATTTTCGAATTATCACCCAGTAGTGTAATTGGTAAATACATCAACCGCAAAACCTAAAGATACAGGTTTGAATTCCGTCTGGGACCTTACATTTTACATCTTTTAATCACTAACTCGATTTGAAATGATCATTTAGGCTTTGCATAAAAGTCTAGTTATTATTTCATCTTATTAACTAATACTTTAACATTTATCAACTTGCTATGTGCAATTACCTAATATATATATATATATATATATATATATATATATATATATATATTGCATCATTGTAATGCATGAGTGGTGCCATACGAGGATGTATATGCATTTGTAAGTATTATTAAACATGTGACATTTTAATTATTTTATATATTTGTAGCATGACTTTCTTAAATTGTTAATTTGTGAATCGACGAATTGCTAATAAATATAATATAATATATGCCGGTCACTACAAGAATTATTCTACTTTGTCCAATATTACTTTCTGAATTAAATACTGTTCTAGCCGATGTAATATTTCGAACTGAAGATAGACCACATGAATGTTTTAAAAGAGATGGCGATGACCTAATAATGTGTGTTACTATAACTTTACAGGAGGCATTATTGGGTACTACAATTACAGTAAACACATTGGATCACAGAACAATAAGAATACCAATAACAGATATTGTTTCGTAAGTAAGTTTTCACTTCAAAACGAATTTACTTTCAAAAATCTCAAAGTAGACCTTGTTATACAAAAGTTGTGGAAAATGAAGGTATGCCAATATTGGAAAGTTCTGAAGAAAAGGGGAACTTGATAATTCAATTTGAAGTACAGTACCCAACATACCTACCCAAGTCTAGTAAAGAAATGTTTAGCAAAGCTTTTTATTTGACAAAGATTGGTGGAGGTATGCAACATGAAGTTATTAATAAAATGGTACTTGCTGATAAGATATTGAGAGTTGATCCTGACGAACAATTACCACCAATTTAATAAATATAGAAATAAATTATTGTAAAATGATTGTTAATTGTAATATAATTTTATTATGCTTTATAAACTAGAAAAATATGACTTTTAATGAAGGACAACAAAATTTGCTGTAAACTCCTTATTAGATTCTAGATGTGAGATGTGGACAGTGGGAGAAGCGGACAGGAAAAAGGTAGAAAGAAGCCTTCGAAATGTGGTGCTAAAGACGTATGATGAAGATATAATGAACAGACAAAATTACGAACAAAGAGGTTATCGAAATGATAGGGGAAGAAAGAAACATGTGGAAAACAGTAAAAAATAGGAGAGACAGGATGATAGGTTACATACTAAGATATGAGAGAATAGTGCGTAATATATTAGAAGCAGAGAAAAGATAAAGAGAAATAGAGGTAGCCCTAGATTAGACTATTGCACACAATAGTGAAAGATGTAGGTCATGGGAATTTCAGAAAAATGTAGAGGTTAGCTGAGAATAGGAAACAATCCAAACTGTTCCTGTCCGTATTGTGTTTTGAAGGTTCTCTAGAGCTTTTTGGCATTCTATAACTACTACAACTGACTATATCATTAGATAACACCAATTTACTTCTAACAGCTTCCGATTTGAACAATATTTCCACTGAATTAGGCGAAACATGCCAAAGTCTATGATGTCATGTGAGAGAATTTTTGAAGTTGGTTGTTTGTATGTAGGATCCAGACTCAATTGGAACTATTTTCTCTGCAACATTAACTTTCACTTCAGAATTTGGTGTTAATAATCTGTTGTCAGGCATTAGATCTATACTATTTTCATTTTTATCAGAGTTTTTAAAATGAATACAAAATCCCTCATCCACGAGTGCATAAATTGACAATAAATTCCTAAACAAATTCGGAATGTGATACACATTCTCTAAATTAAAACTGTATTTTTTTGCATAGTCTGTATTAATTTCTAATGTCACTTTACCTTTGCCTACCGTGGACATTTGCGTTGTTCCTGCCTTATAGGTATTGATTTGATTTTTTGATCATTCGTCAAACAACTTTTCATCATCATCATCAAGTCTTCGGTCCTAGAACTGGTCGGACGTGTACCCTCATTGTTTCCTAGTCTGAACCCATTTCCCTGAAATTTGCAGAGTCTGCATCTATCACTATTTGTGTGCAAAAGTCTGATCTCCGTCTACCTCTACCTATCTTTTCCTATCTTTGCTTGTAATATATCCCGTACTATTCCCCAGAAATGCCTTAGAATGTATCCTGTCCTTCTATTTCTCCTATTTTTTTCGTTTTCCACAGATATCGTTATTCCTCTACTATTTCAACAACCTATTTGTTATTAACTTTGTTTGTCCATGCTACCATCCTCATACATCTGAAGCACAACATTCCAGAAGGCTTCTATCTCTTTCTGTCTGCTTTTCCTACTGCCCCTTTTTCATAGATGTACTGCGCTGTGCTCCACACTATGGTTTGAACAGTTTTCTTCTTGTATCTATGTTTGTTGTCTTTGAACATAGCTGCTGTTCTTTCTTGTTTCATGCAGTTCGGTCACCTTCTATTGTTTTACATTTATATACCCTACTTCCCCGATATTCAGTTCAACTTTGATCAAAACACAAATGGTGAGTTGCACCAATGCTCAAGACCCAATTATTTTTATGTTGTGGAGTTGTAATAAGCCCTGTTAAACAACTTAAGTGAAAGCTATCTGCCGATTTATTATCAATGTGAGAACTATTACCACCTACAATTACTATATTGTAATTAATATCACTATTTTTGGATTTTGTAGGTTTGTTTTCCAAATTAGCCCTACATTCCCTTTTGAAATGTCATATTTACCACACCTATAAGATTTCGCATTATTAAACCTTTAATATTTAGCTAACAGTTCTTTTTAACTATATTTAAACCAGAATAAATATTTGGTTTAATCGCACCTTCAGCTATCCTTAATCTACCCTCATTTTTCGCATTTAGTCGATTTTCCTCAACAAGTCTTTTACTATTTTAGTCAACGGTTTTGTAGTTGGAATTTGACAAATTGATTGTGCGAGCTGTGTCATATAAGTCACCTAATCCTAAGATCATTACTATGACAACTAATCCATCTGATATTTGTTCATTAAAGCGCAGTAACTCCGTTACTCTTCACAATATTCTGGACACATACACCTCCTTTGATTCATTATCGTTTTCTCTAATACTGAATAAATCCTTATATATATACTCCCTGTATGTTTGTTGTGGTTTGTTTAGCATTCTTCTTAATCTTCTTTGGGAATGAAACCACTCATAGTTTTTAAAATCTATTTTATTTACGTTTCGATCCATGACCTAGGATCGTTGTCAAAATAATAAAAACTTCAAGTTTGACGTTTATGACATAAATTGAAGGTTACTTTGATTTATTGATGTTTGAAATATTTAGTTTGAGTACACCAAGCAAAAATTTTTAAAGTTTAAAAGAATGATTGCCTTCAATTTGTGTTGCGACCTGGGATCGACTTTCCTATGGTAGCCAATACGCTTAACGTGAAATCAGCTGATTAATTTTTATTGGTGAATTTTATATAAATTCAATAATTTGGAAAACATTTTTTAACATGTTTCTATTTATACAATTGAGAGATTTCTGATTTTATGTCTTATTTTACCGAGATTCAGTGAAGGGGGTTAAGCAACCTGTGGCTACCAAGATCCCCCAACATTTATAATTTGCCGAAATAATGGTTTTCTAGTTAATATGCTTATTGTTATGTAATTAGTTATTGTATGTATAAATAGAAATCATGTATGTATGCTGTATTTCATGTTAATATCGCAAGGAAAACCCAGGAAAAACTTGCAATGCTACCTAGATATTGTGGGCATTTGATCTTCATTTGTTATTTCTTTTGTTATTTCTTTTAGTAATGGAATCCATTGTTTACTGAAAGTCACGGATTCGTTTGCAACGCAGTTATTTTTATGTAGGGTTATATAGGCAGCTTCTTTGATTTTGCGTTTTGGTGGTTTTCTTCTTTGTCGATAATTTTGCATCTTCCCATTTTATTTTATGACTGGAGTCCCATGCATGTTGGCAAATCATGGATTTTTCAAATTTTCTATTTTTATATATGATTTATGTTCTCTTAATCGAACTTCAAATGGTCTGGAAGTTTCTCCTATATAAAACTTATTACATTCGCACGGTATTTTGTAGATACAGTTTTTGAATTTTGTATTGCGTTTTTGGGTTTTGTTTTTGTTAATTGTGCTCTTAGTGTATTGTTGGTTCTAAATACTGTTTTAATTCTAAATTTGTTTCCTATTCTTTGAATTTTTCGGAAAATCCTTTTATGTATGGTATTGAGAGCATTTTGTGGTGTGTATCGTTGTTTTTGTTTTCTTTTTCTTTATTTTTAGGGTTTTTATTCATTTCTTTCTCTATTATTCTTTTAGGATATTTGTTTTCTATTAGTGTACATCTGATTAGGTCTTTCTCTTTCTTTAAAATTTCTTCGTTTGATGATATTAATTTTGCTCTATCATACATGGTTTTGATAATTCCTCGTTTGACACATTGTGGGTGGTTTGAATCGAAGTTTAAGTATCTGTTAGTGTGCGTTGGTTTTCTATATACCGATGTATTAATTGTTGTATCGTTTTTGCTAACTAGAATATCTAAAAACGGAAGTTTTCCATGTTGTTCTAATTCATATGTGAATTTAATAGTTGGTTCTATTTCGTTAATTGACTGTATAAAGTTTTAATTAATTCTATATTATGAGGCCAAATAGCATAAACATCATCAACGTATCTCCACCAGATCAATGGTTTCAATTCTTGTGTGAATATCACATCTTTTTCGAATTCCTCCATGAATATATTACTGAAGATTGGGGATAGTGGACTTCCATTGCCATTCCGAAGCTTTGTTTGTAAAATTGATCATTTATTTGAAAATATGTGGTATTTACGCATAAACCAAGTAATTCCATAATCGATGATATACTTAGTTTTGTTCTTTCTTTAAGATTGCCATCTTTTCGAGTTTGTTTTTATAATATTAAGCGTTTTGTTTATAGGGACATTTGTAAAGAGATTTACTACATCAAAGCTTACCATTGTGTGTGTATTTTCAATTTTATGTTTGATAGTTTTTCTAAAAAGTGTTGGTTGTTTTAATGAAAGAATCCGTTTTGCCTGCTAATGGATTTATAATTTTTAGTAGAAATTTTGCTAAATTATGGCATGGTGAATCTATTGAGCTTACGATAGGTCTTAAAGGAATGTCTTTTTTATGAATTTTTGGTAGACCGTAAAAGTGGGGTGGTTTACTGTAATGTGGGACTAGTTTACTTCTTTCTTTGTCTTCGAATTCATTTTAAATTTAAATAGAGTTTTGTATATTTTATTTTCAATTGATTTTGTTGGGTCCGTTTCTAAACTGGTGTAATTCTCAGTGTTCAATAGTTCGTTGACTTTTGTGTTGTAATCGTTTTTATTCATTATTACTGTTGCATTGCCTTTGTCAGCAGGTAGAATTATAATTGAGTTATCGTTTTTTAGATTGCGAATTGCTTTTATTTCGTTATTACTTACATTTGGCTTTATTTTGTGATTCTTTTCTATTTCGATTTTACATCGTATTCTAAATTCGTTTGCTTGATCTTCTTCGAGTTGGTTTGCTGTTTTCTCAATACAGCTAATTATTTCAAAGGTTGGTATTGATTTTGGTGTTACTGAAAAGTTAAGGCCTTTTGAAAGAATTGATTTTTCTGTGTCGTTAATGGTTCTGTTTGATAAATTTATCACGGTGTTTAGCATGGTGTTCCTGTTTTCTAACGTTTTAGTTTGTGTGTTATTTTTCTCTATAAATAGGTTATTAAATTTCTTTATGTGAATTTCTTTTTGTTTGGAAAATACTGATTCGTAGTAGGTTTTTGCACTAACGAGAATTTTATCAAAATCATATTTTGTTACCTTTATTCGTATGAAATTTATAATGCCCTCAATATCTTGTTTTAACTTATAAATAATGTGTCGGTAGTTTTGTAGTCTTTCCTCCATCATACTGTAACTAGCTTTTTCGAGAATCCTTGATAGTTTATTGCTTGTCTTTCCAAATTTGATTCTAAATCCTTTTGGTATTATTTCGTTGTTTCTGCACTTTATTAGGAATGTGAGTGAATTTTTGGAATGCGATAGCTTTAGGTTTAGATTGTCCAACTATCTAAAACAAATACAAATTTCAGGCCTATACCTGACTTGTAAATACTCCCTGTATGTTTGTTGTGGTTTATTTAGCATTATTCTTAATCTTCTTTAATGAAACCACTCATAGTTTTGTAAAATCTGATTTTATTTACGTTTTGATCCATGACCTAGGATGTTGTCAAAGATAATCAAAAACTTTCATAGTTTGCGAATATTATGGACAGTTAAATTGATAGCGTTACTTGTGATTTATTGATGTATATGAAATATTTATGTATTTATATGTAACTACCAAGGCAAAACATTTTTAAAGCTTTAATAGAATTGATTTGCTTCATTTGTATTGCTTTGATTTCCTGTGGAATCGACTTTCCTACTGTAGTCCAATCTGAACGTGATAATGAGGTCTATTAATTCTTTATTGGTTTGAATTTTTATAAATTCAATAATTTGATTAACATTTATTAACGGATGTCCTTCTATTTATCATATTGAAATTTCTGATTTATTATGATTTATTTTTAATCGAGACTTCATGAAGGTTAAGTAACTTGGCTACCAAGTATTCATACATTTATAATTTGAGATACATGAAGTTTTGTTTTCTAGTTAATATGCTTCATTGTTATGTAATGTATTGTATGTATAAATAGTAATATCTATGTATTATGACTTATTTCATTTAATATTCAAGGATCAAACCCATGTGAAAATTAGCAATGCATACACTAGATATTGTTGGGCATTTGATCTTCATTTGATTATATTCTATTTGTCTATATTCTTTTAGATAATGTGAATCCATTGTTTCATCTGAATTAGTCACGGATTCGTTTTAGAATCTCGTGTATTATTTTTATTATGGTATATAATCAAGGTACAGCTTACTTTGATTTATGCTTATTGGTGGTTTTCTAATCTGAATTATCATAACTTTTCAGTCATTCACATAACAATATTTAATGACTGGAGCCATGCATTGGCAAATCATGGATTTTCAAATTTTCTATTTTCTATAAATGATTAATTTCTTAATCGAACTTCAAATGGTCTGGAAGTTTCTCTATATAAAACTTATTACATTACACGGTATTTTGTAGATACAGTTTTTGAATTTTGTATTGCGTTTTTGGAAGTTTTTTTTGTACGATTTTGCATCTTCATGTCATTGTTGGCTGTCATACTGTTTCTCAACATGTTGTTTCTATTTCTTTGATTTTGTCTTTCGAATCGCAACTGTGTATGAGCATGGTCTGATAGTCGTTGTTATTGTTCATTCGGTTTTTTGATCGTTAGGTTTTCATTCAGTTTTTTCTCATTATTCTGTTAGATTTTGCTATTATGTACATCATTAGGTCTTTCAACATCATCAGATTCATCCAGATCATGGTTTTGTGAATATCACATCTTTTTTTCAAAAGATGTGATATTCACACAAGAATTGGAAACCATTGATCTGGTGGAGATACGTTGATGATGTTTATGCTATTTGGCCTCATAATATAGAATTAATTAAAAACTTTATACAGTCAATTAACGAAATAGAACCAACTATTAAATTCACATATGAATTAGAACAACATGGAAAACTTCCGTTTTAGATATTCTAGTTAGCAAAAACGATACAACAATTAATACATCGGTATATAGAAACCAACGCACACTAACAGATACTTAAACTTGATTCAAACCACCCACAATGTGTCAAACGAGGAATTATCAAAACCATGTATGATAGAGCAAAATTAATATCATCAAACGAAGAAATTTTAAAGAAAGAGAAAGACCTAATCAGATGTACACTAATAGAAAACAAATATCCTAAAAGAATAATAGAGAAAGAAATGAATAAAACCCTAAAAATAAAGAAAAGAAAACAAAAACAACGATACACACCACAAAATGCTCTCAATACCATACATAAAAGGATTTTCCGAAAAAATTCAAAGAATAGGAAACAAATTTAGAATTAAAACAGTATTTAGAACCAACAATACACTAAGAGCACAATTAATACAAAAACAAAACCCAAAACGCAATACAAAATTCAAAAAACTGTATCTACAAAATACCGTGTAATGTAATAAGTTTTATATAGGAGAAACTTCCAGACCATTTGAAGTTCGATTAAGAGAACATAAATCATATATAAAAATAGAAAATTTGAAAATCCATGATTTGCCAACATGCATGGGACTCCAGTCATAAAATAAAATGGGAAGATGCAAAATTATCGACAAAGAAGAAAACCACCAAAAACGCAAAATCAAAGAAGCTGCCTATATAACCCTTACATAAAATAACTGCGTTGCAAACGAATCCGTGACTTTCAGTAAACAATGGATTCCATTACTAAAAGAAATAACAAAAGAAATAACAAATGAAGATCAAATGCCCACAATATCTAGGTAGCATTGCAAGTTTTTCCTGGGTTTTCCTTTATATTAACATGAAATACAGCATACATACATGATTTCTATTTATACATACAATAACTAATTACATAACAATAAGCATATTAACTAGAAAACCATTATTTCGGCAAATTATAAATGTTGGGGATCTTGGTAGCCACAGGTTGCTTAACCCCTTCACTGAATCTCGGTAAAATAAGACATAAAATCAGAAATCTCTCAATTGTATAAATAGAAACATGTTAAAAATGTTTTCCAAATTATTGAATTTATATAAAATTCACCAATAAAATTAATCAGTTGATTTCACGTTAAGCGATTGGCTACCATAGGAAAGTCGATCCCAGGTCGCAACACAAATTGAAGGCAATCATTCTTTAAACTTTAAAAATTTTTGCTTGGTGTACTCAAACCAAATATTTCAAACATCAATAAATCAAAGTAACCTTCAATTTATGTCATAAACGTCAAACTTGAAGTTTTTATTATTTTGACAACGATCCTAGGTCATGGATCGAAACGTAAATAAAATAGATTTTAAAAACTATGAGTGGTTTCATTCCCAAAGAAGATTAAGAAAAATCCTATATTAAAGCAAGTCGCAATAATGATGATGGTTCAAATTCGTTTTGTAGAATTAGCCAGGCATCATATGGATCATCTATATTAAGTAAAAGCGATCGATTTTCTTCCTTCAGTGCTAAGTAAACTGTACTAAGTGCATGTCCTCTTCTAACCTCAAAACCATCCTTTTCTTTTTGAGTTACAGGGTCCATCAATGCAGGCTGCTTGTTTTCTATGGATCTGAACAGACCTCGGACCCGCAGCAACATGCTACAATTAACTTTCCAACTCGTATAATTCAAGGTATTTAATTTAAATGTGGCTCCTAGGTTACAGTCAAGGAGCATTACATTATTATTACAACAGCCAAGTTGAATATTTCGTCGTTCTGCAGGTGCATCTCGCCAAAACTGAACATAATTTTCTGTTATGTGTTATAGTACAAATCATTCTATGCTACCACTTGCGATTAACAACAATTCATTTATATATTTAATAACAAATACAAAATTAACCACATTTAATTATAGTACAAAATGACGTGTCTATTTACAGCACATTAAAAGAGACGTCAACATATTATCTTCAAGATGACAAAAACAAGTTATGACATCACAATGAACGTATTCTTGCTATATTTAAATTAATTATGAGGAGAATATTAAGTAAAATTCCATGCATGACCACAATAAATGTATGTACCTTGCTCCTGCAATGGCAGGGACCCATCTATCTCGAATCCCAGCACCTCAGCTCCAGAATCCAAGCAGGATTTACAACACTTAATATTTGTTTTTATTATTGTTCATGTGCAATTGCACATTTTTTATAACATTATTAATGTTCATCTTATCTTCATTTTTTTATATATCATCTTTAGCTTTATATGCATTGGTGACTGGATTTATTTGTATTTGGTAACTCCATACACTTTTTTGTAACTTGGAAATGCAGGGTCTGCACTTCTTGAACCACGGAGTAATGTGAAAAATAAAAGTCTCTTGTTACTACCTTGTGTAACAATCAAAAAGTAATTTATCTTTGTTAAATAATTAAACTTAGAACCTTGTAGTTATTACACTTCAAGTTAGAAACGAAACCCTAGTTTGCACATGCATTTGATGCCTTTCGAGATATTACATACGTTGGTTGGTTAAGAGGTCAATCCATATATAATCAACCAATTGAATTTGAAAAGGTCGCAGACAAAATTTATTAATTTTTTTAACTCGTTTGTACTACATTCAGAGAGTTGAAAATGGCTATTCATTAATTTTTTAGAAATTCTTTTTTTTTTAGAAATCATTTTACATTTTACAGAGGTTTGCGTTAAACTTGGTAGAGTCTTTGTCTTTAAAGATACCAAGTTCAAACAAAAACTATATTAGAGAATAGAAAATGTACAAAAAATTTATGCCCAGTGGATATTTAGATCTATATTTTATAAATAAACAAAAAAATAGGTAAATGCTAAAGATTTCAAAATAAACAAGTTGAAAATGCAAGGCATTGTCGCAACGAACTTCCAAATGTAGACTTACTTTAAAACAATTTATGTATCGCACATTAATTTTGGACCTATTTGAAATTTTTGATAAAAATTAATTCCGGGGGGGGGTCGGGTATCCGTGGTCAGATTTTGTGGGGGTACCATATTTCGACTCAGCTATGTTAGGGGAGTACAAATATGTATCGCACATTAATTTTTGACCTATTTGAAATTTTTGATAAAAATTAATTCCCGGGGGGGGGTCGGGTATCCGTGGTCAGATTTTGTGGGGGGTACCATATTTCGACTCAGCTATGTTAGGGGAGTCCAAATATGTATCGCACATTAATTTTGGACCTATTTGAATTTTTTTTCCCGACGGAATATCGCGGGGGCACGGCGCCCCCGTGGCCCGATTTTAACTGACATCAAAACTTAAGCTCTGGACACCGAGCTGAATCGATTGATGTATCACACATTGATGTCCGACCATTAGAAAGGCCTCGGACGGACGGACAGACGGACGACAAATCGATTTCATAAACGAACGAAGTTCGTTGCAAATCTTCGCCTTTGAATTTAGAAATTTGAAAGAAAAAACTAAGGCTGACTTTCTTTTTTTCTGAGCAAAGTCTTCAGAGTATACAGCTTCTCAAAAAAGGTTCAAGGCTGAGGTTCATATCCTTTTTTCTTAACAGGTCTTCAAATATTGTGATTTGTGTAAAATCAACCTGAAATATCTCGGAAGGGACACGCTTGAAAAGTCCAAAATTCTCACAGAAGATTCTTTAATTGTGTTGTAGCTTAAAATTTCATAACTGAGGAGACGATTAGTTTTAAAAATACTAAAATTTCAAGAAGTACTATGAAGTGTAGCTATTGAAGCAATTAAATATATTTTATATTGTTTGTGAGGATAATCAAGTAGCTACTGTACAACTATCAATCAATGGGATCAGGTCTGAACCTGTAGACTTTCCACCAGACAATTATGAGTCATTTCAATCGTTGTGCAATCAACTGCTGTGAAGTTACCTTGTTAAATTTAATGTTTGGATTTTGTGAGAATGTGCGATTTTTTATTATTATGAAGTGCTCTGTAGGATTGGCAATTGGTGAGTTGTGTCATAAACTTGATTACCAGCCATTTTCTACAGAAATATATAAAATAAGCGATTTGAGTAAGAATGAACAGTTACTATTGGAACTTAGACTATCAAGTAAATTAGAAACTATTTGTAACTAGCATAAGATAAATTTCCCTAATAAGTACTATCATATATTTGGAAGAAGCTATAGTGATCAAAAGAAGATAAAGTGATAAAGGCTAATAAATTAAACTACAGAAATATAATACTCGCTATTATATTTTAAGATACTACTACATTTATTGTTTGTTTGTGACAGATCTTGTTTTATTTGTTAATTTTAAATAAAAATACCCTAATCATAAAATTGGTAGACCCACTTTTTACTTCTTAAGGCTGATGTGGTGTGTATTACCAGGATGAACTGGTACACACAATGTATGTGTTTGTTAATATCATCAGAATGTGAAACTTATAGTTACAGGAGCAAAACTTAACACAAATTACAAAAACTTCTGCATGCTCGATAATTGTCAGTTTTGTCTTAAAAAAATTTCTTCTTCAACTTTTAAGTACTGAAACTGACGATCTTCGTGATGGGTTAGTACTGATCGAGCAGAGCTAATTACTTGGGTTATTCCTATTGATGATTTTTTGAAGAATTAGTTGAAAAGCTTTTAACATTAAAAAAACATCATTTCATTTTAAAAGTCTAAGCAAAATACTTGAAAAAAATCGAGGAAAATTTATCAAAAGATATTTGTATAACCCTACATGATTTTGCTGAGAACTTCATATTTGTCATACAAGATGAAATTCAAAGTTTCCATTGGACCACTCCACAGGCAACCCAACATCCCTAGGTGTTTTATTAAAAAAAGATAAACACAAGATTTACTGTAAGAGCATGTTATAAATGAACTTGAATCACAATACTGCTACTGCACGCACTTTTCAGAAATACTTCGTTGAAGAAATTAAAAAAGTAGCACCAGAAATAAAAAAAAAATCTATTTTAATGATGATGCCAGAAGCCTATATAAAAACAAAAAAAATTTTAGTAACATTTGCCACCACAAGACTGATTTTGATCTTAAAGCCGAGTGGAACCTCTTTGCTTCCTCACCTAGGAAGGACACTCGTGATGGAATTGGTGGTTTCACAAAAAGAGCTGTCACCAAGGATAGCTTGCAGCGATCATATAGCAATCAAATCTTTAACAGTTGAAAAAATTGTTACGTGTGAAATGGGCATGAAGATATTAAATTTTAACATATCCTGAAGGGGGGATCCCATAACCATATAAGGGAGCATCGGCTAACTGCAGTGTTGCAAGAGTCGCTTAAATACAAAAATTGTGTTAAATTCATACTTATCCCTGAAAAAATTTTCTGTCAAAATCGAGGAGCGTCAAACCACCGGTCCCAGCAATTTTTTTGATGTTATCTCTATGTGGAAGACGGTTTTTCTAAATGTCTTTTGCTTCAGTATCCTAAATTTTGTAACCTTACATCATGCCTTTCTTGAAACTACCTTAAAATTACATTAATTCTTTGATCATATTTAAATAAAATACTACTTCCAAATAAGATGCTATCACTGGGGTAGCTCGATATAATTAACAATTAGCTGACTTAACCTATTTCCTAAATAAATTGAAATAAAATTCAACCTAAACTTAGACTCTATTAACATAAAATAATTTCCATATAAAGTTACAAATATATTTTCCTAAAACCAAATTATTAACCTCAAATCTGGCCTAAAAGAAAAATTCTAAAAAGACTATAAATCTAAGCCATTGACAAAACTATGTACCACTCCGCATTTTTCTGATTCTAATATTACATTAAATAATAAAATCGAAGATTGATGCAGCCGAAATTTACTTTTATTTTAAGTAAATAAGTTACATCATTTATAGCATTATCTTTGAGAATTGGACCACGTTTTCAACACATTAATTTGTAACTGGTATATTCATTCTGAAATCAAACAAATTTAAAATTAATATCGTCAGATGAAGCTTTTATATACAGGGTGTCCCAAATTGAGTAGGATAGCATGGGTATCTTTCTTATTATTAATGATAGAGATTTGCTTAAATGGGCAAAGTTGTGTCATTTGGATAGCTTATTTAAATTCCGCATAGATACATTCGAAATTCCAAACGGTTTAGAAATTATTTAAAAAAAACTGAAAACTGCCAATTTCTTCAAAGTCGAATATTTTTGTTATAATAAAAGATACGAAAAAATGTTTCTTATAAAAGTTACTTAGTTCAATTGTGTGCACTTAAAAGTGATATTAAAATTAAATTCAAGATGGCGGTTATCGAGATATTAGCATCAACTTTGATATTTTAAATGGACGCCATATTGGATTTTTAGATGGTTAGATAGCATATTTTTTTCTCTTTTCAACGATGTATCACAACATATGTTTAAATGAAAAAATTTACTGAAAATAATAATTTAAATTTTTTATCAAGTAGGCATCATCAGATTTCTCTTAAACAAATGAAATTATAACAAACTGTCATGTTGAATTAGTGTATCTGTTGTACTAATAATTGGCATTTGTGTATTCTCTTTCCCAGTTATAAGTTGTGATATACTTATTCTATAAAATATTCAAATGGCAAATTTTTCAACAAGCGAACAATAACATATGTTTTGTACATACATAAAATGTAATAAGAACAGTCGCCTTGCTGCCGAAACATACTTAACAAACTTTCCCGAAAAAAGACAGCCAAACATTAAAATCTTTCAAAGATTGGACACAAACATGCAGCAGTATGGATGTTTAAAAAAACCTACTCGAAACATAAATGAAGACATTGCAGATGAGGTGTTGACACACTAGCCTGTGTGGAAGCTAATCCAAACATTTCAACACGGGAAATAGAAACCCAAGTAAACGTATCCAAGTCTCAAGCATCAAGAATTTTAAAAAAGCATAAATATCACCCTTACAGATTTCAGATTGCTCAAAACTTACAACCAGATAAACATTTTGCAGATGGTTTATCAATCAAGTTAGGGAGAATCATGATTTTATCAATCGCGTTTTGTGGACCGATGAGTGTTATTTTTCTAACTGTGGAATATTTAATCGTCATAATGAACACTATTGGGCACAGGAAAACCCACGCATAACAGTTCCACGCCGCAATCAAATTCGATTTGGATGTAATGTCTTTTGTGGTATATTGGGAAACCGTTTACTTATGGCCAGTTGCACCAGTTCCGCTTAAAAGTTAAACAACGCTTAATTATTTAAGTGCGTTGCACCATACTTTCAAGGTCGCTTAAAATGACAGATTTGGAGTTTAACTTAAGCGTCACAATAAGTACCGCTTACGTGTTTGTTTGCCAACTCCAAGGTATACTTGGTCAACAAGAACCAAACTTCATGTTAAAGGAATCTTCTAGACAGAATAGGCATCTATATAAGATAAGAAATGAATTTTGGAATTGAATTTGATGATGATGAAGAGAATTGGTATATTTTTCAATTTATTCAGCACGGTATACCAAGACAGATATACCAAAGAAATAGTTATTTTGATAGTTTGGATGAGGTAGCTTTCAGGCGACGTTTCAGACTGTCAAGAAACTGCACACTATATGTTTTAAGACTGATTGAACATCGTTTAGAATACCCATATGATAAGTAAGTACAGAAAATATAATTTGAAGTATGTAATAAAAAGTTTGTTTTAGTAACAATTGTGTTTCACCCATAAACCAGCTGTTGACATGTTTATGGTTTTATTCTACTGGTGGCCACCTACAGTCAATAGCCGATTTCATGAATATGCATATATCGACAGCTTGTCGAATAGTGCACCGAGTCTCTGAAGCACTTGCTGAACTGTACCCACGGTATATTCGAATGCCACAAAGTGATAGGGAAATTCAAATTAGCCAGCAACAATTTTTTAATATTGCAGGTTTTCCTAGAGTAATTGGCGATATTGATTGTACATATTAGAATCCAGTCTCCAGGTATGTACTTTAAATATAATCGTGACCTGATTAATTCCTTTTAGTTTCCAGGTGGTAATGACGGTGAGATTTTCAGAAACCGTAAATCATATTTTTCTATTAATATTCAAGTAATTTGTAATTCATCGTTAAATATTTTAAATGTTGTTGCTAGATGGCCAGGGTCTACACACGATGCAACTGTGTTTAATCATAGTATAGTACGAGCCCATTTTGACAATAACCTGTATCAGAATTGTCTGTTATTAGGTAGTTATTAGTTTATTATTATGCACATGAAACATTTGTAACTAAAGATTAAATTTCGATTTAGGTGATAGTGGTTACCCCTGCCAGAGATAACTTTTTACCCCTTTTCTTAATCCCCAAACTGCTGGAGAACTATTATATAATGAGGCCCATATTAGAACACGAAATGCAATCGAAAGATGTTTTGGGGTTCTAAAAAGACGATTTCCCATCCTGGCATATGGTTCGAGATTGGCATTACAAAACACACTAACGGTAATTGTCGCAACATGTGTCTTGCACAATGCAGCAATACAAATGAATGATTTAATGCCGCCACCACTGCCTGAAGAAATAGACAATCATGTTTTGGAACGTTTAATCCAGGCTGGTCAAATACCTAATGTATACGTTGAAAATGATCAACCTGCTGGAGCTGGGGCATTATTGAGAAGGCAGTTTGTGCAACAATATTTTGCTCAATTATAATTCAATAATCTCACTTTGTTAATTTATATTATTGATATTATAAGAATAATGTATTTTAAAAGTCCAGTGAACATATAAAAACAGTAATGTAATAAAAAAAAAATTTATACAACTATTTGTATTATAATGAAATTAAGCATACTTATATAAAAGTTAAATTAAAAGCAAATTACAAATTTTGCAACTTTTTCAACTGTGCTTTTTTAATTTCATAATCCAATTGTAGACATTTTTTTTGTAATTCATGCAATTCCTGCATGTTATGCTTTCTAAGCATATATTCTTCTTCTTCCCGACTATATTTGTCCAACTGATTCTTAAGGTCGTTCTTTATCATTGCTAGTTGAATACTAGCAATTTCTTGTTTCGTCTCGGTTAGGTCCTCAAATTTCCTTGCAACTGAAGCAGTTGAACTGTTGGCTGGCCTACGGCGGGTAACCCAAGGATCATTAGCCTGAACTGGAAGTTTATCCTTTTTGGTTGGAATTCCTTCCGTATCAGGCAATTCTATGGTAGCAATATTTTTAGTTTTTTGTGTATTGGTGTTTGCAAATTACTTGGTTTGTGATGCTGCCAATTTTCTTCTTCGTTCTACAAAAATTCAAGTTATGTAATTTATATTAAAACTATACAAGATTCAAGAAATTACCTCGCTAGCTACAACTTCAAAAACAATATCTTCATTATCTGGCAATCTTATATTATCTGGAATATTGATCATAGAACTATCAGAATGTAATGCACGATCCCCATCAAATCGATTAACTATTCCATAAGCGCTTTTTTCATTAATTATGGACATTGTTAAATCAAAAGTGGAATCTGTTGATAAATCTGTGCTCGTACAGGGTCCACCTCCAGTTTTATATAAGCTGAGTCGCTCATCTGCTGCCCTTTTTCTAACTATTTTTTTTTGATTTTCATAAAACTTTTTTAAATTATCAATAGATCGATTTGTAAAATTAGGGCAAACAGAGTTAAATTCCTTATGAATTTTAGCCCAAGCATTTTCCTTTTCCCTCCAAGTCACTGTGTCGGTCTTTTTATTTTCCAAAATGTGCTTATAGCTTTTGATAATATTAAGTAATAAAACTTTCTCCTCGTTGGTAAAATTTGCTGCTCTTTGTCGTTTTGTTTCCATTATGAATGCAAATTTATTAATTATTGGTTTATCACAATACTGAATTAGCTAAATACTTAAAAACACACTGAAAAAACAACATACACTAACCCCTCAAGTATCACTTAAACAACTGACACCCATTTTTAGTTCAAACGTCTTAGTGATATTGTAAATACCAACATAAATTGATCGCTTTAGTAAGCTGTACGTGGTGCAACGCCAAGTAACTATAAGCGGAACTTAATGTTAAGCGAAGCTTAGAAAAGCCAGGCATTTAAGCGGAACTGGTGCAATCGAGGCTTAGTCCTATAATATTCGATGGAACCTTAACCTCTCAACGTTATTTGGAAATGCTTCAAACATCTTTAAAATATTAATTAGACGACCTACCTTTGGCACAAAATAATCAAATTTGGTATCAACAAGATGGCGCACCTCCACACAACGCTAGAGATGTTATCACCTACTTAAGTAACCGTTTTGATGGCAGGGTAATCACGACCAACACCTGTAAAATGGGCGCCTAGATCAGCAGATTTAACACCCCTAGATTTTTATTTATGGGGCACTTTAAAAGATAATGTATATGGAAGTAATTTGCAGTACAATAATGTAGATGAACTACGGGAAGCGTTTATGCAGGCAATAAACGGTCTTAATGGGAATACATTACGACGCGTAACAAAAAGTGTTCTAAAACGTTGCCGATTGTGTTTAAATAATAACGGTCAACATTTTGAACAATTGCTATGATTTATTAGTTGGTGTTTAATGTTATTCTAATGTTTTTTTTTCGTTTAATTTGTTTTAAAACTGATTTGTGTTGATGCCTACTTGATAAAAAATTTAAATTATTATTTTCAGTAAATTTTTTCATTTAAACATATGTTCGTTGAAAAGAGAAAAAAATATGCTATCTAACTATCTAAAAATCCAATATAGCATCCATTTAAAATATGAAAGTTGATGCTAATATCTCGATAACTGCCATCTTGAATTTAATTTTAATATCACTCCTAAGTGCACACAATTGAACTAAGTAACTTTTATAAGAAACATTTTTTCGTATCTTTTTAAATAATTTCTAAACCGTTTGGAATTTCGAATGTATCTATGCGGAATTTAAATAAGCTATCCAAATGACACAACTTTGCTCATTTAAGCAGATCTCTATCATTAATAATAAGAAAGATACCCATGCTATCCTACTCAATTTGGGACACCCTGTATAAAAGAAAAAAAGCGAAACGTCACGTAAATCTATGTTTTTATATCATATAACAATATTTTTATTTATTTAAAATAAAAACAAATTTTAGTGCAGAAATCTTCGATTTTATTATTAACTAGAAACCAGCCATAAAACTTTACAATTACATTAAATGACATTTATAAATCCCAATTGGTGGAAATATGTTTAATAACAACACCAAAGATAGTTACATACCTTTCCAAAATACTTTCATATGAATACCTACATATTCCTTAATATTTTAAACTAATAATATTATGCTTAATTTTAATCACCACCCGTTCCGTCAGTGTATCATTAATCAATAAAAAAATAATCACTGTTACGTTCAATTAATGTCGTACATCATAAAATACCATGTTTACGTCCAAAATCACATATAGATTATGATCATAAACAAGCCTATAATATTACTTACACTTTAATTCACCCATTATAAGGTTAAGAATGTCCAGACCACGCTAGCTTTCCAATTTTTTAACATCCTTTGAACGACAGCTACCATTTACCTAACACAACCCAATATTCCAAATTAATAATGAGGTAAACTATCCAAATTCCCCCTCTAACTGGTCACAAAGATAATTCCACCCTCAGGTGCATTGAAAACACCTCACCCATGCAAGCAAAGTTTTATCATATGCCGCATTTCTGTCCCCATCAGGAACATCCATCTTTATTTTTCCTTGAAGCTGCATTCCATTCAACTTTCTACAATTCACTCACCTTAGTACATTTTTACATTCTAAATTAATTTCGCTTAGTTTTACTTTCCAAACTTATAACTTGTTCTCATACTTCTCACCTCACCTTTCATCTCACACTCATTCCGGTCAGCATCCTCGTATACCAACATACTTGACGTTTTCATGTTACCGATCCATGATTAATTGATTTCATTTCTTTCTCTACACGTCCAACAAATCTAATTTACTCCCGGTGTAAATCATATTAATTACGGTCAGAATCTGGTTATACAATGCATCGAGTTTAATCTATGGTTACTACAAAAATTCTCATGCAACAGTCTATTACAATGTATTTATCTATGGAAACTGTATATGCAGTGTTTGTCACATTGCCACTTCTGCTATTTTATGTCATCGTCCTAAATTCTTACTATATAATGTATTTAAAGACTAATGTCGAACCTTGTTATCTGAATTATTTCTATAGAAACAAGATTTGAAAATAATGTTTAATTAAGAATAAATATTTATGAAATCTATTATACTGGCACATCCATATATTTTGGTGGTTTGCCCATTCAAAATTCTCCTACCTCTTAGCACAACGTGACACGTTACAAAATTTGTCTTGATAATGTACCAGGTATACATTTTAATTATTTGTTACTACTATTATTATTATTATTAGCCAACCAACAGAAACTAACTCTAGTTACAGACGTGGCTTAAAATCAAAATGAACATCAGAGGTTTCACAAATACCTTGCCACAATCCTTAATTAGAAATGAGGGAATTAGGTCATCACCAGATGTATATTGCGTTTTCAATTTATTGATTGCATTTAATAAATACATCTTCTGTTACATTGGGAAAATTTATTATGAGTAGATTACTAAAAAAAGAATCAGTTAGAATTGAGTCCCGTGAGCCATTTCCCTGGTAAATTCTACTAAAATGAACTCTGAATGCATCTACTACTGTATGTAAACCCTTATAGCAGTTTCCATTATTATACATCTTTTGTGGAATTCTGCTAATAATGTGTTTTATTTGTATAAAAGACCACAATTATTTAGTGTCACATTTTAGTGCAATTTCCACTTTGAAAGTAGTTTTTGTCGTCTATATTAATTTCAATTTTTGTTTGTTTACGTAGCTCCATGTAAGTATCAAACACTATTTTGGAGAATATATATTACATGTATGGCAAAAAATTCTTTTTATAAAACATATAAAATATAAATGAATGACACGATAGAGAAACTGAATGAGTTCGTGTACCTCGGTAGAAAGTTTTTGAGTAATGGCAAGCTGGATGGTAAAATAGAAAGGAGGGCAAATGCTGGAAGAAAAGTGTCTGGAAGTATGTGAGCAGTGAACAGGAATGAAGGATTGAGTACACCAGTGCGTTTATGCCAACTGTTCTGTATGGAAGCGAAACTTGGGTCTGGCAGAAGAAACATGTTAGTCGTATAAATGCTGCAAGAATGATGTTCCTAAATGTGTGTGCGAAAAAATGTTGCCAAACGAATGGATCTGAGCAGAGTGTGGGATGCAAGTGATCCTTAAGGAGTTAAGCAAACAAAGTACGCTTAGATGGTTTGGACATATGGAAAGAATGGACGAGGATAGACTTACCAAATGTATATATGCAAGCAAGATGACTGGTAGA
The DNA here is from genome assembly GCA_036346225.1 of Platerodrilus igneus. Taxonomy (NCBI): domain Eukaryota; kingdom Metazoa; phylum Arthropoda; class Insecta; order Coleoptera; family Lycidae; genus Platerodrilus; species Platerodrilus igneus. Next base: position 11,883,970 of record JARFIW010000003.1, read on the forward strand.
GCTGCAAGCGGCAGACCCCATAAAAGATGGTTGGATGTAGTAGAGAAGGTTCTGAAAGAACGGCAGGTGAGAAGTATGAGGAATAGAAGACCATGCCAAAAGCAATGCATGAATGTTACAGAGGCAAACGATGTATGTAGGGATGATGTGAAGAAAGATTGTGAATGGTACTGGTAGTAAAAGTAATGTAGTGGTCTAGAGTTATACCGTGCATCCTCCTGTTTTATTGTACTCCACGCTGCTCGAGTATGATTCTTGGCATTTATTAGTCTGTTCCCATAAACTTTTTTTGAATAACTAATGTCATCTTTGTGGTACTTTAATAGTAATTTATAGCAATTAGCTAGTTGTTGATTTCCCGACGTTTTGACGGCAGTATTTAATTCTCTTAGGTATTTTGAGCGATTTCGTATTTCAGTAGTAACCCAAAGGTTACTCTTAGTTAAGCTACTGTTTTTTCTAGTAATTAACGGAAAAGCTGTATCAATATATTGCCAAATTTTATTCAAGAAAATACAGAACATTATTTATATCGATTGAATTAGAATAAAGTAGACTCTAGTCTACGGCACTTAGAATCCATCTAAATACCTTTAACTTATCACGATTTTGTGAAGTTTCTACTTAATAAACTGATGTTACTAATTGGGTTTGGTTCAATTTGATAAGAAACTAATTGCACATAATGATCCGAGATGTTAGACAAAATCATCTTGCAAAAGATTCTATTAATAGGTACATTAGTAAAAAATATTATCTATGACGGTGTTTGTAGTAATGTCTGATCTATGTTGTACTCTCGTGTAGCCATTAAAACATTTAACTAGGCCATAACAACCAAATAAAGTCACAATTTGAATAGCATAATTATCTTGTACAGCTTCATCAAAGTTTACATTGAAATCGCCATACACAAAGAGTGGGTGATTATTAATCTTGATAGAGCTTAACAGCCCTCAAGATTCTTTACGAAAATTCTGAAATTTTTAGGGTCAGGAATTGTATATAAACAGGTTACAATATAAATTTTGTTTTTAATTATTATTTTGGTAGAGGCACATTCAAATTGCTTTTCTAAGGAATTAGGAGTTTTACCAATTTCCTGGAAGCTAATTTTCATATTTACAAAAATAGCAATACCACCACGTTTTTGTTCAGAACGACAGAACCAACTGACCAGCGTATAGTTAGCAAGAGCTATAGCAAGTAACTCCTCCTCTAGACAAAAAATTTCTGTCAAGCATACAACATCTGGGTCTTGTAATGACCCCAAAATAATTGATAATTGGTCTGTTTTAAAGCAACTACGTAAACTTCCTACATTTAGGTGACATACTTTAAAATATTCATGTATAGTATACTTTACTTGATACTTATAATATGACAGGATTTTAACTTAATTTATGTATTAGCAGTCTGTCAGTTAATATAAGAAAAATAGAGATTATGTCGCTACGACCTTTATTAGAATTTATTTCATTGTTAAATGTGGATAAGTTGAAATCACCTAGGATTATTATATTTTTAAAATTTATTATTTCTTCTTCGAGTTGGTTAAACAAGATTTCATAGGTTATTACTGGTGTGTTAGGAGGTATATAGATTACTGACATGAACTTTGATGTTATTTAATTTGCTTTTAGCTCTGACGTCAATTGAAGGGCATCTGTGCTTGAATTGGTCAGTATTGATTTGAATGAATTGTATATTATTTTTGATACCTATAAACACCCCCAACCCTCTCCTCTGGTTGTATTTAAGGCAGTGTAGTTTCTGTTGGCATGTTAAACAATACACAACTCAGGCAAGATACCGTTTGTTAACACTGCTGTGCATAGTCAAACTTCAGTAATACAAATAATGTCATATTCCCGATCGCTAAACGTTACAAAGAAATTTAAAAGCTTTGTATTAAGACCCCATAACGTTTTGGTAGTATATAAATAGTTCCTCATGCCTAGCAATTACTATGGCTTCAGATGTTTGAGTGGTGCAAACAAAAAATTTGAATCACTTGTGTTTTTTAAATTCGTTACTAAAGTTCTAATAGTGTGTCGTTTGCCTTCAAGAGGTAACTCAACCTTAGTTTGACTGTTTGGTGTAATAGTAGAGGATTTAAGATTAACATTAATATCCTGGCCTATCATCTTCTGATAGTTAGCTAGCATTTAATAAGTTTGTAGTATGTGAGCATGCACCTATCCGTAATGTTGGCTGCACAGATCCAAGAATGTATTCTATTTGCCAATAATCTTTTACCAGATTTGCGAATGTGCGACTCATTCCTAGTGAAATTTGATACCGAGAAGAGAGCGCTGGAATCCATGGTCATATCACGTTTTATGAAAACAGAGGCTAAAAGTTATGCTTAAATACTATATTGTTAAAATCTAAGGCACTATGCCAAAATGGGCTTAATGTTATAATTATATTGAGCGTGTGTTTTTGTTCTTATCAGTAGATTTTTTTTTGAAGTGCATTATTACTTCCAGTAAGTATGATGACAGTCAGCACTATTGATTATTTTTGGTGAAACTTTTAATATCAGCTACAATATCTTCAAAGAGCGTGTTTGGTTTGTTATTAGCACAAGTCTCATACTTGTGGGTGTCAAATAATCTGTGTAAAAATAATCTGCAATCACGACCTTGACTGTCACTTAGGAATAATAATCTTACTTTACGTGGTTTAGCTGAATGTATATTTAATTTTGCGAATACTTCAAGTGCATCCGTTCGTTGGATCACCTCATTAGTTCGCTTATTACCTGCCCGTTTAGTGTACATCGGCGTGTAATCATATAAAACTTTGAACTACTCACCTGAGTAGGTCGTGTCCTCGTTTGATTGATATCTGTTGTCGAATACAAGCAAGTCCAATGTTAAACTAACTTCCCTAATTAAGGATATCTGCGATTGGTTGGAGCTATCTTTATCTACCTACAAATTAGGGGTAAAAAACTTCAATGCTACATTGCAGTGGTACAGAAGATTATTTTACTTGTTGCCTAGTATGTCTATCAAGATTGAATTTTATTTTTTAATTCCTGAATTTCCATCTTTAAACTCTATAATCCCATTGATTTCACTTTCATTTTGGGCTACTTCATCCATCATCATCATCATCATTAGGTCTTCAGTCCTGAAACTGGTTAGATGTGTACCCTCATTGTTTCCTATTCTGAACTAACCTACACATTTCCCTGAAATTTGCACAGTCTGCATCTATCACTATCTGATCTAGGTCTACATCTACCTCCTTTTTCCTCTGCTTGTGATGTATTCCACACTATTCCCCAAAAATGCCTTAGAACGTATTCTGCCCGTCTATTTCTCCTATTTTTTCCCACAAATATATTTATTCCCCTACTATTTCTATAATCTATTTGTTATTAACTTCGTCTGTCCATGCTATCATCCTCATACATCTGAAGCACAACATTTCAAAAGTCTGCTACCGCTTTTCTGTCTGCTTTTTCTACTGCTCGTATTTCATAGGCATACTGTGCTGTGCTCCACACATATGCTTTCAACAATTTTCTTCTTGTTTCTATGTTTGTTGTTTTTGATCATAGGTGCTGTTCCGTCCCCTTCTATTGTTTTACAATTGTATATCCTATTTTTCCGACATTCCGTGGATGTGAAGGGGGGTAAGCAGCCTGTGGCTGCCAAGTTCCCCCAGCATTTGAACTATTGCCGATTTAATATTTTTTCCAAGATATATTTTCGCAGTCAACATTAGTTGCAAATATTTCACAACCAACACCTGTAGTTGTTTATAATAATCTTCAGATTTATTTGCGGTTATTTTTTCGTCATCAGGTTTTCCATCTCAAAACTGGTTGTACACGTACCTCCACTTATTCATCCAACAATAATTTATTATTTGTTTCAAGTTTAGATATGCGGTTTTGCAGGTGTTGATTTTCATTAATCAACTCTTTGTTAACATTATCTGCACTTAAATTATTAGCCTTTTCCAAGATGTTGATGTAATTACAGCATTTTATTCTTATCTTCCAAAAATGTTATTTATTTTAGATTATGTGTTATACAATTTTTGTGATAATATTGGAAGCAACTCATATACACATAAAAATTAGAAGACTTCTTCTTGCAACACCAAACCTATTAAACTGGGAGCACACTAAAACAGAATTGACAAAAATGGGCCATGTTGCAAACATTTTGTGTATGTAACATCGGAAGTCCAACCCAACAGCATGAAATTAAGGAAAAGGTTTGATACTTGCAGACGAATACCACAGACAAGGTAATTTCATAGATTTGTACCTCAAAGTCCAACACAGATCAGATGTTATGTGTACTCACAATCAGAAAATTTTACCAATTGGAGCACTTCAGTACTTCCAGACCATAGTGTATTATCATTTGAAAAAATGATATAATTGGCAAAGGAAAATGACATCTTTATTCACTTTTGCTATCCACATGGTCCAAAAACCTCTTTTTAAATCTCTAAAAATGATAAAGCGCGAGTAACAATTAGTAAGATCCTTCGGAAACTGACGCCACCAGAATTCACAACTACTACAGATCGTATCTTCAATATCAGTGAAAACTGTAATGCAATGAGTCAGCTTTCTACAACCATTTCTTAAGAGCAGCTATCAAATGACAATAACTGTTTTTTCTTTTTTTTTTAAATTGTGAACAATAAACAAATCAAAATTTGTAAATAAAATTACTAATGTTCTTTTTTCATTTTTTACTACAAACCAATACCCATGTAAGATTTGCATAACATTTCTTGAAATTTTAGCTATTTCTAAAAATGTGTAACTCAAAAACTAAGAAAGTCTCGATGATGAAATTTTAATCACTTATTACAACACAATTAAAGAATGTTCTGTAAAAATTTAAAAGACAATGAAGCTACATACTTTAACAAAAACTTCTGCAAAACACAAAATAGGCTGATGCACCTACACAAATTGGCCATTCAAAAACACCTTGATCATCTAAAAAAATTAATGAGTAGCTATTCTCAACTCTCTGAATATAGTACAATCATAGGTAAATATTACAAAAATACATATATTTTGTCAGCAACTGTCATTGGTTGATTTGATATGGATTGATCCTAAGTCTACAAATTGGAGTTCCCACAGAGGAATAAGTGGTTTCCATAATCACAAGAATTTACTAAAATAACGAGTATAGGATCTTCCAAATGCTGCCCAGATATCTTTATATTCACAGAACACAAGAGTTAATTGGTCATTAGTAGCGATCTCACCTCCCAATTAGACATTTGACTCGAGTTTAGTCATCATACAACTCTGTGTTGGTGAACCATGTCAGTATAGAACTACTCAATACTTATTAAACTTAGGTTAAGAAATTACTTTAACTATAGCGTTTGTTCATTTTGCTACTACTGTTGTTTAAAACCTTATAATTTGTGAATAACGTTATTCACATAAAAACCTGTCTTTTGGTTCCTTTCAAACTGCAGTTCCTTATGGCCACTTAAAGATGAGCTTGTCTGCTTAGCCTACGTAACAAAAATACATATATTCAAAAAACAACAATGTTACTTACTGTTTTGCAAGTAAACATTGACAGGTTTACTAATGAAAGATGAGTATGAAAACACATGCGTTTTTAGATGCACTTTCAACTTGCTAATTTAACAGCTGGAACCAAAATCATAAATCCAACCAGGCCAGTTAAAACTAACCTAAGGGTCAACCCTACCAGAAATTGAACATCACAGTAACTTTTTCAGTATCTCACACTATTAACATAACATATAACATAACTAAATAGAGAAACATATCCACATATCGATGCGTGCTAACTTCAAAATTATCACAAACTTATTAACGTATTATCATATCTTTATTTGGTTCACCATAATATTATGGTAATAAATATTAAAAAAAAGCTTTATATATCATTACTCTTAAGAGTAAAAATTTTAGCCGTAACATCATCAGAAGTGCTCAGAACACTAGTTTCATCATTTGACAGTGATAAACTTAATATGTGCGACTTATGACCAGTAAGCGTTTGAATTAAATTTCCAGATTTTGCATCAACAACATATATACTTGCATTGCTAGATCCAAATACCAACTTATCACCTGATCCCCATTTAATTATAGTTATAGCAGCATCTATTTTAGCTTCATGACGTAAAGTATTAGTTTTTAGATCCCAAATACAGGCAGCACCCGAAAGTGCACCAGTTGCAACCAAACCTGATTCATTACTAAAGGCAACTGCCTCTACATCGGTTTCATTTGCACTTAATAATGTAGTGACCCAACTTCCATCAGAAACTTTAAAAACATGAGCTGATGGAGCAATAATAAATAAGCTATCGTCTTTGGTAACATCCATAGAAGTTAAACCATTTATAGGTATATTTTCTCTAATTCCCAAATAACAGATTCTGTTTTAATATCCCATAAACGTATTTGTCCATTATCATAACCTGTTAGTAAACGCAATCCATCAGATAAAACATGGCCACATACTGAAGGAACACCTCGTGATGCAAGAACTTTACAGTTCCCTTGAGGTATTTGCCACAGAAAAACATTTCCAGAATCATAACCAGCAAACAGTACATTTGCTTTAGGATGCCACAACAACCATTCTAAATCATCACCTTCGTAGCACCAAATTAGTTTTTTATTTACTACATCCCACACTTGTACAAGTCCACTCATATCTCCTGAAGCTAAAAGCTGCTCGTCATGATTGAAAACTAATTGTGTAACAGAATCCTTATGCCCTGTGCATTCAAACAGAACTTCGCAATTATGAGTTGACCATACAAATGCAGTATCGTCTTCACCCCCCGTTACGGCAATTGTTCCTGCACAGTTAAGAATTCCTTGGAAAACTGATTTAGTATGTTGTGAGAATGTTGTCGTTGATAAATCTGGTACATTTTTATCAATACCTTCCTCCAATTCAGATATATATGAGATAACACCTTCTTCATTTTCTCCAAAATCAAGTATGCCTTCTTCAATATCCTCATCCAATTCTATTACCTCGACTTCGCCATCTAGGTCATCTAAATCATAGGGATCATTCATTGCGTTAACGCAACAAGAACTATCTTAAGTAAAAAAAATAAAACTATTTTGATACTGAAGCATTCTACAACTAACCTAAAAGATGTATGAAAATTGCAATTGTGCTTAGTGTTGCGGTAAGCGGGGTTCGACATCACAAATTCAGTAAATTTGCTTATTACATCCCTCCATTTTCTTTCTCTGCAAAACTTTTTCATTGCAACAACATTTATGTAGCGCAATTCATATAAACATTTTTCTTTTTTAAACTCTCAGATTTTAGTTTATTCCAAAATTGCATAACCATTTCTAAATATAAATTTGGTGGTAATGCCACGGTTTGTAAATGTAAAAATATATATAAAAAATAATAAATAAGACTTCTACATTATTACAATGTTATTATGTTAAATAAAATGGGAGAGTGGTTATTTAACCGAAGTAAATGAGTTTTTAACCAAATAATACGCTTCCTACGAAACTAACAATTCTGTCAAACAAAATAAAGACAATATATTTTTAACTTTTAATAAAAAAAATCAAATTGGATCAATTAAGTATGTTGATTTTCCTATATGAATAATTAGTTTCTTACAAAAAGCAAATCACTTACTAATTTGAGGTTTGTAAAGTAGAGTGTCTCATTTAGAATGGTGGTTGCAATAAGTTAGGTTACTGTTAGAAATAGATATTATTATTAAAAAACACATAACACAAATCGCTTAACACGCATATCAGAACAGTTTGCAATAGTTTTAGCAACAACTGTTCTTATATGTGTGTTAGTGATTTGTGTTTTTTAATAATAATATCTATTTCTAACAGTAACCTAACCTATCATTGCAGCCACGGCATTTCTGGCGTGAGACGGTCGTGTTTCTTTAAATAATATCCATTGCTTTGTCATTACGTTGATACGGTTTTAAACCTCTTTCAAATTTTTTTCAGCATGGAGTTAATTAAGTATTTTCAGTTTTCATGATGATTGTGTCACCAGTAAAGTAATGTTGCAAGGCAAATGAGTTCTCTCTAAGATCCGGTGACAGACTAGCGAAAACCAGAGGAATTTAAATTGTCTACAGCTTGAATCACATGACTAAATGCATTTTAGAATAAAACGTTTTCATGTCCTAATCTCAACAATAGAGTAAAAATTTGTTTGCCACCTAAACCTGTACCTCTATTCATATTACACTATAGAACAACTTTTCTAATAGGCACCAGCTTCTGTTATAGCAATTATTTTTTATATTTACAACACTGTATTTTCCCATTATTATTATTGTATGTATAAATTAAGTTATTACGAATGAAATTGAGGTTTTTAGTTCTCACGTATTATAGGGGAATAACTTACAATTTTGTTCTATGTATTCCGTCAAACATGCATTTCCACACACCTTGAAGAATGTATGGTTATCGCCTTACCCAATAAAAACGTTCGACAGTTGGAGAACCAATGCGAAGAGCGCGTTCTAAACACTTTATCGTCAACTATTGAACCGCGTCAACGTGTACGTTTTAGTGCGTGAAACGCAGTGAAGTTTACCCGTGAATTCCTACTTTCCTTTAATTACTTTAAATATCGTCTGTTCCCTAAAATTGTAGGCTCACCAGCCAACTTCACATCGCGGACTCTACGAGAACCCGTTGAACAATTTAGATACCAGTATAAATCTGCCGTAAACTACGATTATTACCCAAAGATAAGCTTTTGTTTATTTATAGTTAATTGCATTCTTTCATGTTATATAAATTTGTGCAATGTTTCGCCATCTACTAAATCGTGCTTAATACTAAATGTATATCTTTAACTGGCGTTTTTGCCATAATAATTTTTGGTGTCTAATTCATGTTTTTATATACTACAAACATTAACAACAGTGTAAAAACTGTTTATTTTATATAAACATAATTATTAATTATACGGTAATAAGTACAGTGGAGTACTACTAGAAACGACATTACATTATATTTTTGTTTTTGAATTGTTAACATTGCCATTCATTCAAGGTCTGCTAAATTACGTTCGGAATTCAGAATTGCAAGATTAAAATACGTGACACTTAATCTTTTAAGTTTTTAGAAACGCGCATTAAAATTTTTTGTTGTACCTTAGTTTACCTCTTTTTTTATTTTATATATTACATATAATATATTTTTCCTTTAAATCGCGACAAATTAATTTTCTTTTAAAAAATCACCAATATTTTAGAGGTAAGATCAATGACAGCGGCCATGTTGGATTGACAGACCAATAACTGTTCTAACTTCTAAAATATTAATGTCATGTAGCATAGGTTAGACAATTTCACCTTGATTCACATATATTGAAATATATTACCTTATTCGTGGAATTCTAATTAAAATTTGTATAGCGAGTGTCTTATAATAAATAAAAGAGTGTTTTGGACATCACTTATACAATTCCAAGTAATTGACTGCCTAAAAACTCCATTCCCTCATTAAATAATTGCCTTTATTTTAACTGATGCATAACAACAAATGAATTTTTAGTGCAGTAATAAAGAAAATCAGTATTAATTATCATTTCTAAACAAATTTATGCCATTGCAAAGTGAAGTTATCAAACCATACCTTTTCTATGAAAAATTATCTTAAATTCGTTTTAAATAATACACAATTTTACCTATAAGCCACCCTACAAATAATTGTATTTACCGCTAATAATATACAGTACATTAATTTAATTTTTATCAGTCTAAGTAGTCATATCTTAGCAACTGTCATAAGAAAATATATTTGTTGTTAGAACCTATCAGTGGAAAAATACTTGTAAATTTTAGAGTTTAATAAAGGGTTTAATTGACTACTAAATCAGCGCTCGAAGTCCTTGTACTAATCCACAGTTTTTTAACATTACTTAAACGTTTTTAGTAATTTTTCTTCTATCTGAAATTATTTTTTATGATAAATAGTCCAATTTCCTTTCTCAGAATATCTATATATTGTTAACTACACAAATCGCTAACTAAAAACCTTATCCTGGAAGAAAAAAAAAATTCTAATCTTGTTTAATTAATAAACAAGGGTAGCTAATTATCTATATTGATTACTATTTACCTTTAACTTAATTTCCTTTCTCATTTACAATACCAATATGAAGTATAGTACATGCAAGATTGTGCCACCTTAGTAGTAACTTTGTTCACTGAATACAGGCACAGATTATCCAGGTGGATAGTCTGTGACACAGGCGGCACATCAGAAAGACGTCAATATTTTTGTAAGCGGAATGGCGGGAAATGCGGTTTTAATAAAAGGATAGGTTTTTGAAAGTCTCCATGACCCTAGGCTGCGCAATGAAGGAAGTGAGAAATCTATAAAAAAATGTAATCAGTGCTTTCAATTCAACCTAAAAACATCAAGTAAGGTTTAAAGAATGATGAAACTCATACATAGGGAGATATTTAAAGTATTTGACAGCAAAATTCACTACAATACAAAACAAGTTATTTGTTTATAAATGTTTCAGTTAAAAAATACTCAGGGCCGTATGGACCGTATGAAAGTAAGCCGAGCTTAATGTTTAAGCTACATTAATTTCGAATTTTTATATGCACCGTAACGAAAACGTCGCTTAAGCTTGATTATAGTTAAGCCTTCATTTTTGGTGACTTGAACTTTAAGCTAAATACATTTTTGTTCACATAACCTCACTTTATAAACATCAACTTCTTGAATCGTTTATAAGTACCTTAAAGTATTTTAATTTGGAAAAAGTATATAAAATATGGAAATTGAGGATGACATTTGTATGGAAGATGATAATGAAATATTGGACATATTAAATTTTTGAATCTCAAGACGATTATTCAAACGGCCTAATTATATAGAAGAGATGGATGAAATAACCTTTTTTCGCAGATTTCGGCTAACTAAAAAATGTACAGTAACTCTATCGGAGCTAATAGAAGACAAATTAGAATTCAATAACGATCTGTAAAGGAAGCAACATATTTAAAACTAATAAATAGTGCATCTAATTTTCATATTATATGTGTACTGTTGATGTTATTTAGAATATATAACCTTTTACTGTAGGAATAATAGTGTATCGCTTCTCAATCAACTCTTATCTGTTCTTGCTTTCGTCGCTAGTAATGTGCACCAAATAAATATAGGAGATTTCCTGCAAATAGATCAGGCCACTGTGTCCCGCATAATAAAAAAAGTTTTGAGCGCCATTGGAGGTTTACACAATCAATTCATAAAAATGCCAAATACTCAGGTAAAGCAAATAACATGTAAAACAGATTTTTATCATGTAGCCCGTTTTCCTCGTGTTATTAGATGCTTGATTGTACGCATATCAAAATTTGTTCGCCAGGCGCTCATAATGTTGCAGAATGCAAAAGTTATTTAATTTTGATATTTTTAGGTGTTGAAGATGGGGAAATACATAGAAATACGAAATCCTATTTTTCTATAAATGTTCAGGTGGTGTGTACCGCAGAGTCAAAAATAATGGATATTGTAGCAAGATGCTCCGGTTCAACTCATGACTCCACTATTTTTAATAATAGCCGATTAGGAATAAGATTTGAAGTGGGCGAATTTGGAAATAGTTTTCTCCTTGGTACACGTATATATGTATTCATTTAAATTTGTGATCAATATTGTTTGTGATTTTTTTAAAGTTTAGAGATCATATGAGTACCTCTTTACGTAATAGTGGATACTCACTGAAATCTTATTTACTAACACCTCTAAGGAATCCAATTGAGCAGGCACAACAACTTTATAACGAATGTCACATTCGTACACGTAATGTAGTGGAACGGACATTTGGTATTTGGAAGAGAAGACTTTCTATGCTGAATTATGGATTACGATGCAAACTGGACACTGGCTTGGCCATAATTGTTGGCACTGCAGTAGTACATAATATTGCATGTACCATGAACAAAGACGTTCCACCACCTCCAGTCGGCATTAATGCTGATGAACTGGATTATTTAATTCAGCAGGGACAAATACCTCCTGTAAATCCTCAACAAAATATTGATTTCGGCTTTAGAAATAATATAGTGATACTTTGCTCATTTGTAAGGTAATTTATGTGTAATTATGTAATGTATTGCAATTTATATTAAATATTAATAATATAAAATTATGATTATAATACTACGTTAACTCTAAACCTAACTACAATAACACTCTAATGTTAAACTATGTCATCTATATACAATTAATATTAAAAAATATTGTCATCCTAATTATTTATATCCATGTTTGCCTTTTCTCGTATCGCGATTTCTAGTAGTTCTATTTCCAATTTTCGTTTTTTAATAATAAGGACATTTTCAGTCTCCATATGGCGTAATTTACCTTCAACAAGTGCCAATCTCTTGGTGAACAGTGCTTTTTGGCAACATCAGAAAAAGTCATCGTTTTGATGAGTGTTGTTGGTCTCGTACAATTTGTGTTTTTTGTGGTTTCTCTATTTACCTGCAACAAAATAAATGTACAAATTTAATAAATAAAAATGCTCTCTCACAACTTATTTATGGTAGATGCACTGTGAATTCACCAACCACATAATGGCAGCATTATTTGTATTTTTAATCTCAATTGTAAAAAAATTGTAGAACTAGTAATTCACAGCGATATCAGTGTTTCCATATGATTATGTATTTTGAACAGTACTAACTGTCTTTGTACTGGGAGTATTCTCTTAGTTTTCCTTGAATGTTAAACATTATTATCAATTACCGGTTTTGAATTAGGTTCAGATTCTTCCTCATCAGAAACATAATCAATAATAGTTCCATCTACTGCAACCAAATACTACTCCCAAATAAAAATAAAGTAAGAAGACATAAACAAAGCTATATTAGTCAAGTTATTAGAGATTTAGGTTGTGAAGGATATGTAGACCTTTTTAGACTAGCTCAGATTAGGAAAGAATTTAGAGCTGCGTCAAACCGACCTTAAGTAAGTCCAAAACAACGACAATTGCACCCGTGTTGGTGGATAATGTAGAGTCCTCATGGCATCATTGGTTAATGATAGTTATTGGTAGGTCTTCGGATTCGTCCTTTTTAATTTTAGGGGGTGACCCTCCGCCTGATAGGTTCAACTATCTCCTTTCTAGCGCTAATGTTTTCCGTAGTTCTTTTTTTCTATTTTCGTAGCATTTTTTTACCGATGCAGCACTGCGATATACTTCACTGGGCGATGTGGCATTAAAATCTGCTTCTATTTTCAACCAAGCCTGTTGCTTTTGAGAAATACACATCCTGTCCATTTTTTGTCTTCCAAAATTGCCGAGTACTTATTTACTATTATTCGCAGTAAATAACATTTTTCGCTGTTAGTAAAATTTGATATTCTTGTTTTTAAATCCAAATACTCCATAGTTTTAACAACAAATGATTTTGACATACGCAATAACACACAACTTTAGACTTGGCCAGAAATAAAAATTTGACGTTTGTTGTAAAATCTTTGTTACCAAATTGCAGTTTGGAACTAAATACGCTTTGTTGCCACATTACAAATCAGCTTAACTAAACCGGGCTTACCTAATACTGGTGCATATTGATTAGGGCTTAAGCTAATAAGTTTGTTTACGAAAGCTAGGTTTACAGAATAAACGGTGCATACGGCCCTCAAATTGCAACAGTTTGGTGAAATTAATTAGTAAATCCACAACTTTATGTATCTCTTTGTGATTTGTTTGGCATTACATTGGTTTTGATAGTACGATTAGAAATTTTCATACAATTTGTCCAATAATAAATATTACTAAAACAACTTAAAGCAAATTTAATAAAACACACATATTATTTAGATCAGACATTTAAGCAAAATTATTGTTATTAATATAAAAATAGCGCTTATTTAAATTATTGTATGTTATTGTAACGGTTTACAACAAGATTCTCATCACTATCATCATAAGGCAATGTAATTTATCTTGTAACCATTTAGAGAAATTGTTATTATTCATTTCATCGATATAATCTCTAGTTTTAAGTCCTGTTTTAAAAATAAGCAATTCATTAGGAACAAAACTGTTTTTGCGGCCAATCCCCCTTGTGAAGAAACACCCACAGCTCAATGAAGGTATATGCATAACAATAAAAACAGCTACAAGTCAGAAAGGCCGATAGGTCATCTAAATCGTAATCAGTCTAAGTCGATTGCATCGTACACCGGCAAACAACCAGCTAAAACCTGGGCACAACCCACGTAAGGGTAGCAGTTACTGGTCAATGGTTAAGGGTGAATTAATTTTTGCTGAATCCTTGAACTGATTTGTTCCACAACTCCCTTCCCCACAATTGGTTAATTTCCTTGCCGCGAAGACACTATTATTTCAGTTTGTAAGACTCATCACCGCATATATATTGCTTTTTGAAAGAAAAATTCCTGTTTAAACTTCGTTATATTTAAAACACTCACTCGAGACAAACTTAGAAAAGATTAAGCTTACTTATATACTGAAATTAAATTAATATTAAGATTGATGGAAATTACAGCTTTATATTAAACTTTTGTACGTGACTGTCAGATCTGATACTCATTTGAGGAATTAATTGTCATGTAACGAAATTTTGTTCAACTATTTTTTAAGATAACTAAAGTCTGAGAAACTTTTTATTTATTAAATACTGTTATTATTTAAAGTAAATTATTTATTATGAAATAGAATTATTCTTATTCTGGTAATTTTCTCTATATTGAAGAAGCCTGATTAATTTTTCAAGAAATCCAATCGATAATTTTAAGATTATCAGTTTCGAAGAAATTTCTGTATTTATCCTAAATGTAATTTGTTGATTAATACTTGCCAGATACATTGGTGCCCAACTTAAATTTAAATTGTTTTCCGTGCAACTAAGAAAATTTCAACCCAGCTCATCTCGAACTTCCCCTTGGGGTGATAACCAAGTTAGCCGTCGGCATAGCGGTTTTTAATCTTTCTTACTGGTACGCGTAAAGTTTTAATTCTCCTTAAAGTTTAGTACTACTGCGTCTCGCGTGTAAATATGGTAATTATGTCTGCCTCAATTATTTTAAACGTGTTCGAAACACGCATCGTATCTTAATTTCTAACATTGGCGTAATGTTGCAAGGCATTCTTAATGTTGACAGATTAACCGTAGAATTAACACGCTTTGTATAAAATTAAAACCGCTACAATGGCAAGCTGTGTTCTTCATAGTTTATGCCTACATGTGAAAGATAATACAGAAATAGTATTGCAAAAAGAAGAAAATGTTTGCAACGATCTCTATTATTTAAACTTACGTATTGAAAATATTACCAAACTTGACAAATTGGATGTTGCAGAAACTGTTTCTATAACACCGTCCGAATCAAATACATTTGTATCTCCATACACAGTTTTTTTTTCATTAAAGAAATTAATAAAGTTTCGGTGCCATCCTTTTTAATAGTTGGTACTGTTCCTCCACCCGTAAGCATCTTCTCCTTTCTTTCTTCGGCAACCTGCTTCTGCACATTTTTTTAATTTTCAAAAACCTCACGTAGTACTTGTGCAGATCTAAATACATGATTAGGCTTGTTGCGTTGAATTCATTTGCTATTTGCAGCCAAGTTTGTTGTTTTTCAGCCAAGAACGTTCGGTCAGTTTTCTTATCTTCGATAATACGAGCATATTTTGCAATTATTTTCAACATATGCTGTTTTTTGTTTCCCGTAAAATTTGCCGATCTAGGACGTACTTTAGGAGTATCACATTTTCAATATTTGGTAACGTAGTCGACAGCTGACTTATGACATCATAGCTTTGATTCGTCGGATCAAGTATAATATAGAAACCACGAAAGAAAATATCTGCGTCATGACTTGTAACCGTATGTATTAAGTTTAAAATTTCAGGTCAATGTAGCATCTATATAGTTCATAAATACCAAATTAATATCAGTTGTGAAAAATAATTTACTTTCAGAAAAGTAGTTGCTTTTACTACTTTAAAATCGTCGTCTAATACTTTAAGGGTTTAATAAATTCAATTAATATGCAAGTACTTTAAAATAAATATATATCAAATAAATATATCGCTTCGGCAGTTTCCGTCGCCCGTCACTGATCTAGAAAGCGCAATGAAGCGAGGTTGCAAATAATATTTTATTGTCAAACAGGTCGATGCTTTTAGTACGTTAAAATTATCGTCCTATTAATTTACGAGTTTAATAAATTTAGTTAATATAAAATGCATTCTCAAAAATTGAATTACACCTATTAATCTGAATAGAGAGGTGAAATAGCAGAAATAATGTGTTACTGGCACCTACGATTGAAATATGTCTTGTTACGTTAACTTTGGCAACAGTGCTGTGAGGCAAAATTAAGAATTTGGTTTGTTGACATTCAGGTGTTTTATGTTGACATTTTAATAAAATGACATCTTTACCAAACATATAATTTTATTATGCATTTAAAACTTTAAACCACATTTCGGTTGCGAAAAACTAAGAACGATAATACTAGTTTAAAGAAGAGGTGTGCCTGTGCCGTATAAATTTTATACTACAAGTAAGGTTGTGATGGATTTGAAAATGCATTTCATGAAATTAACGTTACCCAAGGTAGAATTAACAAGTTGAAAATGCAAGGCATTGTCGCAACGAACTTCCAAATGTAGACTTACTTTAAAACAATTTAAAGAATTAAAATTATTATGTTGTAATAATTATAAGTATTCAGATAAAATACAAAAATTTATAAACAACAAAAGAGACATTTTAATATATTTTATTTTATTGAATAAATATTTTAAAAGCTATATATTAGTTCTCATCAATAAGATAAGAAATTATTTTTTTTTTATATGAATCTAATTATTTTCGGTAATCAAAATTTAAGTTTAAACAATGTCTATAATATTGGAATAATTGGCATGAAATGCCATAAATTGTTTAAATATGTGTCGCATATTGATTTTAAACTTATTTAAAATTTTAATTATCCCTGTGGATTTTCCCGGGGGCTCGGCGTCCCCGTGGCCTGATTTTAACTGACATCAAAACTTAAGCTTTGGACACCGAGCTGAATCGATTGATGTATCACACATTGATGTCCGACCATTAAAAAGGCCTCGGACACACAGACAAATAGATTTCATAAACGAACGAAGTTCGTTGAAAATTAACATAGGAGTAAATTACCAAAGATTTTATTACAAATTTGCTGTAAAAACAATAAATTAAAACATCAATTAACATGAGAAATAAAGTTGATTAATAATGATTTTTCTTACAGCGTGCTTTAATCTTACTCACAGTAAGCATGCTAATCTTCAAGGCATTTGTAACTCGCTAAAGCAATATAGATTTTATTAATATGAAAAATTGTTTTTATAATATACTCTACCTCATGCACTGAATTTAAAGAAATTAGAGGTCCGCCATTATTATGTTCGTGCTGGAAGTAGTCCAACAAATTTATAACTAATTGTTGGGCTTGTGAACCCAATGTTTTCCCTTTTGCCGACATGATACAGCTAATAGTTCTAATAAAAACTGTTGTAATCAATATTCGCTAATTCGATTGAATTAACAATAAAAAATACGTAAATATAAAAGCGGGAACGCAGAGGTAAGCAGTCTAACCAAAACCAAACAAACAAACGAGGTTATGAAAAAATTAATTTGACAGATTGGATTACCGCCCTAGTAAAATCATGTCCATTTTTATATTAGGATACAAACATATGTCCACATAACTCTCTCTGTCATTATCTTAAATATACCTGCTCACGTATTTCGTTACCTAAAAGCATATAGAAATCATATTGCTATCTTTCTCGTATCCATTGGTAAAGCTTTAAAAGAATGTTAAAGGTATATTGTGAATTGCGCTAGGCGCCTGTGACGTATATATCTTCTTTCGTGGTTTCTAGTATACCTAAAAATTAACGAGCGGCTCACGGCAGTAATGCCGTGGCTGCAATGACAGGTTAGGTTACTGTTAGAAATAGATATTATTCAAAAACACAAATTAGATATTATTATTAAATACTCTGCAATAGTTTTAGCAACAACTGTTCTGATATGCGTGTTAAGTGATTTGTGTTTTTTAATAACAATATGTATTTTTAACAGTAACCTAATCTATTATTGCAGCCACGGCATTACTGCCGCGAGACGCTCGTAAATTTATCATATTCCTTTTACTACCAGCTAAAGCTCGTTCATATTCATAATCATCAGCATTTAGTTGGAGTGTAAACATTTCCTTATATTCAGAACCTTCTTATTATTCATACTACTCTGTTTTTATTTTTTAAAGATTACGTATAGAATAATAAAAAATTAATAAACTATACCACTAATTCTAGTGCGATCGTTTATAGAAATACGATAAGAATCTGCACATTATCGCTTATCGAAGGAAAATTATACGTATGACGTCATTAAGCACTTCGTGGTTGGTCAAATGGTGATAGGTATCTACCATTTCTTTTTTTAACAAATATTTTAAAATAGTTCAAAACTTTAGAGCTTTTTGGATTTTATAAAAATAATCCTTAAATCATACAATATTTAACCCACGGGATTCATATATTGTTCTTGCCTGTTTGTACAGTATTGAACAATTCCTAGGCAGTGGTCGATTATCCTTACCGTTTATCAACTTATTTACCCCATTAAAATAATTAAAAATTAACAGTTTAATAAAGTTAACTAATATGAAATCGAGCAGCTTGTTAGAATGTTCACATTCACTGAATTTGAAGTCTATATTCACTATTCAGCTTAACAGTTGCAAGAATAGTTTTCAATAGATCTTGCAACAACGGTTGCTTGTTTAAAATATATCTTGTAATATTATATACACTAACAATATTCTCTAAAAATTGAATATTACAATATTGTAGTCTTTTAGTTTTTTGTCCACGAAAGTCCTTCTGAACGATTAAACTATGGAGGTGATTCACATCTTCATCATCTCTTAGTAAAACATTATATTTACATGTGATGCATGTACCAATTTTAGATCGTATTTGTATAATGTAGCCAATTACATACGATACTGCAAATGATTCCAAGGGCTTCAACATATGAAAATTTTCAGGCAGTGTCACAGAATGCAATCCAGCAGTTTCAGTAGGTTTGTGGATGTCATGTAATATAAAAATCATTTATGTACAACCTACAATACGGTAAGTATTTTTCTATAATTACAAATAAAAAATGATATTAACCTGATTAACACAAATAAAATGTTTCAGTCCCAACAAAATTGACGAATTATCATCTTCGCAATTAAAACTAATTGATTTTGTGGACATCATAGAATTGACAAGTAAGGATTTGTAGAAATGTCCAAACAATGTTATTGATGGGTTTATAAATCGATGTCCTCGTTGCCTAACAGTTCCAAAAAAATTCTCAAGAGGATCTTGATTGATATTCCTCATAATCATTTTTCTGAAGCCAAATTGTTGTAACTTGGTTCGCAGAAGACCAAAATTTCTCAAAGTGACAATCCAGTTTTTGAAAGTTGGTGGCACAGTTTTTTTTCCTTCTGGACTCACACACTCCACAGTTTTAAAGAGAGCAATTGCTTCATCCCACAGTTTTGTGTGGCAGGTTTCTTCTGTAGTGAGGTCAATAGCAGTTCTAAATATCTTTCCACCTAATATTGAAAGTGGCATATCCATTGACACTATCTAATAACATATCACAAAATTTAAGAAAATTAGCAGTTTCTGTTGCTCTCTCCTCCATTTGAATGTTGTCAACAGTGTACTCTAAAAAAAAAGTGTATTCAATTCAAATTATAATCACAAAACCATAATATGTTTAAGGACAACAGAACTTGATCAAATTCTGTTGTCCAATATGCCCAGAAATGCTATATGTTACAACAATGTGTTAATAATACAAACAACTTACTACTTTTTGCCATGAGGTTTATGGCTGATGATAAAGTGTGACTGAAGACCTGAGAGCAAGCAGACACTTTCATTTTCCTAATTTTAGTTTTCTCTACATGATATGTAGTTAGTCTTGGCATAACTCTCAATTCTCCACTAAAGTTATCCAAAAACCATGCTTTTTTAATGTCTTCCCACCTTGCTTCTTGACGTTTATTATTCATAGTGTAAAAAATTGACTTTGATAGCATATTGTTCCGGATTCTCTTTAGTAGATGTGGTGTATCATACAATGGAATAATTTGTCTCTGGTCAATTTCAAAAACATGGTATCGAAGTTGTTTACCCTGTCTCAAATATCTTGCCCGAGTATCATTCACCAGTCGATTAACTGCTGCCACATTGTTTGTCCCTTGATCGCAGATAGTTGCTACTATATTAAATCCAGCTTGTTCTACTGCCCTCACATTATCTTTTATGGTTTTTGCAATTTGTTGTGAACTGGCAGCTGCTTTCACAAATTGATATAAAATAGGTTGTTTCCATTTTCTGTATAGTCCTCTGAGAAGAAACACCTACAATTAACAATATTATAACATAAGATATTCACATATTATGCCAAAAGACTAACACTAATTAAGTATGAATCGATACAATAATATTTACCTGTGCATGATCTGCTATTTTAGTACTTTTGTGATCACCAAAGTCTTCAAATCCTTCTACCATATCAAGGTGAGCATTATATTTTAAATTGGCAGAAAGGCTCATCTCGTCAAAGAGTAACAAGCAATGTTTTTCAATTGGTTTCAATGTTTTTCCTGTTTCTTCTAAGGCTCGAAATATACATGTGTTTATTCCAGGTTTAATCGGAATACTGTACAGTAATTTCATCAACGTTACTCGTGATGGAAGTGTAAAAAGTCGAGAAAGCAATCTATAACCTGGTCCGCTTTGTTTAAATAATGCAAGAGCCATAATTTTATGATCAAGGGTAAACCTACGCCCTTTAGGTTTCTTATTAAAACAGTGCAATTGACTTTTAAAAAAGTTTTTGGCTACTTCATTCAAATTTCTTGTGTATTTTTCAAACCATTTAGTTTCCGTAAATTGATCGGCTAACTTTAGTCTTGATGTAAGTTTAAGATTCTTTCTATGCATTAACATAGCTTGTCTTTTTAATACTGTGACCTGCTTATGGAGAAACTTCTTTCTTGGTGTCAAAGCGGACACTTTTTTAATTCTGCAGGCTTTTAAGCAGCCAGTATCAATAGGAGGTGATGACACTGGAGTTACATAAACATTTTCTCTTTCTATAATATCAGGCAATTGATGTCTATGTTCTGCAGTGGAAGACAAAACGGAATAGCTATGTTCGTCGTTAATATTACTATTGGGACGACTACAAGTAGCATCATCTTGGTGAGCATAACTAGCAAAATGCAACTGTTCTGAAATTATAAATACAAATAAGCTATAGGTAATATAGGAGTATCCTACATATTTAACACCTCCACAAACAAGAAACTACAGATAATTCCTACATTAACAGTTAGTACTTCAATTTTAAAAACTATCATTTAAACTATGCTGCAAGAAACAAATAAAATAATAAAATACTCACTTGCTAAAAAAAAAGTAGGATATGCAGTTTTTTTCAAAATTCTATTAGGTCCAAAGTCTTCTGCAATGAAATGTTTTGAACAAATTCTGAAATCGTCATATATCTCCTTCTCAGTTCAATCATTCAAGCGTGAGTTGTTAATAATTCTCAACCACTTTCGAAACATTTCAGGGCGATTTTTTGGGTTAGCTATACGATGACGACTATGCTCCTTGAGTGGTTGACAGTCGGGAATGCAGCAGCCAGATTTTCCCATTGCTACAATATCGTACAAATTTGAGTCGATAGCAATTTCAGTTGCATACATATTTTACAATACTGTTAACACAGTAGATATTAAGTTGTATATAGTAATAGTAATTTCTAGAATGCACCTGCTGTAGGTAATACTGCTACTATACTTACCTAATTAAATCACAAGTGAATTGATATGTAAACCAAAAGAATGAAAACTACTTTTTATAATTGATGCATACGAAAAACAAACTACACTAAAATTAATTCTAAAAGAAAACTATATCCATAATTGAAAAACTAGAATAAAACGCTCTAAATTCTAAATTAAATCTAAAAGAAAACTTGGCAATATATATCTGATAAATTACAATAAAAACGCGAGTCAACTGAATATAAGGTTAGCGTATTCAATATGGCGCATTCTTTGTGCTAACAAACTACCGTATTTTAAACAAATATAATGGCCTTGAACGTTTTTATAGCTACTGGTGGTATCTATCGACAAGGGCGAAAAGTAGTGCACGGCGGCCATGACAGTTTCTTTGTTGGTATCCCAGATTACATACCCTGCCTTAAATTGACCGATTTCTTATTTTTTCATATTTTATTGAGAGGTTTGGGAAATCACACCGTCCTCAATTTTTATTATTAAAGTATTTTCAAAATTCTTAGCTTTTTGTGAGATTTGCAGGGCACGCCAAAACCAAATAATTTTTGTAAATTTTATTCTCTTTGTTGAGGTTTTATTTTATTTTTACTGTGCTAACTGCTAAGCCAACAACATAGGGAACTGTATGTTTTCTATGACGACACGTATTCAGTGGATTTTAGATCTCTTAGTGTGGCGGTGCCTTTACCCTGTTAGTTTGGAAACTTTAGTTCGTGTTCGTAGTGACAAAGTTTTATAAATATATTGTTTGCGTTAAGCATATATCCGTGTATTTTCGCAAAAATGAGTGCTGGAGCTGAAGTTTTATTTGCATGCTCAAAGTGCTTCAGTCGCCATCCATTTGAAGAACTATCTGCTGGGCAGCAATTATGCAAAGTGAGTTTTTGACATATATTATTGATTGTTTTAGTGTCATTGTTCTCTATGTTCTAACTTATTGAAATAGTATATTAATTTTGTGGTATTTTATAATTTTGTCATATAATATTGTATTATATGTAATGGTTATTCCAAAACTAAATAACGTTTACTGGCGATTTTTTTACTTTTAACTTTTTCCACTCAGGAATGTCGTGGAGCGTTTCCGGTGGTTAAATGCACATACTGTCGCTCTGAATTCCAACAAATTACCAAAGGAAGCACTGTAACAATATGTAAAAAGTGTGAGCAAAATGTTAAATCGTATGGCAAGCCGTCTGCTTGCGAGTACTGTAACACAATAGCCGCATTCATTGGCAACAAATGTCAAAGATGTACAAATTCAGAGATTAAGTATGGACCTCCAGTCACCTGTGAACAGTGCAAACAGAAATGTGCATTTGACCGTCTTGATGATGATAAAAAGGTAAATATGAGATGTTACTATTCAATATAGTGTGCATGTGTAGTTTTTTGTTGTGATTCGCCAGATTTATTTTAGGTGGATGGAAAGCTGCTATGCTGGTTGTGTACTTTGTCGTTTAAACGTGCCCTTGCTAAAAGTAAGCAGTCCGATGCAGACCGCAGAGCTCACTTAAAATTAACTCGCTTGAAGCAGTCAAAAGATAGGCATAAAGATGAAAAGTGAGTTAATAACGAACTTTGTATTTCTTCATATTTTGATATAATTCATTTGTAGACTACGAAGCCATAGTAAGAAGCCCCAGAGATTGGATGTTACAAAAATTGTTAACTCTGATAACGATGGCCCATCTAATAAAATTTCTAGAAATAACTCAGGCCCCAATTTAACTCGTGCAGAACTAGATCCTAACAGTTCTGATCATGTGGTAGCCATGACTCAACTCAAAGAACAAATTGCTAGTTTTCAAAAGATAGTGACACTCAAAGACAATCAATTACTGACTAAAGAAAAAATGGTTTGTAACTTTCAGGTTTTTAAAAATTCTGTTAAACTGATTTGTTGAAATGCAACTAGAAGTTATCAAAGTTATAACTGAAACATTTTCACTTTGTTATTAATTTTTTTTATCAAAGAATTAGATTTAATAGGGGCATTATTTAAGACAGATTATTAAGAAGTAAATTTTATTTTTAATATTCTGTAATGTGGTGAAAAAATAGTAATTGAGAATATAAGAGAAATATTGCAAACCGCCTAAATATAAGCCTCTATTAAAATTTATTTTAATAAAGGCACTAAATATCGTATTATTGCAAATTGTTATACATCACTGGATTTAACCTTAATGTAAAAAAATCAAATTGACAGTTGGGACAATGAAGTTTTTTCTCAAATTTTTATATAAGTTTTGACTGATTATTGTAGGTGCTGAATTTTACGAGTAGCTTCTTCACTCAATCAGTTGTAATGATGTTTCAATTTTTTTTTATAAAGAATCGCTGTTCTAGATTTTATTGTATAATGATCCGGGCAGCTCTGTGGCATAGTTGGTATGCATGTGACTACATTCCCAAGGTCTGGGGTTTGAATCCCGATATGGTCCACTTGAAAAGATTAGGCAAGCATTTTATACAAAAATATGCCCTTGTGTGGGGTAATATGTAGGTCGCGTGCGTGTGTGTTGTCATGCATGTTAAAGATCCCTACCTTACGTGGAACAGCAAGGGTTCGGCAAAATTGAAAATTTCCAGATAGAAAAAACTCGCATCCTAGCCAATATAGTACCTTCAATTGGAGCATTGGCAAATAAAATTTGGTGTATAATGATACGGCTTCTCCATTGCTCAGTTGGTATGCATGTGACTACTGACCCCAAAGTCCCGGGTCCGAATCTCTACACCGTCCAGTTGAAAAATGTTAGGCGAGTATCTTTCACAAAAATACGCTCTCATTCGGGTAAAAAGTAAAAATGTAGGTCTGAGTGTGCGTGTGTTGTCATGCATGTCAAAGATCTGTACCTTGCTTGAAACAGTAAGGATTCGCCAAAATTCAAAATTTCCAGGTAAAAAAAAAACTTGCTTTCTGAACAATATAGAATACTTTTGGGTGGAGTATTGGAAAATCAAATGTGGTATATAATGACTTAATTTGATATATTTTCAAATGGGCTGCTTGCCAAAAATTCCTTTAAAAATGCCATATCATCTGGGTAACTAGATTTTATGTGCTTTTGTTTAGTTTCATTTATTTTTATATTTGTCAAGCACCAAATAACATTGTGAAAACAAAACTTCGGTTGAGTTGTAAATTAATCAGTTAATAAATAACCACCTAAGAAATGATAATGATTATTGACAAAATTATCCAATTGTGTTTAAGGCATTTCTTGTTATTGAAAGTAACGCCAGCCACAAATTTTATTAAAGTCTTCATAAAAAATTCCACCTGCGCATGAGCAGAACATATAATGTGAATCTTATTAGTGCTTGACAATATAATCGTTCTTTTAAATGGTTTTTTAAATACCCTGGATTCTCTTAGTATACCTATTAAAAAAATTTGTAACATCATGGATGGACCTAATGTGAATGTGAAGATGCTTCGGGAACTAAAAGAACACATTTGAATTTCTGGTAGTGATGATGACCCCATAATGTTTGATCTTGGTACATCTGGACTGCACATTGTTCATGGAGCGTATAAAACAGCACACAATGGCACTGGTTGGTTTAAGCATGAATTTCTACGTGCATTGTATTACCTTTTCAAAGACACTCCTACTAGAAGAGGAACTTTTATCTATCGTACAGGTACAACAACATTTCAACACAAATTTTGTTCAATAAGATGGGTGGAAAATGGTGGTATTTTACAGTGAGCAATAAAGCTATTAGAGCCTCTTAAAAAGTATATTACAGCAGTTTCAAGTTGTCCACCAGATTGTGCTAGTTTTAAGAAAATCAGTAAAGATTTGTCAGACAGTTTCTTGCTAGCAAAACTAGAATTTCTTTTGTACATAGTGTCTGATCTCGAACCGTTTTTAACTAAATATCAAACAAATGAGCCGATGTTGCTCTTTCTTCATCACGATCTAAGTTCGTTGTTGCGTTGTATTGGGGAAAGATTTATAAAAAACGATTTAATAAAAAGTGCAAAAAGTCGTTGGATTTAATTAATATTAAACTTGAAGTTGCCAAAAATTTGTTATCACCAATGCAGATTGATATTGGCTTTGGTGCTAAAATGGCAATCAAGAACTCGAAAAAAACTGTTTCAGAACTTCAAATTTTAGTGTTTAAAAAAGATTGTCAGGCCTTTCTTAAACTCCTTTTTAAGAAAATCAGTGAAAAGTCACCTCTTAAATATAAAATTGATAGAGGTGCATCATGTCTTTCTCCATATGTAACGAAAAGTGAAACACTTAGGAAACAGAGGATTCAAGACGCATTAGAAGAATTTGTT
This sequence comes from Platerodrilus igneus, assembly GCA_036346225.1. Lineage (NCBI taxonomy): Eukaryota > Metazoa > Arthropoda > Insecta > Coleoptera > Lycidae > Platerodrilus > Platerodrilus igneus. The sequence goes on from JARFIW010000003.1 coordinate 11,910,237, forward strand.
GAAAAGAAACATATAAGTCCAGGTTGTGCCGATGGTATAAAAAGACAATATGAAACTTTGTGTGTATTAGAACGTGATTCTTTAAAAGAGTGGCGTAATGAAAGGCTGGATATATATTTTACCGAACTTTTTGTAAAATCCTCTATAAACGATAAACAATTTCTTTCTTTTGTGAGGATAATTTGGACAATGTATCATAGGTATTGCCAATGTCATCACTATCGTATGGTGCTAACTGGTTAACATGCACCGCTATTTTTCTTTCATAGCAATGCTATGGTAGAAAGAGGGTTCTCTATAAACAAAGAATGCTTACAGGGCGGCTTAGAAGAAAGATCATTGATTTCACAAAGATTAATTTATGAAGCAACGTTTAAGAATTTAGATATAACTGTGAAAATGCTTTATGCTGTAAGTAATGCATCTTCTTTAAGACGTGAAGCTATTGCCGAAAAAAAGGAATATAAGAAAAAGGAAGTATGCAGTAAAAAGTGGATTGTGAAGGAAGTTGCAGACCTACAAAAGAAACGGGACATAGAGAAGCATAACTTTGAAGAACTAAAAGCATTGGACATTGAGTTGGAAAAATTAAATAAAAAATTAAAACCATTATGAATTTAAATTGTGTTGTTCTCAAATAAGCCTTATATACTTAAGTACGACAAATGTCCTAATTACTTAATTTTGTGATTATAATGTTATGAAACTTAACAGCAATAGAATAAATACAAGTAAGTTTTTTTTAACACAGGTCACTAATATTTTATAAAATGGTCACTAAAAAGTCACGAATTTTAGTTTTTGAATCGCAGTAGACAATCCTGGGTGTGTCAATTTTTAGTGTATCATAATAACTTTGTCAATCGTATCGTATTAGCCCCACAAACATGAGCAAGTAAATGTCATAGCAGAGTTCTTGAACGAGGATCTCTTATTGAAAATTCCTACTTGAACAAAAACAAAGTTACATCAAAAGTCTGTAATCTCGATGGAAAAGTTTTTGGACAAAAAGGATTGATTTGGTCTCTAAGTTCTTATGCCCAAATAGTGAGGGAGAAAATGCTGACTAAAATTTGTACACTAAATTTCACCCAATGTGCTATTAATTAAATGTATTACTCATTTATTACAAAAATATTATTCGATTACCTAAACATTATTCATTATACAGCTCAAATACTAATGCATTACTGAATACTTATTTATTAATCAAATAGCTATTATAAATAATTATTTTATTTCTATCTTTCAAATGGTCTGTCTCACACATTCGATACTACTAACTTTGTCTGAAAAAAATTAAGCAAATATTTTACTTGCATATTATTGCATAGAAATACATACATGATATAAGTAACAAATAAGTGTAGAGCAACAACATATCATTGTGTGCTCTAGATAATTACTTATTTTGATGTGGTTTTTATTTGGCTTTCTTAGCTGTGTTTAGTATCAAATTAATCTGCTAGTTTCTGTGCATCTGAAGTGCCAATTTTTGTGCTTCTATTTTAAGTGATTGCAAAAATATCTGTGAGAAACTACTTATTTGAAATATAACTGTATTAAATTTAATATCATATGTGTCCTTATCAACCATATGCTTGATAATGCATTGCTTTAAATGTAGTGTAACAATAAACACAAGTGTTAAACCACCTGATGGAGAAACTTTTGGGTATCCTTGTTATTCTTGCTCTAAATTTATCTGCAAAATCTGTGCTAATGTTAGCCCAACAGAAATTAGGGCTATTCCTTTAAAGGACAGGGTATTAATATTCAATTGTCCGGTATGCTTGCAGGAAAAGAGCAATATATCTAATAAACTTTCCCAGCTGGATACTGCTATACAAAACATCCAACAACTTTTAATAGAATTTCATCCTATCTCTCGGGAATTTAAGGGATATTGTACAACCTATTATTTGTGATCAAATCCAGACCACACTTACACCTAGTCTCTCTAAAGTTCTAGATGATAAACTTCTGAACATTCGTTCCAGCATAAGATCAGATCCATCTTCGTCCACTTTAAATTATGCATCTGCCGTAGCTAAAAATACTGTGATAGTCAAACCTAAGGATATTTGTTAATGCCGCAACTAAATCTTTATTATTGCAGAAAATTAATCCAGCTACTAATGAAATTAGTATACACAAAGTAAAAACCATCAAGAATGGTGGACTTGCTATTGAGTGCCCTAGCACACCTGTTGCTGAAAAATTCAAGAGCTTTATTGCCAATAATGTGTCTGATGTGGTTACTGTCAGGGATGCTGTTAAATTTAATCCTCGCTTACGAATATCTTCTCTCACTGAGAAACATACGCCTGATGATCTGAAACATTTTATAGTTTCACAAAATACTGATATAGTGAACCAAACAGCAAATATACAAGTATTAGATGTTGCCCCTTGCAGGAAAAACAAGAACAAGAATGTGCGTGGCCTAAACTCTAAAACACACGACTTATTTAATAACATTCAAGCAAATAGCAAAGATCAATAACTATTCGTATTCACTGAAACCTGGCTGTCAGATAGTGTATTAAATAGTGAACTTTTTCCTGAATCGTTTGTAGTGTATCGCTCTGATCGCAACTTTGAACTTACAAACACCTTACATGGAGGTGGGGTACTTATTGCTGCTAATGATAGTCTCAACACTTGTAGAATAAAAGTTGACTCTACTCCTTTGAGTCAATTACCTATAGATGTTGTGGGTATAAAACTTACTACTCACAATAAGCACTTAAACATATTTGTTATATATATTCCCCCAGTATTGTCATCTGTTGAATATCAAACCTTTTTTGATGTATTAACCTCGCTTGATTGTAATTATGGTCCTGATATTCTCTTCCTAGGAGATTTTAATATACCACAGTACACACTTAAATCTGTCACGAAAACTCTCCCTTTAACTTACCTGGATTCACTCTGTAGCTTCTATAATCTTCATCAATATAATGAGATCTTGAATAGCCATGGCCGTCTTTTAGATTTTGTGCTATGTTCTATACACTGCACAGTGCATAAAGCCCAATTCCCTCTGCTTCCTGAGGACAAATATCATCCATCTCTGATAATAACGCCTTCAATCCAATTTGCACGTTCTGCTCCACCTGATATTTGTACAACACAAACCTACAACTTCCGTAAAGCTAACCTGCAGCTCCTCTATTTTGACTTGTCATTCATGCAGAGGGATGATCTATACTCTTGCACAGATATTAATGCTGCCTGTGATTATTTCTACTCTTCATTATATAAAATATTCGACAAATGTGTTCCTAAAACATCTGTTACTAAAAGGGATTATCCTCCTTGGTTTACAGCTACAGTTATTAAAAAAATTAAACGCAAATATTCCCTATGGAAAATTTATAAGACATCTCACGACTCGATAATTCATCAACAATACAAATTACTCAGAACCAGTATTAAGCATGACATATCTATTGCTTACAAATCGTTTCTTATGAATATTGAGACGCATATTAAAGAGCAGCCTAAAAAGTTCTGGTCTTATTTGCATCATAAAAAAGGCCCATCAGTGTATACTTCTTACATGCATAACAATGGTACCTTATGCTCCGGTGGTATCAATGTAGCAAATGCTTTTGCTGATTTGTTTTCTTCAGCTTATTCTGGTCCCAATAATATCACTTTACCTACATTGGATCAGGTATATGATTCCAATACCATCTCTGTTGATCATATCACAGCTACTGATATTACTACTGCAGTCAAAAGCCTAAAGTCAAATATGACCTCGGGCCCTGATCACATATCGGCATTTATTATTCATGACTGTCTGAACATACTTCTAGACCTATTATCCTTTCTGTTTAACCTGGTATTAAAACTCAAAACTTTCCCCTCAGTTTGGAAATTATCCAGAATTGTACCTGTGTTCAAAAATGGGGACAGAAGTAATATTAACAACTACCGACCTATTGCCATAATTTGTAATTTTTGTAAGATCTTAGAAAATATACTTCATTCATACATTGCTAACCAAGTCCATAATAAGTTGATTATTAATCAGCATGGCTTTATAAAGGGCAGGTCGACCACAACTAATTTATTTCGCATAACTCAGTTCATAGCAGAATCTATTGACCAACTTTCACAGGTGAATATAATTTATACTGACTTTTCCAAGGCTTGATCGTATATCTCATAATACCTTACGCTATAAATTGGAGATGATTGGTTTTTCAGACAATCTAATACTTTTAATATCTGATTATCTTACTAATCGTAAACAATTTGTTCAGCACCTTGGTTATTCATCAAAACTAATCCATGCTACATCGGGTGTGCCGCAGGGGTCCATACTTGGACCTCTCTTATTTATATTATACATTAATTATATTGGAGCCTCCTTTAACATTGATTACCTGTTGTATGCTGATGATCTAAAGCTGTTTACTAAAGTAACCTCCCAGAAAAGTTGTATGATTCTTCAATCCAACCTCAACAGACTAAGCAACTGGTGTAGATTAAACGACTTACCATTAAATGTCAATAAATGTTATGTTATGACCTTTTCACGCTTTCATAATCCACTACACTTTGACTATTCTCTCAATGGCAGTGTTCTTCAACGCCCTCAGTATGTTAAGGATCTTGGAATTTACTTTGATTGCAAGCTTACTTTCGCTGAACATATAAACTATCTTAGTCCTTCATCTTCTAAGACGCTAGGATTCATTATTCGAAATTCTGTGGGTTTCAGACAATCGTCAACTATGATCTTGTTGTTTAATGCTTACATTAGGTCCCGGCTGGAGTTTGCCAGTGTTATATGGTGTCTGCACTATGCAATATATATATATATACACCTTATTGAAAGTATACAGAGGAGATTTTTGAAAATTTTAATGTTCCGATATAAAGGATTTTACCCGCCTTTCGACTATTGTAATGTAGCTCTTATGTCTGCTTTTGGGGTTATCTCTTTGGAGAAGAGACGTTTCTTGTATTCCTTGATTTTTCTCTATAATATCCTTTTCACTTTTCACTGCCCTGACCTACTGAACCAAATTACTTTTACAGTACCTCGCTTATCCTCTCGCAATCCTTCAACATTCCATAATCCCATATCCCGTACCAACGTATTAAAATTTTCTCCACTTTATCAGATTTATATGAACTATGCCTCTATTCAAAATAACATTGACATTTTCCACACCTCTATACGTGCTATAAAAAAGAATGTACTTATCAATGTGTAATTTTAGTATTTGTTAACTGTGTGTCTTTGCTGTTTTTATGCTTACTGTTTTATTTTGTAGTTATAATGCTGTCTTGTAGTTGGATCTTAGATCTGTTAGATGGTAAAATAAAATAAATAAATAAATATTAATGTGACAAAAACAAGATTAATAAATGGCAACCAAGCAAAACAACATTCGGTCTTTTTTAATAGTTTAAATTTTTTTGGGATAATCAAACTATCAATCAATCTTTTTTAATTAGAACGGTTCACTTTCGTTTAATTCAAGTGGTTCGTAAAAGATAAACTTCTTATATACAATATCGGTATCATCAGACCTTGGTCAGACAAGTAAATTTAGTTCAGACTTGTGAAATTTGACTGTACACATGTCATCAGTTATGTCAATGATTCATCCAATATACCAACTATGCTCATAACAAATGGCATAATATTTTTCCAGCACTATGGCAATATCAATTGTTTTATCGTTTTCACATACGGATTCTGACAATAGGAAATTCTCACTATTTGAGGAGTTATCAAAAAGCATTTCTTCTTCATCTGTTGTAAAGTCGCTTTTGGGTGTTTTAATTTTCTTTTTAAGAAATTTTGTGATTTTTTTTTTAAATGTTTTAACAAGTTTTGTCTATCTCGTCCTGCTACACGTACTTGAAATAAATCTGACGATCACTTCTTAATCGCCCTTTTGACTCCATCTAACAGCCAACCTTTTGACTATATAAGTTTTGTCACTGATTGTGATTTCTATAAATTGCGAATTTTCACAAACATCAGAAACTTTCTCTGAAAAATCTTTTAGTTGTTGTGTATTTTTGTTATATTCAGTTAGATCGTTTTTCTGCAACCGTTTCGGACATACTATAGATACAGTTAGTAAATGAAATGTCTTCATTAAGATCTGAAACCTGTGCATTGTCAATTTCAGTATCATCTAATTAGTTAATTTCGGTGTTGGGAGCAGTTTTGGTATTTTTTTCATCTTTGCAGTCAAAATTACTTAGAGATTTATCGGCAAAAATCCATTTGGTTTTTTTCAATGTCAATGCCTAATTTCCTAGCATCTGATACGGCATCGTTTAATGCCATATTAATCCAATCTGTAATATTTATTCTTGTAAAGTTGTTATGTTATAACTTTAGAAGTAATAGCAGATAGTTTCTTTTCTTCTCTAGGGAAACAGGAGTTTATTGATGTCAATTTTTTCTTCACGGAAGTTTACAAATTTTTTAACTTAAACCGCAAAAATACTATATTATAAATTAATTCATGTTCAGCTGTTTTCTGAGAATTTATAAATATATCGTCCATTTTTGCAGCTACTGTTTCCTCATACATGGTAATCAAACTTATTCTTTGCCTATGTTTTTAGGTTCTTAGATATTGTTGCATTTTCTGCATAAATATAATGCCCTAGATTCCAATTGTGATTGGGATTAGGAAACAGATTTGCGGTAAATAGCACATTGACCGCTTTGAGTGCTATACTTTTTTTTATAATAGTTTGCTGTACTTCTAGTCATGTGCCTGTATTCACTTACTATTTTAAAACGCGTAGGGTTATTTAATCAAATTCACTATATTTTCGATAACCCTTTTCTTCTAGAATATTTTATAAATTTTTTTGTATAAATTTTTCTTTCTCTGTAATGGAGTTATCGCCAGTTGTAGCAATTAATGATGCATGTTCATAACCATTTATAACCAAAAGATTCCTTAGTGTTTCGGCAATTCTTAAATTTAACGATATTTCGACTGTAACGAAAAATGGCGATTTTAAATAGTTGGTCCTATTTAAGGAAAAAAACATTTTGTGGGTATATATACAGGCAGTTAAACAGTGAACAGGAGTTAGTTTGTTACCATTGTATGGTACATTTAGAATCACGGTTTGAATAAACAGGTATTTGGGACATTTTCATTACATATTTTTAAGTTGTTTACACTAAATGTAAAGGAAATATAATAAATTTGTTGTAACAGTTCTGTCTGAAATACAATTGACAGTGATTAATCAAACCTGTAACGCATATCTCCAAGTTTCATGTATTCGAACATTTTGCAACGTTGGTAGTTGGTGGATAGCAGCCAAAAACAACACATTGGATTAAAAAAAATGTAACAATAGATAGATAGATTTATTCTTTTTTGCACCTAGCTGTGCCTCTGTGTTTCTAAGAAACCGCATATAACTGTTATACTTAATGCTAAGCAAGCTTATAATACAGAAATATTTTTGTCATCAACTATGAAATTTTAATTTCAGAATAACAAGCACTGAGAGTAAGTAATTGCAATACTTACGTTTCATAATGCTCAATATACAATGTGAAGACAGATCACTACTAAATAACAATAACAGCTGACTTTAGATTGTGACCAAAATAACACCGTCATTATCTGCTGATGGGTGGTGACTAATAGGTTTGACTCTCAAAATATTTGCCTGCATTGATTATGGTGTGTGACACGTTCTAATGTGCATAACAATACTTAACATTTTGCTTGTATTATTGACTATTTTCAAACATTACTTGCTAATACTCGTATATTACTCGCATTACTCCATTTTACTTAAATACTAGGCAAAATACTACATTTTGCACATATTGCTCGATGCTTGTACACCATAATACTCATATATTACTCGCATTATTCCATATTACTTGAATATTAGGCAAAAATACTACATTTTGCACGTATTACTTGATGCGTGTACATCACATTACTCGTGCGGTTTTCCCGTTGCCAAATAGTGTATGATCCTAGTGCTTGTCATATGACCAACAAAAATATAATATATTTCCTACTATAAAATGTTTTTTTTTCGTATATTGTGACCATTATAAGTATAATTTGTGTATCACGTGAGCCTCATTTATTTTGCTGTATCATAGTAACCCCGATTGACCCTACTTTCACTTGATACTCATCTTATCAAATCAAATCTGTAAGTCCTAAGCAGACCAAATTTTATCTCACACACTGCTATCATTAAATATGGCTTTTACATAAATAATTTCATTAGCCACATTTTTTACCCATCCTACTCACTTTTTGAAATTATGACTTGTGTTCTTGAAATTTACAGATCTTACATGTGTAGATTACTATGATACAATCTGTTTTTTTATTTGCTCCCCTACTTGGTTACTAATTTGTTGTTAGGTTTGTAGTAGTACGGCCTTTGATTATGGTTAAATTTGCATTTATGACTTAACAGAATTTGAAATAGAACATTTAAATAAAAAACTTAACCTTTTATTTTTATTCTGACAAATAAGTTACATTCACAAAAGCAAAGTACTCTTTACAAATCTGGGGGATAAATAAAAGAAATAGCCTCTACATATTCTGCGGAATGACTAACCGAATAAAACTGCCAAAGAAACTACTCCAAATGTAATGGATTTCTAATTTTTCTTTGTAATTCTGTTTGTTAACTCTATCGAATTATGTCTTTAAAATATATCTTTCCATTAAAACGAATACTTGATCCGAAACCATTATTGAATTACCTATTTAATAGCCCTAGTTATACGTGCTTTTGTGACTCCGAACTATTTTCTGAAATATACAAAGTTGGCTATTTTAACTATATTTATTCTCTCTGCTTATATTTAAGATTAACCATTAATTCTGACACGTTTATTGTATTTTAATGGGTATATCGGGTTGATTTAAGTAGTTTTTATGTAGTAAGAGCAAGAAATCATATTTATCTCATCGAAATATATGAAAAGAAAACAACTTGTATGTTTATTTATGTTTGATTAATTTCCAATGTGTTATAGGTATTTGCTTTGCAATTTTTTATTGTTACATTGGAAATGCAATTACAGTAAGAACAGTATAATTTTTTAATTGCAATTGTAGACAAATTCAATCTATTAATTATCCACTCTAAGCCATTTAAAACTGTGAATGCTGCTTTAAACAGTAGTGTATATTTAATTGTTATGGCGACAATTCCACTCCTGTATAAAACACTCTTATGAGAATTGTCAAAAATGACTTTTGCTATTGGATAAATAAGAAGGAAGAGAAATTAATAAGTGGCTAAAAAAATTCGAATATATTTTTATTTATCTTCACCATGACAACACTATGTACCTATTCAAAGGTGCTATTTTGACATTACAAAAATTAATTTGAGTTGTCAACTCCTATGTTAAATATATATTGATATGTTTTTAATGCGAATCCTGACACTTCACATTGAAGTTAAAATTTATAGGTATTTTAAAATGACTGAAAACCATCAAGTTCGTCCTATCAATACAGTTTAAAAGGATTTATTAATTCTTGAGAGACATCCTGAACTAGAATCTGGTAAATTTACTTCAACGTTTACCTACAAAAGTGGGCAAACGTTGTGGGAAGAAATAACATCGAGCCTTTATGTTATTCCCAATGGGACAAACAAATTATGCTGACCATGGTGAAAGGCAACCAATGCATCCCTACTTTTTTTTTTCAATATTTTCGATACTGATTCACTTGATGGCGGCGTTATAAAAACAGTTACTTCTGTTAATTGGTGGACTATAGGTTCTTATTTAAGCAAAACGTTATAAAATTCTGGTCTGTAAGGTCAAACGCATTTTCCTATCTATAAAATCGACACAATGGTGTTTTTAATGATATTTATAAAAATTTACAAATGAAGTTTGATATTGTTTTTCCATTGCAATGCTTCTAAACAGATATCGTGGGTATCGTATTAAATCGGGATACGTTAACTTCTCACCTTCATACATGTGGTGAGCTATATGTATAAATGATAACATTCATTAAATTTTACTAGTTGAATTAAACTCTTGTTGTGGAATTTTTGCAAAAAATACCGCACTAGCATCGATTTTTAGCAGGGTATTTTTTTAATTTGTAAACTCGCATTTTGTTTTATTAGACAATTTGATTCAAAGATTTTCTTTGACGAAATCACTCGAGCTTCACTCATTTTATCAAATTTTCATAGAATCCAGGTGTTCCTACAAACTAAAAAAATATCGAGATAAATGGAAGCTCTTGTGGTATTACTTTCGATAAAAATTAACATATTAATAATTCAGGGGTTTCTTATCGTAATCATAACTTATAATAATTTTTAGTTATTTATTTATATGTGTAGTGATCACTCTGATGAATTACATGTTATCAATACGTAAAAATTGCAAAGAATCGTTTTAAAAACTACAATTAAACCCAAAAAGTAGACTGATTCGGTGGATCCCACTTCAGATCTTTTACTGTCTCAAAATACTCATCTGTGGAATACAGAACAATATTTAATTAAAAAATGTTAATATTTTGCTCAAATTTGTCTAGATGTTATGTACAAAAATCTAGCACGTAATCCACAGAAAAACTCTGTGAAGTACTCTGCTAAAAATCCCGTTTCAGTAAAATATCGAAAACCTCGACTGTACTAACAAAAATGGTTTTTGACTAACACAATGGGATGCGTGGTATAACTGTTTGAAGAGGGGTCCCAGAATACTTTAATTTAAATTTAATAAAAGAGCCATCATTTTAGATTCCCGAGTCTCTCATACACTCTTTTCTTTCTTGGCCTACTGATTCTCCTTTTTCGGATCTTCCACATAAACACTTCCATGAGAATCAATTTTTACTCCTTCCGCTTTCAAACCCTTACACATTTCTTTCATTCTATCAATCAAACTGGAAACCAATCTGCTACATTACAAAGAAAAAAAACTTTCACAAAATCTTACGAGACAAGAAACTCTAATTTTCAGACATTTAATCGAACCCTAAGATGGGAAGCTGCTAATTTTGCCGTGACCCTCCAATATGTTGTGAGCCGCAAATTTTCTGAAGTTATCCCAGAAACTCATACTACTAACGTTATTATGCCCATAGACAGACCAAAAGAAATGGGTTTCTTTGAATTCATAAACACACCCGTCTACCGAAAGTCCTTCATACCTTCTCTCCAAAAATGAATTCTTTAAATTCATCATTGAAAACACCTTTTTATTACCAAATCTAGCGAAAATACTGTCAATCGAAGTTGGACAACTAAATCTTTTATCATGACATTGATTTATATCTTTCATATTTGAATTTAATTTCCCATAAACATCGCTCCTTTTTATAACAATTACGTGATTTACAAAATAAGTGCTTGATCTCTCACAGATACCATCAAAATTTCTCTCCGCGTCATTTAAATTCTTATCCTTGATATCCTCATTTAAATTTTTCTCAAATAATTTCACTTTTCAACTTTCCATTTTCAAAATATTTAAACAACGCTAACTCTACTTTCTCTTTACCTTACCTGGATCCTCTATACACTTTAACCCTTCTTCACTTACTTCGTTATCTTCTTCATTTACTTCTTCATATAGTTCACATAAATTCAAACAAGTACAGTTTTTCTCGAGTTCCATATCTACCTCCTTATCTCATTTAAAATATTCTTCACCATATTAATTCTCTTCTTCTTCGTATCTATTACCAACTTTAATCTATCAATCAAATCCATTCCAAAAATCGCCTCTATCATTAATTCAGATACAATTATGAATTCTTGTTGAAACTTTATCTTGCCTAATTCAAATCGTAGAATTGCCATGCTATTTATACTGGATAACTTTCTGTTGTTTGATGCTACTAAGTTACGTTTCTTTATGGGTATCAACTCTTTATTTAATTTTTGTACGTTGTTTTTAATAAAATTCTCTTAAATTAATGATCGTTTGGCTCCATTATCTATAAGTACTTTGATAATTTTATCTTCTACATTTATATTTAACATAAGTAATAAGTTTTTGTTTACATTTTCATTATTTTCTAAATCAAGTTTTATAAATTTTCGTTGATGTTCGAACTGGTTAATTTGTAAGGGTGCGCTCGGTTTGCCTTTTATTAAAAATCTTACCTCGCCGTTGGTCTTGGTCTGTTCCCCACCTCTGCATATATCCTGTTATTGTTATTGCCATTGTTCTGTTAGTTCTCATTGGTTTCCCTTCCTTGGGTCATGGTTCCATTCTCAACAGTACGGGATTAATTGTTTTCCCTTCCCTGTCTCTCCTGATGGCATTATTCTGGCCCCAGTTGCTTCTCTGTATATTCCCTCTATCGAATGTTCTTTCATGGTACGTTTCCAGTCCATTGCTTTTTTGAAATTTTAAGGAATTTACAGGCTCTCTTCTTGGTCTGGTTTCCATCCTACAGTCCATCTCATACCGTTGAAGATACTCCAAAAATACATCTCTTTCTGCAATACTTTGTAAGTCGATGCATTGCCTTAACTTTGTTTCGAAGTGTCTCGTTAAATATTTGATAATCTGCTGCTTATCCTCTAAAGGAGGATGTAGTTGTTTGGCAACACTAAATTTCTGTATGTCATATAACTCACTTGTCATGCCAAAATCACTGCTGTACTTGTCCATAAATAAATTGTTCCTAACCTTAAATTGCCTGTTATCCTCCAAAAATGTTACTCTAAAGTTTTTAAAGGAGTTTAACTCGCTTTTAATCAGTCCAAACCAAATTTTCGCACTACCTTTTACAATGGACCTCGCCATATTTAGCTTAGTTTGTTTATCCCAATTGCCCTGTATCAAAGTTTTCATGTTGTTTAAAAATATCTTAGGGTTAAGTTTGTTATTCCCATAAAGTTTTGAATGTTATTCCAATGGAACACTGGATGTACTCCATTTAATAGGTTCTCCATTTTTAACTTGGATTTTCTAGATTTTAACCTTATTTCCCAAGTCTGTTTTAAGATTTCCCAAAGCTTTTCTATATGTTTTAAATCCAGCCTGACAACTCTTCTCAATTTCGCTGACTTTGTAATTTACATTTCTAATTTTTCCATTAGTTTCTTTCTCACGTGCGTTTTGATTCGTCTAAATATTCTTCTATTACCCCATCTTAGTGTAGCTGATCAACGACCTAAAGCAGAAATTTTTGTAAGGGTTAAAACACCTCGAGCTCTGATCTCAAAATTGCTAAAATAAAAACTATCCATTCACAAATAATTTTCTATATGCAAAATAAAAACTTATACTAGCTTAATCTACTTAACAATATACGAATTGTTTCTTTAGGTTTAAAACAAAAGCATACTTGCATTTTAGATTATCAAATTATTGCTTGTATTCTTATCTCTATCGCAATTTATCGATCGTTCCCATTTTCTTTTACATTTTCGTATTAATTAATCTTCATTACATCAAAGTATAAGTTTTTGAAAGTACTTTATTTTTAATAGATTAAAATGGTCGGTGAGTTTGCACAAGATTATTTATCATTTATATTGAAGCACCTTTCTTTTTTGGTTTAATGACTATGGTGTTACGTTCGAAATCTTTGTGTATCTCGCCTATCTCATGCATATAATTTACAAGTTGGAACAGATGTTCTGTTACTTCTTGTCCAGCAGCTTTTAGAGTTTCTGCGTGCACCTGATCTATACTTGGTATCGTATTGTCTCTGCTCTCATACTTGCTACAGTTGAAACATTGTCTGTGAAGATGCTTCTTACAAAGCAATTAAAATTTTCCTCAGTCTTGTGTAGTTTTTAGAATTAATCGATTATGTAATTTTTTGTGTGATTTCCTAGATGTGCTAGTTGTATTAACTAAATACACGGTACCATCTTCGTTAATTACACATGCATGAATATTGGTTTGTTCCGTACATTTGACCAACCATCAATACTTATAGTTTTATTTTGAATTACTGCTTTGCATTTTGGATTTTTTCCTCATTAATTTTATCTAGCAACGAACTTGTTGGGGTTATCTGCAATGCAACATATTGACCAATTTGTGAATGTTCAACTGATCTACACGATTGTATTGGTAGTAAAAACAAATCTACCACTATTGCTTGTATAGTTTGGATTTACATGGGTTTTAATTTGAATAATAAATGAAGTGTTAATTGTGTTTGCTTAACTTAAATAGAACTAATTGTACTTGAAGACGTAGATGAACAACCTAACCCTATTTAAAAAATGAATGTTTAACGATATTGTTTAAAAAATATATAATTATCGTAGTTTGCAATTTCAGCCAAGGGAATATTATCCTCTTCAGAACGGTGACGTGAATTAATACGTGTTCATACCTTTGATTTTATGCTCTTTCATTCGCCCTACCATGGCTTGTAATACCTTTCCACTTTTTTATTGACAACAAATTGTTTATTAATGTTATGATAATAAATCCTCACAAAGTCCATTTTTGGCCCATTAATAATTTAGTTTAATTTTTGTACTTTCTTGTATTCAGTTAATAATTATCATTGTGGTAAAACAATAACTTATTTGCAGTAGTAAAAGGAACATCAACGCTCAAGAATGCAATTTAATGTTTAGTCTTCTTAGCGTTAAATTTTATCAAAGCCACTATTTTTGACTGTTTTATAGAAGCGTTATGTTATAAATTTAGATTTGTCTCGCAGGGGTGGAATCCCGTAACAATTTAAGGGTGCATTGGCTAACTACACTGGTGCGGGAGTGGGTTCCTATGGAAAAAAATAATAAAAAGTATAAACAAATAAAAATAATAAACTGGCTGAAATACAAAGTTCATTACAATATTCGCTTACCCTGAAGGGCCTTTTGTCCTGTCATAATTGAGGAGCGCCAAACCATCTCGTCTTAGCAATCCTTGACGATATTATCCCTACATGGAAGACGGTTATTCCACATAGGTCTTTTTTGCTGTTGGTTTCACAAATTTTATCACATTTTATGTTACCTTTCTCTAAAATATCTTATAACACATTCAATTTGGCCATAATTAAAGAAGTTCTCTAATTGAAGGCCTCTTCTTAATACGATTTCATTACTGAAATGACTGGATATCCTTTTACAATGACCTAATTTTTATCTTGTTCATAATAAATGCAAATAATATACAATTTATTGACATTAAATAATTGCAATATAAATATACTTAAAAATCCTAATTTCTTAACCTCAATCTGGCCAGTTATTAACTAAATGGAATTCTAATGAAAAAAAGATTGTCAAATCCATCAATAAAAATTATCATCCTAATTTTCCCATGTCCCATATTGAATTACGAGACACCATATCCCATTTCTGGAAATACACTTAATAACAGACAGAAATATTTTAATACCAACTATTTTTTTATCATTTCACTGTCCCTTCCAAATAATTTAAAATCAATACTTACATATTTCTTAATATTTCAAAATGTTCCAACTTTGTAGAATGACATCAGGCTTAAATTTAACCAATACTAATTCCGTCACTAATTTATCGTTCAACAAAGTAAGTGCTTTCACATTCAATGTATTTCCTACTTCATAAATACCAACTCATTTACTTTTAAATTTTACATATACATAATCAAAAAGTATAGACATTAAGGCTAATTTACTCACTGTTCATTTAACATATCTGAATGAGGAAAGCCAAGGACATCAATGGTTCACATTCTAACTAGGTCTCACCAAGCCATAAAACAATAATAACAAATTCCCATTTCCTGACTGGCAAACTCGCAAGCTTAACCCTTTCATTTATTTACATATTTCACCAGCATGACATCATAACATATAATTTAACACTTTTCCTTTTTGAAGCGGATAACTAGGTTATATTTCATTTCCTTATAAATGGTAATCATGTAAACATGTTAGAGTTCTTTAACAACCATCAGGTTGCTAATATCTATGTAGAGTCAGCTGGATAGGAAAAAGATAGAAGGATATAGGAAGACCTAGACCAAACTATATTAGTCAAATTATTAGAAATTTAGGTTGTGAAGGGTATGTAAAGCTTTTTAGATTAGCACAGAATAGAAAAGAAGTTAGGGCTGCGTCAAACCGACCTTAAGTAAGGTCGAAAACAAAATGATGATGATGACATCAAAATCCACGACCATGTGCAAGTGATTTATTACCTTTCTGCAAATCAAACCACACTTTGGCCATGTGCGGCACACCTTCAACCCCCTCATGACCTACATTTTGTGTTTTTACATTTCGACTTTTCTGTTTGAATTTAACTTGTCGTTCTTGATTGTTATATCAAATCTCTCCCTCTACAAAAATCTTATTCATTGCAATCAGCATCCGTTAATACGATGTATCAATTCTAATCTTTGATTATGTACAACGTTATTGTCACATTACTTTGTATGTAATTTGTATCAGTGTTGTAATAAGGTATTATTTTTATGTCCTTGGTGGTCGGGATATACGATATCTATCTATTGCAAATTATCTTTTTCACGGGAAATGTATACGTAGTGTCTTCAACATTTAAAGTTTTTACGGTTTTAAAATAAGCTCTCGGTCCGGATTATTGTGTCTACGATGTACTTAAAAGAACTAATGTTATACATTATTAGCTGAATGACTTTACAGAAACAATATCATGCTTGACCCTTTAACGTTTAAGGGGTCATATATGATAAGCTAGAATTTATTCCACAAATTTGAACTTATTATAAAAATGAAATGCAATATACAACTTCCTGTGATGTCCTCATCACTTTGAAGTATATCCGTTGCTACATGTGCTATAAATTTTAGTATAGCAATAGTTGTTGTTGTTATTTATGACGCAATTAAAGTGTCTGCATTTATTTCGACTAATATCTGCTTGCAGTCATGGATATAACATTTAGGTAAGTATAACAAAAGATTATCATTTTTTGATAAATTGTTGTACTGGTGTAGTTTAGGGATTATTTTATATAATAAAGCACATTATAAATTAAAACGTGAATTATCTTTTATACAGAGTATTTTGTTTGTTTAGTGTGCCATATTGGCACACTAGCACTCAAATGTTTCAAAAAGCGTTTCTCTTGATTATATGCCACTGCAATCATGTTCTTATGGATTCAATAACTTTATTGTATTTTTGCAGCGGTATTACATTACTAGAGGCGCTTGATATAGCTTACGATGATAATGTGGAGCGAATATACATTGAACCACCAGAGGTAAATGTAAACTCAGATGAGAATTCAGCTGACGAGGATACTGGTGGCCTAATAGGCAACCTTACTGGATGACAACTCCTCAGCAGTGCTGAACTTGTAATTCGAGGTCAGGCTAGTACAGAAGAGAATTCTGAATATATCTCGGATGTGGTTGCCGATTCTGTAGGAAATTTAGAAAAATTCAAGCCGAAACCGAAATAAACAAAGAATAAAGCACAAGGAAGTATGAAAAATCGAGAGTTTGATGAGTGCACGGTTGCCTACTATGGTCGTCATGGGTTTAAACAATTTATTAGAGATAAACCAATACGATTTGGCTACAAAACCTGGTGTTTGAATATAGCATCTGGTTATTTGGTTTAATTTGAAGTATATCAAGGAGCGAATACATCTGCAAATACTGCATACCAGACAACATGTGGAAAAGCAGTTGCACCATTACTAGAAATGTTGGATGCATTTCCCAATGAAATTAAGAATTTGCCATTTGAAATCTATTTTGATAATTTGTTTATCAGTTTACCACTACTCACAACCCTAAGGAATTGTGGATATGGTGGGACTGGAATCTTGAGAGAAAACAGACTTAAGCAAAATTGTCCTATAGAATCGTCAAAACTTATGAAAAAAAGAAAATGGGGGATCATTTACAAATGCAACCTCTATCAATAATATTGCTGTAGTAAAGTGGGTAGACAACTATGTTGTTACCATAGCTTCTACCACTTGTGGAGTGGATCCGGATGCTTCAGTAAGCAGATATTCTCGCGAACAAAGAAAACGTATAAATGTAAGCAGACCACACGTATATGCCGAATATAACAAATATATGGGAGGAACTGATAGAATGGACGAAAATATTCTTATTATTGAATAGGCGTGAGAAGCAAGAAGTGGTGGTGGGAATTGTTTACGTGGCTTATTGATACATCAGTGCATAATGCTTGGATTTTGTCCAGAAAAACAGGTAACGCAACTTCACAAATTGATTTTCGTCAAGAATTGGTAACAACTTATCTTGAAAAATATTAAAATGCCACTTGCGCCTGGAAGGTTGCCAACTGTTAGTTCCGTACAAGGTTGAATTCATGACGAAATAAGGCAAGATACAGTGAACCACTTAGTCTCCACTATTGAAGCAGGAAAACGACGCAGATGCCCTTCTTGTGGAAGTCGAACACGAGCATATTGGGTGAAATATGATGTTGAACTGTATGTTGGTTGTTTTGTAAGTTACCATTCTTCAAAATAACAGTTTTGCACAATTAGTTGTGATTTGTTTCTTGTATTATCTGTAGTTTTTAGTAGTTAGTCTATAGAATTTTTTGCCATATGTACACACATTTTGTATAAATATAACACATTTCGTAGTCATTTCTTTACCTATTAACTATAATACAAAAATAAGGAAATTCTGACAATAGAAGCGCCTAGTGTGCCATACATGGTACACCCTGTATACAAAAACTACACACTACAAATCTAAAATGGCGCAAGGTTACTCATATTGTGAAATATAAAAAGACCCAAAATCTTAAAGTGATTGGTAAAAGAATTAATTACCAGCATTAAAGGGTTAATTAAGAGTAATTATTCGTGAAATCTATCATACAAGATACGTGCATATGTTAGTTTGTCCATTAAAATTTACTAAATTTTTGTTTCCCATCTAAGTATTGCTAGCGTAACGTAACACATTACATTTTATCAATTGCAAATTAATTTTCAAATATTGCACAATCTTAAACCTTTTCTATTACTATTTTGTCCATGGTAAGAAGATAAACACTTGCTGTATACAGTGTTACATTTGTATCTCTTCAATAGATTTAGAACAATAACATAAATCAAAATAAAGTTATGCTTTACTCGCTTCAACTACCATGCATAACCCTGGACATTATTTGTACGTCCTCAAATTTAGTTGCGTGGATTGCCACCACGGGTAAAGCCAACAAAAATAACAATAAGCCAGAAGCTTCCTTGGTTTTTTGCTGGAACCAAAGGCCACCTCAGATAATCTTTAAGTCCGGATGTTCTTGGGATTTTTGCTGCTTTCCATAGTTTCTCAAAATTTCTATTGAAGAAAAAGGTATTTTGGTTATAACAAAGTTGAAAAGAATATAATGGTTAACGTGTAGTAAGTTAAAAACACGTTTTTAACTTAGTACACGTTGATCATTATATTCTTTTTAACTTTTCAATTCTTTCACGTGTACGCAGCCAATTCTATAAATTATATTGGTTATCAGCTTTGTTCGGTTGAAATTGATAATGTGACCTGTTTCATGTTGGTGTTAGGTCACTGCTGAACAAACTGGCTTCACTAATTCCTACCAAATCTAAGTTGTAATGTAGCTATATCTAACTTCAAATTTTCTATCTTCTCTATCCTCCAAAGACTTCAAACATTCCACACACTAATTCATAGGAAAAGTATTAAATTATATGTTATGGTAAGGAAGCAAGGAATCGCTGCCAATATGCCAGACCTCTAACTAATTGTGAGTTATGTCATGGAGACGTTTATTTAAATCCTAGTGTACTCTAAATTTTAAATAGTTAGACATTTTTTTCTAATAATTTTTTTCCAGCCATGATAAAATGCAAAGTACTAGGATTAAGGTCGAATATTGGGTTAAGGTAATTAAAGAAGGATATTAATTATTTTTGCGAAGATTTTTGCACTATGTAACTCCTCAGGATATGCTGAATAAATGTTTTGTATGCGAATTGGTTTTTCTTTCATAACCTTTTTATTTTTTATGTGTTTGTAAATAAATCTTCCTTCTTGATGTTTCCTTGTTCTTTCTGTGTGATCCACTCCACTCTACAACGTTTTTAGCTAGCATGCACGGCATTACTTCTTTCGATTCCTTTTTTTGTTGCAGTAGTCGCTTCAGACTATTTTCTTTACTTTATTACTTTTTTTGGTCTGCACGGATTACTGTAACTTTGTTCATGATTTTATACATTCACACAGCCTTATGCCATTTAATTATTTACTATAAATGGAGTTGAAAATTTTTGAAAAGGCCAAAATATTGTATTGTAAAAAAACGTGTTTTAGGAATAGCTACTGTTAAAAATTATTTTATAGATAGTTATGTTGTTTGTTATGTTGTATGTCCAGTAAATAAGGTTAAGTGACTAGTTTGAATTTCCCACTCACATTCTAGTGGTGTAAACATTTCTCAGTACGACCTGACTTCTACTTTATTCTCTTCTGGAACGGATTATACATTAATGTGTTTCCTCGATATGTGTGTGGTTTTATTTATTTCATGACTCTGATATTTTCAGTTTCATATATTTAACCTACATATTATATTGTATGTTTTGTAGAATCTTTTCGTTCAGCGGTTTATATTGTCCCAACATTTATCCTATTGAATGACTAATGCGTTATTTTATATTAATTGTACCAATTTATTTTCTTAATTTTTATTGCGTTAGTTATAGTAACTGTCCTAATTTGAAATTATATTTTCTGAAAACATAAAAATTAAAATATTATGCCTAATTAAGGGTAATTATCTGCGAAATCTATCAGACAAAGTGCATCATAATGATTGTGTCAATTAAAATTGTTCTTTTCCCATTTAGTTTATAACTAGCGCAACATAGCTGCATTACAAGTATTGTGAAATCTTTTTCTTATATTAACTAAAATCGTATATCAACAATTATCTGATTTATTACTGCTACTTAGTAGTTCTTTGGGTAAATAAGTACAGTTTTACATAATTTGAACACGTTTTACTACTAATGCTTTGGAGTTGATATATTTATATTTTATATTTGTATTAATTAGTTATATTTTTCTCAAGAATTGCATGTTTGTTTTATTAAATATTTCATCCACAGACAAGGTCAATTTTATGATAATGGAAAACCAATCTGGTTATTTTAGAAGATATTGTTATCCAGTCTAAGAAACCAAACTTTTAGGAATATACAGATTATCGAATTTTATAAAAAATTTCATAACCTAAAACATATTATAAAACATAAATTACAACACTGCTGTAAAGGCTTTTCAACAAATCTTAATGTACATAATAAAATTTCTGTAATACATTTTTCTAGTTAACTGAATTAAAAGCCAAGCATTTCACAATAGAAAATGAACTGCGAAATAGAATGCAAACAGAACAAAAGCAACATGAGGATAAGTGTGAAATTTTAAACGGCAGAATACAAAGTTTATTGAAAGAAGTGGCCAGTTTATCGAAAGTTAACAAACGAGAACGTACTTCACATGTTAAAGAAAATGCTAATAGTGGTAGTGGTACAGATAGCCCTAGTACACTGTAAATTTTTATTTATAGAGAACAATATTGTAAATCTAATTTTTTGGTTCTCAAAAAATTTTTTATTAGTGTAAGCATGATACAGAACATTTTTAGATTATGATGAATAATTTGATGTTATTTTACAGGAATTGGGATTGTACTAATTTTTTCATTTATTATTGATACCAAACCTACACATAATTACACTAGGTAAATTAAGTTATTAGAATAATATTAAATTATAGTATCTTACTAGTTTTAAGATTTTAAAAAATGATTTGTACTAGAATATTTACTAATGAAATACCTGAAACTCAGGAATAGTGTACATATGCACATTTTATGATAATTTCTTTTTAAACAAAGTTGTAGTATTTTAAAGTGATGTAGACAACGGTAATTTACATAAAGTTTTTTAAATTGGTGGGGGTGTGATCTCGATTTTTTTTTAATTTTGTAGTGAGTTGCAAATAGTACTATATTATGTAGAATGTTTTAAAAGTCTGGATTTTTCTTAATCCTATTGTAGTGACAATTTAAAAAAATTCATTTTCAAGGGTGGCAACAGGAAATGTTTATATGTTGCTTTTTTGCTAGGAAAAACTATGCAAACATTGCTTTGTAATCGATAATGTATATGATGTGCTGGTATAATAACCTTTTGTAATTCTATAGCTGTGCCAATAAGGTTATAAGCTTAAAATTGCTATTTTATTGCAAAAGGTTTGTAGATTTGTGTAGATACTAGAATATCTTTCCGTGATTTTTGATAGGTGTAGTAAATTATCTTTGTGGTGTGTACGAAATAAAAACTAAAAAACATAGCCATAATTCAATAAGGAAGATAGATTTAATTTTGTAATGAAGTATGAAATTACTGTATCGTACTGTGTGTGTATCCAATTAGGGAATTATGTAAGTTATAGGAACAATAAAATCATAAAAATATTTATTTGTGTTTTACATTTTCAACATGTGTAAATAAACCCCCATTTATAGGAAACAATAAGATAATATAAAAAATATTGGGCAGTTTGGCAATGTCTTAAAATGTCAGCGAGTTGAAGTGCATGTCACAGTGACAGCTGATATGTATGAAGATTGAACACTACATAAATATGCGATTTTGTTAGTGCAGGCAGTTGATAAAAAAGAATGCAGTTATGTCTCGATTCAGCATGGACATTAAAAACTTGGGAGAAACTAATTCAGGTGAATCGATATTACTGTGAAATAAATGGTAAAGAAAGGTCAATGATATTCTAATGCTGATAATTGGAACAAATCTAACTGCATTTTTTTGCTGCATATAAAGTTTGTATTCTGAAAATTTATTTATTTTGAATAACAGAGATGTTTAGTTGTCTATATTTCATTATTTTACGTGCTTAAAACCCAGTTTAGTTTTTGGTAATTGAGTTTTGCAGGGCGATGTTTTCCTACTGGAATTGCTTTCTTTTTATGTAATGCTATTGACCTGGCCATCTCTTAATCGTAATCGTTTGTGTATTAAGATAAATTTTGAGTGTTCTATGTTAGAGATTTTTGTATGGTTATTGCTTTAATACTATAATTGTAAGATTTTTATGATATACTACCAGGCATTATAGCAGAGTCTAGAAAAGAGTTAGGAGAGTTTTTAAATATTTTAGGTGAGATACTACGGAGTAACTATAGTATGAAAATTAACTCAGTAAAGACAAAGATAATGACAAGTGAGTTACAGCCTAGTTCTAAACCAAAATTAAAAATAGGTAATACCGAGTTAGAGGAGGTAGATGAATTTTGCTATTTAGGTAGTATAATTACAAAGGATGGACGTAGCAGAAGGGATATAGTAGCTAGAATAGCTCAAGCTAGAAAAATGTTTTTAAAAAAGAAAGACTTACTAATAGCTAATAGAATTAGTTTAGATAATAGAAAAGTTTCTTAAAGTCGACGTATGGGCGTTCTACTATACGGTAGTGAGGCTTGGACAATTAAAGAAGTAGATAAGAAAAGATAGAAGCTTTTGAAACTTGGTGTTATAGGAGAATGTTAAAGATTAGTTGGACAGATAGAGTAACAAACGAGGAAGTTTATAGAAGGATAGGTGAGGATCCTGTATGTGGAAACAATTGAAGGTCAGGAGAGATAGAATGATAGGGCACCAGTTAAGACATGAGGGACTATTTAGTAAAGTCTTAGATTATATACTACCAAATAAAAATAGAGTAGGAAGGCCTAGACAAATCTATATTAGTCAAATTATTAGAGATTTAGGTTGTGAAGGGTATGTAGACCTTTTAGACTAGCTCAGAATAGAAAAGAATTTAGAGCTCGTCAAACCGACTTTAAGTAAGTTCGAAAATAAAACAAAAAAATAAAAATCAGTTAACTAAATGTCACCAGGACATAACTCACAATTAGTTAGCGGTCTGGCATGTTGGTAGCGATTCGTTGCTTAAGCCTTACCATAACATATAATTTAATAAACGTCACCATGACAACTCACAATTAGGTAGCGGTCTGGCATGTGGGAAGCGTTTCGTTGCTTAAGCCTTACCATAACATATATTTTAACACTTTTCCTTTTTGAAGGTTATATTTCATTTCCTTATAAATGGTAAACATGTAAACACGTTAGAGTTCTTTAACAACCATCATGTTGCTAATATCTATGTAAAGTCAGATGGATAGGAAAAAGATAAAAGGATATAGGAAGACCTAGACCAAACTATATTAGTCAAATTATTAGAAATTTAGGTTGTGAAGGGTATGTAGAACTTTTTAGATTAGCACAGATTAGAAAAGAAGTTAGAGCTGCGTCAAACCGACCTTAAGTAAGGTCGAAAACAATATGATGATGACCAGGCAATAGTAATAATTATACTATATAACGAACCCTGTCCATCCAGGTATGATTACTTTTTTGAAATTTTATTAATTCCTGTTCGTGTTACAATGTTTTAGGATTTATTTAGTTATTCCTGTTTCTCATTCGTTCTATTTTTCTTGAATTGTCATCGGCGCTTGAGTGGCTTTACCATTGTACACACAATTTCTGGTCATTCTTGAGCTCCTGTTAGAGTATGTATAATCAGATTCGTGATTTTTGGAGACGAAGGGTGCATACTTGGAATACTGCTGTTTGGGGATTGAAGAAAATAGAAATACTTGTCATGATCGCTTTCCTTGATGAGCAACGACATCCAATAGGTATATCGGATAAGTGACTTTAACTTGCATTCTTGTTGTTGCTAATTAAATTAACTTTTAATGGTATATAATCTTTTAGAATAGTTGTGTGTATAAAAATCATTATTTATTGAATTAAATTAATATTTAATTAATTTACCTGAGCATATTACTAGGCCCATTTTTACATTGTGTGCAAATGTGATTGGTCTATACACAATTGCGCTCGGTTATATTACTGAGTTATTATTTAATATCCTCTGGAATTTGAATATCTTTTGTAAAACAAAACTAAATATTCATTCAATTATAAATAGTAAATTGGGTATTTGTTCTGATATTTGCATTTACAAATAAAGCTTTCGGAATCTACTCCAATGGCTTGAAAGATCCCTACTCCAATCTAAATATTAGTTAGCGATCTTAGGGTTTCAAACAAACTATGTTTTGACAATTGACGTTGGGTATTTTAGTACAATGTTGTTCTAGAAGCAGCTGCAAGCAAACAACAATTACTTGAGAGGACGAGAATGTTACATCAGAAAACTACTTAAGTGTAGAAAATTGAAAGACATGATTGGTTAAGATTAGCGACGGGCTTGTAAGCCATGCCCACAGACGAAGTGGGATATCAATCATATATTAACAGCGACAATGATAACGGAACTCAGTTTTCAACTCAACAAAGGTCGAGGTGCGTCACTTTGAACCTAAGAGCAACACGTAAGAATAATATTTAAAAGTGAAAATTGTTTAAGTGACAGATAGTGCGGCAAAGATGAAAATTTCTATTGCCGATTAAACGTAAGTAGATTTTGGGGAATTTATTTAAACTAAAATATAATAATAATAGGGCTCTGAGGCTGGTGAGAATAAATCTAAGTTGGAGGCGGATGAAAATGTTCTAAGTGCGACGACAATAATTCGAGGGAGATAATGATTCTAAGTTTGACGATAATAATTCAAGTAATATAATAATTTAAATGATATTCTGAGTCTGGTGAGAAAACTCCAATTCTGAGGCTGGTGAGAAAAAGTCATAAGTCTAAGTGTGACGACAATAATTCAAATGTAATAAATCTAAGTGTGGATAGATAAAATTTTAAATGGGTATATAATAATTCTGAATTGGTGGAGAATAATTTTGATCCAAATGGATGGCATAATGCATGGAAAGTTCTAGTTGATAATGGATGCGTCGATAATCTTGGTTGCGAGAAGGAAATAACGAAGAAAACAGACCAGGTTAGATTTTTTAGTTTTAAGACATTTTTTTCTATTTGAATTTAAATATTGAATTTGCTTAATTAATATAAATTACTGTGACTGAGTCAACAATGAACTTGCATACGTAGAAAGTACGTAATATGATAAAGGGGTTTTGAACGTTCCAGGATTCTTCTTATAAAAAAAACAATAGGTTTTTTGGTGACTTTAGATTGATTAAAAAGCATATGATTTTGAGATAAATAAGATTTACAACATTAATTGATTGAAAAGTGTATTTTAAATAATTTTCAAAACCTGTACATAATATTTGTTTTCATTATATGGAATTGAACTAACTTCATTTTATAATTCAAAATAAAAGCTAGTCGAGGCCGAATGATAAAATTTATGGGAGTGTAATTTGATAATTTAATAGGAGAGGAGGCGTCAAGTGGAATACGCTATTGATATCGAGTAAGGCGTTATCACATCAAGTTTTGTTATTGGTTTTCATTTTACAAATGTTCACCTCACAACAACACAGATGAACAACAAAAACAAAAGTTAACCATGGTTGCTGTTGCAATGAAGTCAAATAGTTAATATTATTTGGTAGGCGACGCGCCCGCCTGTGATCAAAGTAAATTACCCAATTTTAGAATTATGTACCAACATTTTTAATTATTCGCTAATAACTCTGAAACGGTTAAATATGAATATAGGGTAACCTAATATTGTTTAATGGAGAATTTCATTCTGCATTTTACTACTTGAAAATATACAGGGTGTTCCATTTGAAATAAGCGACTTTCCTTGCGTTAATTGTTCAATAAACGGAAAATGATGCAATGGACACCCTGTATATTATTTTAATAACTAGTGTTATGTTTCCATTAACCACAAGTTTATACTATTCCCCTGCAAAAGTTAAATGTTCAGCATCATCTAAATTATCATGTTACACAAATTTTTAATGAATCTTGCGATTTTGAAAAAAGTTGAATATCTCAACAACTATGAGATTTAGGTATAGGTATTCCTGATAAAAGTAACCCTAGTTTAATACGAGCAATCAGAATTTGTAATAAAATACTGGGTGTTCCATTTAAAAAAATATAACTTTGGTAAATAACTTTTTTATTGAGCACCCTGTATAATACTAATTAATTTTATGTTGTAGCCATTTTCAGTATACATAAGATTTATTTAAAAGTTTTTTCGCTAAACGTTACCATTAAGCAGTAATCGAGCGTTTCGTATGTGTTGGGACACCCGGTATATATATATATATATATATATATATATATATATATAATAGTTATTAAGATGAAATGAAAACCCAACTCTGTATTTAAAGTTGAATTACCATTTCAAATCGAACTAGTAATTGAAAACCACTAAAGACGGCTACAGCAGGATTTGAACCTGCAACCTCTGATTCACGGATCAGTGCTCTAACCAATTGAGCTATCTAGCCTAATTGTTTAGAAGATGTTATACTTAATACTACTGAAGCTTGGCCCTTGTTAACGATTTTCAATTACGTCTTGCATTTAAGAAATTGAATCTAGTTATATACATAATTCATGTACTAATAACTTGATCCTCCATTTTAACGTTCGAATAATACAAACATGTAATTATATTATTATTAATAGAGAATAATCCACATTTGGAATGCAAATGAATGCTTAATATATATTAATAGTTATTAAGATGAAATGAAAACCCAACTCTGTATTTAAAGTTGAATTACCATTTCAAATCGAACTAGTAATTGAAAACCACTAAAAACGGCTACAGCAGGATTTGAACCTGCAACCTCTGATTCACCGGATCAGTGCTCTAACCAATTGAGCTATCTAGCCTAATTGTTTAGAAGATGTTATACTTAATACTACTGAAGCTTGGCCCTTGTTAACGATTTTTCAATTACGTCTTGCATTTAAGGAAATTGAATCTAGTTATATACATAATTCATGTACTAATAACTTGATCCTCCCATTTTAACGTTCGAATAATACAAACATGTAATTAATTATTATTAATAGAGAATAATCACATTTGGAATGCAAATGAATGCTAATATATTTAATAGTTATTAAGATGAAATGAAAACCCAACTCTGTATTTAAGTTGAATTACCATTTCAAATCGAACTAGTAATTGAAAACCACTAAAGACGGCTACAGCAGGATTTGAACCTGCAACCTCTGATTCACGGATCAGTGCTCTAACCAATTGAGCTATCTAGCCTAATTGTTTAGAAGATGTTATACTTAATACTACTGAAGCTTGGCCTTGTTAACGATTTTCAATTACGTCTTGCATTTAAGGAAATTGAATCTAGTTATATACATAATTCATGTACTAATAACTTGATCCTCCCATTTTAGTACATGAATTAGGTATATAACTAGATTCAATTTCTTTAAATGCAAGACGTAATTGAAAAATCGTTAACAAGGGCCAAGCTTCAGTAGTATTAAGTATAACATCTTCTAAACAATTAGGCTAGATAGCTCAATTGGTTAGAGCACTGATCCGGTGAATCAGAGGTTGCAGGTTCAAATCCTGCTGTAGCCGTTCTTTTAGTGGTTTTCAATTACTAGTTCGATTTGAAATGGTAATTCAACTTTAAATACAGAGTTGGGTTTTCATTTCATCTTAATAACTATTAATATATATTAAGCATTCATTTGCATTCCAAATGTGGATTATTCTCATTAATAATAATATAATTACATGTTTGTATTATTCAACGTGTAAAATGGGAGGATCAAGTTATTAGTACATGAATTATGTATATAACTAGATTCAATTTCCTTAAATGCAAGACGTAATTGAAAAATCGTTAACAAGGGCCAAGCTTCAGTAGTATTAAGTATAACATCTTCTAAACAATTAGGCTAGATAGCTCAATTGGTTAGAGCACTGATCCGTGAATCAGAGGTTGCAGGTTCAAATCCTGCTGTAGCCGTTTTTAGTGGTTTTCAATTACTAGTTCGATTTGAAATGGTAATTCAACTTTAAATACAGAGTTGGGTTTTCATTTCATCTTAATAACTATTAATATATATTAAGCATTCATTTGCATTCCAAATGTGGATTATTCTCTATTAATAATAATATAATTACATGTTTGTATTATTCGAACGTTGCAAAATGGGAGGATCAAGTTATTAGTACATGAATTATGTATATAACTAGATTCAATTTCCTTAAATGCAAGACGTAATTGAAAAATCGTTAACAAGGGCCAAGCTTCAGTAGTATTAAGTATAACATCTTCTAAACAATTAGGCTAGATAGCTCAATTGGTTAGAGCACTGATCCGGTGAATCAGAGGTTGCAGGTTCAAATCCTGCTGTAGCCGTTTTAGTGGTTTTCAATTACTAGTTCGATTTGAAATGGTAATTCAACTTTAAATACAGAGTTGGGTTTTCATTTCATCTTAATAACTATTAATATATATTAAGCATTCATTTGCATTCCAAATGTGGATTATTCTCTATTAATATATATATATATATATATATATATATATATATATATATATATATGTGTGTGTGTGTGTGTGTGTGTATTGTGCTTTATCATTACAAGGTAAGTCTAAAGTTGTGTCCATTGTAGTTGTCTTGTAACGAAGTATTAATGTATTAAATTTTCTTTTTTAAAATTCAAAGTATAATGATAAAACCAACAGTAATATCTTAAATTTCTAGGTATCATAATACAATAATACATCTTCTATTTTTTCATATTCTACAGATGTCAGGCCTGTCAGAAATGTTCATCTCGAAACCAGTACAAAAAACAGCAGAAACAGAAAGCTGTTAAAGGATTGACCACAATAATCATCATTAGGTCTTCAGTCCTGGAACTGGTTGGACGCGTACCCTCATTGTTTCCTATTCTGAGCTCACCTACACATTTCCCTGAATGTTCCAGTCTGTCTCTTTCACTATCTGCGTGCAATAGTCTGATCTGGTCAACCTCTACTTATTTTTTTTTCTATCTTTGCTTGTAATATACCGCATTATTCCCCAAAAATGCCTTAGAACGTATCCTGCTCTTCTATTTCTCGTATTTTTTTTTTGTTTTCCAGATATCTTTATTTCCCTACTATTTCTATAACCTCTTTGTTATTAACTTTGTCTGTTTATGCTATCATCATCAAACATCTGAAGCACAACATTCCAAGAGACTTCTACCGTTTTTCGGTCTGCTTCTCCTACTGTTATTATTTCATAGACAGACTGTGCTGTGCTTCACACATATGCTTTCAACAATTTTCTCCTTGTTTCTGTTTGTTGTCTTCGAACATAGCCGCTGTTTTACAGTTATATATATTGTGATATTATGTGATATATATGAGATTTGAACCTTGACGCACTGAAGTACCACTCAGATATAGACTTTTTGTTCGTAAAATGATTGATGAAGGAGATGGTGAGGGCAGTTACTTGTTAAAGATATATAAAATGATAATTAAGAGAAAATGAAGTTTTAAGATTTCAAATTGGGTGTTGGTGATTTCGTAAAGTAATTTTGAAAAGTATGTGCCAGTGAAGTGAACTGCTGTTGCTTGTATGTCATAAAATTTTGTTTAAATATTTAAAAGGAAACTTCACTGCCATGTGAATATGTATGTATAGCTAAGATTTGAAGTCACTTAGTACGTTTTCATTTGATTTGAGTTAGGTATAAGATGTTAAACTTTCATTTGAATATGTACGTAAAGCCTAAAAAAAAGTCAATTAGTATGTTTTTATTAGATTTAAGTTAGTTATAAGATGTAGAAGTTTTATTTACTTTTCAGTATATAGTTGTAAGTCTATTATATCATTTGAACTTCACTTGTTGTTAGGATTAAAATATCAATTTATAAATTTTCGGCCAATGACATTTGTGTATTAGTTTACTCCAAATTAGAATTTGACAAGAGCAATAAGATCTATTAATAAAAAGTTGGATCATAGAATGTTGGTTGGAAAAGAATTGTAAAAGAGTAGGCTGGTTTAATGTTTTAAGGGGGCATCTCCATAGAGATAAATGACAGTTGTTGAAATAAAAAATTAAGAGAAACTGATTTTGAAAAAAAAAAGAACTTTACAAACTATAGAACAAAAAGTATAATCTTTTTTGTAACAGTTTACGAATTGTTTACCTTTTATTATTGTAATCTCCAACATAAAATTCAACGTATGAAAAATGTATTTGTGATATTCAAAGTATAAATGAACTGTTGATATTAAAAAGTGATAAATGCAAGAGTCCTTGTCATTGTCTTATTTTTGACCATTGGATTTCTGGGAGGGTTTGTGTGTAGACAGAGGAGTTCCAAAGTGGTGCTATCAGAACGCTGGAATTGCTGAACTTTTGGTGTCGAGCATGGTGTTGATTTCACGGAGCTGAGTTTCCTGATAAGACCAACGACGATAAGTATAAGTGTCTTTAAAGATTTTTTGGCGTACCTAAAACCCTAAAATAAAAGGCGTAAATTCAGTAATACAAATTTCTGAAACGTACTTATTCACAGGTATTAAGAACCCACATCTGGTTCGAATCGTCGCTGTAGGCAGTGGGGCTTCATTGTTCAGCAGCAAGACGGTTCATTGGAAGTTCAGGTTGTATTATTATTATCAGTGTCATATTTTAAACACTTAATCCGTTATACTCGATTGAAATCTTAAATTATTAACTAATATAAACTGTTTTACTGTGCGTATTTTTCAAGTAATTGTTTACACTGTCACATTTAGAAATTGCTTTAGTAGAATTAACTAGAGGTCATTTGACTGGCAGTGTCACATACATCTGTATATGGTTCAGAACTCACGCTGTATGCAGATCTAGATTTATTCAAAAAATTAACCTGAGATAAGAGCTTCATTGGTCGAGGCGCAGATTTAAAGACCCAATAGAGAAGTTAGTAAATTATTAATTAAAGAAAGGATTTTATAGGGCAATTTGGTGCATTGCTAATTTGCTCATATATTATAATTATCAATCCTAAAAGGGGGGTTATATTATAAGTTCTTTTTTTAATCTTTTTCAAAATCAGTTTATCTTAATTTTTTATTTCAACACCTGTCACTTATCTCTATGGAGATGCCCCCTTAAAACATTAAACCAGCCTACTCTTTTACAATTCTTTTCCAACCAACATTCTATGATCCAACTTTTTATTAATAGATCTTATTGCTCTTGTCAAATTCTAATTTGGAGTAAACTAATACACAAATGTCATTGGCCGAAAATTTATAAATTGATATTTTAATCCTAACTACAAGTGAAATTCAAATGATATAATAGACTTACAACTATATACTGAAAAGTAAATAAAACTTCTACATCTTATAACTAACTTAAATCTAATAAAAACATACTAATTGACTTTTTTTTAGGCTTTATGTACATATTCAAATGAAAGTGAAAGTTTAACATCTTATACCTAACTCAAATCAAATGAAAACGTACTAAGTGACTTCAAATCTTAGCTATACATACATATTCACATGGCAGTGAAGTTTCCTTTTAAATATTTAAACAAAATTTTATGATATACAAGCAACAGCAGTTCACTTCATTGGCACATACTTTTCAAAATTACTTTAGGAAATCACCAACACCCAATTTGAAATCTTAAAACTTCATTTTCTCTTAATTATCATTTTATATATCTTTAACAAGTAACTGCCCTCACCATCTCCTTCATCAATCATTTTACGAATTAGAAGTCTATATCTGAGTGGTACTTCAGCACGTCAAGGTTCAAATCTCATATATATCACATAATATCACTATATATATATATATATATATATATATATATATATATATTCTTATGCTGCACCCCTCTCTTTTTCGCGCCTTATTTTTATTAATTTAATGATTTTTATATATAATGTGCAAATATTTATTTTACGTTACGTGCTTTAGCAACGTTTGGTTGGTTAATGAATCAAAACTGTTTTTAAATATGCCTCGACTATTTATAAGCTCTTTCTTCCCAGGGTATCCACCTACTTACCGTGGGTTCAGTGGTAAGTAGATGTGCAATGCACCAACCAAACTGCACTATCTTTTGTTTTAGTACCTTTTTATAATTTTCATTTGTATATGCCAAATTTTATATGATTCACGTAGCCTTGTGCCAAATTAATTACTACTACAAAATTTCTGACTTTGACGTTATATCACACAGTACTCACCTGTTCTATACGTCGTTAACGGCCTCTATGAATGCTGGCTCAAAATCCTACTCGCCGTATACGTCCTCACAAGGTTGCACTATCACTTTGAAAACTGCCGTCTATCCTCCAGGTATCTTTGACACAATTTTGCTGCGCCCAAATCTAAAATAAATATGACCCGAATTTAGAATTTAGAATACCCTTTTGTATTTACTTCCCCTGCGCTAATTCTTCCGGTGTTATTTCTTCTTTGTCTCGTACGATTCCACTTGTTACTCTTATGCTGTCTTCTAATTTTGCTTCTCTCGTTCTAAATCAATACGTCCGCCTTTAATCCGCTCGTTCCAAATCAATCCTCGCTTCTTTTTACCACTCAATGCCCCGCTACACATAAAACCATATCTAATTCAATCCTAATATATTCTTCACTCTTATAATTCCTATTCGATGCCTTCTGCCTATATCAATCTCGTTCCAATTCAATCTTATTTTCCTCCGGTTCGCTGTCGCATTAATTCCAATCTTAACTTTTACTCGTCGCCGCTATTAATTATTTATTCACTGTTGCTTATCTTTACTCTTCCTTTATAAATTAAACTCGTACAATTCAAACTCATTTATTTAATCTTCAAAAAATATTCAAAACAACTTAGCGCAGTTTATAAACACGTCTTATTACAAAAATATTTCGAAATCGACTCCCTTGTTTACTTATCCTAGGTGATAATTACAATATTTATCTGCCTACTCTTTATTACATTGGATATAAAAAACCATCCAATAACGTCGTATCACCAAGTTCGTGTCACTAATACCTAAAACTTTGTCTTTTGCACTTTCCTATTTTTATACATAATGTTCAATCATTGGTCCTAAATATCGCACAACCCTTCAATCATATTTGACACTGCTATTACTTGTAATTTTGATGTTACATGTTTGTCCAAAGTTTGATTCTAATAAAATAAATGCCGAAATGATACACATATACACTGGATCTGCGTGGTTGATAGTGAACAGACGCATCCGGTTTTCGGTTGGCAAATGTACGTTCAATGGCCTATTAAACTACAACTCAGTATAAAACCTTGAATACTGTGTGTTTTATCACGTCATCAAGTCATTGTTTTTACGTCTTGGCACTTACATTTTAACTAACATTTCAAATACTTTAACGTATGTAAAGTATGGCAAACAAAT
Organism: Platerodrilus igneus; assembly: GCA_036346225.1. Classification (NCBI taxonomy): domain Eukaryota; kingdom Metazoa; phylum Arthropoda; class Insecta; order Coleoptera; family Lycidae; genus Platerodrilus; species Platerodrilus igneus. The sequence continues at coordinate 11,944,529 of JARFIW010000003.1, forward strand.
TTTTAAATTACGGGATCTGATATATGGCTTACTTTCTTTGGCATACACTACCTTCAACAAAACAACCCTTAGAACCCTTGTAGATCCTACTGACACTACAATATATATATATATATATATATATATATATATATTATATATATATTAAGATGAAATGAAAACCCAACTTTGTATTTAAAGTTGAATTACCATTTCAAATCGAACTAGTAATTGAAAACCACTAAAAGAACGGCTACAGCAGGACTTGAACCTGCAACCTCTGATTTTCCGGATCAGTGCTCTAACCAATTGAGCTATCTAGCCTAATTGTTTAGATGATGTTATACTTAATACTACTGAAGTTTGGCTCTTGTTAACGATTTTGCAGGTTCAAGTCCTGCTGTAGCCGTTCTTTTAGTGGTTTTCAATTACTAGTTCGATTTGAAATGGTAATTCAACTTTAAATACAAAGTTGGGTTTTCATTTCATCTTAATAACTATTAATATATATTAAGCATTCATTTGCATTCCAAATGTGGATTATCCTTCTCTATATATATTATATATATAACTTCATATATGTATATATATATATATATATATATACATTCTCTTTTTTGCCCCTTTTTGTAGCGCCTTTTATGAAATGTGCACACTTAACGCACACCCCGTATTTGCAACGTTTGGTTGGTTCTTTAATTAAATTATTTATTTCAATGCCTCGACTATTTAAGCTCTTAATCTCAGGGTGTTTAACTACTTATAGTGAGTTCTGTTATAAGTAGATGTACCAAGTCCAACCAAAGTGCACTCTTTTGTTTTAGTACTAAATTTTTTTACTGTATTTTTGTATATGCCAAAATTTCTATTAAGATCAACGACGCTTTGTGCCAAATTAAATTACTACCAAAATTTATGACTATTTTTGATGTTTAAGATATTTCAGCCCTCACCTGGTTTACACTTCGTTGTTGGCCGCGCTGACTGCTGGCTCAAAATCCGTGTCGCCGTATGCGTCTTTACACTGATGTCCTATTTGGTTGAATTTTGTACCGCCTCCAGGTGTCGTTCTTGAAATTTTAAGCTGCTCCCCAATACCTGAAATAATTAACCCGAATTTAGAATTTTGAATACCCAGTGCTATAACTTCCCCTGTGCTAATTTCTGCTTCGAATCCTCCACTACCAATTATTGTTCTCCTTAATCTCGCTCGTCGTGTATTCAATAAATCCGTCCGCTTCTTCTTAATTAATCCAAATCTACTCGCTGTCCTTTTACAAATTGCCCGCTGCTCCGCTACCAATCTATAACTCGCTATCCAAATCCAACTACTGTTCCTTTATATGTCCTCCCGATGTCCTTGCTACCTTTAAATTGCTATCCAAACCCAACTTTCTTTCCTTTTATGTATAACCACTCGATTTTCTGCTACCTATAACTCGCTTTAAATCGCTATCCAAATTCAAACTCAGTTCCTTTATATAAATCTTCCCAATGTCCTGCTACTTATAAATTGCTTTCCAAATCCAAACTCCGTTCCTTTATATAAATCTTCCCAATATCCTGCTACCTTTAACACGCTATCCAAATTCAACTTCTTTCCTTATAACCACTCGCTTTCCAAATCTAACTTATCCGTCGTTTTTCCGTCGCACAATTACCAATCTTTACTTTATGCCTTTTGTCGCTGTTGCTTCTTTACCACACTTTATTAAATCAAAACTCTTTTAGAAACAAATACTTTTATTAACTTTTTTTTCAAAATCGTTACAAATTAGCACAGTATGAAAAAACACGTCTTTTTACCAATAAAGTTCGAAAATAATCTCCCGTTGTTTGCTTTCCACGGCAACCATTTTAACTTTTCTCGCCTACTACCCCATAATTAAATCGTCCAATACATCCTAACATTTCGTTTGTGTCGCACATACCATAGCTCATGTCCTTTCTACATTTTTATAAATCACATTAAATTCTATCATTGGTCCAAAATAATTACAGTTCATCAATCACATTTGATGTTGTTATAACTAATAATTTAGAATTTACAAACATTGTCCAAAAGTTGATTCTACTTAAAATGCAAAACCAAAATAAATTACACTAGAACCTGGATGCGTAATCGATATTAAACATTCATAGACGCATCCGGTTTCCGGACGGCAAATGTACTTTCAAAGGCCTTTAACATTCAAACTCGGTATAAACCATTGAGCACTGCACATCTTACTACGTCATTTAGTCATTTCGATATTACCTTTTGGCACTTAATTTCAACTACCATTTTGAATGGTATTTTAGCATATGTAGAATACGGAAACATACATTTTTAAGTTTATATGATCAAATATGTGGATTATTTTGCTTGGCATATACGACCTTGTACTAAATAACCCTTAGAACTCTTGATATCTCCCTTATACACTACATTTGGCCCCACTGATTTTGAATGAAATTTGAAATTTCGTCGGTTTTACTCTTCCCTGGTATGCATAATTTCTAATTTTATTTAAAATCAAACCCCCTCTCGTAATTCTACAAAAACCCCCTCTCGTATTTCTACATATTGTAATTGTTCAACCCCTATTTTCTTTCTCAACATGCCTGTTTAACTACGCTATATACTAACCTACACTATAAACTAAATCAAAACAAAACTTTCCGTCGCATGAACTATATAACAACTATTCTACTACACCCTCTTCCTGTACAACTTTATATGGGTATAGATTTTCCAAGTGAAAACGCCCACGATATTCCCCTGTCGTAGTAGCTAATTCAAATGTATTTCCTTCCGCGAAAATACGCGTGATCTTGTACGGCCCTTCATAAGGAAATAATAACTTCGCGCAAATGTTCCTTTCGCGGTTCGAAACTCTTAACCTTTTTACAATCACCAAATCTCCTATTTCAAAAGTCGTCCTTTTTTTGATCCTGTTACACCTTCGCTCGATATCCCTACGCTGCATCCTTTCGATCCTACGTCTAACACTACCCAACATGTCTTGTACCTCAACTTCTTCCCTCCATGGCCTAGCTGGTATAATCCTTCGAATCAATGTTATCGGACACGTTTTCGTAACTGAACTCGGTACACAATTCATGAAATTTTCAATCTGCGGCAGATATCTAACCCATCTATTATGGTGCTCTTGCGTCGCTAACCGTAGATATTTTATTACCTCCCGTATATATCGTTTGCATCGATTTGCTTTCGGATGCCTTATACTGCTAAATGACACCTTAATGTGCGCTTGATTTAACCCGTTCCTAAATCTTTGGTTGTTAAAATAAGTCGCGTTGTCTACCAAAATCCTTTCCATTCTCCCGACCTGGCTTCCAAATTCTTTGATCGATTGTAAAGCATGCACCGTGTTACTTCGCCTTGCCGGAAATAGTTTAACAAATTTTGAAAAAACGTCCACCATTACTAATATGTGCCGATACCCCTGTTCACTCGTAATTAGGTTGCTTAAATAATCAATAGTTACCAATTCCAACGGTCCGCCCACGCTCACACTCATCGGTACGTTCTGCAACACCACGTTATTGTCCTTCCCTAAGATACAGATTTTACAACGATTTATTCTTTCTTTAACCACCGTGATATCGTTCCGTGCATAAAACGCCTCCCTAAATACCAAAAATGTTTTTCTTATGCCTATATGACCAAACTTTAAATGAATTTCATCTATAATTTCCACAGCCGCGTCTCTGGATTCCACTACCAGCTCTGCATCACCTATCCTTTTTACCACAAACTGCCCTACGATGGTAAATCCACGGTACTCCTCTACATTCTCGCTTGTTAATCTCTCGCGGATCGCGCTCACCTCACTGTGCCTCTGCGTCTCCATAAGCGTTTGTCCACCGACAAACATCCCTGAACTCCTGCAAAGCAACTAAACAATCTTTCACGTCTTTATTCGTTTCCACCTGCGGTCTGCTTAGAAAATCCGCCGTCACATTCTCCTTTCCTGGTTTGTGCTTGATTTCAAAATCGTATTCCTGTAATACTAACGCCCATCTGTACAACCTGATGTTTAGAAACTCCTTTTTCTTCATAAATGTTACCACCGTGTTGTCGGATTCTATTAAAAATTTGTTACCTAGCAGATAAAAACGCAACTTTTTCACTGCATACACTATCGCCAACATTTCCTTCTCTGCCGTCGCATATCTGGTTTCGCAGTCTTCTAATACCCTCGAAATGAATACAATTGGTACCTCAACTCCCTCCTGTATCTGCACCAACTCAGCCCCTATCGCATATTTCGACGCATCCGTTCTGAAAATAAATTCGTCTTTGAAATTGGGAAATTTAAATGACAACTCTTTATAAAACGCACTTTTTAAATCCTGGAACGCCTTCTCTCGATCAGCAGTCCATTTCCATCTTTCATTTTTCTTCAATAAACTCACCAACGGCACACACAGCTCGGAATATCGCGGTATAAACCGTTTATAATAATTTAGAACCCCTAAAAATCCTCGTAATCCTCTCACATTCTTTGGTTGAGCAATATTTTTCAACTCGTCCAACCTTTTATTACAAATTTTCATCCCATGTTCACTGATTTCAAACCCTAAATACGTAACTTTGTTCTTAAACAACTCGCATTTCTCCACGTTCAACTTCAAACCCCCTTCGTCCAGCCTCTGGATCACCTTTTCTAAATGCTCCAGGTGTTCTTGCTCGTTCCTTGAAAAAATCAACAAATCATCCACATAGTGCGAACAGAAACATTCATACTCGTTAAACAGCTTCTGCATGGCCCTTACAAGTGCTGCTGAAGAACTACTTAACCCAAACGTAACTACAGAAAACATGTAAATCTCCCCTTCAATGCTAAATCCTGTAAACTTCTTACTGTCTTCATGCAACTGAATTAACCAAAACGAATTCTTTAAATCTAATTTACTGAAAACCTTCATCTCATACACTTTATACAACAAATTATCCAACCCTTGTGGTTGTTCATACTGCGGTTTCGTAATCGAATTCAACTTCCTCGCATCCAAACAAATCCTAATATCCTTTTTGTTGGGTTTAGGTACAATAACTACCGGATTCACGTATGGAGTTTTCGCTGGTTCTATGATTCCTTCTTGTAACATCTTGTTAATCTCGGCTTTAACCCTATTTCTAATAGCAAACGGAATTGGATACACCTTTGTATTAAACCCGTTGTCTTCCGTGACTTCTAACTTATGCATATATCGCCTCGCAAATCTTGGCTCTTCATTAAATAACCCTATATATTTATTAAATAATTCTTCTAGCTTCGCCTTTATCTCAATACTCACTTTTCCAATCTGTTCATCCTTAATTAATTTCACAAACATATTACATAATCGTACTTTAACCTGTCTATAATCACTTGTCCTATCCATTCCTAATCCCGACTTATCTATATTATCTCCATTCCTATATTCCTCACTAACCGTAGACACCATCCATAACTTATCTTTATCAAAAATTCGAATCGACCTATCCTTACCGTCTATATTCAATCCAAAATCCTCTATAAAATCCATTCCTAATATGAAATCTATATGCAACCCCTTTGTAATTAAAAATTCTGCCTCTCCTGAATTTTTATCCCCTACAAATATCGGTACACGGATGATCCTATAAATCGTAGTTAACTTTTTATTCATTGCCGACTATAAATTAACCCCATCAATCGCTTCTATTCTACCTTTTAAAAAATCAGCATGTTTTACCACCACTTTCTCGTCAACCAGCGACAACTGTGAACCACTATCAACTAAAGCAACATATAAACAATCCCTTAAACTAATATTAATAAACAAAAGGTTCTTTTTATTCAAATTATAATTATTTAACAATAAGTCTTTTAAACTATAACCTACGTCGAGCTTTAATCCTAGACATTCATTCTTCCAAAATTTGGCGGTTTTTTTTCTCATGCTGGTGCCTAGTGTATCTGCACCACTTCAATTTTATCGGTGTCCTGAGTCCTTGCGCTTGTCGTTATGTGGTGGACGTTGGCGTCCCTGTCCGTCCGGCTATATCCATGCTGTGTTCCGCCCCCCGTCGTCCGGCCGTCATCCGCGTTGTTGTCGTGCTGGTACCTATTTTGTCCTTGTACGTCGTTCCCCCGGTGTTCCCTATTGTAGTATGGTCTTCTGTTTCCGTCGTGTCCCCAGTGATTTCGGTGTCCGTGATTGAAATAGTCCTGTCGGTAGTTGGGTCGATGTTCGTGATTGAAATTGTCCTGTCTGTAGTTATGTCGCTGTTCGTGGTACGTATGTCGTCGGTTGTCATCCCTATAACCCCGGTTTTGATCCCAATAACTAGTCCTTGTTTTTGTCTCTAGTGCCGTTGCCAAGTCGAAGTTTCTCATGATGCCTAAAAATTCCCGTAGTGTTTTAACGTTATGTACCGCGACCATCTTTGTTACTTCCGGCTCCATGTGGCCCGCAAGTAGTAAAACTATGTCGTCCTCGCCCAACTTTGGTGTCAAGTGCTGTGCCTGGTTGAATTTGTCGATTGCGTATTCTTCTCGTGTCCCGTGTGTCCTACTGTAGTGTCCCGTAATTAAATTTGTCCGTATGTCCGTCTGGTGCGTGTTGCTCCAGAACTGTTCCACAAATAATCGTCGAAATTCCGCGTAGGTGTCGTACTGTCGGCGTATGATGTTGTGCCACTTTTCCGCGTTCCCTGTCAACGTCGCCCCTACTATCTGTAATTTAGTCCTTTCGTTTTCCGTTTCGACGATTTCGTCCAGCCTGTCCAAAAATCCCATTGGTTGTTCTGTCCTCCGTCCTTCAAATTTAGGTAACGCGTCCCGGTTGAATTTAATGTGCTGTCCGTAGTCCAGTCCAACGCGCCGTCGTTCTAGGTCGTCCAATTTTTCCTGTATCTGTCTTACGTCATGTCCTACCCGGTTTTCTAATACAGTGACTTTGTCGTCAAGTTTTTCGTCAAGTTCCGTCTTAGTGTTCATATTTTCGTTCTGTATCGTCTCTAATGTTTGTCCTAAATTTCTGTAGTTTGTCAAATGTCTTTTGTCGCATGTTTGAATTTCTGAACTTAATGTCGTAAAACCACTGACCATCGTCTCCTCAACTGTCTCTACGCGTGTCTTAATTTCCGTTTGTAGGTCCGTTTTTGTCGCGTTCAAGTCTCCCTGAATCTGTACCCGTGTATTTTCTAATTTGTCATCTATTCTGTCTATCTTTTCGTGTACCTCAGTCCTTATGTCGTCCTTTACGTTTTGCATTTGCGTGAGTAGATAGTCCTGTGTATAATTCAGTTTGGCCGTCAGTTCCGCGTGTGCCGTCCTAAACTCGTTTCTTAGTTCGGTGTGTGAATCTTCAATTTTTTTTGTTAGCTCGGTCTTTAATTCTGTGTGTGAATCTTCAATCTTGTTTGTTAACTCAGTGTGTGAATCTGTAATTTGGTTCGTTAAAGTCGTTATTTTATTATTCAAATGCGTATTTGCCTCTTTTTGTTCCATCTGTGACGTTTTAAAATCGTTCTTTAAATTTGTTTGCATGCTCATCAGGAACCGCATTATGTCCTGGTTCCCTGCAGTTTCTGCTACTCTTACCTCCGGTGCCGTCGCCTGGTCCGCGTCCATGTCTAACCCCTCCGGCTCTGTCTGCCTCACCTCCATCTCCTGGATGTCTCCGCCTGCGTCTAGCTCTATGTCTTGCGTCCTAATTTCATCGTTTAGTGTCGTGATCTCTGCTTCAATTCCGTATATCCGTCCCGATCTCGTAATCCGTTTCATTTCTGGGTCCGTCATCTCTGCAGCTTATTATTGAATTCCTTTGCCTGAAAATATGTAAACCACGGGCCCCACCTAATCTCAGGATCTCGTATCCTAGTACTATTTCTGTCTAATTTCACTCGATCTAGCCTTTTTTCAGCCCCACGTTGGGTTTGCCACCTCTACTATTACTATCTATCTATCTTTATGATTACTACCCCCTTTTTTATTACTACTCACTGTCCGTCACTCACTCTCTTTTTTGCCCCTTTTTGTAGCGCCTTTTATGAAATGTGCACACTTAACGCACACCCCGTATTTGCAACGTTTGGTTGGTTCTTTAATTAAATTATTTATTTCAATGCCTCGACTATTTAAGCTCTTAATCTCAGGGTGTTTAACTACTTATAGTGAGTTCTGTTATAAGTAGATGTACCAAGTCCAACCAAAGTGCACTCTTTTGTTTTAGTACTAAATTTTTTTACTGTATTTTTGTATATGCCAAAATTTCTATTAAGATCAACGACGCTTTGTGCCAAATTAAATTACTACCAAAATTTATGACTATTTTTGACGTTTAAGATATTTCAGCCCTCACCTGGTTTACACTTCGTTGTTGGCCGCGCTGACTGCTGGCTCAAAATCCGTGTCGCCGTATGCGTCTTTACACTGATGTCCTATTTGGTTGAATTTTGTACCGCCTCCAGGTGTCGTTCTTGAAATTTTAAGCTGCTCCCCAATACCTGAAATAATTAACCCGAATTTAGAATTTTGAATACCCAGTGCTATAACTTCCCCTGTGCTAATTTCTGCTTCGAATCCTCCACTACCAATTATTGTTCTCCTTAATCTCGCTCGTCGTGTATTCAATAAATCCGTCCGCTTCTTCTTAATTAATCCAAATCTACTCGCTGTCCTTTTACAAATTGCCCGCTGCTCCGCTACCAATCTATAACTCGCTATCCAAATCCAACTACTGTTCCTTTATATGTCCTCCGATGTCCTTGCTACCTTTAAATTGCTATCCAAATCCAACTTTCTTTCCTTTTATGTATAACCACTCGATTTTCTGCTACCTATAACTCGCTTTAAATCGCTATCCAAATTCAAACTCCGTTCCTTTATATAAATCTTCCCAATGTCCTGCTACTTATAAATTGCTTTCCAAATCCAAACTCCGTTCCTTTATATAAATCTTCCCAATATCCTGCTACCTTTAACACGCTATCCAAATTAAACTTCTTTCCTTATAACCACTCGCTTTCCAAATCTAACTTATCCATCGTTTTTCCGTCGCACAATTACCAATCTTTACTTTATGCCTTTTGTCGCTGTTGCTTCTTTACCACACTTTATTAAATCAAAACTCTTTTAGAAACAAATACTTTTATTAACTTTTTTTCAAAATCGTTACAAATTAGCACAGTATGAAAAAACACGTCTTTTTACCAATAAAGTTCGAAAATAATCTCCCGTTGTTTGCTTTCCACGGCAACCATTTTAACTTTTCTCGCCTACTACCCCATAATTAAATCGTCCAATACATCCTAACATTTCGTTTGTGTCGCACATACCATAGCTCATGTCCTTTCTACATTTTTATAAATCACATTAAATTCTATCATTGGTCCAAAATAATTACAGTTCATCAATCACATTTGATGTTGTTATAACTAATAATTTAGAATTTACAAACATTGTCCAAAAGTTGATTCTACTTAAAATGCAAAACCAAAATAAATTACACTAGAACCTGGATGCGTAATCGATATTAAACATACATAGACGCATCCGGTTTCCGGACGGCAAATGTACTTTCAAAGGCCTTTAACATTCAAACTCGGTATAAACCATTGAGCACTGCACATCTTACTACGTCATTTAGTCATTTCGATATTACCTTTTGGCGCTTAATTTCAACTACCATTTTGAATGGTATTTTAGCATATGTAGAATACGGGAAACATACATTTTTAAGTTTATATGATCAAATATGTGGATTATTTTGCTTGGCATATACGACCTTGTACTAAACAACCCTTAGAACTCTTGATATCTCCCTTATACACTACATATATATATATATATATATATATATATATATATATATATATCCTATTTGCACAATATTCAGTGGTATGTGAAGGGACAGGCGACTCCGTGGCATAGTTGGTATGTGTGTGACTACTACGCCCAAAGTCCCGGGTTTGAATTCCGACACGGTCCGCTTGAAAAATGTTAGGCGAGCAATTTTCACAAAAATTCACCCTCGTTCGGATGAAAGGTAAAGTGGAGGTGACGTGTGTGAGTGTTGTCACTCACGTTAAAGATCCCTACCTTGCTTGGAGCAGTAAGGCTTTGGCAAAATCCCAAATTTTCCAGGTGAAAAAAACTCGCTTCCTGGCCAATGTAGTACCTTCGGGTGGAGCATTGGAATATCACATGTAAGGTATGTGAAGGGGCGCCCAAGGTCATACGTTCAAATCCCGACACGGTCCGCTTGAAAAATGTTAGGCGAGCATTTTTCACAAAAATACGCCTTCGTTCAGATGAGAGGTAAAATGGAGATCCCGTGTGTGAGTGTTGTCGCGCAATTTAAAGATCCCAACTTTGCTTGCTACAGCAAAGGTTCGGCAAAATTCAAAATTTCCAGGTTAAAAAAAACTCGCTTTCTGGCCAATGTAGTACCTTCGGGTGTAGCATTGGAAAAACAAATGTAAGGTATGTGAAGGGGGTTAAGCAGCCTGTGGGTACCGATACTTCTAACACTTGAACATTTGCTGAATAGTTTTCCAATATATCCTTTCGCACAATCAACATTAGTTGGAAATATTTCAAAACCAACACCTGTTTATAATAATCATAAGATTTTAGTGCAGTTATTTTTTTTCGTCATTAGATTTTCCGTCTAGAAACTTGTTGCATGCTTACCTCCATTTATTTCTGTTCTGAGTTGGCATACATAGTTCCCTGAAATTCCCACAATGCAGATTCAGCTTGGTTCCCCTTCTATTATTTTTTAGTTATATGCCCTTTTTCACCGAAATTCAGTGGTATGTGAAGGGGGCTAAGCAACCTGTGGCTACCAATATTTCCAACACTTAGACATTTGCCGAATTAATAGTTTTCCAGTAAATCCTTTCGCACAATTAACGGCGTTTTTTTTTTACAAAGGAAGCACCGAGAAACAGCACCTTCAACATCCGAAGACATCACCTTTTCAAGTTGAATGAAGTGCTGTTTAGGGTTCTGAAGCAACTGAAACCAAGGTTCCTAACAAATCATCATCATTAGATCTTCAGTCCTAGAACTGGTTGGACGCGTACCCTTATTGTTTCCTAGTCTGAAGCAACCTACACATTTCCCTGAAATTTGCACAGTCTGCATCTATCACTATCTGTGTGCGAAAGCTTGATCTCGGTCTACCTCTACCTCTCTTTTCCTATCTCTGCTTGTAGTATATCCCGTACTATTCTCCAGAAATGCCTTATAACGTATCCTGTCCTACTTTTATTTTTTTTCATTTTCCACAGATATCTTTCCTCTACTATTTCTACAACCTATTTGTTATTAACTTTGTCTGACCATGCTACCATCCTCATACATCTGAAGCACAACATTCCAGAAGGCTTCTATCTCTTTCAGTACTGCTTTTCCTACTGCCCCTATTTCATAGATGTACTGTGCTGTGCTCCACTCTATGCTTTGAACAGTTTTCTTCTTGCATCTATGTTCGTTCTCTTTGAACATAGCTGCTGTTCTTTCTTGTTTGATGCAGCTCGGTCACCTTCTATTGTTTTACAGTTATATACCCTATTTCCCCGATATTCAGTGGTATGTAAAGGGGTGGCGGCTCTGTGGCGTAGTGGTATGTGTGAGACTACTACGCCCAAGGTCCCGGGTTCGAATCCCGACACGGTCCACTTGAAAAATGTTAGGCGAGCATTTTTCACAAAAATACATCCTCGTTCGGATGAGAGGTAAAATGGAGGTCCCGTGTGTGTGTTGTCACGCACGTTAAAGATCCGTATCTTACTTGGAACAGCAAGGGTTTGGCAAAATTTCAAATTTTCCAGGTAAAAAAAACTCGCTTCCTGGCCAATGTAGTACCTTCGGAGGGAGCATTGGAAAATCACATGTAAGGTATGTGAAGGGGGGTAATCAGCCTTTGGCTGCCAAGTTTCCCCAGCACCTGAACCTTTGCCGAATTAAGTTTTTCCAATTTATCCTTTCCCACAATCAACATTAGTTGAAATCATCTTCAGAATTTTTTCTAAATCGTCAAAAAGATGCTGAAGGTATGTTAAAAACTTCTGGGCCTCTTTCAAGAATTGAGCCAAATTGTGCTGTTTCGTAAGAGTCCGGAACATGGCCTGATGTTATTGACGAAAAAAGGATACTGATTTAGGTTGATAGTGACTTTAAACAAGTAATTAATTTTAGTTATCCCAAGAACGTTCATAATAGAATCTTTGACAAATTATTCTAAAAAATATTTACCCAATGGAGAGGTTGTAAACCGTGATTGGTTATTATATTCAGCTATCAAAAATGCTGTGTTTTGCTTTTGTTGTAAAACTGGTTTTAGCAACTGGCAACGTTTGATACAATATTTGATCAGGAATGCGAAAAGTAAAATTCATGTTAAGTGCTGTAATGATTCAGTATTCCTTCAAAAATAAATCTGAAAATTATTTGAACGAAAGCTTATTGCCCAAGAAAAATGGTAAAATTCATTTGAACGAAAGCTTTATTGCCCAAGAAAAAACGATACATGGTTCTAGAAAGAATTGTAGTAATAGTACCTTATCTGGCCTGACAAAATTTAGCTTTTCGGGAACATAGCATACTCTTCTCAAAAAATACCAGTAATTTTTAAAAGTTATTAAAACCATTTTAAAATTTGATCCAGTTATGGCCGAACACATCCAACACATTCAAATAGACGGCAACCACTTGCCCTATTATTTAGGAAATAAAATACAAGATGAAATAGTATCAGTCATAGAAGAAAACATGTACCATTTGCTGTGCATATAGTGGCTAACCACGAAATACCATTGGTACTAGGATGTAGTGCATCAATTCTTCCAAGCTTCTAGCAGAGTGGAGGGTGGTTATCTTTCTTTATTAATACCACTGTGCCTGTCTTTAAATCTAAATTATGAGATTGTCATCTCGTACGGCCCTGAAGTTCTAAGACATATTCCTTGCTCCACCTCTCCCAAAAAATGTTGTTGCTTGGATCGAATGGCTTGAAACGTAGAAAGGTTAGAAGCAGAATAGATCTTAGATCGGCATCACGCACTGCAGTCATTGTATGACCAATAAGAAAGTGAGCTGGTGTTAAGGGTGCAGGTTGCTCGGATCAAGAGATGTAGGGTTAAGGGACGTGAATTGAGAATTGTTTCTATTTGAATAAATAAGGTAGATAATTACTAATAAATTAAAACTGAGTTGCCCATGACAACACAGCCGCTTCCCACAGTCTTCACGTGTACATGTGTAGGAAATAATTGTATTTTAGCTAGTAAAGAAATTACTCAATTCCTTCAAAGCAGAACTTGTTTCAACAAAATTGTGTCATTGGTGGAGTAAATATCAACCTTGGCGAACAAGTTCAAGATGAACTGCTTTTGTGACAAAACAAATAAATAAACATAAACAGGTCTTTGCAGTTTTGCACCCTCGACCCCTGCTGTCATAGTTAACCCACGGACCTATAATAAAATGGACATAGCACGTATGTCGTAAAAATGAGGGCAAAGTAACTTTCGCGAATCTACCAATTTAAGAACCAACTAAACAAAATCCTTCCAGAATTTACTCGAACGTATAAATCTGACATCTGAATAAGTTGATTCTTTGCAAACAAAAGATCAGCTGTTCTTTGTTTGTGTTTTAGACATGGACAGGTCCGTGTGTTTGGTCTGCCTCCCTTCACGCCGCAACCCTCTCACCATAATTATTTTGCCGACGTCATTTCTGCGCATTTGGATACGAGTACCATGTCCATTTTATTATAGGTTCGCGAGTTGACCCCAACTGTGGTAAAAGAGGAAGTAAACCGAACACAAGAAGCCTGTAGATCTCCCATGATTGGATTAGTGGGCTTTGTGGAAAATCTAAAACACCCATGAACAATTTGTTTCGAAAGATTGCGTCACGAGGTTATCCAAGATTGTTCCCTATCAATGGAAAGTAACAATTGACCTCTTGCATTAAAATGCTTCACATACTCATGTAACATAGTTGAATTGGAAAGGTGATTCTTGCTGGAAAGCAAAATAGCATGGCGTTTGTCAAAATTATAGTCCGAATTGCAAAATCTACCACAAGCGCGAATGACTTTATTGGTATCTACAAAAGGATGCAGACTTCCAATAGGATTTGAAGAATTAACCACTCGAATTCCACTTGAGGTCTTTAAATTCTTCTTGAGATGCCTCTGACTGTGGCATTCGAATTAGATAAATAGATAAATAATTAAATCATGTGTTAAATTTAAAATTTTTACAATCGTCACGTGCAATTTATAGTTACATATAAATTATATACTAACAAGCGTATTGCAGCTTGAGCAAGTGTTAAAGGGTACAAAGAAATCATTGTATGTATAACTATTAAGAATAATGTACCAAGATACAAGTTAACTATTAACTATATTGAAAGCTATTCAACTAACACTTAATAATAACAGTCACCTAAACTATAGACCATTAAAAGTTTCTTTGCTTTCTTGCAAGAACACATCTCGTGAATAGAATGCATTGCAGGTAAGAAATACCTTCAGTTTAGCTTTGTAAGATTTAAAAGACACTTGCTTCAGTGAACAAGGCAATAGATTGTAGATTTGTCGAATCAGCTAATTGCTTGCAGCTTAAGGGACTAAAATGCCTCAAGGAATAAGGATTTCGGCAATTGTGCACAAAGTGTGGGCAATAGGTTACAACTGCTATGAGTCTTTTCAGGTTAGAATGATCCGTCACAGTGATGACATCGCAAACGTTCTGGAAACACACAGTTTTCTTCTTAAACTATGGAAGAGTCAACAATGTGAAAATAGTAGAAGGTCATATAGTATAGCTTTCATGTAACCATTGAGGACCGTTCCACCACAAAGGTGACTGAATGAGTTTGCTTGGAAAAATTCCCTTAGAAAGTATATCTGTTGGATTATCTTTAGTTGAGACCTGACACCACTTGCATTGAGACGTCAGTTCATGAATCTTGGCAACACGATTACAGACAAAAGTTTTCAGAAGATAGGGTGCTGTATTCAACCAACCAAGTATTATAGTGGAGTCAGACCACAGAACGTATTGTGAGAATTGAATGTCCAATGCCTCACGAACATATGCATATAGTCTGGCCAGTAAAATGGCTGCACACAGTTCTTACCTTGGAATACTACGGAGCATTAAGGGCGGAACCTTGGATTTGGAGCACAGTAGATGGTCCTTAACAATGCTATTGGAATTAGCGTGTTTCAGGTAAATGGATGCACCATACCCATGGATGGATGCATCAGAGAATTCATGTAATTCGATTTCTGTAGAGTCGGAACATAAAACTAGATGTACAATTTGAAGATTGTTGAGTTCTGACAATTTTTCTGGTAGGTGGTCTGAAACCCAGTTGTCCCTAGTTAAACAAGAAATTAAACATGAGATGATCGTTTCGAAAAGACCATTAATTCTAGAGTGCTCATGTTATCATGAACATCAAATTCACGAATTACCGAGTGGTATCTGCTCACGTATCATTTGATATCCACTTGCGTAATTTGAATCCACCTTGTAGGCAAACCTTCGACAAGGTTTCACAAATGGTCAATAGATCATCTGTCTTGCCTTATTATTCTAGAGATGTTTGGCATTCGATCCCAAGTTTAAACAGATTTCAAATTGCTAGAACGGAAGCAGAAGTTGTACCATAGATACAGTGTTTGAAGTGGTAAATCTAGAGACGGTCTCCAAAGAATTCTCTACAGTGGTCTTTGTCTGGAATCAATTTGTATTTTACGGTACATTTCCTCAATGTCCACAGAGATGGCATATTGATATTTCCTAAATCGAAGTAAAATTGAGAAGTCTTGCTGTACCGTGGGACAAATCATTTGTAGACTGATTAAAGGGTATATAGAAGTAGTTTCAAAAGAGCCATCAAATGCCACCCGTAGCTTGTGGTAAGACTTACTTCTTTTAATATTCCACGATAGAGAAAATAATGTTTCATAAGAATTGAATTCGACTTTAGTCATATGATCATAAAAAATATGTAACGCCCACCCAAATCATCCTTTGCTTGAAACTGTTTCTCTAATGAAAAGGAACGCCTTGTGGCCACTTGCAAGAAATCGTCTAAAAGCTTTGGGGTCTGTTTGAATGGGATTAACACAATAAACCATTCATTGGGAGCATATTTGATGTTTTGAATGAAGAGGGTATTGCGGGATTTCTCTTTGCGAGACAATACCCTTTCGGTTGGAATTATTTAATTTCCCAGAACTTATGGAGCTGAAATTGCATGTCCACTTATTGGGATATGTGACATGAGTTTCGCTTTCGGTGCTGCTAGAAGGAGGCCAATCGATCACCCACCCAATTACGTTTTTTTTGAGACCAAGAAATTGCTGACTTACACTTATTTGACCTTGCACTTGAGGATGTCAATTTCCCCTGGCTTGCCACAAGAAGGATCTGTCAAGTTAATGTCATGTTGGATGTGAATAATAATAATAATTGTCTTCATTGAACAAATAAATACTCAACGCAAATATTCGTCCGGGAAAGGCAAAGATTAGCTTTTAAACTACTCTTTAAATCTTAACCTGTCATTTACAAACAAAAAAATACAATTATTAAGCTAAAAAAATAAAAACACAATTCAATAACTTACTAATGATTTAGCAAATAGTGTTTTATGTTTCTCCAAAATAGATTGATGCAAATTAAACAGTTTAACTGTATTATATGTAAAGCTTCACTCATATTGAACTGTAGAGTGATGAGGCATAGTAAGCAAGCAAGCTCATGTGTCTGATGTTGCAGCTGTGAATACTATGTCTAAAAACTAATTTATCGAGTAGATACTTAGAAGTTTTCAAATTAATAAGCTGATGTAAAAAAATTAGAAAATGTAGCTTAAATAAGCCGGGAATTCCTAACCACTGTAATTGCAACATAGATTGAGAAATATATCATATTTCCTCAAATGAAATATAGATCTAAAACAGATATTCTGCACCTGTGACAACTGTTTTTAAATGACTATGTCAATAGAGGGAAAATATACAATGAGGCAGTAATTTAGTAAGAATAATACACATGTTTCGGCTAATTGTTTTCTTAATTTGAAAGAAAGAACATTTTTATTGCAGTGTAGCATTCTTCCATTCCGAATGGACTTGCACCTTGAAGAAGTTCTAGATCACTAGAACAGGTGGAATGGTTTGAGAGTTCTAGTGAGCTAAAAAGTCGTACTAAAGGTATAACCAATTTAGTGGGGTCTTTAGTGAAGAATCAGACTAAGACAAGTCCCCGAAAGAGGGCACCAGCTCTTTTGGTACTTAGAGTGGCATAGGCCATAGGGGTCGGTATGGCATTCTAAGCTACACTACTGTATGGAAGGCAACGGAAAAACCACTACATTACCTCCCAACATACTTAAATTGTTATTTAAGATGATGGCATCCTCTGAGGTAAAAGATTCCAGAGTTAAAATAGTCCCCCTTTTGGATCTTCGGGTGGGAACCTACTTCAGAGGTTGTGATCGGACAATATAAAGGAAGAGCTAGGAACATTCTGCGAGTTGGAGCGTGGAATGTCAGAAGTATGAAGCGTGTAGGTAAGCTGGAGAACTTGAAAATTAAAATGGATAGGTTAGCATTAGACATGGTAGGTATTAGCGAAGTTAGGTGGCCAGAGGCGAGGGATTTTTGGAGCGGAGACTTTAGGATAATTCACAGAGGATCAGAAGAAGGAAATTAGGGGGTGGGTATAGTATGTGAAAAAAGATAGGATGCTGTGTAGAAAACTACTCACAAAAGAATGAAAGAATACTCATGGTTAGATTAGAGTCTAAACCAGTAAATACAATAATAACACAGGTATACATGCTCACCTCAAGCTACAGTGAGGAACAGGTAGAAACGATCTACAAAGACATCGAAGACATACTAAGATGCATAGTCGAACATGAAAATTTAATAATTACGGGAGATTTTAATGCAGTGCTAGGTGAGGGTAGGGAAGGAGCCTCAGTAGGCTTATATGGATTCAGCACAAAAAACGACGGGAAATAGGATGCTGGAACACATTATTTCAACATCATGCTAGAAGACGATACACGTGGAAGATGCCAGGAGATATAGGAAGGTATGAAATAGATTACATTCTTGTTAGACAACGATTTAGGAATCAAGTAAAAGACTGTAGAATCTATTCAGAAGCAGATATACACACTGACCACAACATTGTAATTATGAAGGCCATGCTTAAATTTAAAAATTTGAAAAAAAGCAAACAAAAAGGTACTTTGATTTTGACAAACTAAAAGATAAAGATATCTATGAAAGATTTGAAAAAAAAAAGTCAAATGAATTGCTGTCTGGAAACAGACTGGAATAACATTAAATCCAGTTTAGACAAGAACCCATAGATAACAAAGGATATCCTGAATTTAATAGAGAAGGACGCAAATACAAGCAGAAACTCTAAAAGCCACTGGACAAGCAGTATCAGAACGTCTCTTCCAACTTGTAAGCTATATGTATGAGACAGGCGAGATACCCAAAGATTTCAAACGTAACATCATAGTAACTATACAAAAAAAGAGGCACAGATAGATGTGAAAATTTTCGAACAATAAGTTTGACAGCACACGTTTCAAAAATATTAACTAGAATTGTACAAAGACGAATGACAAAACGAGCCGAAGAAATACTAGGAGAAGATCAATTTGGGTTTAGGCGAAACAGAGGAACACGGGAGGTTTTTTAGCTTTAAGGGTGATAATGGAGAAAACAATACAAAAGGGGGAAAACGTGTATATAGGGTTTATAGATCTGGAAAAAGCATTCGACAATGTAAAATGGAAAAAATGTTTGAAATACTCAAAAAATCGGAATGAGTTTTAGGGATAGTAAAGTAAATATTAGTAAACAGGTGAGAGAGGGATGTGCCTAATCCCCATTAATTTTTACTTGTACACTGAAGAGGCAACGAATACTGTCAAATGCAGGACGACATTTGGAATTGCTATGCAGAGTCAAAAGATTGATATACTTAGATTTGCAGATGATATAGCGGTATCAGCATCTAGCAAAGAAGAGTTAGAAGCTGCTCTTAATGAAATGGAAACTGCTGAAAAATAAAATTGTTACATTGAAACTGTGTCGCGGGTCCGAGTTGGAGTTAGAAATTAATTTTTACAATGACATTTCCAACGTACGGTCCGAGAACATTGACCATCTCCTTGTTCGTAATTTGTAATTTGCTCATTAGCCCACCAACGTAGGGCTCCAAAAAATAGCACTTACAACGTGGGACCTGAAATATTCTTCGATCACATAATTTTTTTTAGAACTCATTTGTTACATTTAGTCAGTAATATTTTTTTCAATTTAGCACATCTCATAATTGCACGATTTTTAGTCTATATCTATCCATCACGTTAGAGCCTCGAGCCATTCCTTTCAAATTAGTAAATTATATCTTATTAAATAGCTAGGCACAAGCATTTTCTATTTACCTTTTGTTATAATAGAATCCACATTTCTTATGTTCGAATCTGGTTAGAAGAAAATTTTTCTAAGAATTTTCAAATTTAATCATAGAAGGAATATTATCTTTTAACTTTCGCTTCAATTGAAATAATTAAAAACTGCTATCTCTCAATGGTATAAAACAACTGCTATTTAAATTCTTATCTTTCAAGGCGAGCTATTAATTGGAATTTGACACAATATTTTTCTTTTAAAGTAAGGGCGTGTTAACAAAAATTGGTTATTTGTAAGAATGTTTCAAACTTGTTTAATATTTTAATGTATATAAACGCAAATGTTTAGGCTTTGAAGTGGATAAATATATGTTTACGATAAAGTTCCACATTATACAATAGAAAAAAGAGACTAATCCTTGTTGAAATGTTGAAAATAATTTTTCTTGGTTCAAGTTTGTTGCATAGGCACAGATTATCCTAAGAGGTGGATAATCTGTGGCATAGGTTTGCCCTAATTAATCTTGTTTAATTTGTTGTTTGTAAATGGTAGCAGTTCAAATTAGATTAAATATGTATACTTGGTAAAAACACAATTTGTTGGGTGTATTTAATTTTGTAAAGAAAACACCTGCATAAAATAGTGGTTTTATTTGTAGCAAAACCATCTCGTGATTTATCATAGTCTAAAGCACTTGTATTTCAGTATCAATGCAACAAATGGTTATGTTATATAGTTGTAGAAACTTGTTCTTGGATTTGTAAATTTGGTCTGGGTAGGTTGTGCATGGATGATTGTGATAATTTAATATTTGCTGCTTTGGAAATTTGTTGGCTAGAACTACTAATCTAAAATTATTAAAAATCCATTTGTCAAATTGTTAATATTAATCCAGGCGTTAAATAATTTTAGTATTTGGTATTTTAGAAAGCAAACATTTTTCGGAATGTTTATTTTTGTATAAATATAATAGAAAGAACAAGTTTAATTTGGAAAGGTTGTTAGTATCCCGACTGAATTATAGATGGTAGATATTAACTAAGTTTTGTTAGCTTGGTAACTTGATTTTGTATTCCTTACAATGTGGATAACGGGAGAATTAATGGCATCTTTTGTAAATCACATACTTGTACGTTCTTCGACTACCTTCCTTACAACTGTTTTCTTTCAATTTGCAGATTTTGTCACATAGTTCTTCTTGAAAAGCATATAAACTTGTCATGATTTGCATGTTAAATGATGCGAATTCATTTGAAGGCTTTGTTAAGGAACAAAATTTAAAAGGAGGGTAAACATGTATAACGAGTAATCCAAAACTTCAAATTTATTGTTACGTTTCCTAAAATAAACATGACAAGACGGCTGTCAATGAACAGCAAGTGGTTATTGTTAATGGTATTATTTGTAAATATTGTAAAAATAATGTGGGGGAATAAATTCAGGTGTTGGAAAATGAGGTGGTTAACTTGAAATAAAGCAATATTGTGCGCACCCTTACTAAGGATTTTAAGGTGAAATTGAATAAATCTACAGGCTACTCTACTCACAACAATCATAGTACTTTTAATACTCCATTTATTGGCAATAATAACAATAATACACAAATTAAAGATAACTTATCTAACACATATTGTATTACTGAGCCTGAACTAAATAAGTCTATAAAACCAGTACAGAATTGTTATATTGTATCATCACTTACTACTAATTCCTTTAATGTTGCACGTGCATCTAATATTAGGAAAGTAACCTCTGATATCTCTTATACAAATGTAGTTAACAATGCAGATCAGAGATCTAATTCAGACTTAGATCATGCAGGCATTGATGAGGAATTCACTTTGGTCCAACATAGAAAGAAAATAAATAAAAAATGAATCTTTGGAACTGCTTCTAGCAAATTTATATAATAATACTCATGAGTTCATACTTCGACTGAAATTCAAAGCTCTGCCACGTGCTTATATACATACAGTGTGTCCCAAATTGGATGTATTAAATGGGTAACTTAGTTGTTATTAAAGATACAATCAAACTATGTGCGCAGTTATGTGCCAACTTTTTGAGATCAATTCAATGGTAAAATCACAAATGAGCGATCTTATTTTGTTTTTGAGTTATAGCCAAAAATTGATATTACAATTCTATTAATTCGTATAACTCGTTTGTTTGCAAAAACATCCAAAAATACTGTAGAAGTCTTTTATACAGTTTTTTACGTAGAATACAGTGGCATATGCAAATATTTAATATTTATAACACTTTTGAGGGTATAATATAAACTTGCATTTTTTTAAATGGAAACCACAATTGGTTGCCGCTTTATTTAAAAGCTCTTTTTGACAGCTTTTCAAAAATATATAGTTTAATATAATTATCTTTTCAAATTGCCGATTTATTCCATGTTTTTGATATAATAAAATAATTTATTATATTGGTAATAAATAGTTGGCCGCAAAACAAAAGGTAAACAAAAAACGACAATTGTTTGTATAACAAACGTCAACGAGCTTCAATCATATCTATTGCACATGCAATAAATTGTATTGTTAGTTTGTAAGTGAAGCATCAGTCTGTTATTAAATGGCAAAATTTGAAAATTGCGAAAAATACGATATGCTAGTTGCATTTATTGAGTCTGTGAGAATTCCTCTATCAGCAAAAACTTTATATTTTAACAGATAATTGTGTAACTAATAGCAAATAATATTACTATGTCGTTTATAAATAATACAGGTATCCTGAAAGATGACAACCAAATATTAACACGTTTAAAAGGTTAGGTAGTAATTTACAACAGTTTGGCTGTTTAGACAAACCTAGAACACAACAGTATGCAGTTTTTAATTAAGAGCAAACTACTGTTGCAACAATAGCATGTGTGGAAACGAACCCAAGAGCATCATGTAGGAAAATTGAAAGGGAAATGGGTGTTTCTAAATCAGGAGCTTCAAGAATATTGAAGCATAATAAATATCGACCCTATAAAATTCAAATTATACATAGTTTGTTTCCGGACGATTTTCAAAAAAGAAGGCGATTTTGTCAATGGTATCTTCGTAAATGTGCTGCTACTAACAATTTTGGATATAACATTATATGGTCTGATGAAACACATGTGAGTAGTGCTGGTATCTTCCACAGACACAACAATCGACACTGGTCTAATGAAAATACCTATCAAACATATACGAGGCGTCAACAAGGCCGTTCTGGTTTGAATATTTGTTGCTACATTGTTGGTGGCAAATTTCAATACCATATTTTTGAAAACAATTTTTCAGCTGGTCGCAATATTGAAATTTTGGATACCAACTTGCACGAATTACTGGGGGACATGCATCTCGAAAAAAGACAAAAAGTGTGGTTCCAACAAGATGGTGCACCCCCGCACAACGCTATAATTACTCGTGATTATTTAAATAGAGAATATCCCAAAAAATGGATGGGTACATTTGGACCTGTTCAGTGGCCGCTTAGATCTCCTGACTTGTCGATATTGAACTATTTCTTGTGGAATTTTTTGAAAGAGGAAATCTATAAAACTCAGCACCATAGTATTGAAGAGTTGCGGAATTCAATTGATGCAGCATTTCGTAAAGTTAAGGCGGTTCATTTATTAAATCTTTAATAAAACGATGCGAACTTTGTTTAAGAGAGAATGGAAGACAGCTTGAATCTATGAATTGTCAGTAAATAAAACAATTGTAGTATTTCCATCTGTGTTCTAGTGTTTTATATAAATTATGTGTGAGGGTATGTGCGCATGCATGCGTGCATGTGTGGGCACGTGCTTGTGTGTGTGTGTGTGATTGATTGTATCTTTAATAACAACTAGGTTACCCATTTAATAAATCCAATTTGGGACACATTGTACATAGCTTACAGAAATTACCAAGGGATTTCGAAATATCTGTTTTCTTCGTTTCTTGTATGCTTTATATTGGTTTTTTAAATGCATCCGTGCAGCTGTCAATCAATCCATTGTTGAACAATAAAGATAGAAATGCTATTTTAACTTTTTTAAATGAGCTCATTTAGCAGACTCAACAGTTATAGAACTGTTTATTATTGTTCTGCGAAAGGAATCACCACTTCGATACATGCCCACAACGTTGGTCAATTTTCGTAGTCTAACAAATCTCCGCTCAGTTTGCTCAACCGTTGTCTTGTCAAACATGTCATGCATAAAATTCAAAATTGGAGGGAACTACTGTAACTTATGAATATGAAAATATATACGTATTATACCAGCCGAAGAGCATTTAAAATTATCAAAAGGTTAGAAAAAGAATTTGTTACAGGTAAAATGAGCATGAGATATTTAAATTTCAATTCATATAATGAATACATTGTAATGTATTGTACGAAAAAGATTAATTCACCTGTAACCTTATATTTGTACATTTTTTTTATATAGCATCTGGTTGTTACATTGTATTAAAGTACGTATGTGGTTTTTTTATGGTAATTAAAATTATGTAATATTAATAGTATATTATTCAACATAAGGTAATGTAGGCAATAACTCACGCAGATGAAGTTTGCGGAACGAGCCGACGGCGAGTGCCGTAATTCATCAAGTGAGGTATTGCCATTACCGTATGTTGAATACTATACTTTATCTACTACTATAAGCACAGTAACAAGTTTTAATAAACACATGTAATAAAGATTATTTAAAAATAATTATAGTACAAAATAACATCTACTAATGATAAATTAATCAAGAACATGTGTAACGCAGTTTAGTAGTTTCTAATTATTCTTATTATTCAAATTAATTGTAATATTGGAGCAGTTGATGAGCTGTATGGAAGGTGTAGAATTATCCAAGGTTATTGCTTCATTTGTAGTAGGTTCTAAGTAGGTAGAAGTACTAGCACTTGGAAGTGGATTAATAGAATTGTAAATTCTTTTTGCTGTGTCTGCTTTATTTTTATAGATTCATCTATGTACCCTTCTGCTACGGTCGATGATCGTCAACCACCGCGGCGTTTCAGAGCTATGATATCACCACCAGCGTCAACCAACAAAGTGGCAGATGAATGATAAAAACAATGCCAGTGTATAGGTTGCTATTCGGTAACTTAAAAATGTGGCAACTTCTTTACCCATTGCTCCAAATTTATTGATACCAATTTTTTGGTTAAAATATTTGCCATTTTTAAATTAAAAAAATAAAGATGAGCGATAGATTCAAAGCACGGAGACACATATTTATTGACAATCGCATAGTAACTTCCAGTTATACTAAATCTTCTGCTAATTTTAGTTTTTGTGTTTGGTATGCTAACCATGTAGGCAGAGCAATGATTTTCAATATCTGCTATCTGCATGGAATATAATTCTACTGCACGACAAGCACCCATAATGCCCATTATAAAGGCAACCTAGAATATAGGAAAATTCAATATTGTATAATTATGTTTAAATTAAATAATAGGTTAGTACCTTTGATGCCAGATATTTGTCATCTGGGGGCTTTGAATATGAATTGATTAATTTGTTCTGGGTAAATGTTTTTGATTTTTTAGCTGTGTACTTTTCAGATTTGCGTTTAAGGAATGCGTGTAGTTTCGAATAGGTTTTAATACGTATTCCATTTTTAAAATTAAGTGTACTTCGTAACATTGAATATAATGTCCACAAGGATGATGCTTTATATTTATTTGAAAGTTCACTAAAATATATTTTCGGAAAATAATTTGATATTTTTACTAGTGCTCCAGTCAATAAAGCATCTGTATACAGCTTGATATTTATCATGCGATTTATCTGGTAGTAAGTTAGTTGTCGTAATACGAGCCGCTTCTCTAATTTCTGGTGTTGTACACATCAGTTCTGATTCACTATCGCTCATTTTGACAATTTTTACTTGATTTAATATTTCGCGTTCCAAAAACTGGGTTACAACAAATTTGTTTGACATTAGGTACATGTCAATGAGCATGTCTACTTTGATACGGCAATTAAATAGAAATATAAGCTGAAAGCGTGAGTTATCATAACTCACGCTCATAACTCACTGTGTTTAATTATGAACACTGTTACTTGTTCAAAAGTATATGAATAATGGTATTATAACTAAATAGGAGTAGAAAACTTAAATTTATTCAACTAAAATTTCTAAAAGCTAATATTTGGGATATATATTAATGAGTTCACTATTATTTCATTAATCTAAAGCTTACTAAAAAAATGATATGATTTCACTACCAAGGTTTACAGTTATAATTTATTTCCTTTTTGGTGGTTTAAAATTATTTACAATACTGAGTTGAGTTCCAATATGTATTTAACAGAGAGAAAACGATTATATTTGTGGTTTTAAGTTTATGTTTTGAATAAAAATATTGATTCTTCTGCAATGTTTTATTTTTGAACACTATTATACATGAAATTAAAATTATACACGGTGATTCGTAACAAATTTGTCCATTCAAGATTAATTCAATCTTTCTGATCTAATTTTTTATTTTCCATAACGCCCAACGTTACAAGTTCTAGATCTAATAATTTGTCTTAAAAAGGCATAAATCAAACAAAAGTTAATCTTTCTTAACCTAGAAATGTTAATTGAGTTCTGTATTTTTTTGTAGATATGCAATTCTTTCATCAGTATCTACGACTACTAGGTCAACATGTTCAGGAAATGCAGGTAGATGATTCTACAGCAATTGTTCGTAAGTACTTAGTGGTTGTAAGCTCTTTTTATATAAATCGGTTTGTACATGCTAACTATATGCTTGTGCTTCACCACATCACATTATGATATTGTTTTATTTTAGATGACCGGCCTGTTCAATTAGGCGGACTTTGCAATTGACATTGTTACTTACTACTGATAACAAGGTCAACATGTTCAGAAAATGCACGTAGATGATTCTACAGTAATTGTTCGTAAGTACTTAGTGGTTGTAGGCTCTTTTTATATAAATTGGTTTGTACGTGCCAACTATATGCTTGTGCAGTTTGTGCTTCACCACATCACATTATGATATTGTTTTATTTTAGATGATCGGCCTGTTCAATTAGGCGGACTTCGCAATTGACATTGTTACTTATTACCGATAATAAAGAAAGGCAGGAGGAATTTAATAATCCAAAAATTAAAAAAAAAAGGGAGTTACGGGTTTCTATTAAAGCAGAATTTAAATGTAAGTTAAATGCCAACAGAAGATGACTTAGACAGAAAGTGGCGGAATATGGAAAAAAACCAACACCACGATAGTAGATAATAAAATTGCAACCGGTCTGGGTAGGATAAATTGGGAATATTTTCAACATTTGATGAAATATATGCAGTTGATAAAGCAATGAACTTGCCTATATACCAAAATTGTGAACAATTATTGACAACTTACCTGATCTTTCTGCTTCTCTCCTTCAAATGTCAAATTATCCTTCACCTTTTAATAGCAACAGAAGATTTACTTGGCCCTTCCAGACGCCAATAGCTACTAAAGGAATCTCTGCATAACATTAGGAAAAAAAAGAAGAAGTGAAAACTTGTATACTTACATAAATGCCTTGCTGATTTAGAAACTACAAGAGTCGAAGAATTGCACTTGTTACACTTCACTGTAGGAGACAGCAACAAAATTTATTGGGAAAGAAATGATTTATTACAAAAACTATGTGATAAATAAATTGATGAATATGTTGATATTTAGTTAATAAGCATGGAATTAATATTTAAATTATTTTATTACATAGTTCAACAATAAGGCGTAAATTTAATATTAAATGTATGCATACTATAGATTTTGATGTACAACCAATTTCTAAAAGTATTTAAAAATTCACTATCTAGTGGTAAATAAAAATATACGTAAATTCTTTATATTGACACTTTACAATAATAATTCAACTATTTCTAATTCTTTTTGTAGAGCGCTTCGTGATTGAAATATGCATATGTGTCATTATCATTATAATCATTTTCCATCCCAATATCAGGTTTGAATTTTGCTTTGTTATTCCCATTTTGCATTATTATATAGTTGTGTAGAACACATGCTGCAGTAAGTATTTTCGTACAAAAATCTGCTATTGAGATATCTAGATATTTTAGTCTTTAAAAATTTCCTTATATACGGCCAAATGCTCTTTCAATCACAGCTTTGCAGAACTGTGATTTGTATTATAATTGTGTTGCATATGATTTAAATGGCTATTATCATGAAACAGAGTTAAAACTTTAAGTATCAGTGGATATGCAGAATCCCCAAGCACATGCACAGGTGCTATAAAAATAATAATGATAAAAATGGTAATGCCAAGGCATTGAAGTTAAATGGGCACTATGTGGCTGTTGCGAAGTACCCTAGCATCATGTATACGTCCAGGAACACCAGTATATACATCCAGAAACTACAAAGTGTGGTCACATATACCTACGTAACGCAAAATAAATACCTATTTTAATATTTACCATCACTCACCTTGTATTTTAATGGAATGATAATTATTACAATTGTAATGACCGTTTGCATTATTTCTAGGCTGCTTAATTTCTATATGGTTACCATCATAGCTCCTACTATGGCATGAATATGAAACAGAGTTTGAAATGACTACAAAAATAAAACTCGCTGATTAATTTATTACTAAAAATAAATATCCTCTCAATTTTATTGTTATTTGATAGCTACTGTACATATTCTAGTAATAAATTGTGCAATAATACTAAGATTTCCTGAAAAATGTCATGAGCTGTACTGTATGCCATTCCAAAATGATCACCAACAGCAAGAAAGCTCTGGTTTTGATATAATCCACACAGTAAACAATAATTTTTTCTCTAAAGTGATATATGTTCAACCGTTGTAGAGTGTATTGAAGCATTTTTATTTTATTAATATAATTAAGCAAGTTAAAAACATGGAATTTGATCATTGTTAGTAAATCACCATGTATATGGCAAGTGTTGGGTTTTAATTGTTGAAAACAAATTTTGTATGCATATCTAAATGTTTAAATTAACATTCGTTAGTTCTTTAGATTTATATAAGCATTAAAAAGTTGCTACGTGGATTGACGTAGCCTAGAAAAAACCCAACAAAAGAAATGGACCGGACTCAATCGGCGAGTGGGCGGGGTATTATACCTACAACAAAAATTAAGGGAGACCTGAAATAAAGAAAGAAAAATTACACACACTCATTCATACTCAAAACACAACATATCAACAAGAGAAACCTATAATTAACACAATATGTACACGCAATAAATAATTACACAATAAATCTAAAAAAAATATCAACCAAAAGAACAAATCTTTTTTTTTAAATGGTGAGCTGCCGGTTTTAGGGTACTCACTAGATTTAGTTTCAACAAAAAAAGAAATTAAGCGAAATTACCCCTCTAAAACCAACAGCTCTAAACCAGCATGGTAAATCTAAAACTAAGTATATACATCTAATGGCAACAACATTTTCAAACGTGCCAGCAAGCCTTCAAATCATTTTCACTTTAATAAGTTGTACACTCTTAGTTATTTAAAGCACATAGTAATGCATTCATATAGTGTCAATAAATCTCAAACTAATTCACTAATTGTCGTCTAATCGGATTAAATTTAGGAACGCATGAACTTAAACTGAAAATCCCAACCGATATGGTCGCAATCGTAAATGATGGAGAAAGAAAACACTCACCCTCGAAGTTGCTGACGTCGGGGTTGAGTCACTAGCTGGTCCACGGCAACGAGTAGGTGGGCCTACATCCAGATAAAACGCATTTGACCTCCCATTACAGCAAGAGACGATCATTCATTGTGGTTTTAAGACCACCGGAAGAAGCTGGAGCAGTTACCAGTAAAAATTAATTTAATTTCGACGAAAAATACAATTTTCTAAAAACCCTAAATACTCACCACGCCTATTGCGTGCGCGAAATTTCCATGACGAAAAACGGAAACAACCAAACATTCATACACCTGTATCCGTTGTGTAGATTCGAAAGCAAATAAAATCAATTTCGTTCAGCAAGTGACCAGAGTTCAAAGTAATATTTCTATTCAGAATTAACCTGGAAAACACAGTTTATATTGGAATAATAACCAGTTTCCATTCGACGAATTCTTCCGACAGAAAACACATAAGAAGCAATTATCGGATACTTGGAACACGTTATTGACTAATTGAGTAGCGTAAACTTTACGTTAGGGAATTCTGTGAAGTACAATTTAGTATTAATTAGCGGAAGTATTTACCAAGTAAAATTTACGGGATATTTAATTTACCAAATAGAAGCAAAGTGGATTTTAGTTGAAAATTGTTAGCCAGCATATTTCTTATTAATTATGAATCGACAATTTTATTTAAGCGTAGACATGGAATTTAGATAAACGGATAATTAATTAGCAAAGGATTTGGGTTGAAAATTATTGTAAATAAAATAACCAATTATTGCCAAAAATGAACGTAACAAAGTCACCTTCGATTTATTTATTGAAATAGAAAACGTTGTTTAGCTAAATACACACACACATGCACGCACGCGCGCACGCACACACTCTGGCTAACTGAGGGACTCCAAAATATGATGTTACTAAGAGATACAGCTGTATGCAAATTTAAAGTAACAAAGCAGCAAGCTCATTGGGAGTACTACGAGCATCTAAGAAACTTAACTACTGCAACAGTACGAAAAGAAAAGAAAACTTACTTTCAATAATGTTTTCAAAATAATCTTAATTGCTTATGGAAAGATTTAAAATATTTAGATATTAAACCACATGCTACAACTATCATCCTGTCAAGCATCTATCTGATATAAATTTGATAAATAATTATTTTGTAAACTGTTTACCAAAAATTTGGTATTATATTTTGGGGTACTAATTCAATATAGACTGCGATTTAAGAAGCATGTCTCAAATTGTAAGAAATTGATATCTAGTATTAAAATTGATGTATCAACAACGGCGCATAATAAATGATGATAATAAAAGTATCTTTTTAATTCATTGGTTTTATCAAAATTAAATCATTGCGGCATTGTGTATGGTCCCCATCTTGATACTGTTGATATACGCAGAATACAAAATACTTGTATGAGATTTATATTTGGTGTATGTAAACATGAACGAATGTCATAAACTTAAGGACTTGGGTTGGTTCTATGTGCAAAAAAGACGTTTAATACACGAGGTATGCTTGTTTCATAAATTTGCCACTAATAAAAGTTCTCCGTATTTGTACAATAAAATATACATTAGAAATGACGTTCACAAACTTAATCTACGTTTTAAGGGGTTACTAATGCTGTCCTGTCAGGACTTCATTATTTGAACATTTGTTTACATATTGTATCTTCAAATTATATAATGAGTCACCCTCTGAATATAAAAGATACTCCTGCAGAAAGTTTAAGATTGCTGTTGGTGATCTGCTTTTAAGTGGTCACATATTTGTGTTAAATCGTTGAAGCACACTTAACAGAATGTGTTAATCTAATATATTTGATCTGAAGGCTAGTTATTCTATACTGTCTTATCATATTTAAGACATTAAGTTAGATTTAGATTTGGGTTGTCACAGAGCAGTTTACTGCTTTAAGGTGATAAATTGAACTTCACCCTTTGTAGTATTTTTGTTACTAAGTTTGTTGGAACAGTAATGTATTTTTTTCTACAATAAAGACCCTATAATAATAATAATAATAATGCATGCTACTAAATCTGGCTGCCGGTTACCGATATCTTGTATAATAAGGCAGAATGTAAATGCAAATTGTATTTCTTCTATACAATATAAATTTTTCAAATGTAACCTTAGATATTCTAAAATGTTCTTTAAATAACCCGCATTATATAAAGGTATGGTTACCCCACAAAAGTTTTCATTTTTAAGGACAAATTGTCCTTCTTCGTTGTCAAGAATTTCTAAAGGTTATGCTAAATTGTTTGCCATTGTGCCGACTACATTTAAATCTAAACCCCCCATCATCAAATAAAAATTTGACATTTGATGGAGCGATATGTTAAGCAGATTTTTCCTACCGGATAGTGCAATCAGAAACTTATATCTCTGCCGAATGTGCCCAATAAAACCTATACCATGATACACAAAACTACAAAACCTTGTTTATTACATTTTAGCGTTTGCACATGAATAAACTAATGTTTGAATCATCTTACTAGGTGTGATATTAATGTTTTATGTAAATATTAAAACAACGTAATAAGACAATTGCTGAAACTTGTACATGTGATTGCGGGCCAAGTGAAAATTATCTACTATACAAAATTAGTAGCAGAAGTAACAAAACAAAAGTATTTTAGCATACCTAAACTTTCGTTCTTAAAATAAAGTACAATATAAGGAAAAAATTTTGTCATTGCAATAAGACTGTCATTCAGTCATGAATGATCTATGTGTCATATATTCATATCATCATCAAAGGTTTTTAGTCCTGCAACTGTATGAATGCGTACCTCGATAGTCTCCTATTCTGAGTTAACCTGCACATTTACCTGAAATTCCCACACTCTACATCTTTCATTATCTGTGTGCAATATTCTAATCTAGGTATACCTTCTGCCTCTCTTTTCCCCTTTCTCTACTTTTAATATATCCCACACTAGTCCCTCATGCCTTAGCTGTGTCCTAATATTCTATCTCTCCTATTTTTTTACTGTTTCCCACATATTCCTTTCTTCCACTAATATTTCTAGAACTTGTTTCTTAACTTCTTCTGTTCATGGTATCTTCATCATACATCTGTAGCACCACATTTCAAGGGCTGCTATCTTTTTCCTGTCAGGTTCTCCACTGTCCAGGTTTCACAGTCGTACATTGCTATGCTTCACATATACTTTGAACAATTTTCCCCTTGTTTCTATGTTTGTTGTTTTCAAACATGGCAGCTCCTTTTTCTTGTACTGATCTTTTTTATTTCTTTTGCACTTTTCCCATCTTGCATTATTTGACTTCTAGGTAGCACAAATTCTTAACCTCTTGTAAATTCCTATTCCTATTTTCCCTCCTTTACTTACTAATACTTTAGTTGTATTTTTGTTGATTTTCATACTGTATATCTCTTGCTTCTGTTTCCATTTAATTAAGAGCTGCTTTTAGCTTTTCCTTGATAGATGGTAACACTGCTATATCATCTGCTATTCTAAGCAAATCAATCATCCCTGCATAATAATTCCAAATATCTTCCTGTATTTGACTCTATTCATTGCCTCTTCGATATACAAGTAAACATTAATGGGACCAGTGCACATCCCAACCCCACCCCTTTCCTAAGATGTACTTCTCATGTTCCTGCTGTAATTTTATTACCACTGTTTGCTTTTTGTATATGCTATGTACTATCCATTTATCCGTATTACTCTTTCCATTTTTTTTTGAGTTATGTTGAACATTTTTTTCCATTTTACATTTTTGAATGCTTTGTCCAGAGTGACAAACCCTATACACGCTTTCTCTTTTTTCTATTGTTTTCTAAAAATATACCCTATTTCACCGATATTCAATGGTAAGCAAAAGGGGTTAAGCAACCTGGTGACTACCAAGATTCCCTACCACAGACATTTGCCGAATCAATAGTTTTCCAATTACTCACTTTGCACAATCAACATTTGTTGAGAATGTTGCAAAACCAATGCCTGTAGTTGTCTATGATAATCATCAGGTTTAAATACAATTTATTTTTCATCATTAGGTTTCCATCTGGGAACTGATCGGACGCGAACCTTCATTGTTTTCTATTCTGAGCTAGCCTACATATTTCACCGAAGTTCTCACAGTCTATATCTTGCACAATCTGTGTGTAGTAGTCTGATTCCACCTCTACCGCCCTTATTCCTTTCTCTGCTTCTAATATACCCCACACTATTCCCTTATGCTTTAAAACATTCCCTATCATCCTATCTCTCCTATTTTTTACCGTTTTCACATATTTCTTTCTACTACTAACATTTCTAGTACTCCTTTGTTCTTTCTTAACTTTTTCTGTCCATTATATCTTCAACATAGGATTATAGCACCACATTTCAAAACTTTAATCTTTTTCCTGATCTGCTTCTCCTACTGTCCACATTTCACAGCCATAGCGTGCTGTACTCCACGCTTTCAGGTCTTTTCCTTGTTTCCATATTTGTTGTCTTTGAACATAGTAGTTGCTTTTTCTTGTTAAATGCAACACGGCCTTGTACTAATCTTTGTTTTATATTTTTTGCACTTTTCCCATAGCTAGCGTTATTCAGCTTCCCAGGTAGCAGAAATCCTTAATCTCTTGTAACTTCTGGTTTTCTATTTGTAGTCTGGTTTTTGATTGATTTTCCCTTCCTCTACATACTAGCACTTTAGTTTAATTTTGTTAATTTTAATACCGATTTTTCTGTTAGTACTGTTGCTATTTCATTAAGAGCTGCAACTCTTACTTGCTAGATACTAGTACTGCTGTACCATTTGCAAAATCTGAGCATATCAACCATTTGTCGTTGTATCACAATTCCAAATGTCTTTCTACATTTAACCGTATTCATTGCCTCTTCTATATACAAGTTAAAAATTAATGGGAATAGTGCACATCCCTGCCTCACCTCTTTCCTAATGTTTATGTCTCTTCGGTTTCTGATCTAATTGTATTACTGCTGTTTGCTCTTTGTACAATTCATATAATTAATTAATTAATTATTCATCAGGTAATCAACATAGGTTACCCAAGTGCACTGTCCATAATTAATAAAAATTATATTCAAAAGAAAAAATCTGGCAGGCAATTCCAATAAAATCAAAACATTTGGCTTCTATTTTTTCCCAGGAACTCCCATTTGTAGTAGAAAGTAATTTTTCCATCTACTGCAATTATATC
Organism: Platerodrilus igneus; assembly: GCA_036346225.1. Lineage (NCBI taxonomy): Eukaryota > Metazoa > Arthropoda > Insecta > Coleoptera > Lycidae > Platerodrilus > Platerodrilus igneus. The sequence continues at coordinate 11,978,807 of JARFIW010000003.1, forward strand.
ATTATCAATCTATAGGTAATTCGTTATTAATAAAACATTTTGGCAAGGAACTAGAAATCACTACTTTAATACATGAAAATCAAATTTTCTCAAACTTTTGTTAGTGGTTTAATGTTTGGCTATACTTAAAATATTACGTGCAAGAAATTCATATTTCCATCTTTAATTCCTTCATATTTTTCTAATTTCAAGTCAATTTCCAATCGTTATACTTATCACTAACTAATAATTTAATAAAATTTACAACCTCATATTAGTTATTTAAGCTCTTTCTACTTTTTCTTTTTATAATTTTTTATTTTACTAAAATTAGCATTCTACACATAGTTAGCTTTTGTAAATATTTGTTATTGTTTTCATAATTGTTAAAAGTTATAACTGTAATTTATGTATTAGTTTTTAAATGTAGAAGTTCTTTAAGTCATGGTAATTATGTAAGTAGATTAGCTATACTGTTTTTAACCTTACAAAACTAAATTCATCATATTTTAGTCTATGATTAAGGCAAAAATATTCATGCCGAAACATCAGAATAAACGTTACAATTTGACATTATAGTTCTTATTTTACGAACGAGTGCATCCCAAGAAACCAACAGATCTATATATATTACTACCGTTTGAGAAACTACCTATTTTATATATATATATATATATATATATATATATATATATATATATAATATTTAGATAAGATGTTATAAATTTCTTGGGATGATTTTGGTCAAAATAAATAGTAATTTAAAATATTTTGTTCTATTACTTAACGTTTCGGCAACACATTTTTGCCATAATCATAAGTCTATAAAATAAAAAAGATGTAGTCAATCAATTACAAACATGATAACTTACATTAACTGTTGTTCATAAATATATAATTATTTAGTTAATGACAGTAACACTACTTCATTTAATTGAAAGTAGTATACACAATAAACTGATATAAAACTGCTAGATCTCGATTGATAAATTGGCATAATCAGTGACACATGACTAACACAGATGTTTCAAGATAAAAATAAAAAGTTCAGTAATATTATTGATTATAAAAACGAGAATATACGATGCTTAAATTTTCCATATCTTGTTTGTTATTCATAGAGCTGGTGTCTGAGTATGTGGAAAAATTCCAAGAACAAGCGCTTTTTATAATTTTCTTGTTTCCATGATTTTAACTTGGTTATACTCCGGATTGTGTTTGGAGGCATACACATGTCTAGCTAAGGCGCAATTGTTTTTACCAAGTTTTGCGTCACTGCGATGTTGTGTCATTCTATTGCGTAACCACTGATTAGTTTGTCCCACATAACTGAGCAAGCAACTGCATTTGATCTTATATACTACATTGTTACATAGTGGTACCTCAGTCTTATCTTTTAATTTTGTAAACAGACTTTTTAGTGATTTGACATAATCATTTGTAATTATAATATTAGGTTGTTTTAGTATTTTAGTAAGCAAAGGAGTAAGTTTTTCTATAAAAGGTAGTTTTTTATAAATCAATTGTGTATTTATAATTCTAGGTGTCCTTAATGTGTTAGAAAAAAGAAGTTTTTTTAACAAGTAATTTGGATAACCATTATTTAACAAGGTAAGTTCTAATTCTTTAAGATTCTTAGTGTAAAAGAGGGATCAGAAATTCTTTCAATTCAAGTTTTTAGATTCAAAACAGTATTAATTTTATGATGCATTGAATGGTTCGAATTAAAATTGATGTATCTGCGGAGTTTGTTGGTTTATTGTAGCAATCAAACATCAAAGTATTAGAATCTGATCTGATAACTAATGTGTCTAAAATGGAATCTTTCCTTGTATTTCATTTTCAATGGTAAACTGTAATTTTGGATGGAAAGTGTTAAAAAGTTAAGAGTAACTTGAACCATGTCAGAAGGAACTGAGCACACAATGTCGTCTACATATTTAACCAAAAGACCATCCGAAACGGTAAAGTAGGTATTATTGTATCAAGTAGTAAATCCATGACCATTTGGGCTATTATAGGTGATAGGGGTGAACCCATCGGTGTACCAAATAATTGAAGATAGTAAGTGTTCTTAAAGGAAAAATAAGTATTATTAAAAATCAGATTAATAGTTGCTAAAAACATGGTTTTGGTTAAGGTGCAATTACGTTCAATGATTTCCCATTTTTCTGAAATGATATTAATTACTAAGTCTAACGGAATGTTGTTGAACAAAGAAGATACATCTAGTGATAACAAGACATGATTCTGTGGTAGTTGGAAATATTTATATGTTTCTACAAAAGTGAAGCTATCTTTGATGTTGTAACCTTCTGTTGGAAATGATCTTTGTAAAATGTCTGAACAAAATTTTGCAATATTGTAAGTGGAGTGTTAATAGAAGATATGATTGGACGAAGCGAAAGAGTGGGTTTGTGAATTTTTGGTAGACATTAAAATCTGCCAGGTGTAGAACTGTTATTGATTAATGATTTTTTCTGACTATCTGTTAACATGTTCTTACTATGTAATAATTTTATGTGATCATTATGCCAATTTCCATTTCGAATGGACCTGCACCTTGCCGAAGTTCTAAATTACTAGAACAGGTGAAATGGCTTGCGTGTTCTAATGAGCTAAAGAGCCAAACTACAGGTCCAACCAAAGTAGTAGGGTCGTTAGTGAGGAACCAGACTAAGACAGGTCCCCGAAAGAGGGCAGCGGCTCTTTCGGTACTTAGATTGACAGAGACCATAGGGGTCGGTATGGCAGTCTAAGACACACTACCGCGATGTGGAAGGCAACGGGAAACCACCACATTATCTCCCAAGTACACAGCGTACTTAAATTGTTACAAACATGATGGCATTCTCTGGGGTAAAAGATTCCGGAGTTAAAATAGTCCCCATTCGGATCTCCGGGAGGGACTACTTGAGGATGCGATCGGAAAATTAAAAATAAGAGTTGGGAACATTCTGCTAGTCGGAGCGTGGAATGTTAGAAGTATGAAGCAAGTAGGTAAGCTAGAGAACCTAAAATCGAAATGAATAGGTTATCACTAGACATAGTAGGGATCAGCGAGTTCGGTGGCCAGAGGCGGGAATTTTGGAGTGGAGACTTCAGGGTAATTCATACAGGAGCAGAGGAAGGAAATTTGGGTGTGGGGATAGTTATGCGGAAAAAGATAGGATACTGTGTAGAAAATTACTTACAAAAGAACGAAAGAGTACTCATGGTTAGATTTGAATCTAAACCAGTAAATACAGTAAAAATACAGGTATACATGTCCACCTCTAGCTACAGTGAGGAAGAGGTAGAGGCGATCTACAATGATATCAAAGACATACTAAGATACGTAAAAGGACATGCAAATTTAATAATTACGGCGGATTTTAATGCCGTGGTAGGTGAGGGGATGGAAGGAGCGGTAGTAGGTTTATTTGGTTTAGGCACGAGAAACGACAGGGGAAATAGGCTGGTATAATTTTGCGACAAGAACAATTTAATCATCACAAACACATTATTTCAACATCATGCTAGAAGACGATATACGTGGAAGATGCCAGGAGATATAGGAAGATATCAAATAGATTACATTCTTGTTAGACAACGGTTTAGGAATCAAGTAAAAGACTGTAGAAGCTACCCAGAAGCAGATATAGATACTGACCACAACATCGTAATTATGAAGGCCGCACTTAAATTTAAAAATCTGAAAAAAAGGAACGGAAAAAGGCACTTGGACTTGGAGAAACTAAAATATAAAGATATCCAAGTAAGATTCGAAAAAAAGTCAAATGAATTGCTGAATGATATCGGGAAAATATCTGAAACTAAGGAAGTAGAAACAGAATGGAATAACATTAAATCCAGCCTAGACATTGCGGCCAGAGATATTCTGGGGTATACACAAAAAGAAAATAAGAAACCATGGATAACAAAGAATATCGTGAATTTAATAGAAGAAAGACGAAAATACAAAAATAAATCAGACAAAACAGAGATACAAAACCATAAAATGGGAAATAATTCGAAAATGCAGGAAAGCTAAAGAACAATGGATTGATGAAAAGTGCAAAGAGGTACAAACTAAGATGGACATAGGAAAGACAGACGAAGCATACAAATTAATTAGAACGAATTCTAGGGATATAAAACCGTATAGCAAAAATATAAGGGACACACAAGGAAACGTCATTATAGAAAACGTACAGAAAGTGAGTAGATGGCAAGAATATATAGGGAATTTATATGCAGGAGAAGAACTAACTGCATTAGAACAGGAATCAGACATTGAAAATGATGACTTGGGATATCCTATACTTCGAGACGAGTTTGAATTAGCATTAAAGAGTCTGAAAAATGGTAAGGCGCCGGGTACAGATAAGGTGCAAGCAGAAACTCTAAGAGCCGCTGGACAAGCAGTAACAGAACGTCTTTTCCAACTTGTAAGCTATATGTATGAGAGAGGTGAGATACATAGTAACTATACCAAAAAAAAAAGGCGCGGATAGATGTGAAAATTTTCGAACAATAAGTTTGACAGCACACGTGTCAAAAATATTAACTAGAATTGTGCAAAGACGAATGGAAAAACGAGCGGAAGAAATACTAGGAGAAGACCAATTTGGGTTTAGGCGAAACAAAGGAACACGGGAGGCTATTTTAGCTCTGAGAGTGATAATGGAGAAAACAATAGAAAAAGGGGAAAGCATGTATATAGGATTTGTAGATCTGGAAAAAGCATTCGACAATGTAAATTGGAAAAAAATGTTTGAAATACTCAAAAAGATTGAAATGAGTTATAGGGATAGACGAATAGTACATAGCTTATACAAAGAACAAACAGCAGTAATAGAATTAGAGCAGGAACGTAGAGAAGTAAACATTAGGAAAGGGGTGAGACAGGGATGTGCCCTATCCCCATTGATTTTTAACTTGTACATAGAAGAGGCAATGAATACTGTCAAAGGCATGAAGACAATTGGAATTACTATGCAGGGACAAAAAATTGATATGCTTAGATTTGCAGATGATATAGCGGTATTAGCGTCTAGCAAGGAAGAGTTAGAAGCTGCTCTTAATGAAATGGAAACGGTTCTAACAGAGAGATACAGTATGAAAATTAACAAAACTAAAACTAAAGTTCTGGCCTGCAAAGGTGGGGAAAATAAATCAAAAACAATAATACAAGTATTTAACACAAACTTACAAGAGGTTAAGGATTTCTGCTACCTAGGAAGCCAAATAACGCAAGATGGGAAAAGCACAAAAGCTATAAAACAAAGATTAGCACAAGGTCGTGCTACATTTAACAAGAAAAAGCAACTACTGTGCTCAAAGACCACAAACATAGAAACAAGGAAAAGATTGCTTAAAGCATATGTGTGGAGCACAGCACTGTACGGCTGTGAAGCCTGGACAGTAGGAGAAACGGACAAGATAAAGGTAGAAGCCTTTGAAATGTGGTGCTACAGGCGTATGATGAAGATATCATGGACAGACAAAGTTAAGAACGAAGAGGTACTAAAAGTGGTAGGGGAAGAAAGAAATATGTGGAAAACGGTAAAAAATAGGAGAGATAGGATGATAGGCCACATACTACGGCATGAGGGAATAGTACGGAATATATTAGAAGCAGAGATAGGAAAAAAGAGAAGAGGAGGCAGACCTAGATTAGACTACTGCACACAGATAGTAAAAGATGTAGGCTGTAGAGGTATCAGGGAGATGTGTAGGCTAGCCCAGAATAGAAATCAATGGAGGTACGCATCCAACCAATCCCAAGATGGATAAACTAATGACGAAAAGATAACTGTGCTTAAACATGATGATTATTATAAGTAACTACAAGAATTGGTTGGGCAATATTCTCGAATAATGTTAAGTGTGTGAAAGGATTTACTAGAAAACCATTATTTCGGCAAATGTCTAAGTGTTGGGGGATCTTGGTAGCCACAGGTTGCTTAACCTCCTTCACTGAATCTCGGTAAAATAGGGTATAAAATTAGAAAACAATAGAAAGGAACGAGCTGAATACACATGCTGTGTGAGAATTTCAGGGAACTATGTAGGCTAGCTCAGAATATAAATAAGTGCAGGTACGTGTCCAACCAGTTTTGAGACGGAAAACCTAATGACGAAAAAATAAGCGCAGATAAATCTGATGATTAGTATAAACAACTAGTTGTTGGTTGCGAAATACCTGCAACTAATGTTGACTGTGCGAAAAGATAAATTGGAAAATATATTAAATTGCCAAATGGTTAAGTGTTGGGGGAACTTGGCAGCCACAGGCTGCTTACCTCCCTTCACAACCATTGAAGGTCGGAGAAATAGGGCATATAACTGTAAAACAATAGAAAGTGATCGAACTGCATCTAACAAGAAAGAACAGCGCCTATGAGAAAAGGCAACAAACATAGAATAAGAAGAAAATTGTTGAAAGCATATGTGTGGAGCACAGCACAGTATGCCTATGAAATACGGGCAGTCTGAAACGCAGACAGAAAAACGGTAGCAGTCTTTTGAAATGCTGTGCTTCAGATGTATGAGGACGATAGCATGGACAGACAAAGATAATAACAAATAAGTTACAGAAATAGTAGGGGAACAAGGATATCTGGGGAAAAAGAGAAATAGTAGGGCGGAATACGTTCTAAGGCATTTTTGGGGAATATTATGTGATATATTACAAGCAGAGATAGGAAAAAAGAGGTAGATGTAGACCTAGATCAGACAGTTATAGATGCAAACTGTGCATATTTCAGGGAAATCTGTAGGTTAGTTCAAAATAGGGAACAATGATGGTACGCGTCTAACCAGTTCTAGGACTGAAGACCTAATGATGATGATGCCAATTTATCAATCGAGATCTAGCAGTTTCATATCAGTTTATTGTGCATACTACTTTCAATTAAATGAAGTAGTGTCACTGTCATTAACTAAATAATTATATATTTATGAACAACAGTTAATGTAAGTTATCATGTTTGTAATTGATTGACTACATCTTTTTTATTTTATAGACTTATGATTATGGCAAAAATGTGTTGCTGAAACGTTAAGTAATAGAACAAAATATTTTAAATTACTATTTATTTTGACCAAAATCATCCCAAGAAATTTATAACATCTTATCTAAATAATAAATATAAAGGTCATTAAAGTATAAAGAATTAACTACAGAAAAATGGGATTCTACCAAGTGATCCGTTTTATATATGGAGAAGAGGTAGTCATTCAACTAAAATTATGGGCAACTTCTAATAAAAAGCTAGCCAATTTATATAATCGCAGGTTATTTGTAGAACGATGCAGAAGAGATGTATTAACACCAAAACACATTTCTAACACAACCCAACCAATCCAACAACTACTTATCAGTGAGAATACAAGACTAAATGAAAGGATTCATCGTCACAATAATAGGTTGAACAAATTTTTAATTAATATGGAAATTAAAATCATTCATTCAAAAATTCATTATCAACAAATTAAGATCAGAAATGTTAAGGACTCCCTTAAGGATTCTTTACCGCCACACATATTACATAATTTTCACAATCAACAGATTGTATCCTACAATAGATTATATCATAAAGCAAAATTAATTCATATAAAAAAATTCAATAATTTGAAACTCAATCAGTTACAAAATAACAGTCGGTTTATAGATAATCAAAAATGGTTAGTGAATTTAAGTGGTGTTGACATTCCAGAAGAAATAAAAAATTTAATATCGCTAGGACCAAAGTTTAATTTAAAAGTAAATAGTTCGGAAATTCATATTGGAAAATTATTAGCTGATGTAGAATCAATCATAGAAACTTTTGAAAGTTCAGTTCAAGAAAAAAAAACAGTTAAGAGCTAAAGTGACAAATGTAGTTACAATTTTATTCAGAATCCAAGCTACAATAACTACAATAGCATAGAACAAAAAACTTATTGTAAAGTAAACAGGTTTTTAAAATCACATGAAGATTTAATAGTATTAAAAGCAGACAAAGGAGAAGTAACAGTCATTATGAATATTCAGGAATACACACAAAAATCTTTAGAATTATTATCAGACACTAGCACTTACAAAATATTAGTCAGAGATCCCACCACTACTACACAGAAAAAAGTTAATGATCACATAAAATTATTACATAGTAAGAACATGTTAACAGATAGTCAGAAAAATCATTAATCAATAACAGTTCTACACCTGGCAGATTTTAATGTCTACCAAAAATTCACAAACCCACTCTTTCGCTTCGTCCAATCATATCTTCTATTAACACTCCCACTTACAATATTGCAAAATTTTGTTCAGACATTTTACAAAGATCATTTCCAACAGAAGGTTACAACATCAAAGATAGCTTCACTTTTGTAGAAACATATAAATATTTCCAACTACCACAGAATCATGTCTTGTTATCACTAGATGTATCTTCTTTGTTCAACAACATTCCGTTAGACTTAGTAATTAATATCATTTCAGAAAATGGGAAATCATTGAACGTAATTGCACCTTAACCAAAACCATGTTTTAGCAACTATTAATCTGATTTTTAATAATACTTATTTTTCCTTTAAGAACACTTACTATCTTCAATTATTTGGTACACGATGGGTTCACCCTATCACCTATAATAGCCCAAATGGTCATGGATTTACTACTTGATACAATAATACCTACTTTACCGTTTCGGATGGTCTTTTGGTTAAATATGTAGCGACATTGTGTGCTCAGTTCCTTCTGACATGGTTCAAGTTACTCTTAACTTTTTAACACTTTCCATCCAAAATTACAGTTTACCATTGAAAATGAAATACAAGGAAAGATTCCATTTTAGACACATTAGTTATCAGATCAGATTCTAATACTTTGATGTTTGATTGCTACAATAAACCAACAAACTCCGGCAGATACATCAATTTTAATTCGAACCATTCAATGCATCATAAAATTAATACTGTTTTGAATCTAAAAACTCGAATTGAAAGAATTTCTGATCCCTCTTTTTACACTAAGAATCTTAAAGAATTAGAACTTACCTTGTTAAATAATGGTTATCCAAATTACTTGTTAAAAAATATATTTATACTTCTATATTTTAAATAATGCTGTAGAAAAGTTATATTCCGAATAAATTTTCTCGCATATCCAAGGAAGCGTTAGTTTTTTGAAGAGGTTTCTATATTATTAGTAATCTAAGGCCTTGTGGTTTTGTTTTAATTATTCTTAATGGAAATGATCCTTCGATTAACATATTTAATGTACTGCTGAAGTTGTTAAATTTCTCATTAAATGTTTCTTGTAACAAACATGTTTTCCAACCAGTTTTACTGCATGCTTCATTAAATTCCTTCAAATTTTTTTTGTAAATAATCTGCTAATTTTTGTCCTAGATTTACCGTGATATTTCATTACTGACAAAAACAATTTCGTTACTACTGTCTGGTGAATGGCTAGTCCATCAATATGTAACTGCATCATCATCACCAACATTTGTACATATATAATCAATAAGAGATCCGCCACCATTGTTGTACTGGGTGTTATCCTTTCCATGCATTTGCAAGTCAAAATACAATAGTAGATTTGCTAGATGAGTTTTTGTTGTAAAGTCTGGAGTAATCAATGTTAAAGTCTACGGCTAGGAGTATTTTACTTTTCTTTGGATGATTATTTAGTAAAGTTCTAAATTTTTAAACACGGCATTAATGTTTGATAGTGGCTGTGCTGGTGAACGATATAAGCAAATAATATAGAGATTCACGTCTTTTCTGAAAACAACAAATTCAAATTGTTGTTCCAGAAACAAGAAGTTGAATGTATGAACGGCTTGGTAGAGCGGTGTATTCTTGCATTATAAATCCCTCTGTGAGTTAAGTGTGAACATCGAAATATAGATATTAATGAGTATTTTGGTATATAAACTTCTTCGATAGGATTAAGCCAATGTTCAGTATTTAACAATATGTCGGGGCAATGTAAAGTTTCACATAGAACATGTATCAGTTTTACCCCTAATGGACTGAATATTAATTAATAGCAGTCCAGTTGCCTCCATTCGAGTTTGGTTATTGCTTTTTTATTTATTAACTTTTACACTATGCGATTTAGACACTGTAGGTCTGGGACGATTTCGTGTTGTTTGTATTTCTGTTGTGTTAATCCCTTTGATAAGATACTTCTTACTTACAGATGAATCTAATAGGCTTATACTGTTATTCTCGGAGGTGCATTTAATTTCAATTATATTGCTTCTACAACTGCCTTGATACATTTTTTTTTGTTCTTGCTGCATCAGCAATAGCTTTGCATAGCTTATATTTGTCAGTTTTATTCAGATGAAGTACATGATTAGGCAAGCAATTTTCACAAAAACACGCTTTCGTTCGGATGAGAGGTAAAATGTAGGTCCCGTGTGTTTTATCACGCACATTAAGGATCCCACCTTGCTTTGAATAGCAAGGGTTTGGCAAAATTTCCAGGTAAAAAAACTCGCTCCCTGGCCAGTGTAGCTCGGGGGAGCATTGGAAAGTCAAATGGGGGCAGTAATACCAAATAGAAGACAATTATAACAAAATTTCCCGAAAGGTGTACATGTAGTAAGCATGCAAGCATCTTTAACTAAATTTAACGTATAGTGCACATTTGGGATTGGATGACATTCCTGCATTACGGTTGTCGATAATCGACATGAAGAGCTGGGTGTCAATGCTGTAGTTTTGACGCTAAGTCCAGATGCTGAATTCTGATGTTAACTTCGTTATTAATTAAAATAATTGATAGTCTAGAACAATTTGTTTACTATAAATTATTAAAATTCCAAATTGTGAGTACTATAAACAATTCTTGCCGTGAATGGTAGAACAGCTTCAAATAAGTACCGATTTCCTATTTCTAATCCTTACTTTTATACCCAAAAACTATTAAAGTTTATCCAAACATATCAGTTTCCTGCCTAACAGTTTACTTATAATTTCCTTATTACAATAATAACCTAGTCACTTAATGTTGTACATCTCATCAGTATTTCAATTGCATGTCAAGTACCTGAATACTTGACCCACTGAACATACTATTTGCGTTATTACATTACCTTCTATTAATTAATTACAAAATCTGCTCACTACCAATAATAAGGGATACACTTATTTCTTATTTTCTGTAACACATTAAATTTCCTATCTCTGAAATGTATTATTTATTTTAACCTAAATTTTAATTGTAATAGGAACTGTAAATTTACCTAAAATATGTTTGCAATAGTTTTGCGAACAGCTTTGTTCAACATACATAAGTCAACGCGTATTCTTATGCTTTCATCCTTTTTAAAAACAACCACCATTGGTGAACACCACTCTATTACTTCTTCAACTGAAGAAATAATTTCTGCCCTTCTTAGTTCGTATAAAGGATCTTTCAGTTTCGAAAGTAGATGTTTCGAAACTCTACATTAGGCTTTAGTTTAAGCAAATACGATTCAGAACGTTCGTCTATACTGTTGAATAATTTTTTGTATTTAGTTTTTACGTAGTCTAAAACCAATATTAGTTGTAGGAGTCTCCTTCAGGTTGTCTACACATTTAGTATATCTAGTTTAGTAGTTGCATTATTTCCAAGTAAAGGATTAATTAGTTTTCGCAGCACATAGTTGACATTCTCTTGAAAACCTCCTTCATTATAACTTGACTAGTGTATATCATACACATCAAATGTAATTCTATCAGGGAATGGCAAACAATTGTTTGACAATATTAATCTTCCACCTACACACAAACAAGCGTTTTTCAGAAGAGTTTCATCCACATTTTATAATAAAAGCATTTTATTTAGAAAATTACTCGATCTTATGTAAAATGCATATTCTAAATGATTCTCATAATAAATTGGTCCTGTTCAAATGCGTAAATATTCTTAAAAGAATTTTACAGGCAAATTTTATGTGATACTGCATGTATAAATACTTTCATTTTCATGAATTTACATTATTTGAAAAGCGCATTGATTGAGTTTAAAAGAAATATTAAATTTTGTAACGACAGTGTGTTAGTATTTCGAATAAAGGTGAATCGCCGTAAGGCAAGAAAGAGTGGGTACAGTTATTTGACTCGCGTTCTAAAAAAACATGTAAACGACATGAATAGCCAGGTGCTACAATGAACTGTGAAGAATCAAGGAAATTAGAATTCACAAAAGCAAAAAATAGGTGATTGACATCATCCAATTATAATATAACCAAAGGTTCGTGAAAACAATAAATTCTCAGAAGTGCATGACACTCTTCAAGAAATAACCAATTCGAAGGTTCAGGAAAGAGCTGGAAAGTCTAGAAGTTGTTACGTTAAAGGGGTTAATCTTTAAAAGCCAATGAATTTTGAATGATAAAGGTGTTACAGTTTCAACCTTCGCAGTTTCAGTTTTAACCTAAGTTACATAAACTACTAGTTCATTGAATTTATTCTGAAACAAACTCCATACTCTGTACAAACTAGCACATTTTACCTGTCCCTGCCAAATAGATTTGGTACAATATGTTCTCTGGAACTTCTGAAGGGTTTCTCCAAATATTTTACTGTTCAGTGTTCTGAAGGAATTTTGTTCCAATGCACACGTTTCAATAGTAGCATATTTCTTGGTGCTTTTTCTCTAAGGCAATTTGGTATATATGTTATTTTTATTAAATGGAAACAACCCGCTCTTTCAAATCCATTTGTAATATCAGATGGAGCATCTTTTTCAAACACTCCTTAAATATTGCCAAATGTATATATGGTCACACCCTTCAGGAAATTGTCAAATTTTCAATTTCCAACTGCCATCATCTAACCACATTTAAGGAACTTAAAATGAAAATTGTATTATAGGAGTTGTGTTAGGGAAAAGTGAAATTAAAACGATACCGTAATCATCACAAAACTTACTTGTGTCAAATGAGAGCGATGCCCATCTACAAACAAAATAACAGAACTACCTGATTGTCTTTTAAATATTGTAAAAAAGATTAGCAATGTATTCAAAAAACATTTCAGAGTTTATCCACCCTGTATGACTGCCCGAAAGCTCAATTCGGAGGAACGGATTTAGCAATCAGTTTCGGCATTTTCTATATGAAAAGATAAGTATTAGTGGTACATATTTAACATCAGCAGAGAAAGTTCCCATCACTACAATTTGCTCGTTTTTAATAGAAACTCTTAAATAAAAATCTTCTGTTTGCTTGCTACATCTCAGAACCTTGTCAGATTTGGGACACAGGGTAAACATTGTCTCATCAGCATTAAAAATTCTGGATGGGACTGCCATTGCTCCTTTCAAATTTTTTCGAGAAAATATGCTTCGATTTCAGTAAACTACATTCCAATCCCGTCTTCTGTTGCTGCCGCACGAGCTCGACTCACACTTTCAGCATGTGTTTCTTTGGTCACTGGGCATCGCTTAGAAAAGCCTTCAAACTAAGTATTTCCTGGGCCTTTACTTTTGCTAAAGAAACGTACATTTCTCCCACTTTCTAATAGACATCTTTTCACCAATTGCATTAAATTATTCTTATGTACTGGAAATTCTTTACGTCCCATAGCAATTGGATGGTGTATGGGAAAAAGGATATATGTCAAAAATTCAATATTGAAAAAATGAGTCTTTATATCTAGATTATTCACTAACCTAAAATTGTAATTATTTATTGTTGAAATTAAGTGAATTCTTTATTGTGGCTTAGTATAGCAAAGGTATTACTATTTTTACAAAAAATGCTAAACTTTCTCTTACGGTTTGAGAAAAAAAGTAGCGATATCTCTTTTCACAAAACTTTATTGATAAAAAGTAAACGATATGTGGTGTTATGCATATTACAATAATATTTACATTCAATCTTGCGTCTTCAGTCGTTACCAAATTTCTATAGAAGTCGTGAAAAGTTTGTCTTATGTAAGCCAGTAACTCAATTAAGTTTTTCCTTTTTTTTCTACCAATAGGATTCACCTAATTATGAGTAGAAATATTAATATTTTTCATCCATGTTTTTCCCTTGCATAAAAGGTTGAGAGTATGAAATGGCCCATCTTCACTCAAGCATGTCTTGTATTAAATTTGGCCAGGGGCTTTTGTATATCAAACTATTTTGTCCCTCCAGAATACTTTTTCTCCACTTTCCTTAGTTTTTCTTTGTTGGAATACCGTTTTCAGGAGAGCAGAAGATTCGAGAGATGATATCCATTTCAATCACCTCACATGGTTTCCCTGCCCTGCAAATACGCACGAGGTTATTTCAGTCCTTGGGATGTTCTAAGGGACATGGGTACTTTTTTTCGTTTTTGCGATAATGGAACGATCATTATCACATTCCATATGCGGGTGCATGTGTATAAAGAACTTATGCTCCATTTTCTCAACAGAAGCATGATCTTTGAGGGCTAGCATGAACATTATAAACAAAAAGCAGTTCTTATTTTCCCCGACACAAGTATCTAAATAAAATGTTAGATGCTTTATTTTGGGCAGAATATCCCTGTGTTTATATAAATAAGAGGATATCTGATTTACTCCTCTAGTTGCCAAAGCTTCACGCCACATGAAGCAGAATAATTAATTGTCGTTGCACATATGAAGTGTAAGGTTAAATGTCCACGGCTGTCTTTTATAAAATGTTATCAATGTTATGACATCCGGTATAGGAAGGCACTGTTGCCGATCAAATGCATAAACCACTAGAGGGATCGCCAGATGCAATCTCCTTGTTGATTCGTTTTGCCATATACGCAGTTACTCTTTTTGTTGTTCATCAGTGGTTATTCTTATTATACTTGTCACAAGTAGTATATAAATCCTTTTTAGGCATTTTGATCTTAATATCAAGTGAATGAAGTACTTGTTCATACAAACTGGGATACAGGTTGTTTATTACGTAGTTACCATATGGTATATTCTCCATATAGCCGAGACAGTGTGTAGAAATGTGGAAGGTATCTTTGAGCAGCGTCTTTCCTACAAGAATGACTTCATAGGAAGGTACCGATTTAATTGTGTACTAGTTACATGTTAGAGTCTGGTATTTTATTTGCTGGTGAAGATAAGCCTCTCTTATCATCATGACAAATTCCAGAAGCTGACGTACGTTTGTTTTTTTAACATTCGTGACAAACCAATTAATTTCATCAAACATTCTGAGGAAACATTCCTTACAAACCTTTAAGTATTCACCGTTAACAGGCAAATAGAATATATGCGTGACAAGTCAATGCTTCTGTTTTGAACTGCTACCAATAATTTTAGTTCTTTCCCTTTTTCTTTGCTTCGTTATTATCAAACTTGCAACACGTTTATTAAAGTTTTGGCATGGCCCAGTAATCACTAAAGGGTTTCTTCCTTACATCCTTACTTCCCCTTATTGCACATTAGAGTCTGCAGTTTGATAATTAATCTTTACAATTTCTAGTTTTTATTATTTTTCAGGTTTTTGTTGTATATCCAAGTCCCAGATTTCTTTTATTTTTCCTGCCCTTTCAAATAACTATTGTTTTGTTTTTATTGATCCCCCCCCCCTTTTTTGCAATTTTTTCATCAGAATCCGTCTCTTCTGAAGAGTTCAAAGCATCGCTTCCCGACCTCTTTTTCGTCCTCTTGTTTTCTTCATCTTATTGGTCATTTAAATATCTCACAAACTTGCTTTTAATAACTTCAGTTTTGCGATTCGATTTTCCGCAGATGTTCAAAACTTCACTTGAACTACATTCCTCTGTCGCATTACAATCTTGTTTATCTAGATCCCTCATAGTACACTTATTCTTTTTCCTCATGTTCATAAATTTATCTTTGAGCATGAAGGTTTCACTCTTTTGAATAGCTGGGAATATCCTTTTGTGGGTCGTAGTCCGGATCTAAATCACCGTCACCTATAGACTCCATTGTCGAGATCGATGTCATCCTGGCATGCAATGCCATTTTCATCAAAAACTGTTGCAAAGCTTGTACTTACTAATGGGGGTATATATGTAAAATTGTTGCATTAGCAATAGCTTTAAAATCGTAATTAAAAATACTAACCAAAATTTGAAATATGTTCATGTTTTTGTTGTAAACTCTTCAAGATTCTGCAAAGTTTGACAATCTACTGTATTTTCATTGACTGGTTCATTATAACGAGCTTCTAAATTGTAAAAACAATTCAAAATTATTGTGGACACTTCCTTGGAGAGAATATGGCCCATGTCTGCAAATTTATTATTATTTAATGGTACCTGTTATTTTTGTGCAAAAACATGTAAAAAAGAAAATATCGGTGTTTATGTTTATTTGTTAAAATTAACAAAACGACTGTATATAGTAGTTGACCTCTGTATATGAGTTTGCATTTAATCAATACTCAGAAGGCAAAAACAACTTGAACTTAATTTAGTATAGTAGATTAGTACAGGAATAACAATTCTAAATAATCAATATTAACAAGCTATAATAAAATTTAGTTTTGATACAGAGGAATGATAAATAACTATCAATGAGATATCACCCAACTATGTTTTTATATTACAGTTACCCGAGTGATTTTTATTTCCATTTGTTGATGGGCGCTGAATACTTTGTTCCGATAATAATGCGAAAATATGCTTACTGCGTTGAGAATACATATGTTCAATCTGCAGAAGTAGTTCACCGAAATCCCAAACAAGCACTACCTACTAATTTTAATAATACGGAACACTTTCAAAGTTTGTGTTCAGAACAACTAGCAACGAAAATACATCACAAAACAATAATAGTTCACTTAATTTTCAAACAATCACAAATATCATAGAAACTCTGGTTTAAACAGTTATTACAACTATATATTTAGACAGTAGTTACAAAATGATAAAACATGAAATGCAGCAGCATGAGATTCAAACAAGGCTGAACCGGGCACGATACTGCACCTGCACATGTGAAAGGTGGTATACACAGACTTAGTTCTCAATAATGGTTGTGATGTGTGAACAGATATAATTGTACATAGTACCACATGTAGTGGATTTATTATATAAAAATTAATGTGAAAATATACATGTCTGCTTATTTCTATTTTCACAAACAAATTGTTGCAGGAATAAGCAATATGTAGACATATACCTCTCTATCCAAATTTGATTTGAAATATACGCCAATGGAATTTCAGTGAAGTCAATTTATACCTCTCCACCCAGATATTTTTGTCTACGTTTTGATACAAGTTATTACGTCTTTCCTCTAAAAAAATTAAATGAAAATTAGTTAAAGCATTTTTCACATTTAAAGTAAAATGTATTTGAGTGCAATATGACTTAAATTCCTTTTCTCATACTAAAATAGTTCATTTCGGAATTCCCGGTATACTTAACTCATTTCACACACTTTTAGACTTGCATCCCTTTCCCCAACCACCCGCCAATTATCCAATCAACTACAGATTTTTCTTCCATTTGTGTTAATTCTGATGCTGAACCCATTTTCCTTTTATTTGATACTACTTGTCTTAAGACTTTGCATATGAGCGTGCTCCTTGGCACATGAATGTTGCTACAGCTTTTATTCTACCCATTTCATTTTGGACTGCCTCCAACGCACTTTGCATGAATTCTTTGGAACAGCGGAATGGTCGCTTATTACCACTATTTCTTTTATTCGTATCTGTAAAAAAAGAATACGATTAGGTAAATATATAAAATTTACTATTAGAGCAGAAAAAATCACCCATTACTGATTTCAGTGGAATTAGTAATAGACGCAGGTGATGTTCATTCCTGAATCATTTTTAAAATGTCCGGTTGAGTAATGGGCATCCCCATCTAACCTCCTAAATTAGTGAAATATTGCACATTACAATAAAAACCTTAGATATAATATATTTCTATCCCCTAACATACTTACTTGTTCGTTTTAGGGCTTTTTTCTCACCGGGACCAATAAATTAATGGTAAAACTACATAAGCTTTTTACTACTTAAAATTGGGTTTTTATAACTTGACATTAAAAATTTCACTGATATTTGACAGAAAATGGGTGTTCTTTTTCTGTCAACTATAGTAGGAAAGATAGTGCACAGAATGCTTTTAAGTGTATAATTAGATTGTTTTATATAACTATCGAGAGTAAAGGTGTTCATTACTGGAAGATTGTTCAATACTCCCACATTTACCATATGCATTTAAATAATGCTAATACTAATAATTTACAGACGTTAGAAGTTCTGTGATAAAGAAATTAAAACAATAACAATACATATGAATTTTTCTTATATTTTGGGTAAATATTATACTCTTGTACAATTAAACTTTATTCATATATAACAGGCAAATAAACTTTTAAAAATATATAACACATTATTAACAATTTAATATTTTACTACAACATTAGATGTCTCAGTACTTTTTAATGAATGCAAAATTTAGACTTCATCAGGGATGAGTAAAATCATCTTTGATCGAAATTTTTGAAGTTAACTAAAGCTTATTGCACTGAATCACAGATAAATTTTATGTTATACCCAGCATAAATCATTATTTTTTGGGAATGTAAAGAGTAATTTGATACTAATAAAGATAATAAATTTGCTAGAAATTACTAAGTTATGATAAAATTGTAGCTGCAAGGAAAGAGAGCACAATTGCAAACGTAAAATGTCACGAAAAACAACTCTCCAACTTTATATACTATTATAACAAAATTTGTTATAGTATAACAGCAGAGAGCAGAGGTTGTGGATTTTCAATATCAGTTTTACTTTGTATAAGTTTCAATTCCAAACTACGTGGAGATACACCAACACCTGCAATATAAGGATAATAATTTAACAAAACATATTTTGTGTTCGATTACTTTCTGCATAAGCAAGTGTACGTTTAAGAACAGCTTGTAATGTATTTATAGTTTTTTCAAGTGCTTCCTTTGTTTTGCCATCAGTTTTATTAGTCCAAGCCAAAAATAGTGCAGCAAATAAATCTCCAGTTCCAGTAAAACAGACAGGAAATTTTGGTATGTCAATTTTAACTCTGATATTACTATTGTCTAAAATATTGTATTAAATTTAATATAAAAATAAATTAACTTACGTGTTTTATTACTAGCCAATGCAAGTAATGTTTTATCATCTCCTAAGTCTGTTGAAGATAAAACTACAGTTTTACAGCCTTTTTCATGCAATAACTCAACAGCTTTCCATGCATCCTGTTCGGTAAGTATTGTCATACCAGTTAGCAACTCTACTTCGTATTGATTGGGTGTGATAATGTCAGCTAAAGGCAGTATCGTGTCTCTATAAACGGGAAGAAGTTCTTGAGGTACATACATCTTTCCATTATCACCCATAACAGGATCACACACTAGGAATATATTAAAATGATATATGCTAAGTAAAATAAGTGCAGCTTTCATGATTTGGTCAGTTCATTACGTTTAAATCTATGGTTTCCTTAAACCAATTCACAAAAATACAAACACATGAAATGAAGATATATTAATAGTATAATATACAATGATGCTGTATACCACGGGTGAGCAAGCAAAAAAAAAAGAACGAAAGAGTACTCATGGTTAGATTTGAATCTAAACCAGTAAATACAGTAATAATACAAGTATAAATGCCCACCTCTAGCTACAGTGAGGAAGAGGTAGAGGCGATATACAAAGATATCGAAGACATACTAAGATACATAAAGGACATGAAAATTTAATAATTACGGGGGATTTTAATGCAGTAGTAGGTGAGGGTAGGGAAGGAGCGATAGTAGGTTTATTTGGTTTAGGCACGAGAAATGAAAGGGAAATAGGCAGATAGAATTTTGCAACACGAACAATTTAACCATCACAAATACATTATTTCAACATCATGCTAGAAGAGGATACACGTGGAAGATGTCAGGAGATATAGGAAGATATTACATTATTGTTAGACAACGGTTTAGAAAAAGTAAAAGACTGTAGAAGCTACCCGGAAGCAGGTATAGATACTGACCACAACATCGTAATTATGAAGGCCGCACTTAAATTTAAAAATCTGAAAAAGAGGAACGGAAAAAAGCACTTTGACTTTGAGAAGCTAAAAGATAAAGATATCCACGAAAGATTTGAAAAAAAGTCAAATAAATTGCTGAAAGATATCGGGAAAATTTCTTATACTAAGAAAGTAGAAACAGAATGGAAACATTAAATCCAGCTTAGACATGGTGGCCAGAGATATTCAGGGGTATACACAAAAAGAAAATAAGAAACCATGGATAACAAAAGATATCCTGAATTTAATATAAGAAAGACAAAAATACAAAAATAGAACGGGAAAACAGAGATACAAAGTCATAAAATGGGAAATTATTCGCAAATGCAGAAAAGCTAAAGAACAGTGGATTGATGAAAAGTGCAACGATGTACAAACTAAGATGTAAATAGGAAAGACAGCTGAAGCATACAAATTAATTAGAAGGAATTTTAGGGTTATAAAACCATATAGCAAAAATATAAGGGATGTGGGAGGAAACGTCATTATAGAAAATGTGGACAAAGTAGCTAGATGGCAGGAATATATAGGGAATTAATATTCAGGAGAGGAATTAACAGCATTACAACAGGAATCAGACATTGGAAAGGGTGACCTGGGATATCCTGTACTTAGAGATGAATTTGAATTAGCATTAAACAGGCTGAAAAATGGTAAAGTGCCAGGTACAGATAAGGTGCAAGCAGAAACTCTAAAAGCCGCTGGACAACGTCTCTTCTGACTTGTAAGCTATATGTATGAGACAGGCGAGATACCCAAAGATTTCAAAGGTAACATCATAGTAACTATACTAAAAAAAAGAGGCACCGATAGATGTGAAAATTTTCGAACAATAAGCTTGACAGCACACGTTTCAAAAATATTAAATAGAATTGTACAAAGACGAATGGAAAAACGAGCTAAAGAAATACTGAGAGAAGATCAATTTGGAGGCTATTTTAGCTCTGAGGGTGATAATGGAGAAAACAATAGAGAAGGGGGAAAGTGTATATATAGGATTTGTAGATCTGGGAAAAGCATTCGACAATGTAAAATAGAAAAAAAAAGTTTGAAATACTGAAAAAGATTGGAATGAGTTTTAGGGATAGACGATAGTACATTGCTTATACAAAGAGCAAACTGTGGTAATAGAATTAAGAGCAAGAAAGTAGAGAAGTAAATATTAGGAAAGAGGTGAGACAGAGATGTGCCTTATCCCCATTAATTTTTAACTTGTACATAGAAGAGGCAATGAATACTGTCAAATGCAGGAAGACACTTGGAATTAATATGCAGAGACAAAAGATTGATATGCTTAGATTTGCAGATGATATAACGTATTAGCATCTAGCAAAGAAGAGTTAGAAGCTGCTCTTAATGAAATGGAAACGGTTCTAACAGAGAGATATGGTATGAAAATTAACAAAAATAAAACTAAAGTTCTAGTATGAAAAGGTGGGGAAAATAAATCAAAAACAAGAATACAAATAGGTAACGAGAACTTACAAGAGGTTAAGGATTTCTGCTACCTAGGAAGCGAAATAACGCAAGATGGGAAAAGTGCAAAAGATATAAAACAAAAATTAGCACAAGGTCGTGCTACATTTAACAAGAACAAGCAACTACTGTGTTCAAAGACAACAAACATAGAAACAAGGAAAATATTGCTTAATACATATGTGTGGAGCACAGCACTGTTTGGCTGTGAAGCCTAGACAGTAGGAGAAGCAGACAAGAAAAAGGTAGAAGCCTTCGAAATGTGGTGCTACACACGTATGATATACCATGGACAGACAAAGTTAAGAACAAGAGGTACTAGAAATGGTAGGGAAAGAAAGAACTATGTGGAAAACGATAAAAAATAGGAGAGAGAGGATGATAGGCCACATACTAAGACATGAGGGAATAGTGCGGAATATATTAGTAACAGAGATAGGAAAAAAGGAGGTAGACCTAGGTTAGACTACTGCACACAGATAGTGAACGATGTAGGATGT
The DNA here is from genome assembly GCA_036346225.1 of Platerodrilus igneus. NCBI lineage: Eukaryota > Metazoa > Arthropoda > Insecta > Coleoptera > Lycidae > Platerodrilus > Platerodrilus igneus. The sequence goes on from JARFIW010000003.1 coordinate 12,000,750, forward strand.
GAGAATTTCAGGGAAATGTGTAGACTAGCTCAGAATAGAAATCAATGGAGTCGCAAGATGAAAAAACTAATGACAAAAATAATAACAGTACTTAAACATGGTGATTATTATAAACAACTACAGATATTGGTTTTGCAATACTCCCAACTAATGTTAATTGTGCAAAAGGATTTACTTGAAAACTATTAATACGGCAAATGTCCAAGTGTTGGGGGATCCTTGGCAGCCACAGGCTGCTTAACCCCGTCCACATACCACTGAATCTCGGTGAAATAGGGCACATAATTAGAAAACAACAGAAGGGAATCGAGCTGTATATCGGCTGTTGTGAGAATTGCAGGGAACTGTGTAGGCTAGCTCAGAACATAAATAAGCTGAGGGACAAGTCCAACCAGTTTCAAGATGTAAAACCCAATGACGAAAAAATAAGTGCTCTTAAATCTGATGATTATTATAAACAATTACAGGTGTTGATTGAAATATGTTCAACTAATGTTGATTGTGGGAAAGGATAAATTGGAAAAACTTAATTCGACAAAGGTTCAGGTGCTGAGGGAACTTGGCAGCCAAAGGCTGCTTACCCCCCTTCACATACCAATGAACATCTGGGAAATAGAGTATATAACTGTAAAACAATAGAAGGTGACCGAACTGCATCAAACAAGAAAGAACAGCAGGTATGATCAAAGACAACAAACATAGATACAAGATGAAAACTGTTCAAAGCATAGTGTGGAGCACAGCACATACATCTATGAAATAGGGTGTAACAATTTTATTTTAGCAGTAAAGGAACATACTCATTAAACGTACCATGAATATTGAAATACCTTTATTAACTAATATAAAGATTCAAGTAACAATCAAATTTTTATAATATTGCTATATCTAGGATTAGTAGTCTATTTGTTTGGATGCGGTGCAAATCCACAAGCCACTAGCGGCGTGAGAGGTTCGAGAACCACACTTATGATCCTCCCACCTTGCAGGAGCGCGGCGGCGTACTCGTCGATAGTTTAGGGCAGCGTAAAGATGCATTCAAAAGAATGACGAGTGACCTCCGGTCGCTTTAATTTGGTGAAGCACTTCCTGAGTAACGGTTAGTACTTAATCCATATATTACATATTCGTTATCATATTAGCTAATTTAAAATTTATTTAGCGCAAGTAACCATACGTTAGAAAAAGCAACCATACGTTAGAAAAAGCAACCATACGTTAGAAAAGCAACAATACGTCAGAAATTGCAGCGATAAATTAGAAAACCGCATGACCACTTTGAAATAAAATTAGACAACGGAGGAGTACGCTGTGATTTAAAGCTGCCGTGAACCAATGTAAGAAATCTGCTTCGCTCTTGCATCTGTAATAAAGCATGGAAAACAAACATATTTAACAGCAGGCCCGCTCTGCGAAGTTGTTTCCATTGCAACCAGGGACGACAGCCGGTATTTGGGTTCGTAATAGAATTAAGAATTTCCTCAGTACTTCCTTCTGAAAGTACATTATTTCGTTTTGTTTGTTAGATGTACAAAATTGTTATTCAGTTTACCTGTAATTAAGCTGGTTTTCCCCAGTATCAAAATTTGATTTCACTTAGTTTTGTAAAGATGTGACTACATATGGCTACAACGTAAATTAACAGCTGCTATTACGTCACCTGTTTATTTGAACAATGCCGTCAACAACTGCATAATGGCTAACAGATGTTTAACATTACAGTACTGCCACTTTTGATAAAATTAGAGAATATCTTGGTGATTCTATTAACTTCAAACTAATTTTAATTTTGTTAAATTAATGAGAAAATTCCATATATTCATTTGTAAGTGACCTACACAGATCTGGTTGGGTTATAAAGAAACTTAATATTGTTAGTTACACTGAAGTGTAATATATTTGGGTAAGGATCAGTTGTTAAACCTTACAACAATTTTGCAAGAATATCACATATTTATTTTATTTAATTATCATGAAATTTTATTTACTGAAACAAAGAAAATTCTTTCTAGTAAATTAATTACCTACATTTAAAGTTTTTATTCTGATCTGGTTTGATCAGACCTGATAAACAAAACACAGAAAGAGTTAAGTTTTATGATTCCATTATGTAAGAAATATTCTCTATGCATTTTAGATATACTTGAGGGACGCAAATAGTGTTCCCATTTTTTAGATAACCTAACTATATTCTTTCTTACAGGAGCAGTGTCTTAGTCTGTTAACACAAAATTGTATGTCAGCGAAGGCGATCTTTTTTCTTTGGGTCTCCAAGTCCACCCTTAGAAATTTGCTATGCCATTAACATAAATCAATCTGGACTTGGTGGCGCCTGTTTGTTTTAGTTTGAGTGTGACCCCCACAGATTTCGACTTACCCCCATTGCTCATAGCTCTACCCAAGGAATAGACCCCTAGTTACGTCGGAAGATTTAGTTTTGCAGACACCTAACTTGCAGTATGGTGTTAATAAAGTAGTGTTTTAGTAGGCCTTTGAATAATACGTTTCACTGGCGCCCAACGTGGGGCTCGAACCCACGACCCTGAGATTTTGTAAGTTTTGTAGGTTTGAGGTGTGCTTTAGTGTGCAAGCTGGACATTTTGCTCGCGCGTTGCTCAGAGATGTGTTTGGAGGATGTCTTTGACAGATATCCTTACTATGTAGAAGTAGATGGGCTATTTGATTATTGGTCCTGATTTCTACATATCCAGGTAGAGAGAATATTAGATTATTCTTTCCCTTGTTCCTTTTGACCGTTAGAAGTTCTTTGAATTGATAAGGTCAAAGTTGGTTTGGTGAGTCTCACCGTTTGGTCCATCACTAATGAGATCAGTTGTTTGTTAGAAATTAGTGATAGGATATTCAGTAGGGTGTAGAATAGTACAGCCATGACTGGCCCAGTTTTGTACTTGCATTTGATAAGTAACCTTATGGTTAGGTTACCTTAGTTTTGATTATCTCTTTGCGATAAAGTGATAATGTTTTGTATTTAAATTTGTTGAGTAACCTTATGGTTAGGTTACCTTTGTTTTGATCATCCCTTTGCGATGAAGTGATGATATTTTGTATTTGAGATTTGTAAGTAACCTTTTGGTTAGGTTATCTTTGTTTTGATTATCACTTTGTGATGATAATATTTTAATTTGAATTTTGTAAGTAACCTTATGGCTGGGTTACCTTTGTTTTGATCATCTCTTTGCGATGAAGCGATGATACTTTGTATTTGCATTTGATGAGTAACCTTTTGATTAGGTCACCTTTGTTTTGATTATCACTTTGTGATGATGGTGTTTAAATATAGACCTATTAGTAGGGTCTTACTTTTGATTATCACCGTGTAGTGATGATGTTTTGAATAGTTATGCTGTCTTGATGAGGAAGCATTCCTTTTTTTTGTAGATAGAGCTAAATGAGCTCCTGGAAGTGAAGTTTTTTTTTGAAATTAGAAGTAAGCTGTAAGTGTTTGGTTATAGGTAAGAAATATTAGCCTTGTTAGAAGTAAGAATCTCAAGTCAGGAAATATTGTAAATTTGAATTTTTTTTGTCCCGTGGAGTGTTTGACTTTCTAATTTGACCCCTCCCAATTTTGATTATTACCGATTGTGACTCCCCGATTTTGTCTCCGATGGACGTCAGGTACGTAGTTACCAACACACTCATTTGTAAATATTTGTCCCCCATTTGAATAAATTTATAAAATTGCATAGTTAGTTAGGAAGGTACGAAAGGCTAGTATTGTTATAAAAAATTTTTTGTATTTGTTATATTTAGAGTTTTCTTAAAAAAAAATTTTTTCTTTTAGGAAAGGGTAGTGTAACAATTTTATTTTAGCAGTAAAGGAACATACTCATTAAACGTACCATGAATATTGAAATACCTTTATTAACTAATATAAAGATTCAAGTAACAATCAAATTTTTATAATATTGCTATATCTAGGATTAGTAGTCTATTTGTTTCGGAGTGCGGTGCAAATCCACAAGCCACTTGCGCGCGCGTGAGAGGTTCGAGAACCACACTTATGATCCTCCCACCTTGCAGGAGCGCGGCGAGCGTACTCGTCGATAGTTTAGGGCAGCGTAAAGATGCATTCAAAAAGAATGACGGTGACCTCCGGGTCGCTTTAATTTAGTGAAGCACTTCCTGAGTAACGGTTAGTACTTAATCCATATATTACATATTCGTTATCATATTAGCTAATTTAAAATTTATTTAGCGCAAGTAACCATACGTTAGAAAAAGCAACCATACGTTAGAAAAAGCAACCATACGTTAGAAAAGCAACAATACGTCAGAAATTGCAAGCGATAAATTAGAAAACCGCATGACCACTTTGAAATAAAATTAGACAACGGAGGAGTACGCTGTGATTTAAAGCTGCCGTGAACCAATGTAAGAAATCTGCTTCGCTCTTGCATCTGTAATAAAGCATGGAAAACAAACATATTTAACAGCAGGCCCCGCTCTGCGAAGTTGTTTCCATTGCAACCAGGGACGACAGCCGGTATTTGGGTTCGTAATAGAATTAAGAATTTCCTCAGTACTTCCTTCTGAAAGTACATTATTTCGTTTTGTTTGTTAGATGTACAAAATTGTTATTCAGTTTACCTGTAATTAAGCTGGTTTTCCCAGTATCAAAATTTGATTTCACTTAGTTTTGTAAAGATGTGACTACATATGGCTACAACGTAAATTAACAGCTGCTATTACGTCACCTGTTTATTTGAACAATGCCGTCAACAACTGCATAATGGCTAACAGATGTTTAACATTACAGTACTGCCACTTTTGATAAAATTAGAGAATATCTTGGTGATTCTATTAACTTCAAACTAATTTTAATTTTGTTAAATTAATGAGAAAATTCCATATATTCATTTGTAAGTGACCTACACAGATCTGGTTGGGTTATAAAGAAACTTAATATTGTTAGTTACACTGAAGTGTAATATATTTGGGTAAGGATCAGTTGTTAAACCTTACAACAATTTTGCAAGAATATCACATATTTATTTTATTTAATTATCATGAAATTTTATTTACTGAAACAAAGAAAATTCTTTCTAGTAAATTAATTACCTACATTTAAAGTTTTTTATTCTGATCTGGTTTGATCAGACCTGATAAACAAAACACAGAAAGAGTTAAGTTTTTATGATTCCATTATGTAAGAAATATTCTCTATGCATTTTAGATATACTTGAGGGACGCAAATAGTGTTCCCATTTTTTTTAGATAACCTAACTATATTCTTTCTTACAGGAGCAGTGTCTTAGTCTGTTAACACAAAATTGTATGTCAGCGAAGGCGATCTTTTTTTCTTTGGGTCTCCAAGTCCACCCTTAGAAATTTGCTATGCCATTAACATAAATCAATCTGGACTTGGTGGCGCCTGTTTGTTTTAGTTTGAGTGTGACCCCCCACAGATTTCGACTTACCCCCCCATTGCTCATAGCTCTACCCAAGGAATAGACCCCTAGTTACGTCGGAAGATTTAGTTTTGCAGACACCTAACTTGCAGTATGGTGTTAATAAAGTAGTGTTTTAGTAGGCCTTTGAATAATACGTTTCAAGGGGCAGTAGGAAAAGCAGACAGAAAGAAATAGAAGCATTCTGGAATGTTGTGCTTCAGATGTATGAGGATGGTAGCATGGTCAGACAAGTTAATAACAAATAGGTTGTAGAAATAGTAGAGAAATAAAGATATAAGCAGAGATAGGAAAAGAGAGGTAGAGGTAGACCGAGATCAGACTTTCGCACACAGATAGTGATAGATGCAGACTATGCAAATTGCAGGGAAATGTATAGGTTGGTTCAGAATAGGAAACAATGAGGGTACGCCACGTCCCAACAGTTCTAGAACTGAAGACCTGATGATGATGATGATTATATATATATATATATATATATATATATATATATATAGGGGTGGGCGATACGGGATTTTGCGTATCGAATATCGATACATATTCTATATCGATATGTATCGATATATCGAATATCGATATATATCGATACGTGTCGATGCGGATCGACATGTATCGATGCGTGTTGGTGCGATTCGATACATATCGATTCGATCGATGCGATGCGACATCGAGCTGTCGTCGTTCGATGCGTATCGATGCATATCGATATATATATATATATATATATATATATATATTAATTAATTAATCACCCATTCAATTTATGTACACTTTTATAGTAACAAATTTGTAAATAATAAACTACCCTACTTTAGTTAATTTTACATTTTAACCTAAATGTAATTTTTATTGTATATTAATATTATGATATTTACCATCACTGGATGGGTACAAATAAAAATCTATCTATCTATCTATAGATACATAGCGATGCGTATAGATATATATATATATATATATATATATATATATATATAGTGATTAAATGTCGAACGTTTAGATGTGTAGATTAAGTATATATAGATAGATAGATAGATAGATAGATAGATAGATAGATAGATAGATTTATTCGTGCTCAATAAAATGTTACATTTTTTAACGCACACGTCCTATATAATACATAGATTAAAAACATATACTATAGTTCTAGAGTATATGGCTCTTAATTAATAAAATAATGTATTTTCAACACACATGTCCTGTTTAGTATATATATTAAAACTTAAATTACTATAGTATATGGCCCCTGGCTAAGAGAAATTGAGATCACTGTTATAATACTCTTCAAGTGAGTAGAATGCTTGCTTTGTTAAAAATGCTTTTACTTTTATTTTAAATTGTAAATGCTGTAATGTTTTAATACTTTGTGGTAGACAGTTGTATAATTTTATTGCATGGTAATTTACTGAGTATCTAGTTCCACTTAGCCTAGTGTATGGGATTCTAAGTGTATTGTTGTTTCGTATGTAATGCTTATGTATTTGTAATTCTCGATTATTTGTGAAATTATCCAAGTTCTTATGTACATAAATCAGGCAATTCAATATATATCGAGACGTAGCGATACCTATCGGTTCGAATCGATACGCATCTATAAATTTTTCTACTCTTTCTTTGGGAATAAAATCACAAGATCTTTCACTTAAGATTGTTTGTTATCAAAATAATTAAAGTTTCAAGTTTAATATTTGTGATATGTATATAGGGGTGGGCGATACGGGATTTTGCGTATCGAATATCGATACATATTCTATATCGAATATCGATACGTATCGATATATCGATACGCCGACCCAGCCCTATATATATATATATATATATATATATATCTCAGCCCCTACGATTGGGTGCAATAAAATGCTGTGATATAACCCTTATACCACTCAAGCACTTGTAAAATGTTAATTTATAATTTTCTTTTGCCTCGACTAGCTGATTCAATTAAATAAAGCACTTTTACAATACACAGTATAATGATTGAATATTTACAACCCTTTTAAATATCTTCTCCCTTTTTAAATCATATACATCTGTCAAATTTTTAGAAAATCAAGCCAGCAAAACGAGATTTTATTTACCTTTAAAGACCTCTATTGAAACGTTTCAAGATGTCTATGCTTTTCATAAATTTACACAAGAAACCCCAATTTGTTTGCTCTTACACTTTAAATTATTATTGAGATAAAACAGTTTAAAATAAATCATATCCAAAATATTTGAGATAAAACAGTTTTAAAAATAAGTCATATCAAAATCTCTAACCTGAAGTGGTTTCAAAGGTGCTCCTAAGAATTGAAGTCGATATCCAAATCGTTATTGGTGCGTTTATTCCAATGAAAGGTTTTTCATTTCCGCAATAGAATTAATTTGCTTGAACAGGCAGCATTCGCCAAAATTGTATTTCTGATCGTAGTGGCTCGTTATTTAAAGTTCTAACAGGAATCGTAACATTATTTTGATTGTAATTTAAGATTGTAATTTAGATTGTAATTCAGATTGTAATTCAGATAGTAATTGAGATGGTCATTGAGAGCCCTGTTTTATTTATTATTAGAAATGGTGTAATTTCCTAAATCTTATCTACTTACGTCTCAGAAGTACGGCATTCTTTGCACAATTATACACTCTAGAATTTCACTGTTAATTTAATTTATTATTCACGTAAATATTTAGCACTTTCAAGTATAGTAACTGCCCAGTTTCAAAGTATACTAACTCGATATTCAATTTTCAAGATATTTATAGGATCGGCCCCCTTTTGTTTGTGATTCGTTGGCTTCACGTGCTAGGCGAGTTCAAGCGTATTATCACTTGTTATTTTGGGAATTTTGCCAGTTGTCTAGTTCAATAGCATGACGCGATGCTCAATTTGTCACGTAAATTCTTATTATACCTATGCATTTACTTCAGAAATCCCAGGAATCTTCATTCAATCGATCACCTAGTATTATTGTTGTTGGCCTTATTCTAATCTAAATCGAATAAATTTGGTGTTTGTTTATTTCCTAATAAACTGGATTTTTGAGCAAATGTGATACTTTAAAATCACGTACGCTTTTCAAATAATGCATAATTTCTAAGTGCGTTTAAGATGATATATCCACGCACTTTTTGAATATTTCTCTAGCCAATTCATGCAGGTTTTTCACTGATTTAATTTCAATGCGTTTCGTTACCTTTTCAAATTCTTATCTTTGCTCATAGCTACTCTTGGATATCTGTTTTAATCGTTTGTACTGCTATATACAGTGTGCTCTCAACTAATAATATTTATAATGACCTATTTACTCTTCTAATATCTGTAATTCTGTGCTTCTGTTACTTGGGAGTTTCCTATGTTTATTCTCGACCCCTATGACTTAACCTACCCCTAAATTAACCCTATAATTACAGCAATATATAAATATATATATATATATATATATATATATATATATATATGTAACGGATCCAAGGGCAGGGGTTAAAAAGTATTAGTAAGTTTAGCAATGTTGAGCTATTGCAGTTTTATTCAGTTGTACATTTGTATTTAGAACAAAAGTTGGTTGGGTTCAATGATACAACTCCAAGTTGTTGGTGGCTGTAGATCTCACTCAAGCATACCAGGTCCAGTGATGGAAGACTCTAAAACCCTGAATTAACAAAGATATAAATGATGCATGTAGCTAAAATGAATATAATCCAAAACTTGTATCTGTAAATATTGATGTAAAATGTAGTTAGGTTTTTAAAACGCTTGTATTATGTTATTGTGTTGTAAATTTAATATGTTATTATTATTGTAAATCAAATATTTAGAACCATGTCATTTAAAAACGTGAAGTATAAAACCAGTGTGGATTTGAAGTCTGATCATGTTGATCAAGACAGCAGTTTGAAGCATTTACAATTAAAATAGTGGGCATTGGTTTTAAAAACAAAAGATAGCAGAAACCATGGTGATATGGAAGATTGTTGATGAGTGAACAATTAATTTTGAAAATAAAGCAGTTTATATAGAACACTTTTCATTTCTTATTTAATTAAAATTATAGTGAACTCGAAAATTATTAAGAGTTTTAAAAGCAGTTTAAGCTGAGTAACGAGTCTATCTGAAGAAAAGCGCTCAACCTGAATCGAAAATAATCAAGAAAGCATAGCAGAGCTCAAGTTTAGGTGTAGCTGGTTGCAATTTAGAAATCACAGTTTATGGGAGAGTAGCGGCGTTTTATTGGAAAATTATAACAAGAGAGAAGTACAGAAGGCGAAGTTGAGTAAAAGGATCAACAGCGGATCACATTACGTCAAGAATAAGTAGTATCAATTTTAAAGCATTTAAAGCATTTAATTACTAATCTAAAACAATTCAATACTAATACAAACCATATTTCTTGTAGAGTAGATACGTGCGGAAATTCAAAATACAACCAGGCGATTGTAAGGACGACTACATCAGCTGGACGCAACTACAGGTATAAAAATTTCAAAAATAAAAAACAGTAACACTTGTTTAAAAGTTGCATCATGGAACACACTAACCAACAAAACTTTATATTACATTGAGTTATAAGTTACAACCGTGTGTTTGTTAGAAATTCTGAAATAGGATTTAACTTGTATGGAACCCGCGCAAGATAGATTCTATCTTACAATTAAATTAGTAATTACCCTGAGATTGATTGTATTCTTAAAGAAGTTAGAGTTTTTATAGCCGTGGTGATTGAATTTGGCAAACTTGTAGTTTGCAATAAAAGGAGGTCTTGAAAATAGAAGCTCCGATCATTCTTTTGTTGTGGCGCCGTTATAGTTTACATTGACAAATTAGATACTACCACATACAAAGTATAGGTAGGAAAGTTTAGGGGTAAAGTATATATATATTTTTTTTTATTTTTTTTGTTCTATATAAACTGCTTTATTTTCAAAAATTAATTGTTCACTCATCAACAATCTTCCATATCACCATGGTTTCTGCTATCTTTTGTTTTTTTAAAAACCAATGCCCACTATTTTAATTGTAAATGCTTCAAACTGCTGTCTTGATCAACATGATCAGATTTCAAATCCACACTGGTTTTATACTTCACGTTTTTTAAATGACATGGTTCTAAATATTTGATTTACAATAATAATAACATATTAAATTTACAACACAATAACATAATACAAGCGTTTTAAAAAAACCTAACTACATTTTTACATCAATATTTACAGATACAAGTTTTGGATTATATTCATTTTAGCTACATGCATCATTTATATCTTTGTTAATTCAGGGTTTTAGAGTCTTCCATCACTGGACGTGGTATAAACAGTACCTTTTTCAACTGTTGTGTAAATTTTTATTTTTGTGTTAAAATCACAGAATCTAAACGTCAAAATCCTTATGTACATTAGATAACCGTAGCTGGTTATAATTTTCATTTAATTTCTTACATTCAAGATTAAAATCTTTTCTCGTATTATAAGTGGGTTTAATTTCTTACATATGGGTATAGATTCTCAATATGAAAACGCCCACGACATCTACCTTGATCGTTTTCCAATACATACGTGTTTCCTTCAGCGAAAATCTGTTTTATGCGATATGGCCCCTCGTATGGAAATAAAAGCTTCGCGCAAATGCCACGATCTCGATTAGATACCCTTAGTCTTTTCACGATAACTAAATCGCCTACTGCAAAACTTGTCAGTTTCTTAATTCTTTTTAGTCTTTTTTCAATATTCCTCTGTTGGATTTTCTCAGCTCTTCGCCTGGCTTTCCCCAGTAATTCTGAAATATCCTCAATTTCACTTTCCACCCTCCATGGTCTTGCCGGCACTAAATTTCTCATTAGCGTGACTGGACACACTTCTGTCACTAAGCTTGGTACATGATTTAAGAAGTTTTCCACTTGTGGTAAACATCTGACCCAATTTTCATGCTGCTCTTGTGTACATAGTCGTAAATATTTTATGACTTCTTTTATGCATTGTTCACATGGGATAGATTGTAGGTATCTAATAATACAGAAACTAATCTGAACATCCTCTCCTCTAAACTTCGTTTTGACTCTTTGGTTCCTAAAATACGTTGCATTGTCATCTAACACCCCTTCATTTTTCCGAGCTATGCAATGAACCTACCTAGACAGTTTAAAACATGCTTCGAATTACATCTACGCACTGGATACACCTTAGCAAATTTTGAAAAACGTCCACCAACACCAAGATATGTTGATACCCATATTGGCTAGGAATTAGGTTGCTTACATAATCCATTGCCACCAACTCCAGTGGTTCCGTTGCCGTCACAGTCATTGGTTTATTTTGTAACAAGATGTTCTTCTCTTTTCCAAGTAGACATGTTTCACAGTGATTCACACAGTCTTTTACCAGCTTAATATCTTTCTGTGCATAAAACGCCTCTCGGAATACCATCAATGCCTTTCTTGCACCAATATGACCATATCTGTTATGTATTTCCATTATTAATTCCGCAGCCTCATCCTTTGGGAGCACCAATAATTCGTCATCACCGATCCTCTTTACCAGAAAATCTCGAACCAAATAAAATCCCTTGTATTCATTTACATTTTCCCTTACTAACAGGTCTTTTACTGCTCGTATTTCCTCATGTCCCTGCATAAAATAAACCTCGCATTTGACCATCTTCCCTCGTCTTCAAACTCCTGCAATGCCACTAAATATCCGTTTTTTCATGCACATACCCTTGTTCTTTTCTGCTTAGATAATCCGCAGTTACGTTCTCTTTCCCCGGTTTAAGCTCATATTCTTGCAGTACCAGAGCCCACCTATACAACCTACTGTTCAAAAATTCCTTCTTTTTCAAAAACGTTACTACAGCATTGTCTGACTCGATCAAAAATTTATTTCCTAGCAAATAGAACCTTAATTTCTTAACAGAATAAACGATTGCCAACATCTCCTTCTCAGCTGTAGAATACCTACTTTCAGAATCTTTCAAAACACGCGAGATAAAACAAATTGGCACCTCTTTGCCCTCCTGTATCTGAACTAGCTCTGCTCCTATTGCAAAGTTGGACGCGTCGGTTCTTAAAATAAATTTGTCCTTAAAATTAGGGTATCTTAACGATAGTTCTTGATAAAACACTCCCTTTTTCAAACTATCATTTGGCTCCACCCAAACCTTTTTCATTCTTATGCCATATATTGTTTCCATTTACTTGTGGTCCCCGGTGCTGTCTTTGTCCTTCCCACACGTTCTCAGTTCGGTGGTAGTTATTTCCGTTACTGAAGCCCCTGTTGTCATCCCAGCGGTTACGGTAGTTTCTGTCCCCATTTCTATCGTCACTCTTATTTCCTCTGCACTTAGTTTCGTATGATTTCGCCATGTCATAGTTTCGCATAATCTCTAAAAAATCACGTAACGTTCTAATGTTCTGTATTGCGACAGCCCTTGTGATTTCGAATTCCATATGTCTTGATAGCAATTGTATAATCTCGTCTTCCCTCATTTTAGGTGTCAGGTGCTGTGCCTGATTGTATCTGTCAATGACATAGTCTTCCGTGACCCTTGTACTACAGTGTAATGTCCGGTCGTCAAGTTTGTACGTACATCCATTTGATGTGAGTTACTCCAGTATTGGTCAATGAATAGTTTTCTAAATTCGTCGACGTATGATATTGTTTTTAACGATACTATTCCATTTTTCCGCATTTCCAAATAGTGTTGCGTTTATGATTTGTAACTTAATACGTTCGGTTCGCCTTCTACGATCTCATCGAGTTTGTCCAAAAATGTCATGGGTTGTTCGAATCTCTTACCGTCGAATTTTGGTAGAGTTTCTTTTCCAAATCGATACTGTATTTGTTCTTGTCCGTTTCGTCCCCTTTCAAAATCATTAATTTTGTCTCTAATCTGTTTTACATAGCCATCGACCCCACATATTTTCTCGTCCATGCGTTCTGCTAACGTTGTTGCATTTTGTTTTAGCAATTAGTTTCGTCCCAACTCAGTCTTACTTGTTCTAAAATCTCGTTCCGTGCCGTCAAGTTGTTTTGTTTGTAAATGTTAATATTTTCGTCTAACTTTCTGTAATTGTCACTGTGTTTTCTGTCAACCGTATCTAAATCTCTCTGTAAATTCGTCAGCCCTGTGATCATGTTCCCCTCTACCGTTTCAATTCTATCCTCAATCTCTTTCTGGACTTCTAACGAAATGACGCAAAGCTCCCTGCATTGTTGCTTTAATCTCTTCAACCTAGTGTCCATTTTCTCCATTCTTTCCTTCAAGTCTTCCTGCGATTTTTCCATTCGTGTTTGGAAATTTATTAAAAATGTCATGATATCCGGAGTTTCATTGTCATTTTTAGGTGCAGTCTCCCCCTTATGACTTTCTACATTTACGATAGTGACCTCTGGTTCCGCATGCGTGCCTATGTCTTCTTGTCTGTCTCCGCTGTTTTCATCCCTCGTCAATCTCTAGACCATATGACTTTCCGATCGTAGCAAATCTTTGTCCGTCTGTCATATTCGTAAAGATCAAGCTACAGGCCCCACTTAAAGTTTAAATCTCTCAAAATTTCCTTTCACCTTTTGTACAGATACGACCTGCTTTTCGGAAAACAAATAGTCCCTTTTTAGATTACAAATGTGCCAAGTTCCAATCTAACTTCTTTCGTTGCCCCACGTTGGGTGTCATATACTTTACCCCTAAACTTTCCTACCTATACTTTGTATGTGGTAGTATCTAATTTGTCAATGTAAACTATAACGGCGCCACAACAAAAGAATGATCGGAGCTTCTATTTTCAAGACCTCCTTTTATTGCAAACTACAAGTTTGCCAAATTCAATCACCACGGCTATAAAAACTCTAACTTCTTTAAGAATACAATCAATCTCAGGGTAATTACTAATTTAATTGTAAGATAGAATCTATCTTGCTGGGTTCCATACAAGATAAATCCTATTTCAGAATTTCTAACAAACACACGGTTGTAACTTATAACTCAATGTAATATAAAGTTTTGTTGGTTAGTGTGTTCCATGATGCAACTTTTAAACAAGTGTTACTGTTTTTATTTTGAAATTTTATACCTGTAGTTGCGTCCAGCTGATGTAGTCGTCCTTATAATCGCCTGGTTGTATTTTGAATTTCCACGTATCTACTCTACAAGAAATATGGTTTGTATTAGTATTGAATTGTTTTAGATTAGTAATTAAATGCTTTAAAATTGATACTACTTATTATTGACGTAATGTGATCCGCTGTTGATCCTTTTACTCAACTTTGCCTTCTGTACTTCTCTCTTGTTATAATTTTCCAATAAAACGCCGCTACTCTCCCATAAACTGTGACTTCTAAATTGCAACCAGCTACACCTAAACTTGAGCTCTACTATGCTTTCTTGATTATTTTCGATTCAGGTTGGCGCTTTTCTTCGTATAGACTCGTTACTCAGCTTAAACTGCTTTTAAAACTCTTAATAATTTTCGAGTTCACTATAATTTTAATTAAATAAGAAATGAAAAGTGTTCTATATAAACTGCTTTATTTTCAAAAATTAATTGTTCACTCATCAACAATCTTCCATATCACCATGGTTTCTGCTATCTTTTGTTTTTTTAAAAACCAATGCCCACTATTTTAATTGTAAATGCTTCAAACTGCTGTCTTGATCAACATGATCAGACTTCAAATCCACACTGGTTTTATACTTCACGTTTTTTAAATGACATGGTTCTAAATATTTGATTTACAATAATAATAACATATTAAATTTACAACACAATAACATAATACAAGCGTTTTAAAAAACCTAACTACATTTTTACATCAATATTTACAGATACAAGTTTTGGATTATATTCATTTTAGCTACATGCATCATTTATATCTTTGTTAATTCAGGGTTTTAGAGTCTTCCATCACTGGACCTGGTATGCTTGAGTGAGATCTACAGCCACCAACAACTTGGAGTTGTATCATTGAACCCAACCAACTTTTGTTCTAAATACAAATGTACAACTGAATAAAAACTGCAATAGCTCAACATTGCTAAACTTACTAATACTTTTTAACCCCCTGCCCTTGGATCCGTTACAATATATATATTTTAGGTAGTTAATTAAACAAGGTAAGTTGATAAATACTATCGTATTACAGTGAATAAGATGAAATAATAACTTAGACTTTTATGCAAAGCCCAAATGATCATTTCAAATCGAGCTAGTAATTGAAAGATGGAAACACAAAACACCAAAACACAACTGCTCTAGTTGAGCTCTGATACAAAAGTATTAACATAATTCCTGGCACAATTAGTTCGAGATCCAATAAAAGTTTCACATTATTTCCCCGATAATGAAATCCCGCAAGAGTGATGTAAACTCGCGAAGACATCCTAGTATTTTTATACACATTACATCATTCTAAACCTACAATCTAACTATTAATTTATAACCTAGTCAAAGCCAGAGCCAAGAAACACGGAATCATTTTTGTTTTTTAAATGAAATACGATAAATTTAATGAGTATAAGAAATCGAAACTGGTTATCCAATGATTGACAAATGTGTGTTACAGGTTGATTCACTTAACACATTACAAGCGGCAAAACTACACTAAAAGAAGAAAAAATAATTTTGTTCCGTTAAGTCTAGACAATGATCCAGTGCCTTGGGTTACCTGGTTCCCAGACCATACGGCAACTAACAGAAATGCAAAAGTAGATAGTTTAGAAAAAGGTATTAAAAGAAGAAGGTTGAAATTAGTTGGATGCGATAGTAGCTTCTGAGGTGAAGGGAGAAGACGAAGGGATCGTATTGAGCAAAAAATGGTACACAAGGTGGATAGAAAAGCGCTACCCAACTCGCCAAAACAGAGTCAGTAAACCAGAGTGGGGCAGTATGTGACAACCGGTAGTCTTTGGGAGATAAGACAGGTCCGTCGGAAGGCGAAAGGAAGACTCTACATTTGATTTTCCAATGCTCTATCCGAAGGTACCACATTGGCCAGGAAGTGAGTTTTTTATCTTGAAATTTTGAATTTTGGCGAACCTTTACTGTACCAAGCAAGGTAGGGATCTTTAACATGCATGACAACACACACATGGAACTTACATTTTATCTCTCATTCGGACGAGGGCCGTATTTTTGTGAAAAATGCTCGCCTAACATTTTTTCAAGCGGACCATCTCGAGATGTGAACCTGGAACCTTGTGCTCACTAGTCACATGCAAACCAACTGAGCCACAACATCACCTTGAAAGAGAGACAGCAGGATATAAAAAAGTTAAGTCGGCGGACAAGCGGCCTATAAGAGAAAGAAAAATATCTCCTAAGTCAAAACAACAATAAATTTGAAGAGCTCCCTGTCTAGTAAAAGAAACAACAACAATCATACCTTAAAATTCCCAAAAGTAGGCATACCCGACCCAAAGGCATCAAAAATCGATAAGAGAAAGATATATATATATATATATATATATATATATATATATATATATATATATATATGGTAAATTCACTCCTCCATCGTCAAGAGAGGTATAAAACAAGCGACAACAGCTCATTCATGTTAGACAAAAAAAAAAAAAGAAAAAAATACAGTGGAATTTCTAAATCACAAATAAAAGAAAAATGGGAAGGAAACAAAATAGGAGAATGAGTTAACATTCCAGAATGAAAACACAAGAAATATAAATTTACCGTCTTTGTAGCTGTGAATACTGATTTTTTCCAACATAGGCATGGTTTGAGATTCCCATGTTTACTCTATTTGAAAAGTATCAACTTAACATCAGCGCCAGCAAGTCATAAACGTTTATTGCGTTATACATGCCAAAGATATATCAATCATACAAGGAAGATGGGTATATATAGAGAAGTGATAACCAAGAAAATTTTAAAGAAATTAAATTTAGTGAATATACTTTAAATATCTAAGAAGTGAAAAAAATTAAATTAAAAATATATTGTACAGAAAAAAATTAAAGTCATAAAGATGAGAAAATTTAAAAGTAAATTATCAAATAAATAAAGTTACACAAACTAAAGGGTTTTACCCATTTAAATAAAATTAAAGATAGAATAGGTTTTCAATATATGCCACTTTCCTTGTGGTCTACCATCAAAATCTTTAAGTTCGTAGATAAGTGGACTGACTGATTGTTTAATTTTTACCTTACATAAAATAAATTTTAAAGGTAATTTGGGGGATCTTGGCAGCCACAGGTTGCTTAACCCCCTTCAATAAATCTCAGTGAAATAGGGCATAATATTAGAAAACAATAGAAGAAACACGATATTTATTATAAGCAACTACAAGCACTGGATGGGCAATATTCTCGAATTATGGTAATTGCGTGAAAGCATTTACGGGAAAACTATTATTTCGGCAAATGTCTAAGTGTTGGGGGATCTTGGCAGCCACAGGTTGCTTAACCCCCTTCAATAAATCTCAGTGAAATAGGGCATAATATTAGAAAACAATATAAGGGGAACCGAGCTGTATTGCTGTGTGAGAATTTCAGGGAATTATGTAGGTTAGTTTAGAAAAGAAATAAGTGCAGGTACATGTCCAACCAGTTTTGAGACAGGAAACCCAATGACGAAAAAATAAGCGCAGATAAATCTGATGATTGGTATAAACAACTAGTTGTTTGTTGTGAAGTATCTGCAACTAATGTTGACTGTGCGAAAAGATATATTGGAAAAAATATTAAATCAGTAAATGTTCAAGTGCGGGGGGGAACTTGGCAGCCACAGGCTGCTTACCCCCCTTCGCAACCACTGAATGTCGGAGAAATAGGGTATATAATTGTAAAACAATAGAAGGGGACCGAACTGCATCTAACAAGAAAGAACGGCACCTATGATGAAAGACAACAAACATAGAACAAAAAGTTGTTGAAAGCGTATGTGTGGAGCACAGCACAGACAGTATGCCTACGAAATACGAGCAGTCTGAAAAGCAGACAAAAGAACAGTAGCAGCCTTTGAAATTCCGTGCTTCAGATGTATGAGGATGGACAGACAAAGGTAATAACAAATAGGTACGCGTCTAACCAGTTTCAGGACTGAAGACCCAATGATGATGATGAAAGGTAATTTAACAGAAATTTTTTTTTATTCAAAGCAAATTTCTTTCGTTTTTAAGTTTAAATAATTCATTTTAAAAATTTTAATTTAATTTTTGAAAAAAAATCTTACTATATAGGTAAACAAACCATTTCGAATGGACCTGCACCTTGCCGAAGTTCTAAATTACTAGAACAGGTGAAATGGCTTGCGTGTTCGAATGAGCTAAAGAGCCAAACTACAGGTCCAACCAAAGTAGTAGGGTCGTTAGTGAGGAACCAGACTAAGACAGGTCCCCGAAAGAGGGCAGCGGCTCTTTCGGTACTTAGATTGGCAGAGACCATAGGGGTTGGTATGGCAGTCTAAGACACACTACTGCGATGTGGAAGGCAATGGGAAACCATCACATTATTTTCCAAGTACACAGCGTACTTAAATTGTAACAAACATGATGGCATTCTCAGGGGTAAAAGATTCCGGAGTTAAAATAGTCCCCATTCGGATCTCCGGGAGGGGAATACTTCGGGGGATGCGATCAGAAAGTTAAAAATAAGAGTCGGGAACACTCTGCGTGTCGGAGCGTGGAATGTTAGAAGTATGAAGCAAGTAGGTAAGCTAGAGAACCTAAAAATCGAAATGAATAGGATATCACTAGACATAGTAGGAATCAGCGAAGTTTGGTGGTCAGAGGCGAGGAATTTTTGGAGTGGAGACTCCGGGGTAATTCATACAGGAGCAGAGGAAGGAAATTTAGGTGTGGGGATAGTTATGCGGAAAAAGATAGGATACTGTGTAGAAAATTACTTACAAAAGAACGAAAGAGTACCCATGGTTAGATTAGAATCTAAACTGGTAAACACAGTAATAATGCAAGTATACATGTCCACCTCAAGCTACAGTGACGAAGAGGTAGAAGCCATCTACAAAGATATCGAAGACATATTAAGATACGTAAAAGGACATGAAAATTTAATAATTATGGGGGATTTTAATGCCGTGGTAGGTGAGGGTAGGGAAGGAGCGGTAGTAGCTTTATTTCGTTTAGGCACGAGAAACAACAGGAGAAATAGACTAGTAGAATGTTGCGACAAGAACAATTTAATCATCACAAACAGATTATTTCAACATCATGCTAGAAGATGATATACGTGGAAGATGCCAGGAGATATAGGAAGATATCAAATAGATTACATTCTTGTTAGACAACGGTTTAGGAATCAAGTAAAAGACTGTAGAAGCTACCCAGAAGCAGATATACATACTGACCACAACATTTAAGAATGTGAAAAAAAAGAAATGGAATAAGGCACTTGGACTTAGAGAAACTAACAGATAAAGATATTCAAGAAAGATTCGAAAAAAGTCAAATGAATTGCTCAAAGATACCGGGAAAATATCTGATACTAAGGAAGTAGAAACAGAATGGAATTACATTAAATCCAGCCTAGACATGGCGGCCAGAGATATTTCTGGGGTATACACAAAAAGAAAATAAGAAACCATGTATAACAAAGGATATCCTGAATTTAATAGAAGAAAGTCGAAAATACAAAAATAAATCAGACGAAACACGAAAACAAAGATACAAAGGCATAAAATGGGAAATTATTCGCAAATGCAGAAAAGCTAAAGAACAATGGATTGATGAAAAGTGCAAAGAGGTACAAACGAAGATGGAAATAGGAAAGACAGACGAAGCATACAAATTAATTATAATGAATTTTAGGGATATAAAACCGTATAGCAAAAATATAAGGGACGACAAGGAAACGTCATCATAGAAAACGAGAGAAAGTGGGTAGATGGCAAGAATATATAGAGAATTTATATGCAGGAGAGGAACTAACTGCATTAGAACAGGAATCAGACATTGAAAATGATGACTTGGGATATCCTATACTTAGAGATGAGTTTGAATTAGCATTAAAGAGTCTGAAAAATGGTAAAGCGCCGGGTACAGATAAGGTGCAAGCAGAAACTCTAAAAACCGCTGGACACGCAGTAACAGAACGTCTCTTCCAACTTGTAAGCTATATGTATGAGACAGGCGAGATACCCAAAGATTTCAAACGTAGCATCATAGTAACTATACCAAAAAAGAAAGGCCCGGATAGATGTGAAAATTTTCGAACAATAAGTTTGACATCACACGTGTCAAAAATATTAACTACTAGAATTGTGCAAAGACAAATGGAAAAACGGACGGAAGAAATACTAGGAGAAGACCAATTTGGGTTTAGGCGAAACAGGGGAACACGGGAGACTATTTTAGCTCTGAGAGTGATAATGGAGAAAACAATAGAGAAAGGGGAAAGCGTGTATATAGGGTTTGTAGATCTAGAAAAAGCATTCGACAATGTAAAATGGAAAAAAAGTGTTTGAAATACTCAAAAAGATTGGCATGAGTTATAGGGATAGACGAATAGTACACAGCTTATACAAGGAGCAAACAGCAGTAATAGAATTAGAGCAGGAACGTAGAGAAGTAAACATCAGGAAAGAGACGAGACAGGGTTGTACCCTATCCCCATTAATTTTTAACTTGTACATTGAAGAGGCAATGAATACTGTCAAATACAGGAAGACATTTGGAATTACTATGCAGGGACTAAAAATTGATATGCTTAGATTTGCAGATGATATATCGGTATTAGCGCCTAGCAAGGAAGAGTTCGAAGCTGCTCTCAATGAAATGGAAACGGTTCTAACAGAGATATACGGTATGAAAATTAACAAAACTAAAACTAAAGTTCTAGTTTGCAAAGGTGGAGAAAATAAATCAAAAACAAAAATACAAATATTTAACACGAACTTACAAGAGGTTAAGGATTTCTGCTACCTAGGAAGCCAAATAACGCAAGATGGGAAAAGCACAAAAGATATAAAACAAAAATTAGCACAAGGTCGTGCTACATTTAACAAGAAAAAGCAACTACTGTGCTCAAAGACCACAAACATAGAAACAAGGAAAAGATTGCTTAAAACATATGTGTGGAGCACAGCACTGTACGGCTGTGAAGCCTGGACAGTAGGAGAAGCGGACAAGAAAAGGTAGAAGCCTTTGAAATGTGGTGCTACAGACGTATGATGAAGATATCATGGACAGACAAAGTTACGAACGAAGGGGTACTAAAAATGGTAGGGGAAGAAATAAATATGTGGAAAACGGTAAAAAAATAGGAGAGATAGAATGATAGGCCACATACTACGACATGAGAGAATAGTGCGGAATATATTAGAAGTGGAGATAGGTAAAAGAGAAGTAGAGGTAGACCTAGGTTAGACTACTGCACACAGATAGTAAAAGATGTAGGCTCCAGGAATTTCAGGGAAACGTGTAGGCTAGCCCAGAATAGAAATCAATGGAGGTACGCATCCAACCAATCCCAGGTTGGATAAACTAATGACGAAAAAATAACTGTGCTTAAACATAATGATTATTATAAGTAACTACAAGAATTGGTTGTGCAATATTCTCGAATAATGTTAAGTGTGGGAAAGGATTTACTGGAAAACCATTATTTCGGCAAATGTCTAAGTGTTGGGGATCTTGGTAGCCACAGGTTGCTTAACCCCCTTCACTGAATCTCGGTGAAATAGGGCATAAAATTAGAAAACAATAGAAGAGGAACGAGCTGTATACACATGCTGTGTGAGAACTTCAGGTAACTATGTAAGCTAGCTCAGAATATAAATAAGTGCAGGTACGTGTCCAACCAGTTTTGAGATGGAAAACCTAATGACGAAAAAATCTGATGATTAGTATAAACAACTAGTTGTTGGTTGCGAAATATCTGCAACTAATGTTGACTGCGGGAAAAGATTTATTGGAAAATATATTAAATCGGTAAATCGTTAAGTGTTGGGGGAACTTGGCAGCCACAGGCTGCTTACATCCCTTCACAACCACTGAAGGTCTGAGAAATAGGGTATATAATTGTAAAACAATAGAAGATGACCGAACGGCATCTAACAAGAAAGAACAGTGCCTATGAGAAAAGACAACAAACATAGAACAAGAAGAAAATGTGTGAAAGCATATGTGTGGAGCACATCACAGTATGCCTATGAAATACCGGCAGTCTGAAACGCAGACAGAACAACGGTAGCAGACTTTTGAAATGATGTGCTTCAGATGTATGAGGACGATAGCATGGACAGACAAAGATAATAACAAATAGGTTATAGAAATAGTAGGGGAACAAGGATATCTGGGGAAAAAGATAAGAGAAATAGAAGGGCAGAATATGTTCTAAGGGATTTTTGGGGAATAGTAGGGGATATATTACAAGCAGAGATAGGAAAAAAGAGGTAGATGTTGAACTAGATCAGATAGTGATAGATGCAGACTGTGCAAATTTCAGGGAAATCTGTAGGTTAGTTCAGAATAGGAAACAATGATGGTACGCGTCTAACCAGTTCCAGGACTGAAGACCTAATGATGATGAGGTAAACGAAACAAACTAAGAGAAATTTTTACAAACGTTTAGCAAAAAAATAAAAGAAATTTTATCATTAGCATTTTTTTTATAAAAGATTTGGATTTATCTATAATGTGTCATTGCCAAATAAACATTTTTTTCTTGTTTATATTAAATATTTGCCGCTTAAATTTCCTGAACGTAGTATACTCACTGCTATTGACTACCAAAAGGTGATGGAGAGATTTGATTCTAATGGTAATGCTAAATACTCTAAACATGAAGTTGTTAACAAAGCAGCTGATAAAGAAAAAGAACTAGAAATATTGTTAAATATTCAAGAAAATTTCCAGGCGAGTTGTGAAACATTAACGATATTATGTGACAGTATCAATTTCAAACGTGAATCGAATAACAAAGAAGTATAAATATCATCCATATCACATTGAGCTTCATCAAGAATTGCGAGAAAAAGATTTTGAAAGTCGAATTCAATTCTGTAATATCATCAATCAACAACTGCAGTTAAATAACAATTATTTGTGCAGCATTTTCTGTCGAGGTAATGTTCAGTAAATCAGCATAATATGCACTATTATGTGATTAAAAATGCATTTTGGCCGTGGAAAGTTCCAAATCAAAATTATTGGTCAATAAAAGTGTGGTGGGGTATCCTTTATAATCAAATTATCGGTCCCTATTTTTTTGATGAACTTTTATCAGTCCGCAGTTATTTATATTTCTTACGTGAACAACTGCCTCTTGTTATTTGAGGATATTAATTTAAATGAACGGCCAAATATGTGGCTGCAAAACGATGGTGCACCTCCGCATTTTAATTGTGAAGTAGGGGAAATTTTGGATCAGCAATACTCAGAAAAATGAATAAGGTGTGAAGCTTTATATCATGACCACCGAGGTCATGCGATTAGACCCGTTGGATTTTTTTTATGGGGATACATAAAAGATCTGGTATATGTCAACAAACCAATAAATAGTAAACAAATGAAAAACAAAGATTGAGAAGTTTGTCATACAGTGATATCTCTTATGTTAACGGAAGTGAGACAGAACATAAAAAAGAATAAATATGTATTCAACTAGAAAGCCGCTTATTTGAATATTTAATAAGACGTAATTTTGAATAAATACTTAATTATTATTGCATAGAAAACTTATATTTTCTAATTTGGACCATTATAATAAACACCTGTTGAAAAAATTACACATATTTCTCGAGCTAAACATTAATACAACAGTAATTTTTCCTTCGACCAAATATCGAAACCTTGAACTGTAAAATAATCTTTAAATATGAATATCTCAAACAGTATAAAAATTTCAGCTGTTTCATATGAAATTTTTTTTATATGAACAGCTAGAATTCAAAATTAAAATAAAATCGGTACATGTACCATTTAAAAATCATATTTTTCCATGTCCAACTTTCCTGACATCCTATAACTTCCAATATCTTTAAAATATGCACCTTTCTTACCCCCCTGCCCTATGGAGGATACAATTTTTACACAAATAATATTGTTGGAACACGCTTTACAGTTTCTCAAAATACAGGCAACCACTAGTAGTACTGTAATATGTTTCTTGTAAACCTCTAAAAGTTTATCTATGTATTGTTATGGAGGCCTTAGTAAAACACAAAAAATACATTTTTCAAGTAGTTCTTGTTTTTAAATGAAAATTTTTTTAACACATGACAAAAGAACAATAGAGAACATTATTTAAAAGCCTAATAACATGTTATATAAAACGGGGATTGTTATTGGTCAATTACCTTAATATTTCATAATAGTAGTGAATTTGAACAAGCTTGTTATAATTTTATGTAATTTTAAACCCACAAAAAGGTTTATAAGGTAGTAATAATCTGACCAAATCATGGTTGAATAATTAGAATTACCGTATATTAAATTTGGGTCGACTTTCTTCATATTTGTAAGCACGGAAGCAAAAGTGTTTAAAAACGACACTGATCCTATATAGCCCGTTAATATATGGGAATAACTATTTTCTAAGCCATTTTTTGTTAGACCTTCAATTAACTCGCTTAAATCACAGTCGGTTAGAACTTTACCAGTAAAATGGTCATAACCAGTGTGATTAGAAAACTGCACTGAATTGATTGCATCAACATCGAAACCCAATAACTAAAATTTAAAATTACCGCCATAATTAAAGTAGTAGGCGCTACCGAACGTGCATGCCACTAAATAGCAATCCATAACCTAAATAAAACAAAAGCTTAATTTTTCTAACTTACTTGTAACGGAAGTGTTGCGCTTTTATTTCCAACATATCCATAAACTACATGACTTTGAATAGAAAGAACACGCAAATTTTTGTTCATTTTTGGAGTTAACACTGCTGCGACGTGGAAAGATGTCAAATATTGCTGTTGAAGTTACCAATGTATTAATCAATTTGTTGCATGTTTTTGCACGGAAGCGCTAGTACTTATTTGATATCATTTATATTACATTTAAACGTAATCCGAAACATCACTAAAACGAACCGATACATCTCCAAAATTATCAAATTTCCCTAAACTTTCAATTAGACAGCATTGTTGGTATTGCTGTTTCGGTACATATTTTATTCCGTGTACATTGTATTTTAAAATAAATCCGTTAAATAGATTTTTATTATCTTAACAGAAGTGAAACGGTAGTTTCAAGTGGAAAATGTAATTTATCAATTTTATTTGTATATAGGAAAAGTGTTACAATGCTTAAGGCCAAATTGGTAAAAACATTTGACAGCTAACAGCTTCGAATTGTCAATCATGGAATTCTATATTAGTAAAGAAAATATTCAACCTCTTAGGGGCGGACGAAATGCTTCTCAATTGGAGGTTGCTTTACAAGCTCAAACAAACGATGAAATTCAGCACGAGTTACAGCTTCAAAAAGAGTATTTAAAATTTTTTCCATAAGCATATTAACATTAAAATATTTTTAGGAATTTTGAAAATGCCATTTGTAATTATACAGGCGATGATCCTTTAGAAAATTGGTATAATTTTATTTCATGGGTTGAACAAAGTTATCCTAAGCATGGTCATGAAGGTAATCTACTGCCATTATTAGAAGACTGTTTAGCTAAATTTGAAAACGATAAACGCTACTTTAATGATTTTCGTTTTTGTAAACTGTGGATTAAATTTGTGAGTTTGTTTGATATTCTATTGTGGTAATTCTGTAGCCAAATATCATTCCAGAACGATCTGCAACCAAATCCTTTGGAGCTTTTTCATATGATGCATGCTCGAAATTTATGTCGAGGATGTGCTGATTTCTACAAGGCTTGGGCCTACTATCATGAAGCCGCAGGTGATTATAAAAATGCAGACCTTGTTTTTCAACTGGGAAGACGTGAACTTGCACAACCATATGAAGACCTAATTATGGCCCACGAGAATATGGTCTATGCTGCTGGTCAAAACGTAAGAATTTTTAATTAATATTGGGTCAGAATATAAATTTTTTGTTTAACATGGGCTAGGATTAAAACACGGCAATTGTCTAATACTGTTTAGAAAAATGGATTCATCTTATTTGTTTATTTTTTTGAAAAAATCTAACACTGCACAAACTAGCATCGTACAATACTGCTTTTGAAAGATGTAAAAAGGGCAGTGGAATATTATTTTATAAATGCAGGAATTATTTAACATAGTAGTTGTACACACACAAGCCTTTTGAATGCTTTTTATCTAACCTATATACTTATAGCGTATCATTGTTTAAATCTAGGAACCGATTTCCTGTATATTTATTGATGATGCATTCAAAACTACAATAACTCTGATTTTTACTTGTTGTGGTACATTCCATCTGAATATATGACCTCAGTTTATGTGCATATGTTGTTAGTTCATGTAACATTGCCATAACATCACCCATACTTATTTCGGATGCAATAATTGTCGATCTATCGAAAACTACTGTAACTTAACCCACACTCATAGCTGCACTCCGTTATGTGAATATGGCAGCTAATATTATTTGTATTTATTGTGTGTATCTAAAATTTTAGAACTTTACTGCTCTTAGATAATCAATTGACAATACCACCAATTTTATCTAAACCCATAAAGATTATTATGAACGTTTTAGACCATTTGGATGTCATTTATTGACAATATGGATTTTTGCTTTTATTATTTATTGATGTTTATTGTGTGATATATTTGTGTTTTTTGTTTGTTTGTTAATTTTTTTGTTTATTTTATTATGTTGTAATATATTTTGCTCAAGTTCTTTATGTCAGATTTGAGTTTTTAAAATGTATATCATTTCAAAGTACTCTTGTTTCTTTTTATGTTGAATAGCTACCGTTCGAAAATACAATTTACTACAGAAATTGAGAAATACAAATAACTAAATTTTTTAGACACGACACTACACCGCACCAATAAGATAAAAACAAAATGATATACTAAATCAACGTGGTCTGGGAGATACGTCAATTATTTCTCGCAACACCACCCTGCATCAAAAAAGTGAGATATCATGGGCTTATCAGGCTACTATAAAGTTAACTGACCCAGAATTAAGAAAATATGCAAACAGCAAACCAAACGGCCACTCTTAAGTAACAACTACCTACAAAGCTTAATCAATAGTATCTTTAAAAACAAATAATTAAACACTACAGTAATAGTCTAAAGAGTTGGTGAATCTTGGAAGCCGCAGGCTGCTTAACCCCCTTCACATACCACTGAATATCAGGGAAATATTTGTAAAACAATAGAAGGGGAACCGAGCTGTATCTAGGCCAGGGAAATTTCAGGAAACTACGTAGGCTAGCTCAGAATAGAAATAAGTGGAGGCATGCGTCCAACCAGCTTCAAGATAATAAATTTTGTTTGAAAGGATATATTGGAAAACTATTAATTCGGCAAATGTTCAAGTGTTGGGTGATCTTGATAGCCACAGGCTGCTTAACTCCCTTCACATACCACTGAATATTGGGGAAATAGGGTATATTTGTAAAACAATAGAAAGGGAACCGAACGGCATCTAACAAAATAGAGCAGCGGCTATGTTCGAAGACAACAAACATTGAAACAAGGAGAAAATTGTTGAAAGCATATGTGGAAAACAAAAAATAGGATATGTTCTAAAGCATTTTTGGGGAATAGCGTGGGATATATTACAAGCAGAGATAGGAAAAGAAGAGGTGAAGGTAGACCTAGATCAGACAAATGCACGCAGATAGTAAAAGATACAGACTGGAAATTTCAGGAAATTAGGTTAGCTCAGAATAGGAAGCAAGGGTATGTGTCTAATCAGTTCCAGAACTGAAGACCTAATGATGTGTTACACTTTGCAACACTGATGCGATCCACGTTTCACATTATTGCGCAATAGTATATATTATGTTATAGTTACGTGGCAAATTGTATCAAATACCAAACACGTTTACAATGATACAATTTTTATTTTAAAATGTAAATAAAGCAAAGTACTCACTTAAAACGCGCCTTGCAGTTCAATCTCAGGGCATCTCGTTGTTGTTTGGGTGGGTCGGCTACGTCATCGTTGATTCCAGATTTATTCGTCTTCCTCTTTTGTTTGTAAGGGTGACGACAAGGATAACCAGGTAGAGGTACGATAAGGCAAGAGATAAGAAAACCTACATCCTAAAAAGAAGGAAAAACCACACACGTAACACAGGTAGCGGTTACCCGCTTGACGTCTCATGGCTAATAATGTCGTATCACACCGCGTACTTGCGCCACTCAATCCGTGCCTGCACATTCTTTTGCGCCAACGCAACTGTCCGGGATAACGGAAATTAACAAGCCTATTTTAAAATATTGGCGGGAATTTAGTCGCATATTTAAAAATGTACATTTCCAAATTTGGAATGTAACAGATATTGACAATAATGGTCTAAAACAAAGAAACCAAATATTACATTTCTATACTCTATTTGCCAAACCTATCTGAGCAACTACAAAACTGGCTTAAAAAATACAATATTGCAATTGCATATAAAAGTTTTAACAAATAATTATTTCACTAAATTAAAAGATCCAGTGCCAAAAACAAAAAGATCCATACCAATTATAAAATGCCATGTAAGAAAGATTGTAAACACATCTATATAGGACAAAGTGCACAACACCTGGAGAAACGCTTAAAAGGTCACAGATACGATAAAAAGAACCTAACGGCTTTTCAAAGCTCGAGTCCCGAGCAAACCATAAATTTGAATATGGGGTATGAAAATTTTAAAACGGACAAAAGGTAACAAGAGCACCTCAAAATGAGATACATTTTAAAAACTACAGCGGTGAACGACAAATCAAACAAAGAACATGAGCAAATTATGTTACAACATAATAAAAAAAAAAAAATTAGCAAACAAACAAAAACACAAATATATTCCATAATATACATCAGTAAATAGTAGAAGAAAAAATCTACATTGTCAATAAATGCCTTTCCAAATGGACCAGAAGGTTCATATTAATCCTGGTTGTTATTAACATGTACATAATAGCATTGCTCTACAGTAGGATATGCATACTAACAAAACCATATTTAAATATATGTCCTATATACGTATTGTAAATATTTTGGGTTAAAGTAATAATAATAATAATAAAATAATAATCTTTAAGCTTAATATATATTTTAGCTAATAGTAAAAAAAGGGAATTGTTTTTAGTAAACAACAAATAATAAAAAACAAATGGACTTAAAAATTTTTAAAAAAATTCTGTTGTTTTTCATTATTATATAGTAGAGACTTGTTTCCTACGTGTGCTGCTATATCGAACACCGTTCTGACCTTTCCAGGTTTGTTTGGGTTCAGTACAGAAAACACAGGTAAATACCACTTTCGAGGACAATTAATTTTGGCTTCCTACCGGTTGAGTTTACATGAATAATTCATCAATGAAACCCTGAATCTGTTCTTTTATCGCTGTTGCTAGTTTATGCTAGTTTATTTGTGTTTCTAGGTATTGCATTCATTTCAATGCCATAGGATAACTGTCAGGCAACACTATGTTGTCATGTTTCCACACCAAACCGATCTTATATCTATCTCCAACACGATTAATTGAAGCGTTTATCAGCTCGATAGCACACCGCTCCTCTTATGAAGCCACATCGTATGCAGGAGCCTTGACACCCAAGCTGTCTAAAGAAAAGTAATTTTTTATCATTTGGTGCATGAGGTCATCCTGATGCGCCATCATGCCATTATTATGAATATCAACTTTGCAATGGATTCATTTCATCACGGGTTGTGGTGAAAATATTCCATCTTAGAGCACACCATGCAGCTATAGGTTCTCCAACGTCTTTCATCCTAGCCGTTGTAGGCATGGCGATGGTCCAATTATTTACTCCAATCAGTATCTTAGGCTTTAAGTTTTCATATCACTGTATGGGTAAACCATTCAGGTGTCCAAACCTTTTATGCAGCAATTCATAATCGAGAGTTTGCGAAGACAAGCGCAAGTTCTTTACTGTTTGTACATTCCGTAGTTTAAATTCACGGGCATTTAAACAAGTACTACTGATTGCAAATGAAAGACACATTGAATCAACGTCTCGGTGTTGCTCATTACTTGCGTACCGAATGCAAACCACTGATTTGGGACCATTAGCATTCAATTCATTTGCCAGGTCTTCTTTGATAAAAGTTACAGATGAACCTTCATCCAGAAACGTCCCAATTTTTTCTGTTGATGCCTGTTTCTTAACCACACTACCATATACCTAAACTTTGGTATGTTTGAATGACCGACGTTGTGTGTGCAGTTGGTTACTATTTTAATGCTTTGAGCTCCATCTTCTTTGGAAACTACAGTTGTTAGTCTTTCGTAGTGCATCAGAGGGTGATGACCTCCACGACAGTCATCGATATCGCACCTCATGCCTGCCCTATGTTTATACGGCGGCTTACAATAGTGCTTCTTTAAACAGCTTTTGCATACGCCATTGGTTTTTATAACATTCCATTTATCGAAGTTATCCATCTTTTGAAATGTTAAACATTTAGACAGTTATTTACACGTTCCCTTGCAGGCATTGCATTTTGTGTCATTTGATGTTTTATCACCAGTCTTTTCATGAATGTTTACACGGGCATCTTTTGTTAGACGCTTCAAGGTATTTTTTGTGCTTCCATTGCTTCCGGTTTTTTCATGTTTAGTTGATAGGCTAACCATATTCATCATAGGATTAACTAAACAAATTTTGTCCATTAGCTGATCTAACCATTTCACAAACGTTGATAAATCATATGCGGAATCTTCTATGCAATCTGCCCAGTTAAACTTGATATAATGCAGTACTTTCTCTACAAGTTCTTGTAGAATCATAGGATTATTTAAATGATCTACCATGCATGTGGAGTTCATTACAGCCCAATAAATGTTGAACAGAAGCAGTGAAACGAAGTAAGGTTTTGAGCCTGTCGTTACGTAGCTAGGGGTCCTGTCTGATTTTATCTAGGTACGCTTTCAACAATTGACCAGGTTGGGCAAACATGCGTTTTAAGGTTGAAATTATGCGAGTACATTAAACTCTGCACACATTTTCTTGCGGCGCCTTTAATACACTTCTGCAATCTTGTCACGTTTTCCTGGTCATTGAATGTACATACTTTGGTTGTATGATCGTATGAAGCAAGTAATGCTGGCCATTCTTCTGGTCTACCACTGAAAATGGGTAATTCACGACCAATAGATTGTGCAGACCATTGGCCCATGTTAAGTGGTTGCAGGAAAAGCTATTACCAAATTTGAAACCAAGTTCATTGTTGTTGATGTACATATCATAATGTTCTTGTGCACCTTAATTTGAAGAAAACATACCGAAGTTGTTGAATGAACAAAATATTTTCTTTGAATGTAAAAACATACCACGTTGGTACTATATTCCAAAATTAATGTGAATAAACTTGTCCATCGGGTGTTTGTAATTGACTAGTTACTAGCAGAACATGATCATGTAGTATTGCATTTATCTTCCATATCATATAATACTAAACACTATGGAGAAGATATAGGTGTTACTTAAAAACCATGTTACTACCTGTAATATAACGTTTAAAATAGATGATATATGGAAGTTGGCAGAAGAACATATAAAAAATATTACAATTAAAGAGTGGACTAAAGTATGTTTGCATGTTGCGAAAACTGAATAGGCATATGCGTTGAACGAGAAACTTTACAGGCGAGGTTTAAGATCTAATTATATAGGTTGATGATAAAATTGATGATTCAGATGATGCTTATTGTTAGAGGATGTCGGATGATTGATGATGAAAGTTTAATATGCAAACCCTTTTAAACTAATTTATGTATTGCAATCGTGTAAATAGAATTATAGTCTTTACTTAGCGCTAGTAGGAATCAGGTGTAATAAGCGCATTGGTGATTTTGTTATATCGATTGGTATTTTTTTAGAAATGCACGAGACGAAGAGAAACTTCACGTAATTATTACATTTCATTTTGTACATTATCGTTTATTACCGAAATGTTAAAATAAAACTTTTGTTAAAGAGGGCAACAGTATTTGTATCAAGATATGTTCGTTTATGATGTTTCACATCTATCAGTGAGCTCATACTATTTTTATTTATAGAGAAGCAAAAAGGCAGCCCAAACCATTAGCAAAAATATGTTTGTTGCTGGACATTTTTTACTCCGGCAATACTGGTTGTCCAAGCAGTCGAAGTTTTCTGGTTTCACTTTTTTGTTTTGATTATTAATATGGCTCCTATTCCCGTATGTTTTTAAAGCCATCCACTTGCTGATAATAACATTACGAAACAATTGCCTTTGTCAAAATTAAATGAGTACAAGTTTATTTTTATTAGGGGATTTCGTGGCATAATCAATATTTCATAGGTAGGCTTTGTATTTATGTTCTAGAAAATTAGAGCAATCATGTTGCTGCTAAAAGATTTTTAACGCTATATTCGAACAGATTTTAAGCAGATACAAATACATTTAAACGCATTTACACTAATGTAGGTGAAAGTGGTTGTTCTATGGCAAGAATCTGGGTGTCAGACCGAGAACCATAATTATAGCATAAGAGAAGATTTTGGTTCATATTGTGGACGATTCATTTTTAAGCACAAGATATTTGAAAACTACTGCTATGATAAATAAATCAACTCTGTCAGAAATGTTCAATACACAGAAATTGCATTCTTATCATTTAATGGCCGTGGAAAATATATTAGAAACTGATATGCAATCTAGACTTGAATTCTGCCAAGTTTTGGCAAATGAGGAATGCTACTATCCCTCCACTGTTTACATTGCTGTTTTGCTTCTGGTATATAGTTTTGTTAATCACAATAAAGGGTGCTAATGTTAACCAAGTTATTTGTGACTTTTTGGACTGTTTGATCTACATTTAGTAAACACTGCACCTATCTTATGGAGAACTTAGCCTTGTCTAATTTGGCATGATCAGTAGACTTGCAGTGGACATACTCCCAGTTTTGATTACCTCACCAACTTTAATTTTCAACCATATCTGAACTTGTAACAATTTATAATGGCATATGACATTTTTCATCTTAGAACTTGTGTCACCATGTTTAAAGCGAGCAAGCAACCCAGCCACAAATGGTTGTCACTAGAAAATAATAAATGAACATACAAACGCTAATAGTCTCACCTGTTCAGTTAGCGTCGTATACATAATGTTATATAAAATTAGATTTTCAAACAGTTTGAAGTATCGGTAAATTTTGTTTTATATCATTTATTTGCACAAATAAAGTTTTTACAGTTTCTATTAACAGCATTTTCAAATAGAATATGCATTAAGGAATGAGAAAGGTCTGCTATGCAGTTCTTTCACTCCTCAGTAAAATATTTAATTAATTGTTATTAATTCTGTACACAACCAATTAAATAATTCAAGCAACAATTTTTATTATACTAATGTGAATAAAATAAAAAATTAAAAAATATGAAATTTACTTTATCTGGTATATATGTTTTGGTTTGTTATTATTTAATTTGTATTTATATTGTTTTTAACTCTTCATTTTTTTATTACTCTGTTTTTATAGCTTATATTTGGAGTTGATCAACAACGATTAATGGAGCAAAGGCAGGCTTTAACTACATTAAAAACATATGGCCCTGGTAAAGTAAGCAGTATCAGAACAATAAGGAATACAGGTGCAGGTATTGTGCATAATTCAGCATCCACATCCAAGTCAAACATACAAATACCTATATATCAAGATAGAAACGATTCGTCTTCACATACAACGACCGAAGCAGCTCCTATTAGTATAATAAGTGTAGCTAAACGTCAAGTTGCTCCCAAAGAAAATACAATTAAACCAGGTGTGTGGACTCAAGCTGCTTCAATATGTAAATCAGTAGTGCATCGTGGACCAACATTTAAAGGTTATTAAATATTTTATTTAATTGCAATTACTAAATAGTAAAATTATAGTTCACGAAGATGGGTGTGACAAAGGCCTATGTTTACCCTCAGATTTTTATCCAACAACACATGAAGATTATTCAAATGTAGTAATACCCCTTTGTTATCCTGAACCAGATGATCCTTGCAGCATTCCTATGTATCCAAAATCAAAGGTTTATAGTGGTGGAAATACAGAATTTAGTATAGAAGAAATTAAATCACTGAAATATTTCTATAAGAAAAACCAAAATCGACTTAATGTTTCTCAGGTTGAGACTGCACAAGCGATTCAGTCAATATTAGCAGATGGACCACAGGTAGATGGAAATTTTTTCTATCAGCATGAGCATGGAGAAAACAATTATCAAATTGTGTACCAAGATGTGGAATGTGCAACGGATAATCCTAATCTTTTTCAGCAGATTCCAGGTGTATCACATGAGGAACAATTACAAGCTACGGAGTTTATATCACCCATAAAGCATAATGCTTCACATATCCAGATAGCACCGACTCATCACAATCGCAATCAAGGAACAAAACAGCAGACTGCTCATCAGAAGTCTTTACAGCAATCAGTAAGTTTTACATAATGATTAAATTAAATAATCAAAATACACACCTTTGTGGCTGAACTAGAAAGCATATATACGGTTTTAAGCTCTTATTTGTGTCGGTTGCAAGTTCAATTTCTTCATGTAGCAATGACTTTTTAATGGAAAGTCTTTGTTGTTACTATGAATGATTCAAGCATATTGCATTGTCTTAGGTAGCAGTTAGCACTTCATAGTTCTGTTACAAAGAAAAAGTAGTCAAATGTGTATCTTTTTCGTTTAGTATCATACAATTTAGAAGAGTTAACGTTTATTTAACTTAGAATTTTCTTGATCTTTTTGGTTAATGATTAATTGTCACTGAAATAAAAGATTTTGTTAGTAATAGCTATTTATGCACTAAGTTGCAAAATGTGGGTCGTAAAAATAGTGCAACAAGCAAAGTGAGTTGCACAATTTCTACGAGTAAAAATAACACGCATTTTGCAACGTATTGCATACAAGATTTTTCGTAATTCTGCAGTCAAATCAATCAAATGAAATATTCCTTTTTTGACATTCTAAATTCTTTAAAATTTGTTCAGGTCGATTACATATCGACAATCTATTTGCGATATAGGAATCTATTAGGTTCTTATGCCTTGTTATGGTTATTTCGAGCATTATTAATTTTGGCATTTATTAATTTAACATTGTAAAGTGAAGTGCTTTTTGTATTTAATATAAAACATGATTGATGGTGAAGATAGTATTCTTCGGATGTAGAAGTAGCAGCGCAGACCGCAATTTCAACATTGCTTCCAACGAAATCAAAGGCTTTATATGATATCGCATATAAAAATTTAACGAATGACTTACAAAATGTAAAGTTCACTCTTTTTCCGAGAAGGTTTTGCTAGCTTATTTTTCCGAAGTAATGAAAAGTCAAATGGCATCAACTACATGAACTTATTATTCTATGCTTAAGGTTACAATCAACATAATGAATAATATAGATATTAGCAAATTTACAAGTTTAATGGTACTTTTGAAAAGAAACTCTGAAGGATATAAACTTAAAAAATCTAAAGTTTAAGAAAGAAAGATATTGAATCGTTTTGAAGAAAGCAGACGATAATAAATACTTGGTAATGAAAGTAAAGATGAATATGAATATTAATTGAGTGCAATTTTGTTCTAAAATTCACTATTATTATAGGTAGCCCTAGTAGTAGGAGTTTTTGGTGCATGCTGAAGGGAAGAGCTAGTCAATATGCTCATAGAAGATGTGGAAGAGCTAGAAGATTGCTTAAAAATTGTAGTACCCGAGACTAAAATAAAAATACGACGGGAATTTATTATCTCAAAGGGTAACGTTGATGGAGCAAATTTAATGGAAATTGTAAGGAACTATATTAAACTCTGTCCACAAAATGTTAAATGTTTTCGATTTTTTCTTGGATATTGAAATGGAAAATGCATATCCCAGCCAGTAGGTATAAACACGATGAGAGAGTATCCAAGAAAAATTGCAATGTTTCGTGGTTTGCCTCATGTAAACCAATATACGGGGCACTGTTTTAGACGATCTTCCGCTTTACTATTAGCAGATTCTGATTTAGATTTTTCTGTTGTTAAACGCACTACGTACAATGACGTAGTCAGAAGAAAACGTAAATATCCCAGGTTAACTACCAATGCAGAGAGGGGGAGGGGTTCGTAGCAACACAGAAATAATACATCGCCAAGTTTCTATTTACAATAAAAAACACAAATATAGAAATTTCTATCGAAACAGCAAAACAAAATTAACTAAGGTTACTATTTAATAAAACAATTTTACTGTATGGACAAATTCACTAATTGTTCCACGAAGTGTGCAATTCGTAGCTAACATGCAATAAATCTAATCAGTACTAAAAAGAATAACACTGCTACTTTCGTATAAGCAGATGGGTTAATTAAAAAAAAACATTAAATTTAGAAACCTTTCTAGTAAGGATTTTACCATACGAAGCATTTGTTGTAACTCTAATATTTTTGGAGTAGATCAACTTGTAAATGATTTTACTAGAATCACTAATAGTAGTAAAACAATAATTGATTACGTTATTACTAATTATGAAGGTGTTAGTGTTAGTGTGAATGATACACCAAAAATTAATGACCCTTCTATAATATCAATAAACATTTTCAAATGTAATAATAAGCAACCTACTGCAAAATGTATAAGAACTCAAATTTTTAATGATGATATATACGAAAAGATAAATGAACAACTTTTAATAGCAATGGACAACTTAAAACACTTAAATACAGATAATGTAAATATAATATTGCAAGAAATTGTTAATAATTGTACTTCAGTGGTAAATAATATTGTGCCATTTAAAACTATAACCATTAAATCAAACCAAGTTCCATATTATGATGATCAATTAAAGAACCTATCTAAAGAAAAAGACCTAGCATATAAAAATTTTAAAAACAGTGTTACTTATACACGAGAGCAAAAATGGAATCTGTATAAAATAGAACGAAATAAGTATGTTAATATGTTAAAAGCAAAGAAAAGAATATATTATGAAAAGAAAATTGATGATAATCATTGTAATTCAAATATGATGTGGAAATATTTGAAGCAACTTTTAAAACCTTCAAAAAATACAAATTTCAATAAAATTATTTTCTATGTGCAAGATCAAACAAAAGTTTGCAACAACTATGTTGATATCGCAGACAGTTTTAATAATTATTTTGTGAATAGTATATCTGAAATAGCAAACAGCATAGGTATAGCAGGAAAATGGTCTCCTGTAGAATATCCATTAATAACTAGTAAAATAGAGAAATTTGAAGAAATAAGTATGACACAGTTACGTAAAATAATTTTTTCAATTAAAAAGGTGAATAAACATGATGTACTAAACAGTAAATTTTTAAAACAAACCTTTCAAGCATTAGGGCATTTTATATTAAACCTCGTTAATATGTCTTTAACAAAGACCGTTTTTCCTGAACTTTTTAAAATCAGTACTATAATACCAATACCAAAAGTATCTAATACCAATGAAGCGATAAACTTTCGTCCAATAAATACTCTTCCTGCATTAGAGAAAGTTCTTGAAATGGTAGTTTATGAACAACTTATCGAGTATTTTAATCACAATAATTTGTTTTTGGGATGTCAATCTGGATTCAGAAGAAATCATTCGTGTGAAACTGCATTACAGCTAATAATAACAGAATGGAAAAATGCTGTGGATAATAGTGAATATATTGTGGCAGTTTTTCTTGATTTTCAACGAGCATTTGAAACTATTAATAGAGAAACATTAATACAAAACTACAATATTATGGGATAGGTGGAAAGTACTGCAATGGTTTAAAAGCTATCTTACAAATAGAAGTCAAAGAACTAAAATATGTGATATAATATCGAATAATATCATTAATAACATAGGAATTCCACAAGGAAGTGTGTTAGGACCTTTATTATTTATATAAATGACATTAATTATGTTCATGGACCACACCTATGAATCTTTTGCTGATGATACACTTGTTTATGTCTCGGACTACCATTTAGATTGTGCTGTACAAAAATTAATATAGCATTAAAAATATTGAATGTTTTTTAAAGGTCAATAAACTTAAACTAAATGTACTAAAAACCAAGGCTATGATTGTAACAACAAACAAAAAATATGAACGACTTAACACAAGTTTACTTAATCTTGAAATGAATAATAGTAGAATAGAAATAGTGACTGATATTAAATACTTGGGTTTTATAATTGTTAATCATCTAATATTTGGCAAACAGTTAGATTACATGGTTAAAAAGATATCAAGAAAATTGTTCTTTTTTTCACGAATATCCAAATCACTATCTAAATATAGTAGAATTGTGGTATATAACAGTATTATAAAACCACACTTTGATTACTGTGTAACAATAAATTATCTTTTTAACCAAACTCAAATACATAGATTACAAAAATTACAAAATAGATCAATGAGGATTATTTTGAGATGTAATCGATATACATCAATTGCACACATGCTAAGTATCCTGCAGTGGTTGTCAGTTAAAGATAGATTGTATTATCTAGCTATGACATTTATTTTTAAAACAGTGCAGGGTTTACATCCCACATACCTTTATAAATATGTTATTTGTAACAACGAAATTCACTCTTACAATACAAGATCTACAGAAAACTTTTATATAAAGAAAACAAATTATAAGAGTACAATGAACTCATTGTTTTTTAAAGGGTTAGATAAATATAATAAATTACCTAGTGAATTAAAAAATGTCAATAACATTCATTTATTCAAAAGAAAGTTATTATTATACATTAAATTTCAAAATTGTTATATGGGCTAGCAATAGTTTTAGTCTTATTTAATTAATCTTAGTATTATTTAATTAATACAATAAGTAATGTGTATGATATGTAATGAAAATTATTGTTTATTTGTATTACTGAAAATTAGGATTTCTTCCTACAATAAAGTGAATTTATTATATATTATTATCTAATCAGTAAAAAAAGAATACTACTGATATTCTCGTATAAGCAGATGGGTTAAGTACAAACAGCAAAAACATTAAAGTTCGAAGCTTTTCTAGTAAGGATTTTACCAGAACAAACATTAGCGTATCTAATTTCAAATTGGGTTTATCCCTGGGTATGTTAGAAAAGGAAAACAAGTCAGATACATGTGTCGGGATATTTATCTTGTCAGCCCTCGGAAGTGAATTGACACAGCATTGCCGCGGTATTCGGCAACAACCATGCTACTACCGTAATTGCAACGGCGGTCTACATGCAAGAGCAGTTGATCTACCTCAAGGAATAATCGGGCTACGCAACAAGCAATTTAGCCTCCAGCTTAGAGCTAAATAAAACAAAAATATTACTAATATTAACGACTCGGGAGCGCTTACCGATACACACCAAATCTACACTTTTGATAGAGGAGAAACGTGCATCGCTCATGGAGTAACAACCAGTAGTTTTTACAAGTGCATCAACGCACCAGCTGCAGAATCAAAGTTTTAAAAGGAGTTCAAAATAGCACGAACTCGAAAAGCAAACGGTTTTACTGGAGAATAGTAGGATATATTATTTCGGCGAATCTTTAGATGGGAAACCCACTAGAATTGCAATTATACGTTATCGGAAGGTATAACGCGCTCACGGATATCTAACAGGATCTTGACTAATTAATTGTAGCATAAACTTGTCGTTTCAAAACAACTAGATTTACGTTGAGAAATTTTTAGAAAGAATATTTATAAATTAATTATGCGGGAGGATTTAACAATAGACATGGAATTTATACGAACAGATAATGCATTAACAAGGGATTTGAGTTGAAAAGTATTAGACAGCGTATTTATTATTAATTATGTTGAAAATTATGGTAGAGCGAGCTTATCTGGACAGGTATAATATATCGGATATTGTTGGAGAATCTAATACTAGAAAAGGAATTTATGTAAATAAAATAACCAATTATTCCCGAAAATGAACGTAACAAACGGCATGGTGGATGGAAATCCATTAGCGTAGCCGAGGGATACATTGACGATTCCGTTGAACAGAAGAAAGAAATTGCAGTGAAAATTTTTGAGAACCTTCTGAAATTGCATCCATGCTAGTTGAGCAAAACATTTCTATAGGTCAGATGCCATCAAATGCAAATTCAACTGGAGCAGTTTCTATCAATTTTTACAAACTTGATAATTGTACAATTAAAATTTATAAGCAATAAATAGAATTGTTATTAAATGTTGGTTCGAGTATTATTGTTATTAGTAGATTGTTATGACTTAGTTATTTTATTTTCTAAATGAATAAAAAAAAGAACTTTTTTTAACTGAGAAAGAACTTTTTTTACTGGTAAAAAAAAGTGTAATTTTGTCATTGAAAGTGACAACTTAAAGTTGACATTTCAGTGCAGAATTACGAA
Organism: Platerodrilus igneus; assembly: GCA_036346225.1. NCBI lineage: Eukaryota > Metazoa > Arthropoda > Insecta > Coleoptera > Lycidae > Platerodrilus > Platerodrilus igneus. The sequence continues at coordinate 12,041,598 of JARFIW010000003.1, forward strand.
AAATATCTGATATCAGATCTAACACAAAACATTCCTATGCGACTATTATTCGTGCAAATCGTTAATATTTGTCAAAAACTTGAAATTCTAAAATAAATAGTAATAATTGTACTGTGTAGTTAGTTACAAAAAGTTGTATTCTGCAACCAAATTAATCATGATATGCAGTAATGCTTTATTTCAAATTATTGTGAATGCTTTTGAATTTGAGCACAACTGTATGAATGAACTGCAGGAAATGTAGGCAGAACATTGATTTGAAAGTTAAATGATGTTCTTTCAAAAATTAGATTATCTTTGGTTATCTCTATAGTTGACTACGAATAAAGAATGGCACTTTTTGAAATTGCCATGAAGCCAAGGTTTTAATTTACATTTTTTAATACAATAGTTTGTTGTGAAACTTGCCTTCTATAATAGGTTGATGGCAAACAATCATGAATTTATTTTACCTACATATACATTGAAATATTCTATGACTAGCAATTGCCTTCCTTTTCTAATGTTTTGAATAACTCTTCAATTTAAATCATATATTCTTTTTTTCCTCATCATCATTCTGGTGTGGGCGGGTACACCTGAACTATCACTGTCCAGTTTTGGTACTAAGCCTGATTGCTATTATTCTATCACTATCCTGTTTGAATTTTTTTACTATTCTTGCTATTATCATTTATACTTTTATGACCATTATTTATTTGAGCTTATGAGGAAATGACTAAAGACTCCTGGCTGTTGACCAGCATCATGACTAAGTTCTATCATACTAGTTTTAACATAGTTATTTTCAACTTATAATTTATAACTTCCGTACTCTTAAAATATTTCGAAACATTCCATGTTTCGATTTGTAGAGCGTTCTTCTTTTTTCATAGTGTTTTCCTGTCTTCTGTAGTGACATTTTGTCTCTTTCAGGAAACAAATGGAGAGTGCCTACTGATATAGGATGGGACTCTTGAAACAATATCTTTATCCACATGTGATAGATGTGTTGAAACTCACCTTCGTGCTTGCAAACTATATATTGTGGGGAAAATATGATGATGGTGTTTGGTTGTCTACCGCTTAGAGGAACAAAAAAATATTTTAAAAATGTATTAGAGATAAAGTAATGGCAGTTATCATAGTTAGTCACATCTTATTATATACAGCAAATATCTTAGGAATATTCTGCCCTATTTGAGACTGGTAATTATTATTCAAAAATAACTAAAAACATAATAAATAACAAAAACTACATACACGGTAAATAAATTCAATACACAGTGAATGCAAAGTGAATACACTAAAAACAATAAATATTAAAAGGCATGCTAAAGGAATAATGTTTAGTTGTTTAAACAAGAAATATTAGATACTAAATAATCATGTTTTGTGCTAATTTTCAAACTTTGAATTTGTTTTCCTTATTATGTTATTATTATTATTTGAATCGCGACCTGCCGTGTCCTCCCTCAGTTTCTTTACACTTCATGATTCACTTCATAGCCTTGTTACAGCTGACTATTCGCTGTTTATTGTGTGTTGGTATTTATTCAACGCTTGCACTTCAATTGTTATTACATGCTGATCTAACATCTATAACATTTATATAGGTATTTGTTCATCTATCGTTGAATAGTGAATTCGTTCTGCTAATTCTACACCATTTTTATGGAAATTGCCGGAGTTCACAAATAATTAATTCTTTACTAAAAGGCAACGGTGTTATATTCGCCGTACACGTATTAATTGTTATCGTTGTTAGTATGTATAGTAAAGTTATAATTACTTGATCCTGTATGATTTTGGTTTCAACCTTTTTTCTTGCTTTTCCTTTTGTTCTTCTGTCTTTTAAGCTTATCGTGGATACTCCACCAGCTGTTTGATTGAGAATTTATTTTCTACATCTGTCTATGGACTATTGTCACTCGATGGTTTTCTAATTCAAGTATCCTATGGTACATTACAGTGGACGTCAAATTATTACATTATTTGGGTATCCCACATCTGATAACATTTAGAACTTCTCACGTAGATATCGAAGATTAATAACAAACTAATCAATGTGGTCTCCACTAAACTTTCTACGTGTTGGCTGCTTGTTTATTTCATTTGTGGTTTTTTTCTAAAGTCACCATGTTTTAAATTTTTTCATGCCAAAATTAAGAATTGGGATAGGAGGAGTAACAGGCGAAGATAAAAGGGAAACCAAAAACCTAAATAAAATAATCCAAGGGAAGTAGCAGGTTCGATTGAAAACTGTTTAGCTCTGGATAGCGGTTTGCAATGGAGTGGCATTGGTAGAAAAACAAAGTAGGAAACAAAAAGAATTAATTACTCGGTAAGACCGGGAATTTGCATGCCTAAATCATGAAATTTGTTATGAAAGGGTTTAGGGATTGTTTAACGTGTAGTAATTGATGCACAAACAGGAATTGTAATAATTTTCTCCTGTTGGGTGAAACATAATAAATGGCACCTTAACCTATGGGCAGGTTTCATATGACGCAATATCATTTATAAATTAATAATATCATCGAACCGCAAAATATCATTGAATTTTGTGTTCAAATATTACGTTCTTTGTAGGACATTCATAGCTTTGTTACTCTAGGATCTGTTGCATAATATCTTAAAATTATAGGAAATATAAAGTTAATAGCTTCGAATTATAGTTTTGACGAATAATTTAACGTAATTTAACCTTTATCTAAACATAAAAGTTTTAAAAATGTGTACTCAATAACGTTTTCAGATCTTGTATATTATAGGTAACCTATAAATAATTTATTTTTATAATTAGACCATATAAAGTGATTTATTTTGAAACACCGTGTTTTAGCGTTGTTATGAACGACTTGCACTTATCTCTAATTTGTCATTGTCGAATAAACTTTTTTTTATATTAAGGTATGTCTGTCGTTTAAGAATTTCAATAGCATAAATATATTTATAAACCTAATTTTTTATGAATCTTTACAAAATATTTACCTAACGATGATTTTCACTTATTTATTTAATATTTCGACATTTTTTCTTCTTATATTAATGGTAAATTTATTATATTTTTTGATAGACGTTTGTAAAAATGTTCTCTTGACATACTTTGTTTACCAATTTATTGACTTTTTAAAACTTTTTTCAAAATTGAGGTAAAAATTTTGTTTCGTGCAATATTTTGCAGTAAAAACACAAAATGAACCTATATTCCAACTTAAAATGATTCTCACTCGGGAAAAGAAGGTACACCGATTTCTCGTACCATAAATTTAGATTTTGACAAAAATGTTGAAGAATTTTCGAATTTTTTTGATGATGTCATATATAAGGTTATCATAAAGTAAGGGATATATTTTAAATTAGGATAACTTTTTAACAAATTAAGTTAATAACAAGAAATAAATGAAATCTAATTGCTTATGAAATGGGATTTAGTATGCCCAAAACAGGTTACGGCAATTGCTCAATATGACCTCCATTTTGTTGTTGTAAGATCACCATCCTTACCTCCAAATTGTACACAGCATTTCGTAACATTTCTGGTTGAATTGTACCAATTTGCTCCGTAATACTGTCTTTTAATTCTTGTAGCGTAGTTGGTCGCCTTCTAAACACTAAACTTTTAAATAATCCCACAGCCAGTAATCCGCTGGGTTTAGATCAGGTGATTTTGGTGGCCATGAATTTACGAAATGTCTGCTTAACACGCGATCTTGAAAAACGTTGGTTAACAATTCTTTGACTGGTCGAAAAATGTGCGGGGGTGCTCCATCCTGCATAAAATGATGTTTTCAATTCCGTAGTGCTCGTTTTGCAGCTGTGGAATAACATAATTTTGTAACATTTGCAAGTATCGTTCACCATTTACAGTTACAGATACGGCTTGTCCATTCTGCATTTCCTCGTAGAAATACGGACCAATAATAAAATCAGCTGTAAAACCGCACCAAACGGTGACTTTCTTGTCATGAAGACCTTTTGAACGATTTGTTGCGGATTTTCTGCAGACCAGATTCTACAGTTTTGAGTATTGACTCCACCATTCAGAGTAAAATGTGCCTCATCTGTCCATAAAATACGGGATAACCATTCGGGTTCAATTTCCATCTGAGCCATTACTGCAAAGAAAAATCGTACCTAGTAGCCAAATCTGCGTCCTTTAATTCAAACAGCATTTTCAGTTTATATGGATACATGTTTAGAATTTTGTAAAATTTTCCAAACCGTGGTATACGGCATTTGCAATCGCTTGGATATCGCATTTGCACTGCTGATTGCAGTGAATTGCTTCTGGCTATGTCTTGATTTTCATGAAGAACCTCTGCAGCTTGGACATCACTAATTATTGGTCTTCCTGATCTTGGTAAGTCAGTTACAGACCCTGTTCTTTCAAATTTTTGTATCAAATTGCGTACGCTTTCATTTGACAGGGTCCCGCTCTCAAACCCATTCTCGTGTGAAATCTTCGTCATCCAGCGGTGTAATTTCTGCCGGATTCATAATAGCACTGAACTAAACCAATTCTTGTTTGTAAATCCATGTTATTACAGTTGAGTCGTTTGAACTCAACGTTTACTTGAGTTTTAATTTCAAAATAAAACTTCAAATTGAATAATTTCGTTTTGACACTAGTGTCAACAATTGTTATGACAACGCTTTTGTTTCTCATAGATACGGTAAAATCCCATTCATTAAGCAACTAGATTTCGTTTATTTTATGTTACTAACTTAATTTATTAAAAAGTTGTAATGATTTAAATTTATCCCTTACTTTATGATAACCTAGTATATTGATGATGTCATTGTATATTCTACCAATCTTTCTCTACCTATAAAAATTGAATTGTTATGAATTCGTGCTCGTTTAATTCATCAAAACATTACCTGATTTATTCTCTTTTGAATGCTGATGAAACGGAAAAAATCAAAAATTAATTTGTACTTGAAAAACTAGATCTCGTTCACTATACTCTTATGACTGTTTTAAATCTATATAACTTATCTTTATCGGCAGATAATAAAGATGTCTATAAACCCATACCTGTATACAAATGGAATTTAATTTTTTTGGATTGTAACTCAAAATTCCTTTGGCTTCCTTTTCTAAAGAATTGGGGATTTAAACATCTGTACAAATTGTACCAACGAACAACTGTTTAAAAGTGCTGTTTTCTAATAGTGTCCTAGTTTTGGTTCCTTAATATTAGACACCAAATTTGGTTACCAGAACTAGTAGAGCTGTTAAGAAAATTCTTATTCTGAAAAAGCCATGTTTCATCTAAAAACACAAAAATGCTACAGATACTTTTCTTTTATTTTCGATTCTGGATAATATGCCCAGAATCAAATTCCATTCATTCATAATATTTAGCAGTTCCATTACACCTCTTCTTGGATTATCTTTTAGCCATTTAAATCCAAGACTGTATTCAGGGATCGTTCACTATACCATTAAAAAACTCGTCATGTTTTAAGTTCAACCATCAAGTATCAACAGAAACGTGATAAATCTAAAATAATTACATGTTGCACTATAAATTTAACAGGAGAACGAATACTAACGATTTTCACACAGCCTATAAAGGTGATCAAACTAGCAACAAGTAGCTTAGTTCTGGGTCTAAATGAATCTCGTTCCATTGTCCTTGGTTATTAGAGTTCAGTTGAATACTAATATGACTTCTGAATAGTACTGTTTGAAGCAAAAACAAGCCAAATATCAATATATAAAAACGGAAAAATTCATGAGATTGTTGACACCAATTAAACAAGGAATGGCATATAACCTAAAATTTAAACATCAACCATTTAATATTTGGCTTTAAAATTATTGGCAACGTCGTAAATTGCTATTATTCAAACCAAAACTATTCAATGAATATTGTACAGTATTAAGTTGACAAACATCTACATAAATAGTTAGTACTTGTGTGACGTCGCGGATGACGAGGTCTATTTAGAAATTGCGAGCACTATAGCTTCGATTTTTAGCAGAATATTTTTTTAGTTTGTAATCTCGCACTTGGTTTTATTAGGCAATTTGATTAAAAGATTTACTTCCACAAAATCACGAGAACTTCGCCCTCGTGATTTTGTCAAAGCAAATCTTTTCATCAAATTTCCATAGAAACCCAGTGTTCGTACAAACTAAAAAAATATCCGGCTAAATTGAAGCTCTTGTGATATTACTTTCTAATAAATTCATTTGTTACAGCGACTTTGAAGAAACATTTTAAAATTTCTAAATTCTGTTAACTTGCTTTACAATGTATAAATGGTTTGTGGAATAGCATATTTTGTGAATCTTGCATATATTTTTAAACTATAACATAATTCTTGTACTGAAATTTCTTTTTATCGCAAGATTTTGTTAATATTGAGGTACAGGTCCGGTATACTCAATTGGGAATAATATATTTTAATAATGTTATGGGAAAATAACACTCATTATTAATATTTATGTTTACAGCAGCAACCAGTCCCTCGGCCATCTTCATCGCGTGTATTTGGTCAGAGTATGGTTGAAGGGGCATCATTTCATAAAGCAGCCTTGAATCCAATAAATAAGGCTGTGCCTGTAAATGAATCTTCACAGTTTGTTGTAGCTGATGAACTTAACGTGTTATGGAGGTCAAATATGCAAGATTCCTTGAATGATTCAGTAGATGTAGCAAGACCACAAATTTCAAAGTTCATGATATACGAGGAATCTAGTATATCAAGTATACAAGATCATTTGCAACCCAAGGGTAGTGCAATGAAAACACTTCCATGTCAAATACTAACAGATGAGGATCTTGCTGAAACTGGGTCCAGAGGTGGTCAGGATATAGCAGCTGCTGCTCAACCAACTGACAGTGCAAAACGCATTGTTATTTTTGAAGACGAAAATAGTCCTTGCTTTTCAGATACTACTAGACCTAGAAGTTCTTCAGGAATGTCGGATTTAAACCCCACATATTCACAAGTATTTAATTTTAATCTTAATGCGATGCAGGTTAGTACGCCTCAGCCTAAATACCAAGAACAAGCTTCCATTCATCTTGTTGGGAATGTAGATAATAGTATTGAGCTACCACGAAAACAGTTATTTGAAGATTATCCAGATAACAAACAAATGTCCACTATTTATGAAGAAACTAAAAGCTATGGGTAAGGATTTTTTTTTATTATTTAGAACATTTTCTTAAATTTTAGGTCGAGCAGTAGTAGTTCCTCAACCTTAAAACAGTCAAATAATATTAGTGTTATAAGTCATTCGAAACGTGATGCAATGGCTGTAATTAGTGAGGAAAAGAATAGTTATGATTTTAATTTAGCACAAAATCTAAAAGCAAATGCTGCATTACGTACAAGTATACTTGAACGAATGGAATGTGAATCTACACAAAGTAGTCCTGTAAAAGAAGCAATAATGTCACCTTTAACCCAAGTCCCGACCGATCCATTTAGATCTAGTTTATTAACTTCATTATTAAATAGAATAGGATTTCCTGGAAAGCACTGTAGTCACTATGTTCCAATTCCAACTGCACCACGTTTAGCAGTTCGAAAAGAAATTACAGATATTGGGAATGATGCGTATTGTATTGATAAAATCCTTGGTAAGGGCACATACGGCCAGGTTTATCGAGCTACTGATGCTTGTACTAATAGAGTTGTTGCTTTAAAGTCACAAAAGCCACCTAATTATTGGGAGTTCTACATATGTCAGGAACTACAAGACAGACTTGCTAATCATCCATTAAAGGATCGTTTTATGACTATAGAGACTGGATACTTTAGTAAGTATATTTATGTTTACACTGAACTTCATATTAAACACTTAAGCAGAAATATTATTTTTTCATATTAAATGATACTTTCTATATTGAATTTTAAAAAGTGTTTAAAATTGAAGCTGCTACCGTTTTTTTGCAGTTCAAAGAATTTTGTTTGATACAGTGTCTTATATTGGAATGGATCAATGTGTAAATTAATTTGATCACTTCTACTGTGTATTGTTTTTACACCTGTTAAATAAAGTATAATTCTTTCCTTCGATAGATAGGACCAGGTTGCTGATATGCGTCCAAAAACTAGAAATACAACGAACGACCAATGTTTTTGTACATGTACTATTTAATCAATTCGTAATTCATATCAATTATAAACAGATGTCAGGAACATATGCTTCATAAACTGGTGTTAGTATTTACTGTTTGTGTTCTAACAAGATTAATGTTTGATTGAGTCCACACGACTGATTTATTCCTACAACTATGATACCTGTTGTCTGCATTTAAAAATTGCATGTAACCTTCTATTCACTACCTACACTATCTGTACTTTGATTATATACAACACTTACTGCATTTAAGGAATTCAATTTAAGTATTTAAATTCAAGGATTGGAACATTTACTTTTAAAGTGGAAAGCGTTGTATTGAATTACATTAACCGAAACTTGTGACGGAATATTATGGAATGAATAGTTGGTATTGAAAACAAAACCCTCATGTTTACCGTAAAACCAGCGGCTCTTTGGTGGGGCGCACTCGCAAGGACATAATGAACAAAACTTGAATTAATACAAAGCCCGGGACAGCTTGAGAATTTTTATAATGAATTCTCTTACATAATGCAAAGTTTAGTTGTTTTGTGGACTTCCGTGAGAACACAATGATGTGCAAGGAAATTTTTTCTTTGCAAATGAAAATTATGTGAAAAGGAAATGTGTCTTGCATAATTTAAGGCAACCTACTGATCAATAAATCTTTTGTAGTTTTCAGAGTTCTACATTTGAGTGTAATCTTTTCCCTAAGACCTGAAATCGCCGCTTTGCCATTTGGAAGGAATCCCCCCAACCTGGTGCTTGTCGTGAAGGTTTTTAGTGGGATATTTACTTGAAACCTACCCCTTTCTAAATATTTATGAATTTGTAAAGAGTGTTTCTCTGCAAGTTTTTCATCTGGAGTTAGAGGAAATTTTAAAGGTAATTCTTGAGTCTCCTAGAATTTTGACAGAATTGCATTTAATGGAATATCAGACTCGCTTTCTGATTTTGTGGATTGGAGGAACAGTTTTTACTGTTGCAGATGTGGGTCGGGATATTTTCCTTCCACTATCCAACCTAAATGTGTTTTTATTAGGTTTGGACAATTTTTCCTTAACTGATTCTGTTTGGAAGTAAAGGGTCATAATATTCGTCAATCCTATCAGCAAATCTGCTTTTGATGGAGAGCCGAATTTTTGATTAGCCAATTGACAATTTTTAGGAATATTGAAAGCCTGAATTTTAAATGGCACTTGAGGAATTTCGGAAGTAATAGAGGGTAGAATACTAAACTTAATTTTTTGTTTGTATTGTTCACAATTTGAATGGACTGGGACTTTTGCCATATCTTTCGTTAAGAAAGGCATGTTTTGGATACCAACAGCCTGTAACGGCATTTGGTAGACATTTGGATTTAATCGAGAAACAAGTTTTTCGGTTATGAAGATTTGACTGCCTACATCAGGTACGGCCCTTGCCTGAATTGGAACTCCAGTTTTGTTCACAAACGATGCTCGTGTATTTATTATTTGATGGATACAACATTAGACTAACATACAACATGGGGACAAATAATTTAAGAATTATGATAAGTACAATCTGCAGTAAAACTATATATTAAGTGAAATTGATAAGGGAAAAAAGAGAAAGATATAATACAAAAATATTTTGATGTAAACTAAACACCATGTATCAGATGGATCAAAACACTGTATGTACAGTGCTTCTTGTAATAAAATCTTGCATAGAGTTTATACTATGAACAGTTGAGAATTTGCAATAACTAACATTTACATAAAATAATGCAGAACGGTAAGTGCTTGTTATGAACAATTTCAGTCATAAATCGGGTAGGTATTTTACATAGAAATTTATTGAAGCACCCTGCATAAGATTCTGTAATCCAGAGAATTTCTGTCAACCTAGACTATAAACAAGATAAGTAAACCAACGAACAAATTTCAATCGGTTTTCGACAACGGCAGATGATTCTCAGATAATGCCTTGGTCCCTTTTGGTGTTCCTCAAGGTTCAGTACTTGTGCCTTTGTTGTTCCTATGTTTCTTTAATGATTTGCCAAATGTGTTGTCGTCATTCAACAAACTCAAATCTCATATTATATGCAGACGATACAACTCTATTCCATCGAGGAATTTACAGTAGCTCCAAAACATGTGATACTGCTCTGAATATTGTACAGACAAAGTTTTGTAATAATAAATAATAGCAAAATGCATAATGTTTTCTACATTAAAAGCCAATTACCCAGCAGAGATCACACAGTAAAATTTCTTATCGTTACCCTTGATGCGACTTTGAAATGGGACAAGCACTGTGATAACGTGAGTAAAAAACTATGTCAGACCATTTCTTTTATCAGTGTGTTAAAAAATTCAGTGTTTTATGAACCTGTTACCTTGTTGTTTCATTGTTACTTATCTTACATCGTTGAAGTTTGGGACCCAGCACATGGTTGATACGTGTCTTTAGACTGCAACATCGTGTAATTCGCTTGATGGGTAACCTGGGTTAGTGTGAAAACTGCCGTGACTATTTCACAACCCCTGAAATTTTGACTTTTCGTTGTCAGTATATTTGTAAAAAAAGAATCTTCATTTATATCAGCATTATGTGAATAAACACAACTTTAATACTCGTAATAAGTTTAATATTGTAATTTCATACACTAGACTAAACAAAACCTGGAATGCTCCCTGTATGTTTGTCGTGGTTAGTTTAGTATTTTTCTTAATCATCGTTGGGAATTAAACCACTCATAGTTTTTAAAATCATCTTTATTTACGTTTCGATCCATGACCTAGGATCGTTGTCAAAATAATAAAAACTTCAAGTTTGACATTTATGACATAAATTGAAGGCGACTTTGATTTATTTATGTTTGATATATTTGGTTTGAGTACATTAGGCAAAAATTTTAAAGTTTAAAAGAATGATTGCCTTCAATTTGTGTTGCGGCCTGGGACCGACTTTTTAGGTGGTCAATAAACTTAACGTGAAATTAATTAATCAGCTTTTGGACTCTACCTCTGACATTTGTAATTTAATTACATAATTCTAGATTAAAATAGTAATTTTCTGATTTACGTAGTCACTGATCTGCCTTATTGTAGAGATTGAATGTAAATTTCAGTTACGGTTCTAAACAACTGAATCTATTAAATGCAAGATAAAAATATAATTACTTGTCATCAGACCACTTATGGCAAAATGAATGTATGTGCCTGTTAATCTGTTTATTAGTCTATTGCATTCAGACATTATGCCAACTATTCGCAGATACTATGACACAATCTCTTTTTTATGTCAAAAATCTGTCAAATACTGCAGCATTGTTGTTTCTAAAGCAATTTGATCCTGGAATTTCGTGTCAGACAAGGAATTCTAATGTACAATTGGTGATAATAAGATAAGGTCGTTTCAGGACTGTGTGTTTGAAATTGCAAAACTCACTGTGCATGTTTTCATTCATACTTTTGTGCATGAATGTAGGATTTTTTGCTTTATCGTGTAACATCTTTGTGCTTTTGCTCAACTGACCTATTCTCTGCCAGTTTCTGTAGAGATTTGCAATATCTGTTGATAATGGTTGGTTGATGTGGTGGATAAGACTAATCGAGAAATGGTAATGATAGGGAAGGACCAATTGCTATTATGTAGCAATACCGATGGCAGTGCATCGGTTATGTAATAAACAGCGCAAATACAATAAACTACTTAATCAAGAATATAAATACCTTAAGTATGTGCCGCACTGGGCAAGAGAAGTCACACACAAAAAGGTAGCGGACACCCAAGAACACACGTGCTTGGTGTGTTGTCGCTTTCAGGACTCTCGTTCAACTGTTTTCTGTCACCATCCGAGTACGAATCATGTTACTTCACACACTCGCACTACGGCATAAGGTTTCACTAAAAACTGTAGGGTACCCGCACTAATGGTATTTATTGTCACCACTGCTAAATTGTTCAATGATGACATAACAATGGTTATCTTCAGAAGTTGATACTAATCGTCAATTTCAGAATATTGTAGCTATTTCCTTTGCTGACAGCTAATCTGGATATTTCCAAGTCAACATTTCTATTTGATTTTATGGCGAATTCATAAACCCATGGCTCATTTCTTATTATCATCAACACTTTTCAGAAATTTGATAAATAGGTTTACTTTACTCTCTTCAATTAATTTACTTTGCGGAAAATTTTTGGTAGAAGGAGTACTTAGAAGCTACAGAAAAACGAATAATTAATATTTAATTAAAAATCTTTGTTCACCGTTTCCATAGCATCTTAGCAAATGTTTTTCATCAAAAATAATATAATGTTGATTGTATGGCATTATAAAAACAAATGCTTAAATTATGTACTTTGTTAAATATGAATGATGCATAATTTTTAAGCTTTAAAAATGTGTCTTGCACAATTTTTATAAAACTGCTTTTATACAAATAATATGCATTCTTTTTGTTTGATTTAAACAGTTTCATAATACCAAATTCTATATGTCTTAACGTTAATAAAGGTAAGATTGTACATTATATATTATGTAGGCTAATAAACAACATACTAGAGAATTTAATTAACTTGAGACTGCAAAAAGTAGATTAGATGCTTTAAAAAAATCAGGATCAAATGATTACAAATTAGGACTACTAAAGTGTTTAGCTGTTATTCAAAAAATATTAACTAAAGTAATATTAACGAAGTACAGAATAAAGTAGAGGAACGACTGCAGTGGTATAGGAAGGCAGTTTAACATTAAGATTAGTATTGCAGGAAAGAATGAGTAGGAAATACTTCAGTAATAGGTGTTATAGATATGGTATCAGCTTTTGGCAATGCTTAGGATTTTATTGGAAGCCTGAATAGAATACAAACTCTGGCAGTTATTTACCATTTAAGTAGGAAAAATTGCTATTCTAGAAATATATGAGGTAGCAGAATCTAAAATTGGTAAAGGTGGTTTATCGTCGATCTTATTTAACTTGTATGCTTAAAGAACCACTTGAATTTAATCTTACTTTCTTTCAATTTTTTCATTATATGAATTGATGTGTAAATGCATACTTGATCCACCAATGTGCTTGTTGGTTTTGTATTGACTTTGACTGTATACTGTTTCCATATAAGATAGCTGCTTAAAATATCTTTAAATGTTTTATGCTCAATTGCAGGTTGTTTTTAGCTATCAAGCAAAATTCTTTACATTGTATAATACATAATTGATGTTGGTTTTTTAAATTTTTAGATGATCAACTTTCTGTATTTGTATCAGAATTTAGTAAATATGGATCTTTATTGGATGCTGTAAATACTTACAGACAAAAGGGCCAAAAAATTCATCAAAAGCTATGTGTCTATTTTTGTATAGAAATGTTAGATATAATAGTAGCATTGCACAAAGTTAAAATAATTCATGCTGATATAAAACCCGATAATTTTTTAGTATTTGTGGTTGGTGATACCTTGCAACTACAGTTAATAGACTTTGGTTGTAGTATAGATATGGCATTTTTTCCTCCTGGCACTACATTTACTCGACGAGTTACAACGAAGGACTTCATTTGTTGTGAAATGCAAGATGGGCGACCATGGAATTACCACACAGATCTGTTTTGTATTGCAGCTACTGCACATGTTCTACTATTTGATAAGTATATGCAACTTCAGAAAAAAGGCAATATATGGTCTATTACGCAATATATGAGTCGTTATTATAGACCAGATATTTGGAATACTTTCTTTAATACATTATTAAACCAACCACCTGAAGGAGCTGATGCTGAAAAGTTGAGTGCTTTTCTAACTGAAAGTCTACGTTCATTTGGTGATATTAGTATGGAATTGCGTCAACTAGTAAATGCTCTTAAAAATCGATAGCATTTCCAATTTATTAGATTAAGTTAACTTGATCTTTTTTTTTATAGAAGCAATTAATTTATTGAATCTTTTTCACGTGTAGTAGATGTTTTTTTAAGATGCTGTGCAGTGTAATCAATTATGAATGATGGCTAGTATTTTAATTTTACTGTACAAACAATTTTACCGGATCAATTTTGATTACAGTGTCACAGTGACAGCTTTATATAAAATTGATCTATTGTAATAAATAGGAGAAAAGATGTGTGTTTTATTAAGTGTAAAAACAGAAATTGTAGTGTTGCCCAAGTTCATTGACATTCAGAAACTTTTGTCCAAAATATTTTTTTAAAATACTACATTCTAAAAATATTAGCAAGTGCAGTATAGGATACAAATTAAAAGTTAGCACCTTGGGACCGCCTTTTCTAACACTTGTATAAGTACAAGTAGCATATTCGACAAAGTATTTTTGTTGCTAGTTAAAATGATGAAACTTAAAAACAATCGAACATAGTATTGTATACATATCTAGGATGTTCTCATCAACTTGAGATTTTTGTGTGTTAAAGAATATCTAATCTGTAGCAATGTTAAACAATAACTGTCGCTCATAAAGAACCTGGTAATAAGTGTAATAAGGATTACATGATTTGTAGAACATCCTTTATAATAATTTATTGGCAAATTGCATACTAGTAAATAAATAAATAACCGTACATAGTAAGATTTGTGTGAATTTACGTGAGTTCAAAGAAACAGCAACAACCATAAACTCGTAAATTTAATCTTAAAGAAATGCATTGCAAACGTAAACTAACATGTCGCTTGCAAAAGTGTGAGAACAAGATGACTGTGGACATAAACAAAACAGAATGATGTTGAACTTGAAAATCAAGCAGTTTAAACACACAGTATGAGAATAAAATTTCTAAGGGAGGTAGATTGAAATTTAGGACGATGTTCACAAAAGTTAGTAGATTAAGCGCCGAAAGAAACTATGATGAAGTAACAGTAGAAGGAAAATGAAAGCTCATGGGCTGCTCCCTCGATGGGGTGGTAGAATTTAACTGAGCTTCTCGGAATAAATATCTACATCGTACAGCAACCGAATTAATTTTGTTTAAATTTTAGAGTACTATCAGAAAAGGAAGTTTGAACTGTTTTAAAAGAATATGTAAATGTATGCTTATTTGTGAAATTATTGTTAGTAGGTAAAGAGTGAAAACTCGGTAGTTTGTGATAGACACTGGAATGTTTCAAAGCAGAGGTTGATGTGTCGTGTTTCTGTTTTGTTAAGAACATTTCCAAAAAAATGAAATTTAAAATGTCATATAGATTAATTTTGGAAACTAGAACAATAGAATGGTAGTATTATTTATGGATTGTTGTTTGAGGTACTCTGTTATATTCTTGTACCTGGCCAGTTGGATGTTACATTAGATTTGTTTTTTTAAAGGTTAATGCATGTGTATTTGTATTTATGGAATTTACTGTTACGTTTAAGCTGAAATTTTATTTGGAAGTATTTATACGCAAAGGTGATCATTGTGAAAGAAACTACCCTTTTGATGAAGTTATGTTATGTTATTTTGAAAAATTGCTTTAGTTTGACAAGAGTGAATAAGTGTTTTTAAGGTATGGTTAAGAACAGTAAGAAATGAGGTGAGAGGATTTTAGAGAACCGAAAGTAAAGATACTTTATGGAATAGCCGTATTCCAGATAGTGAGAATATCAAAGAACAAGACGGTTTGATGCCCATTAGTTTTGACTACTAGTAAAGCCTTTCAAGGTAAGTAATACTTGTAATGTGTTTTGTATTACGGCCATTTTATAGTTTATTTTTATTATGTTCATCATTGTTTGCCATAGGAACCCACTCCGCACCACTGTAGTTAGGTAGTGCACTCTCAAAATTGTTTCAGAGGTCCTGTCCCTTTATCGAAATTCGTAATGTCATTTTTACACGTAACAGTTTTAGAAATCCCTATAACGGCAAATTAAGCCAAAACGTTCACTGCCAGGATATGATATCTGACGTACAAACGCCACCCACACGATTACTACAAATTTACCCGCAACGCGAAATCGCGTCCTTGGCGTGTAAGGTTGGAATCACCATCACTAATGTTATTATCTCACATTAATACCCATATGCAAATGTAAAATCTAAAATTGTTTTATTTAGTGGGCAAGGCATACTAATTATTATTATAGTTTGTTCATTGATATCAAAAGCAACGAAATTATGCACAATATACGGAGAGTTGTACCTTTTTACATTCAAACGGTAGTAAAATGTCACAATTTAGATAGAACATCAATTTAAAATTTCTTTTTCACTCAGAAAATCTAAATTTAGGTTCCTCAAAACATCTGAGCATTAAAAATATTAAAGTAGTCCAGTTAAGATTTTTAAGAGTTGGTCTAACTGTAAGAGCACAGTTTCTTCAACTGAGC
The DNA here is from genome assembly GCA_036346225.1 of Platerodrilus igneus. NCBI lineage: Eukaryota > Metazoa > Arthropoda > Insecta > Coleoptera > Lycidae > Platerodrilus > Platerodrilus igneus. The sequence goes on from JARFIW010000003.1 coordinate 12,057,956, forward strand.
TTACAATTTTATTTTTTATTTCCTTGTGAGATGATTTGCAAGAAGCTAACTTAAAATTTCACTTGAACAGATATTGAAAGTATAATTTATTTTTCTGGCTTATGTAAATAAACGCATTGATATAAACTTGAAATGAGTTGTGATTTCTGAAAATGCCATAGGGGGATAATTGGACCATTACCAAAATGAATCAATTGGCTCATATTTTCCTAGTGATAACTAAGACCGCAATAACATCACTACATTATATTTCTTGTTTCATTTATTTGTGATAAATTGCTAAATTACACAAAAGTGCCCTTTGAAGTACCCACTCCGGTTATTTCTGAGATTTAAAATAATTTTTTGTTAGGGCTCCCTGTGCTCTTGTAAATTTTCATTAATTGTAGCAAATAATGGAACTGCATAGAGTAGTGTAAAGTATTTATGTAAGCCAATTGGAGCAAATATTGTTAAGTTATATAAAAACCTAAAATGAAAAAAACAAGATTGAACTCTTAATAAATAGTTTTTCCAATATACATACGTCCTATTTTACTATTTACAAATAATATGAAACTTACACATATGTGATTGAACAACCAGAAATGATCCATTCACTTCAAGATGTAAAAGATTAAATTGAAATTCTCTAAAATATGTTTTGAAGAAACTTAAAGTTATGCTGTAACATCGAGTTCATATTTTAATTATGAACAGGCTAATCTATCAAAGCACGAAGGTTAATTAAATGATCCATGTATAACAATACCACATTCTCAGTAAAATTGAAAATATGAATACAGACCCATTCCAGAATTTAAATGCTCCCTAAAAATCAATGTGTATCATCTTAAGCAATTTTTATGATACTTGATAACATCGGGGGACTATATAATGTATAAAAATATTTGAATAGTAACGCATACAACTGCTATTGCTTGCAGCTACTCTTTTGCTGTCCCAAACACAAACATTTTCCCAGAATTCATTGCAATCAAATAGAAAATTCCTTTGTACTTAGTTCCAAATTTATCTTATTGGGGTTTGGTCACAAGTTCAAGCATCCTATATAAGGAAAATAGTATCTCATGTCATTTTCTTTATGCATATAGACAAAAACAAATAGGTCAAACAACAAAAGTACCACCTTTAAACTAATTTTCTTTGCCGAGGAAATGGTAATAGCCATAATCGATTATATAAAATGGTATAGTAGGTTTTAACATAAGAAAGCAACTTTAAATAATTTTATAATCTGGCTATTTGTAGTAGGGCCATTTTTAACAAGTGCTTGCTTTAGGATTTTTGCAAAAATTCTATATAGCTCTTTAGTCATAAAAAGTACACAAAAAACTTTAGTTGTGCAATGGTTTGATAAGAAAGTTAAGACGGGAGCGATGACGGTATAACTTAGACCCCTAGTCGGTCAAGCAGCAGTATAAATCAGTGCGCTATTGCGAGAGAGACCAGTCTGCTTTGCCGGGTCCCTTTTTATTATTTACGGTTGAACAAACCATTTAACAATAAAAGCTTATATCAAAATAAATTAAATATAAAAAAGAAAATTGACACCAACCTTTTTTTTATAACCTGTGTATTATCATTCAAATTAAACAAATTACTCCGTAGTGTCTTAAACTTATTGAAACTTAGATTAAAAATATCAATGTCTTTCAAATATAAATTAGCGAAATGCGAGATGTAATACAAAAGTGCTTTCCATAATTTGTTCTATGAAAATCAACATTAAAAAAATCATGATTTCTTATATTAAACCTATGAGATAAAATACCAAAACTTTCTAGAATTTCAGAGCAGTTAATTACACTATTAAATACTTTATATAAGAAACAAAGATCAAAAAATAAACGCCTTTTTTTCTAAGGTAGTTAAACCTAGATAAGTTAAAATAGTAAAATAGTTTTTTGAGGAGTACATAATATTAAATTTAAAACAAACAAAATTAACAATTCTTTTTTGGACATTTTCAAGTCTATTTTTATGACTATAAGTATTAGGACTCCACATAATTGAACAATATGCTAGTGTGGAGTGCACATAGCTAATGTACAATAATAAAACTGTTCTTAGTTGATTGAAATCTTGAGATTGTCTTTTTACAAAACCTGCCATTTTATTGGCTCTGTTAAGAATATAGTCGATTTGAATGTCCATATTTAAGTTTCTACTAAATAACACACCTATGTCACTAATATTTAAAACAGTGTCCAAGACTACATTGGAGATAGAATAATTTTTACTATCATCAATACGTTTCTTTGAAAATCTTATACATTTACATTTGAAGATGTTCAAATCTAAATAATTGATTTTATTGAATCTATATCCTTTTGAACTAACAAGCAATCCTGTACTTACTCTACTTTCCTGAGGATTTTTACATCATCAGCATACATCAAAATTTCACAGCTCTTAATTACAGATGTAACATCATTAATATACAAGACAAACAACAATGGACCAAAATGTGATCCCCGTGGAACACCAAAGTTAACAGTAATTGGATGTGATTCGTCATCATTTATTTTTACAGTTTGTATTCTGTTAGAAAGGTAGGAGAATCCAGTTCACAATTTGATTATCAAAACCTACAGAAGATAACTTAAGAAGATGCAAATTTATGTTGATGCGATCGAAAGCTTTTCTCATGTCCAAATATATACAATCTATATTATGACCAGATTCTAGATTATTAATAACATAGTCAAACTAAGATATATAAATTGGTGGTTGTAGAACGTCCTTTGACAGATCCATGTTGTTGAGGAACTATAGTGTGCTTTATGGCACTATATATTTGATCAAAATCCATGATTCAAATATCTTAGCGATAAATGACATTATAGAAATGCTTCTATAATTTGTTGCATTTGATCTATCTCCATTTTTGAAAACGAGAACAATAAATAACTTTTTCCAGTATTGTGGAAATTCAGCTAGATGTATGGATTTATTAAATATAATTTCAAAAGGTTCACATAATACCCAGGATAATTCTTTCAAAAATAGCGATGGAACTCCATCCGGACCAGATGTAGCTTTTTTATCTGAGTTCAATTTATTTAAAATATCATCAGATGATGTGTAAACAAATTTTACATTCATGACTTCATTAATACAATTACAAGGATAATTAGTGCTATTGTGTTGACAATAGACCGTTTGAAAATACTTAGCAAACAAGTTTGTAATGTTTTTCATATCACTAGCAGTATCTGTATCATAATTCATAGTGTTTGGTATACCATTATTTGTTTTTTGTGTCAATGTAATGCCAAAAGCAATTAACATTGTCAAAAATTTGTCTCTTGGTATCATTGATATATGATTTCCTACATTCTAACATTGTTAAATTCATTATAATTGTCAATTGACCCTGATTGTTTGTATTTTTTATGTAGAATCTTCTTTAACTGAATTAGTTGTTGACATTTCTTATCAAACCTTCGAGGACGCTTACCTGCTTACGAGAAATAAATTTGTTAATTATGTCATTAATTATTTCATAAAAAATTTCAAGACAATGGTCTAAGGATATAGATTCATTCAATATTTTCCAGTCTATACCTTGAAGGTAAATGCCTATCTCATCATAAGGAGCATTTATAAAATCAATATATGTTTTTAAAACATTTTGATAATCTATATGATTTAAATTAGGAAAGTTGATTAAAAGTGTTGGATGGTGTTGATCACAAGGCTCAAGTAAAGGATCAATTTTAGTGTTACAAAATACTAGATCCAAAATTACTTCATTCTGATTGATTACATTATTAAATTGATTTAAATTGTAATATAAAAATTTATCAACTATTTCAGCCTCCATTGGAGTGGTTATATGTGAAGGTATTAGAAAATTAGAATCATCAATATTATTCCAAAAAATATTAGGTAGATTATAATCACCTATTAAACATATGTTGTGTGTAGGGTATTTCTCACAAATGTGTTTAACAAATGTTAGATGTTGCTCATATATCACAGTAGGAGAATTACGAGGATGTATACAGCACATAATATTAAATGATGATCACCTAGGTGCAATTCAATAAAAACCGACTCAATGTTCGTGTTTAATTCGTTAACAAGTGTGGAAGAAATAATTTTGTTTATAGCTAGTGTCTTTGCACTGGTGATTGATGACCTATCTTTTCGATAAACAATGAATTGTGAATCAATCAACTCACAACTATTAAAATCATCAGAAAGCCATGTTTCTGATAACACAATTATGGAATAGTTGTTATTTAAAATATTATCATAAAGATTTTTAATTTTAGTCCGCAAACCTCGAACATTTTGATACACGATATCTAAGCTTTGTTTTTGTTGTACTATTGATCTTGAAAATTTAATTAGTTTTTGATTTTTTTTTATCAAGAAATTTTCTTATTGCAACCCCATTAGGCCAAAATGAAGGATTCATAACAATTTCCACATATGCAGAATTTATTGTGAGCATAAAAGAACTGCAGCTTTCAGGATATTTAGAATTAAGTTTTTCTATTGTAACATGTGTGGGAATATTATCTTGCAAACATTAATTCAATTTATTAACCGCTAAGGATATAATTTTTTGTTCATCAACAGTGGGATTAATTTGTGTGAGATGCAATTTAGAGTATCTAACTTTGCGTGCAACAACTATAAAACCATCTGATGATATACAATCATTATTTACCATTCCTGTTCCAATAATTAACTTATTCTTATTTCTGATAAAAGCAGACTGATTAATCTTTAAATCATTATTATTAAAACTATTAGAAGCAACAAACTGCTATATGAATTTTTATTTAAAGCATGCGGCAAGACACTTTCTGTTGTTTGTTTACCAGATGATCCATTGTAATAATCTAGACTTAAGTCAACCTACTTGGCTTTTTGTAAACCATCATTAACAAGAGCTTTTTCAGTACTAGCCGTACTAATTGATTTTGAAACAGTGTTATCTTCAGTAATTTTATTAAATCAATGTTGCTAGATTTTAATATAACAATTTCTTCCTTCAATTCTTTAATTTGTTGTTTTAAGACTACTGTCTCTGATTGGAATATCTCAATTAAAATTCTTTTAAACTCATCTCCTAGAAAAAATTAAGAACTTATCCCATATTCATTTTGTTACTCTTCTTCTATTTGAATTTCATTAACAGTTGTTATCTTGGTTTTATTACCATTATTCAAAACTGCATTATCAATACCTCCAATGTTGTTGTCACAATTTAAACAATAATAAAGTTTATTTCCATTACTATTAACTTTTATAATACCTTTTCGGTCACTACATGAATAATGAATTTTGCTTCTGCACTTGACACACTCAAAATATTTTGAAACTACTTTTTTACTACTATATGAACAAAAATTAACTGGTAGACTTACAGATGACTGTTCATTGGTAGCCATCTTTGAATCAAAAGGTCATAGACTCTTTTACTACTGTGTCCATAGCCGGTGTAGAATAGTTAGTATCTACCGCACCATGCCCATAGCCAGTGTTCCGAACCCATAGATGTTGTGCCCATAGCTGACGTCTACTCTATCTTTTCTTGCTGTTCCTAAAGCCAGCTATTATCACTGCCGTGCTCATAGCCCGCATTCAGCATCGCCCGGCGTCGTGACCATTGCCGATGCCCCATAATCTTGGTATGAGGTTCGCTGTGCCCACTGTCGGCGTCCTTATATCGTCCTCGACCTATCTTATTTTTCTCCCGTCACAGAGCACGTTAGTAGCTCTAGACTCATGCAATGGAGTAGGTAGGTCTAGCAACGACTAGACCAATGTAGTATCCTATCAGGTACTAGTTAGTGGCCACTGCCACGTCGGTGACTTAGGCTATAACATTGGTGACCCAGACGAACTAGAGCACGCAACCAAAGGGTTATTACATTAGTCACCTCGGCGAAGAAGAACGCGCACCTAGATGGTCAGTACACATTACATTGGTGACCCCGACGAGCGAAGAACATGAAAGGAAGGAAAGACTCGTGGTCAATACATTGGCGGGCACGACAAAGTAAAGTACGCAACCCGACGGTTAACAAATTGATGATCCAGACAGAGAACATAACGCAAGGATAATTCCAACTCCGACGGGAAAGAACACTCCATCACATTGGTGATCACGATGGTGCCATTATGGCTGAAGGTGTAAGTATATGTGATGATGCCTCTGCCAAACATTATAAATGCTGCAGGAATAAAGTTTGTAACATATTGGTCTGTGTCAATTGTGATGGAGTTTATCATCAAAGCTGTGCTGAAAGGTCAAAGAATGTAAAAATTGTTAGTAATAACAAGTTATTGTGCTGTGAAACTAAAATAACCTCACAATTTGAAAATGATTACTACCTAAAAGAACAAATTCTATTATTAAAGGAAGTAAACCAGCAAAAGGATGTAATAATTGGAGATAAGGATATTATTATCAAACTAATGGAAGATAAAATAAAAATCTGGAATTGCTAATTGGTAAACAAAGTACATTAATGGATATGAATGATAAGCCACAGCATGGTATTGATAATCAACAAAACAATGTATTCATAAATCCTAGTTATAGTGAAATTGCCAAACAAGAAACCCTTATATTGAAGGGTACTAATAACACATCCTCATCTGATATTAAGAAAAGTTTATTAGAAAATATAAATCATAAAATGTTCAATCTGGTAAAAATTAATAATGCTAGAAAATTTCCTGGTTTAGTTATAAAAGTGACAACAAAGAAACCTTACTCGATTTGCAGAAGACTATAACAAAGTCATGTGGTGAAAATATTCAAGCACGTATACAGAATAAGATTCGTCCTAGGATTAAAATTATGAATATAGACGGAATTCATTTAAATGATGAGCACTTAAGAGATAATATAATAAATCAAAATGATATACAGGCAAAGCAACAAGATTTTGTATTTGATATTAAGCACAAGAGTAAACCTATTAATAATTCCTTTAACATTGTGGCAGAAGTAGATGCATTAACTTTTAAGAATCTAATAAAAAATCAATATTTATATGTAGCTCTTAATAAATGTAGAATTCAAGAGACATTCTCTGTATTTCGGTGCTATCGGTGTTGTCAATACGGACATCTTGCAAGAAATTGTGATAATAAAGAGACTTGTGGGACCTGCGCTGGTAGTCATCTTTCTAAAGACTGCAATAACAAACAGCAAGTAACCGAACATAAATGTATTAATTGTATTCAAAACAATTCCAAACTAAAACTAATCAGAATACTAATCATGCAGTTTATTACTCTGACTGTTCTACTTATAAAATGATTTTAAATACCATTGCTAGGAAAATTGATTATGGAGCATAGCAATTACAGCATCAATTTAGCATATATTGCTTAAATATTCAAGGATTTTAACAAATCGTTATGAATTACATCATTTTGTAAAAGAGAACTATCCGTTATTATTATGTATAACTGAAACACACATTACGGAGGACATTAGTGACAATGAAATATACATACCAGGATATATATTAATTAGATGCAATTCACATAGTAAGCATACTGGGGGAGTACTTATATATCTGAGAGAACCTTATGATTATAAGATAATTATAAACAAAAGCTTCAACAATGAGTGGTGGGTTGTAGGCATATCCACAGATGGTTGCAATTATGTATGTCTATATAGATCCCCAAGTGGTAATTTAAGAAAATTTCTGGATGAATTGGAGGCATTTGTCGATGCCCAAGATCTCGGTCAAAAGTTTATTATAATGGGAGACTTTAACATTAACTGGTATAAAGTAACAACTTACTCAAATAGACTTAAGACTCGAATGGATGATAGAGGATTTTTTCAAATTATTAAGGAATGCACTCGTATAGTAAATAATAGTAAAACACTGATTGACTTAGTATTTACAAACTGTAAGTCAATATGTTCTGATGTTTTAAATTCTCCTAAAATATCTGATCATGCAATACTGAAAATTACTCGGTGCGTCGTAAGTCTGTTTCCAAATTCACAACTGTAATGCTCGATAGAGTGATCTCTGTTCGTGATGTTAAAAACATTGATAAATTAACTTTGAAACTCGTCTATCGCAGTTGCCATGGATAAAAAATACGTCACTTCACGAAATGATAGATGTTTTGTACAACAATGTTACTACTGTTATGGATGAACAGGCCCCAAAAATCTTCACAGTATCTAACAAGAAGAAGAGTAAATGGTATGACTCTGAAATTTGTCATTTGGCTAAACAAAGAGATATAACATACCAACAAGCTATATTTACAGATAATAACAAGGATTGGATTACTTATAAAAAATTACGAAACGCTGTTACTACTATGATACAAAGTAAAAAGAAGAGGTACTATACAAAATTGATTGATAAAACAAACGCGATCCTAAGAACCTTTGGCGTATTATTAAAGAATCAATTGATGGTCTACAAAATACACCTACTGTGGTAATGAAATTTGATGATGCTACAATACGTGATCCACAAACAGTGGCTGAAAAGTTTAACAAATTTGTGGTGGATAGTATAGAGGAAATTATAAGTGACATTCCCAATATTACAAACATTGACAAGATAAATAAGATAGGTTGTAGGAATGAATTTACTTTTAATGAATTCTCAACGGGTTGTGTGCATAAGGCGATTTACAATACAAAAGATTCTAATACAGACTTATTAAATAAAAATATAGTTTTGGCTGGCAGGGCTTATCTAGTTGGTAAGATAACGGAACTTTATAATAAATCTATAACTACTGGATTTTTTCCATCTCAATGGAAGGAAACTGTAATAAAACCAATACCTAAAGTAAGAGGTACCCTAAACCCTATAGAATTCAGGCCAATAGCTACAGTGCCATTCCTAGGAAAAGTATTTGAAAAACTAATATACGACCAAATTATTAAACATATTGAAGTGAATAACATTCTCATCAAAGAACAATCAGGATTTCGTGGCAAACATTCCTGTGAGTCTTCACTACAACTTGTGCTATCAGAATGGAAAAGAGTACTGGATAATAGTTCTAATGTTATAGTTGCGGTATTTCTAGACTTTAAACGAGCATTTGAAACGGTTGATAGACTGATTCTAATAAATAAATTAAAATGTTACGGTTTTACGGACCAATCCTTGAAATGGTTCTCGAACTACCTATATCAGCGAAAGCAAATGACTAAAATTAATAATCATACCTCTAGTGCTATATTAAATAACCACGGTGTACCACAGGAACTATTCTAGGCCCATTGCTTTTCATACTGTATATCAATGATATAGCAGATGCAGTTGATGACTCTGCAGTTTTACTGAACTTATTTGCAGATGATACCCTTATAGCAATCTCAGATACAAATATAGATAACGCAATACATAGGATGAACAGTTTGCTCAATGCTGTTTCAAAGTGGTTGATCAGTAATAAATTAGTTATTAATACTAAGAAAAGCAAAGCAATGATTTTAGGGCTGCGTTATAATGGAAAAATGCATATGTTACCTCCCATAGTTTTAAATTGTGACAGGCTGCATTATGTTGATGAAATTAAGTACTTGGGTGTAACTATAGATTCATCGCTTTCATTTAAAACACATTCGGATAAATTGATAATACAACTTACTGGTAAAATTAATTATTTTTATCGTATCAGTCATAATCTTAATATGCTAACTCGATTAAAAGTTTACCAAGCGCTAATTGCGCCGCATTTTATATACTGCTCGTCTATTTTATACTTTCAGAGTCAAACAGTGATAAATAAACTACAGGTCCTTCAAAATCGTGCTCTCCGTATAATATTAAAATGCAATATTTATACAAAGGTACATTTTATGTTGGATTGTTTAAAATTTTTGTCAGTGCAACAACATTTGTATTTCTTAGTTATGTGCTTTATATATAAGATTACCAGAAACTTGTTGCCTACTTACCTACAATGTAAGTTAGTTATGGTTCACGGAATCCATAACTACACCACTCGCAATTCGTCTAATTTTTATATTTATCCTTTTAAGAAAACATGTACTAAAAGATCCTTATTTATTGACGGCATCCGAGAATTTAATGCGCTCGCTGCCAATATTAAACAATCATCATCTTTGCGATTATTTAAACGTCAATTGAGGACATCAATGACGACAAGGATGTGAAACTATCGTATCAACTATTTATGTGGTTGTATTCTCTATGTAATATATTTAATACTATAAAGTAATTGTAACATGTATTATCATACATTTAAATAAATAAATTATTATTATCAAATAGGTCACATAACTGTAGTCACCACGGTCACTACTTCAACAATCACCCCAAAGGTTAGCAAGCACCATTAAACCCGGTCAACACATCGATCACCCCGACTAAGAAATACACGCAATCACTATACATTGGTAACTACAGACCCGACACAAGAATAACAGTCACTACATTAATAAACCGACAAACATGGAAACTAACAAACAGTACACGCAGGCATCAACCTCCGTCGAAATAGTCAAGAGTCAAATTGGATTAACGGAGTTCTGGAGGGCAATGCTGGAGCTGTGACTTCTGCAGACGGAAGTTTCATTCGCAGCTCGCGGTATACGATCCGAACAAACACGATATTGATTGTTAGTAGCAAACTTACCCGCTAGTTTTTAGAGCAATTTTTAGCTAAAATCGCAACACTATCAGAAAAGCCATGCGATCAGCCACATACAGATTTGAAAGTAGATATACTGCGCATATATGGGATGACGAGAGATGCAAAATGAAGATACTGGACAGCATACCGCTCGGCGATCAAAAACCATCACAACTATTGGCAACGATGCGACATCTGGCCAGCACAGATTCCACCATCAAAATCATCGCAATGCAGTGGAAAAACGCACTACCACTACACGTGCAACACATTCTGACTGCATTCGATTCCGACACGCTAAACAAACAAGCATCGTTAGTGGATAGAATGATGGACGTTAACAACGAAACATACGCCCAAGCCGTATCAGAAAATCCAGTTAGCGGAAAGCTACAAACGCTAACAAATCAAATGACACAGCTGCAAGACGCACTACAGCGGTACACCAAACAAACCGAGAACACGGCAAGTAACCGTTCTACACACGAAAGTGAGCTAAACAATATTCTCGTGTCAACTTGCTATTACCACTCTCGTTTCAGAGACAAGGCTAAGCTCTGTAAATCACCGTGTTCAAGAAAGACACAGAGTTACAATCCAAACAGCAAGAAGTATCAGAGCTACGACAAACGTATGGCCACTATTCGGCAATAAAAGAGCGCCAACGGAGAATAAGGACACTAGGCCAGCCTTTGGTAGGCAAACAATTAGGAGGGAGTATTGTAATGACAATTTACCGACGTCAACGCGACGTTTCAAGTAGTTATAAGTAAATTGTATGCCCACTACATGTTATATCGCTTTTTGGTTAATAAATACACAAATCGAGTCGGCCAAGCACGGTATAAATCAGCGCACATTTGCGAGAGAGACCAGTCTGCTTTCCCGACTCGCTCTGAAAGGTTATAGACTCTTTTACTACTGTGCCTATAGCCAGTGTAGAATAGTTAGTACCTACCGCACCGTGCCCATAGCCGGTGTTCTGAACCCATAGACGTCGTGCCCATAGCCAACGTTTACTCTCTCTTTTCTTGCTGTGCCTAAAGCCAGCTATTACCACTGCCGTTCCCATAGCCAACATTCAGCATCGCCTGGCGTCTGTCCATTACCAACACCCCAGAACCCCGGAATAAGGTTTGCTGTGCCCACTATTGTCGTACTTATACCATCGAATGGTACCGGATGTTCCATTATCGTTCCCAGTACCACATAATTTATGTGTGTGTAATCTAATATATACCAGAATTCTTGATCTAATTATTATTACAATGCATTTCTCAAATAATTTACGACAATAATAGTATATGGACATAAGTATTTAACATGTGGCGCACAACTGGTGGCAGACTGCATTGTATAATAATGAAAACTACAACTAACCATATAAAAATCATGCGAAAACATTACATGAACAATCACGCTTAGTGAGAGGCAAATTTAAACGAACTCGAATTGCTTATATTAGGTTAATTGTATTTTAAATCCGCTCAGGAATACGAACATTGCTAGTGAAAAGATAGGCATTGAAAACTGTTAGCTTTATACATGTACAGTGGACCATAGCGGATGTATACAAGTTGAACGTTCAGCTTATTGTCGATTGTTTAGAATGCGGGAAATCTAAACTCTTGGATTTTAGATTAAGTTCTGAAGATTGAATGTATATGTCTTATGAGTAAATTTTAAAAGCTTAAAGAGTTTGGAAAGGGTCAATAAAAAATTAAAATGAGTAAAAGAGGTAAAAATAAAAAAAGCAAGCTTGATGATGAAGGTGAAATGGATAGAGACGATAAGTTTATGGATTGTTTAAGTAAATCAATTGAAAAATCGTTCGGAATGTGCCGTATGCTCAACGAAATTATGAAATTGATTCAAGACAGTATTTCGGAACTATGGGTGAAAGCAACGCCGCAGTGAAAATTCAAGAACCATCTGATATGGATTTTAATAGTAGTATTGTTATGGAAGAACAAAAACCCACGGTAGAACATAGTGTAACCGGCAATAAAGCACAAAATGATAATGCAGTAGACGTAGTAAGCGAAAATATAAACGCCTGGGGATGTTACAGTGGTACATCGCAGGTCAATGTGAGTCATCAAAAGCAATACATTTCAGTATGGAAAGATTTGGGAGGCCCTAATTTGCATTTTTCAGCGAATAGTCAAGCTCACCCAATGACTTTTATCGAGATATTAACGACTTTGCTTGATGAAGTGGGAATTCCTCTTGGTAAAAAGGTTTATTATGCAGTAGGTTACTTAAGGAGATCGGCTCTGGAGTGGGCTGAAATCAAACAATTTCGGTCGTTCAATCAATTCAAGGAATGGTTCGTTAATAGATACTCAGGAATTGAAAAAGAATGGGAGGTGTTTCCTAAATTAAATTTGGCGAATATGATAAAGGGTCAAAGGCGAACTATTTTTTGAAATTAGTCATAGAAACGTGATATTTGTCGAAAGAAGTAAGTGACGAGGAATTAATTTCTATGTCGATTAATCACTTTCCTCCAGAAATTAGGCGAGGCTTGGTAAATTCAGGTTATAGGTCGATTAAGGATATTGAAACCCAATTAAGAAGGATCGATGCAGTAGAGGAGGATATAAATTTGAAGTGTCCCCAGAGGGGAACACGGGAATCAGAATCATGGGAGAACGGCGACGTCATGATAACCACAATAATTATAATGATAATCTTAGATGGAATAGGGTAGAATAAAGACGAGGGGTAGAACATCAAAGTAATGAACAAATGTTGAATATGGGTAATTCGAATATCCCGGTAACTAATTCAATTGGTGCTAGTAATAATCAGGAAGTATCCGCGATATTTAATAAAGAATTTTCCAAGTTTTTTGGATGAAAAGAAAACGGGTTCTGAAGTGAAACCAGTAGCAGCTTTGGCTTCGTACAAATTGAAATTGACGGAAGAAGTATCCGATGTTTGATTGATTCAGGTAGTCAAGTAACTGGGATTAGTCGGGGCTATTTGGGAGAGTTACTACAATGGAATCCGAAGCTTACTAGAATTCCGACTAGATGCGTTACGATTATGAGCGTGTTAGGTAGTAAATCGACTAAGGTTAATGTGCAAGTTTTCCTCACTTTTAAGTTGGGAAACCATGAATTTGATTATCTATTTTTAGTAGTGCCTGGACTAGCCCGTCCGGCAATTTCAGGGTGTGACTGGCTCCATGACAATAAGTTGCACCTTAACTTTACTGATAATATGTTAGAAGGGACAATTAAGGGAAAGCAAGTTAAATGGAATTTTATAGGGGAACCCAACGTAGTGGTTCACCTTTCTGTATGCGAAATAGTGGAGGAAGGCTCACTCCCGGCATATAAAAATATCGAAGTTTATGCTGAAGGAGAAATTAAAAAATTGCAGACATTGCGAAAGGGTTCGATGAACTCCATCAAAAGCAGTTATTCGAGCTTTTAATGGAATACCAGAGTTTGTTTTCTGATCGACCGGAAACTTTTAAGTGCAATCAACATGAGATACGGTTGCACGATTATAGTCCTTTTTTTTGCAAAATCTTATGCGATTCCCTTTTGTTTTAGAGACGAGGTGAACCGACAAATTCAAGAGATGATAAACTGGGGGGGTTGTTATTCTGAGTCAAACGGAATACATTAGCCCGCTCGTAGTGGTGAAAAAGAAAGACGGCTCTATTAGGGTTTGTCTCGATGCGAGATTATTAAACGAATGCATGGTAAAGGATCATGTCATGCCACCAAATGCTTTGAAACTATTTTATAATTTTCATCCGAACCAAGTTCTCAGTACTCTGGATATGACAGCCTTGTACTGGCAAATCCGCATTAAAAGGGAACACCAGCAATACCTGGGATTTTTACACGAGGGTGAAACATATGTTTTTGCGGCTTGAATACATCAGTTGGGTCCTTCATTCGAAGCTTGAAAAAAATAATGGGTTGTGATGTCAACGATTTCACAATCGCTAACGTCGACGATTTGCTGGTTTTCTCACAATCCCCCAAGGAACATTTAGGCTATTTGTAGAAAATCTTTAACAAACTGAAGGTAGCAGGAGCGACTATTAAATTAAAAAAAATGTAATTTTGCCTGTATGGAAGTGAATTACCTGAAATTCAATTTTTTTTTATTATATAAGGGACCTGCCACTGTCGTTTCCATTACAGGTCATAATTCATACGAGGTAGTTGATGATACCACTGGAAAATTTTTACGTAATCAAAATGTATATAACCTGAAGCCTTATATCCAAGGCGTTGTGTAATTAGTTTTAAACTCTCTAACTTTTAATTGTTCAATTTAAAAGGGGGTTAATGTAAGGTATCGCAGAACCCCTCTGTCTATAAGTTTAAGTATAATGTGTTAAGGGTGCACGGTGTGGGGAAGGATGCAGAAAGCCTTGAGACGGCAGTAGTTGATGTGCTTCAGAATGGGCTGGACGTATTGTGCTACGGCGGAAGTGCGTTAAGTTACGTAGAGTATTTCCAGGTTCAACTCATCAGGACTGAAGTGGTAGCTATAGTAAATTTACAAGCGTAGATATTAAGTTGTTTCTTTTTATTTTATTGAATGGTATCGGATGTTCTGTTATCGTTTCTTGTACCACCTGATTTATGTGTGTGTAATCTAATATATGCCAGAATTCTTGATCTAGTTTATTAATATTACAATGCATTACTCAAAAAATCTACAATAATAGTATAGGGACATAAGTAATTTAAAAGTGGTAATTCATTTCTAAGTGGGAGTACTCCAATATTAGTGTGCTATAGTTAGCAACTTTACAATTTCATTTGCATTTACTACTTACGTTCTGCCTGAAGTGGTAATACTGTCAGGAGTAATTTAACACCTTACTGGTCATGATATTTGGTTAGAGCAAATCCATGCACATTCTACTCAGTTTAAGATTAGTTTCCAGTTTCAATATAAATCTTTAGCTATGGGAGTACTTTTGCGAGAACGAAGCAAAATCAAGGAAAACTTACTCGCTTTACCAACTATGTAAATGAATTTAAATTTGATTTTAATGCAAATATTAATACAATCACTAGTGAATGAATAGTTCAATTGCATGATTGCTTGATCATTGCCAAATCTTTGCTGCAGTCCTATGAGGAAATTCATAAGAAAATAATTAATATTAATGATCCCATTCTCGAAGAACAATATTGTTCATTTGCATGTGATTACTTTAACTGCATCAACCTTGTTCAAAAACACTAATCCTGCACCTCGTTCATATTTCTGTAGTTTTACGAAATGTTTTCAAATTGCATGACTTCGTACTGTACACCTTCCAAAATATTAGGTACGTTAGACGATTGGTTATCTTTTAGAGAAACATTCGATTCAATAATTAATAAAAATGCATCAATCAACATCCAGAAGTTTTGCTACTCGAGGGCCTCCCTCTGCAATTCCTCTCTATAGGTTGTACAGTCTCTTGATTTCCTTTTCGAATGCCTTTTGACATGAGACACTACGCAAAAGGTACAACAATACATGCATGATTGTCCTCAATCATGTTCATTGTTAAATATTGAATCATTTTGTCAAATCAATGATTCCATATCCAAGCATGTTGGTGCTTTACATTCGCTTTCTGATGACAAATCGTTGCTAGATATGCTTATTATTCATGTCGCAAGCGATATAGATTCTACAATTTGAGGGAGAGGGGGGTCTGTTCGAAAATCTCTCCAAGATTTACAGACCTGCGGAATTTCAAGATTTCTTGAAATCGTAAGCTGACTTGTTTTCAACTTTAAAACAAAAAGGTTCCAAGGTTGTATATGAAAGGCATAACAAATACCAGACCAGTTCCAAAACATTTCTAGTCTCCAACAATTTTTCTATTTGTTATAACTGTAATGGATTTCATTTGATCAGCAAATGCAGCGAGTTTCTCGAACGATAAATAAAATATATTTTCAAGATAAATGAATTCAAGCTTAGTCTCGATTATTTATATACAGTCTTCTTCAACTTCTGAAGGGCACTCTAATAATTCTTCTTCTGCTGGCATTTCCTCTATTGGTTTTATAGTCCTGGCGTTTTGTACAAGTCCCTTCTATGTAATTTTATCTATTTTGTCAGATAGTATTCTTGATTCTGACTGCAAACCATTTAAGGTTAGAGTTCTAATAGAGTCAGGTTCGTAATCAAATTTAATCATTTCAAATACTTGCAAGAAGTTGAGGTTACTGACAAGTTCAGTTGATATCGCCTTTTCTGGTCTTAACAAGGCAGTTTCTAAAATTCATTCACAGGCAGAAGTTACAGGTCTTTCTTCGTATCATTCAAATTTTAAAGTAACAGTCTCATCTATTTGTTGACAAAATCACTGCCAGTCTTCACAATTGGCATGCAGATGTTGCCAAATTTAACATTCCTAACAATATTTACCTTTCTGATCCTCAAGCTTCTACGCCTGGTACAATGGACATCCTTCCATTTTTCTTCAATATCTTATACATTGGTCAAATTCACCTAGGTAAAAATATGACAGCTTTCCAGAAGACTCAATTCAGTTATGTCATTGGTGGTCCGTTGGGTCTGGTATGTAACTCGAAATCCAATGCCATCATACAGCTCTTATCTCAGTTCAAAATCAAATAGCTTGCTTTTGACAGTTCAGCACATTATCCTACCGATAAGGTTTTTTCACAGGAAGAAAACACATGTGAAGCGCATTTTTTTGCAAAGACAAAACAAGCCTCTCATGGTCTCTTAGTAGTTTCTATTCCAGTTAAAAGTTACCCCGCAATTCTGGGCGACTCATTTCAAACGGCATTACGAAAATTCAATTCACTTGAGATAACTACAATCTAATACAAAATTTAAAGAACATTACATTGCCTTTATGTAGGAATATAAGGATATGAAGCATAAGTGTTTCTTATCGATTTAAATTATTCAGGTTCCACCTTTTATCTCCTGCACTACGGCGTACTAAAGGACGAAAGTCTAACGACCTAGCTTCGTGTGATTTTGAAGGTTCTTCTAAAACTTCTAATGGGTACTTGCTGAATGCATTCAAATAATGTCCCATTATTCAGAAACGTTTTTCA
This sequence comes from Platerodrilus igneus, assembly GCA_036346225.1. Lineage (NCBI taxonomy): Eukaryota > Metazoa > Arthropoda > Insecta > Coleoptera > Lycidae > Platerodrilus > Platerodrilus igneus. The sequence continues at coordinate 12,075,661 of JARFIW010000003.1, forward strand.
ATTTTAGTGCATTTTTGCACGCATGTTTATGTTTTATCAGCGAACATCAAGAAGATGTTAAGTTTTATTAATTCAATTCAAAGGCCCTCAAAGAATCTTATAGCGATTCTTTGACTCTGAGCCAATTGTAAGTTTTGATTTAGCTACAATCACTTGTAGTGCGGCATCAACCTCTTTTCTAGGAATTAGTTGCTTTTTCGAAACAGGTGTGCCAGTCTGACACGAACACCCACTGCTTTTCAAAATTATCCAAGATGATTTGTATGTAGATGACATTTTTTTGACAAGTTGAGATGAGCTTTTGAATGCTCAAATCATTTGCCAAGAACTTTCAACTTTTTTCTACTGGTGGTTTCAATCTTGAAAATGGCCTTCGAATAGTGTGCTGCCATTTCTCCTAAACGGTGTATGTTATCCAATATTTTAAAAATTTTCGATCCTTTAGGTCTTATCTGTCCCTATCATATTAGCTAAAATATATATATGAAGGTTTGGTGGCTGGAAAGAATTTCACGAGATGATCCGATTCCCTTTTCTCTTCGAAATAAATGAACTTCTTTTAGACAAAATCTAATTGAACTTAATAATTATGTTATTCCATAGCAGGTTGTATGTTCTAAGTGTGTAAAAGTCAAAATGCGTGAATTCTATGATTATTGCTTCACACTTATGGAGCGCTAATTTACATGCCTTCCAATGATTCTCAAATGCACATTTATGTGCATCCTTCACATGCAAAGGTAAAGGTAGCCGCCTTTGAAGCCTATTAGTGTTCCATGTATAGAGCTTTTCACGGCTGTTTTACTAGCGAGGGTCATTGTTCCACGGTCCTAAATATGAATCTCAAGTTGTCTATTTTTTCGTTTGATTCTACAGTTGGGATGGTTTCAGATGAATCTCAATCAACTTAAAACATTTGTTTGCAATAGGATAGCAGACACAATCTTTGAACACGCATGTCACTTGGAGGACTGCATTTATTCACGATTATTCAGTGGATATGCTTTCCAGAGATTTATCTACTTTTCAATTATTGCAATGTATTCCATTGTGGAATTGTCCGTCATGACTATTTGAACTAGAGTTCATGGCCTATTTTAGCAGATCACAATGGCAATTTATCTAATTTGCAGACAGTATTTCTGTTCCGTCATGAAACAAAGATAGATCTCTTTCCTTGGGATAAATTTTCTAACGTAAGTAACATCGAGACAGTCATTAGTTATATTATTCATTTTGTAAATTACCAAAAATTGATTTCTGGTGAAGCGCATTTTTTTGCAAAGACAAAACAAGCCTCTCATGGTCTCTTTGTAGTTTCTATTCCAGTTAAAAGTTACCCTGCAATTCTGGGCGACTCATTTCAAACGGCATTACGAAAATTCAATTCACTTGAGAGAAAACTACAATCTAATACAAAATTTAAAGAACATTACATTGCCTTTATGTAGGAATATAAGGATCTGAAGCATAAGTGTTTCTTATCGATTTAAATTATTCAGGTTCCACCTTTTATCTCCTGCACTACGGCGTACTAAAGGACGAAAGTCTAACGACCTAGCTTCGTGTGATTTTGAAGGTTCTTTTAAAACTTCTAATGGGTACTTGCTGAATGCATTCAAATAATGTCCCATTATTCAGAAACGTTTTTCAATTTTAGTGCATTTTTGCACGCATGTTTATGTTTTATCAGCGAACATCAAGAAGATGTTAAGTTTTATTAATTCAATTCAAAGGCCCCTCCAAAGAATCTTATAGCGATTCTTTGACTCTGAGCCAATTGTAAGTTTTGATTTAGCTACAATCACTTATGGTACGGCATCAACCTCTTTTCTAGGAATTAGTTGCTTTTTCGAAACAGGTGTGCCAGTCTGACACGAACACCCACTGCTTTTCAAAATTATCCAAGATGATTTGTATGTAGATGACATTTTTTTGACAAGTTGAGATGAGCTTTTGAATGCTCAAATCATTTGCCAAGAACTTTCAACTTTTTTCTACTGGTGGTTTCAATCTTGAAAATGGCCTTCGAATAGTGTGCTGCCATTTCTCCTAAACGGTGTATGTTATCCAATATTTTAAAAATTTTCGATCCTTTAGGTCTTATCTGTCCCTATCATATTAGCTAAAATATATATGAAGGTTTGGTGGCTGGAAAGGATTTCACGAGATGATACGATTCCCTTTTCTCTTCGAAATAAATGAACTTCTTTTAGACAAAATCTAATTGAACTTAATAATTATGTTATTCCATAGCAGGTTGTATGTTCTAAGTGTGTAAAAGTCAAAATGCGTGAATTCTATGATTATTGCTTCACACTTATGGAGCGCTAATTTACATGCCTTCCAATGATTCTCAAATGCAAATTTATGTGCATCCTTCGCGTGCAAAGGTAAAGGTAGCCTCCTTTGAAGCCTATTAGTGTTCCATGTATAGAGCTTTTCACGGCTGTTTTACTAGCAAGGGTCATTGTTCCACGGTCCTAAATATGAATCTCAAGTTGTCTATTTTTTCGTTTGATTCTACAGTTGGGATGGTTTCAGATGAATCTCAATCTACTTAAAACATTTGTTTGCAATAGGATAGCAGACACAATCTTTGAACACGCATGTCACTTGGAGGACTGCATTTATTAACGATTATTCAGTGGATATGCTTTCCAGAGATTTATCTACTTTTCAATTATTGCAATGTATTCCATTGTGGAATTGTCCGTCATGACTATTTGAACTAGAGTTCATGGCCTATTTTTGCAGATCACAATGGCAATTTATCTAATTTGAAGACAGTATTTCTATTCCATCACGAAACAAAGATAGATCTCTCCTTGGGATAAATTTTCTAACGTAAGTAACGTCGAGACAGTCATTAGTTATATTATTCATTTTGTAAATTACCAAAAATTGATTTCTGATAGACATAACATTGGCGGCAGAGTAAGCATTGGCGGTTGCCGTCAAAATTTCCATTTGAGAAGAAGCAACCTATCCTAATATCCAATAAGCACAGATTGGCACAATTTATTCTTGTTCATGAATATGAACGTCTATATTTGCTGGTGTCCAATTACTTCTCTCACATATACGAGAATGTTACTGGGCAATTTCTTGCTGCAATCTTGCTAAAGCTATTGTGCACAGATGTTTGTGCTATTTACGAGTTTCACTGGGCCAACCAATCCATTTAAGGGAAATCTTTCTGCTGGCTGATCATTCTTTCACATTCTTTTCATGTAAGTATTGACTATATTGGTCATTTTAAATTAAGTATCGTAAAGGCAGAGGTTCTAAAACTACAAGATCATGTCTCTTTGTCAATAAAGCAATTCATCTGGAATTAGTCGCTGACCTTTCAACTGAATCATTTCTATTAACTCTTTGTAGATTCAGCACTCGTAGGGGCAAGCCCAGCTGTGATTATTCCGATAACGGAACAAATTGTGTTAATGTTAACTCCGAATTGCATTGCTAGGTAATTTCTTGCTCTTCCAGTTAGTTCAGCGATCCAAATGATCTTTTACCTTTAATCCCTGGTAATTTCCTAATTGGTCGTCCCCAGATGTCCACTCCTGATCCTGCCCTAGACCACATTAAGGAGTTCAGGCTTAATTCATTCCAAAGGTTACATCTTCTACAACACATATGGTCACATTGGAGCAAAAAACTACATGAAGATACGTTGGTGATAATTAAAGACTATGGCCTTTCTTCACCACATTGGTGCATGGGGCATATTCGGAGTCTTCATCATGGAAGGGACGGAATCACGTTTTTCTCCATTAAAAGTGCATCTGGAATCAACCGCTGTTCTTTTTCAAAAATATGTCCACTTCCACTATGCAATGCAGTGTTAGTACTACACTGCTTAGTGCTATACATACTCCATTACCTGTCATGTATTTACTGTTAAATATTTGTTTCTTATTGAAAGACTTCTTTCAACACCAGGTAGCATGTACAGGATTCAAGGAAAAAATGCGTCCCACAGAATGGTTGTTATTATTGTTCACAAATTATCAGATATAAATTTCAGAAAGTTTCTCCATTTTATTTAAAATTTAATGTCTAAATTACTATGTACATTAAGTTGGTCCTTTGAGTTAATCAACACCTACAACTGTGCAAAGAAGGTTATCCACATTTATATACGCTTATGGCAATATATTCTGGCAAATAAAAATTTAATTTTTTACCTTTCCGACTGCAAACAAGTTGCAGTTCATTACATGGTCATATCAAATTCACAAACTGCTTTAATATTGTGTTATACTCAGTTTTAACATCTCGAAAATCATATAAAACTAATATGTAAGGACAATAAATTTGTGATACTTTCCTTAATTTGGACATAGTCATACATCACGTCCCAAACTACTACATTTTTCATTCTAATTTCTGGGCTGGTAAGAAATAGAATACTAAACAGCCTACCATCATGTACCCATGTACTAAGTAAACCTAATAGTTGTCCTGGTAATAATACATTAAATTACTTAATAAATAACAACAAGAACAGAACTTGTTCATGAGTACATGACAAATTATTCAACAGAATCCATGTTTTCATCTTTAGATCAAATACAATACGATTGATTTATAAAAAGAATATATTGCACAAGTACAGTTCTTAGAGTGAATATTTTTAAATAACCAAGTTTTCAAGTCTTAGTTACACAAATCATACATCTCTATCAGCAAGTTTCCTTTTCTTTTTAAGTTGTGATTTTGTTATTTTATCAAACTCCTCAATATTAACTTGTTCATTATTAGATTTAATTAACTCTTTGTAATCATTATTTAACCTACTAATAACATCTTTAGTACGTTGCTGCAATTTTGCTTTCACTTCATCACTATTTTCATATTCAGGAGCATAACAAACATGCAAAATTGCACCATAAAATGATTTATTATCTAACAATCGCTTAGCAATTCGTGCCGACTGTATCCTTTCATACTGCACATGATAGCACTCAGTAAATTGTTCGGTTTTATAATCATTAGCAACATGAATGTTTAAAATTCGGCCATACTTTATACACAAGCTCTTTAATTCGTTGCGCAAATTGATAGTAGGCACATTATAAATACACAAATGACTCGATTCCAAAGCAACCGTATAAACCTGAAATAAGTAATGTGGAAGTTTTTAGTTTATATTTATTTTGAATACCTTAATTGCCGTCAAATTACGACCTTGCCTGTAAGCAGGTCGAGTATAGCAAAATTTATTTTGTATGTGATGTTTTAGTTCGGTTTGGTTCTGGTGATTCTCCATCACTAAAGCATTAATTTGGTAACTATAATTATAATTCGAAACATAATTTAAAGATATGGTTTAAATTATTTACAAAAAATGTGTATCCATTCCTTTGTAATTGTTGAAATACAAAACTAGGTTATGTATAAAATTATTTGGGATGTAAACTTTTAAGAGCTATTAAAATCTAAGGCAAAGAAACGTGAATTTATCATTCATGTGATCAAATCGCCATTTTTAGTTGACAAATAAAACTAATTTTCAGTTTATCTTATACCGTGGATATTGTGTAGTACTAACTAATAGCTGGTCAGATATTCAGTGCATAGGCATAGTAGACGATCGTCATAGTAGTTGCAAAAAAAGCAATCAGGAATACGATTTCCAACGTATAACAACGAGTGTTCAACAAGGATCCTCTATACCCTTCCTGCCATTAATAATATGACATATAACTTTTATATGAACAGCTTTAATGAAAGTTTATATACGGATTTCTCATGTAAAATTTTACAAAAGGCAAAACTTTTATTTAAAATTTCTATTTTAATTAAAAAATACCTTAACTTTTAGTGGTGTGGCAAATTTGTTTTAAAATTTATGCTCTAAATGAAAATAAATCAGTCTTAAGGTGTAGTTCAGGCCAAGGCTGAGCGCTTATGGTGCATATTTGTCTGACACGAAAATGCAAATGAACTCAAAGTTCTGTAGTTGTATACGAGGACGTTATAGGAATGGGCCCAGTGATACAGGCCAACATAGTTCGGATGTGCACTTACTACTACATGCTTTTCTAGCATTCCTAAAAAGATATCTTTTATCTGTTTTCCTGTTTCATTCGATCTATATTTGTATTTTCGTCTTTCTTCTATTAAATTCAGGATGATGATGATGATTTAATTGGGAAGGGTGACACATGCCACACGCACTTAGGCCTCCAAGTGGGCCCATTGTGCTGCCTTCCTTGCCTTAAGTTGGTCCTTCAATACTCAACCACCCGACCTTACAGGTGAATTTGAGGATGTCGGACCAAGGGGTGTCTTGAATTCCGGCCTTCTCAGGCCAGAAATGCTCCAGCATGGATCCTCGAAGTCGGGCGAGTGCCGGGCAGGTGCACAGAATGTGCTCCGCCGTCTCGTTCTCCTGTTGACAGCCGCGACAGATGGGGTCGTTTGACAAACCTACCTGTGCAGATGCTTCCTTAGTATGCAATGCCCAGACAGTATACCCACCAGTAGCCGCAGTTTCTGTCTTGGCAAGCATAAGACAAATTTTTCGATTTTGGTTATGGGAGACTTTATAAACATTTTTGCTTGTCGGCAGCTTGTTGTACAAGCTCACCTGTCCTTGTGACGGCGGTGAGTTATTTGCCTTATCATGGAGAACATCACCGATGGCGCAATAGCAACCGATGGCTCAGGGCCAACAAAGCCTCAAGCCGCTTCTTGCATCGCCAAAATCTGCCCGTTCGTTGCCATGTACTCCTGAATGCCCTTTGAGCCATACCAGCTCAAGGGCATTAGTATTAGAAGCGAGCTCGATGATGCGATGGCATTGGTAAACCACCCCCGAGAGGAGCGCCTGCTTGTTTACGCTCAAAAGAGCTACTTTGCTATCGCTCAGGATGCGTATAGCTTTATTTTGGATTCTACGTTCCAGTCTGGCGTTAGCACCATGCATGATGGCTATGACCTCCGCTTGGAAGACAGTTACTAGCCTGCCCAGCGTAACATTTTCATAAAGGTTTAGGTCATCGGAGAAGATGCCTGCTTCGGTACCTTCATTTGTATTGGAGCCTTCTGTGTAGATGGAGATCTCCGTTAAGGAGCCGTCCTCAGTGTTCAGACAAACCCCGAAGCGCTTCTTGGAAATCATTATGGGTGCGATCGAATCAACCACTGCTCCCAAGAGAGGGGTGAGTCACACCACCACTCTTAGTATGTTGTAATGCCTGCCACCACCTCCTTAATCGATCCATAGACCTTTGAACCGCAGCCTCATTGCCGCTCTCAAAGCCATCCCCCCCCCCACATGTAGGTCCAGCGGAGTGAGACCTAGGATGGCTCCTAAGGCTGCAATAGGTGTAGATCACATTGCGCCTATGATGCTTAGATAGGCCACTCTTTGGATATGAGTAAGCTCTTTGACTGCATGGGCCAGCCAGGTCTTGGGCCACCAGACTACAGCGCCGTAACAGAGCACCGGCCTTACTATCGTGGTGTATAGCCACAGGACAGACTTTAGTGGAAGACCACAAAGTTTGCCTATTGCACGTTTGCATTGCCAAAACACTTGATTGACTTTGGTTTTTGCTTGTGAGTGTTTGGCCCAATTCAGCTTCTTGTCAAGTATGAGGCCAGGGTACTTAACCTCTTCTGATAGGGACAGAGAAGATTGGAAGAACATTGGCAATCTGGTTACCATCAGCTTTCTTTTATTGGTAAACAGCACCAACCCCGTTTTATAGGGTTGATGGTTAGAGAGTTCTCGGAGCACCATAACTCCGTGATCCTTAGTGCTGCTTGCATCAAATTACACAGCACCTGTTTAAATTTGCCGACTACTAAGATAGCTATGTCGTCCGCATAACCTATCGTGTGGAAACCTGCCTCGTTAAGGCGTTGGAGAAGGCTGTCCACTACTATGTTCCATAGTAGCGGTGACAGCACGCCCCCCCCTTCCCCGAGGAAGCATTTACCTAACGCCCTAATTACTGAGGTTTTCCCAACATTAATGTGTATTCGTCGACATCGCAGAATCTGCATAGTCGGCTGCCGAAGGGTGTCCTCAGCTCTATGTGCCCGCAGAGCCTTATCAATGCTTGCAAAGGAGGTTTCGCTAAACGCACCCTCTATATCAACAAATGCGCCTAAGGCGGACATGTTGTTGTTAAGGGTTTTTCAATTCGTCCTACAACAGCATGGAGGACAGACTTCGTGGATTTTCCTGGTATGAAGGCGTGCTGGTTTGGGTGAAGTGCATAAGAAGGCATTATCCTCTCCCTCATATCATTGCCGCACAGTCTCTCCAAGACGTAAGACTGATCGGTCTGTAGGATTTAGCCTGGGAGTAATCCTTCCGCCCTGGTTTAGGAATTAAGATAACTCTAACCATTTGTTATCCATGGCCTCTTATTTTATTTTTGTGTATACCCCAGAATATCTTTGACCGCCATATATGAACTGGCTTTAATGTTATTCCATTATGTTTCTACTTCCTTAGTATAAGAAATTTCCCCGATATCTTTCAGCAATTTATTTGACTTTTTTCAAATCTTTCGTGGATATCTTTATCTTTTAGTTTTTAAAGTCAAAGTGCCTTTTTCTATTTCTCTTTTTCAAATTTTTAAATTTAAGAGCGGCCTTCACAATTACGATGATGTGGTCAGTGTTTATATTTACTGTTGGGTAGCTTCTACAGTCTGTTACTTGATTCCTAAATCGTTGTCTAACAAGAATGTAATCTATTTGATATTTTCCTATATCTCCTGTCATCTTCCACGTGTATGGTCCTCTAGCATGGTGTTGAAATAATGTGTTTCTAATGGTAAATTGTTTTTGTCGCAAAATTCTACCAGCCTATTTCCTCTGGCATTTCTGGTGCCTAAACCAAATAAACCTACTACCACTCCTTCTCTACCTCACCTACTACTGCAATAAAATCTCCTGTAATTATTAATTTTTCATGTCCTTTCGTGTGCCAGTATGTCTTCGATAACTTTCTAGATTGCTTCTACCTCTTCCCCACTGTAGCTAAAGGTGGACATGTATACTTGTATTATTACTGTATTTACCGGTTTAGATTCTAAGCTCACCATGGTACTCTTTCGTTCTTTTGTAAGTAGTTTTCTACACAGTCTCTAATTTTTATTAATGTTTTCGCGTAACTACCCCAACTTCCGAATTTACTTCCTCTGATCCTGTATGAATTACCTTAAAGCCTTCACTCCAAAAATCCCCCGCCTCAGGTCACCGAAGTTTGTTGATCCCTACTATGTCTAATGCTAACCTATCCATTTCAATTTTCAAGTTCTCTAGCTTACCTACTTGCTTCGTAGTTCTAACATTCCACCCTCCGATTCGCAAAATGTTCCCGACTCTTTTTTTATACTGTCTGATCACATCCCCGAAGTAGTCCCTTCCTGAAGATCCGAATGGGAGACTATTTTAACTCCGGAATTTTTTACCCCAGAGAATGCCATCATTTTTAATAACAATTTAAGTACGCTGTGTACTTTGGAGGTAATGTGGTGGTGTCCCGTTGCCTTCCACATCGCAGTAGTGTACCTTAGAATGGCATACCGACCTCTAGAGTCTCTGCCAATGTAAGTACCTAAAGTTTCGGGGACCTGTCTTAGTCTCGTTCCGCACTAAAGACCCGACTAATTTGGTTGAACTTGTGGCTTGGCTCTGTAGATCACTGGAACGCGCAAGTCATTTCATCCGTTCTAGTAATCTAGAACTTCTTTAAGGTGCAGGTCCATTCGGAACGGTACCGAAGCTACAACATTAAAAATTGCAGCGTTTCGGTTTACAGGTTTTATGGAAAATCATACCAAAGCATTAGTAGTGAAAGAATGTTTGGATCCTAATCCAGTAATAGTTTTTATATCAGCAGCGGCAGGACGTAAACCAAGTTGTTTAACGCACTTTAGCGAAATAAAAGAGACTATCGAAGCGGTATCTAACAAACCTCTTACTATAAAAACGTACCAAACAATCAGTTATGTGTACTTCTACAGTAGCTAATAAAATGCAGGATTTTTGTGAATTAGTATTAACTAATACAACCTCACTTGCGGAAGGTCGATTAAACCCATATATTTCTTCTTCGGTTACAGGAGTCGAAGGCGTGAAATCTAATACTTTGGAAGAATTAGCGAGCGGTGGTTTTGAGGTATTACCAGAGCGGTTTGGAGTATTTGCACTAGTGGAGGAACTACAGTATGTTTTCTGGAGGTTTAAACATAGTAAACTGTAATGGTGGTGCTTACAATGGGAACACGCTACCGTTGATTTGCATTGTGGTAACGTGTGCGTAGAACTGAGATAGTTAAAACATAACCTTTTCCTTTAATAAAATTGTAGCGCTCTATATTTGATGGCATTTTTTAAATTCAACACATTTCTATAGTGGGTGGCTGTGTTTACATTGAGGGCATATCGGTACAAGGCTCTCGGATGAGACCAACATCGTAAAGGGAAAACTGGACGATTGTAGAATATGTACAATCTCGTTTAAATGTTATATGTGCGAATAAGCTAAATTTACCAGAGAACGCCACGATTTTTCAAGAAAAGTATTCAATTTTTGGAAAATTAGAATTTTTGTAGGATCATGGTGTAGCTCAAAACTTCTGGCAGTATGAATATCCAAAGAATTAAAATCAACTGAACCAAAACAATACTTCAGTGTTCCACCGGCAAATTAAAGTTTTTGAGTTTTTAGATTATCAGTGTAAACATCAAGGAGCTTTTAAATTCCCGACGGATTATCAGAATTTAATTTAGGACATTTTTCTAGATTTTCCCAATGTGTGTGTGTAATTTGGCGGACATCACGATGCTTAGAGCAAAATTTATTATACCCTAGCGTATAGTTTGATACGGAAAAACGTACGGGTCAGGCAGAAACCAAAAAGAAAGTTAAGTAGGGACCCACGATCACATATAAAAAGATAAACAGAAACTTAGAAATGCCGGGCTAACTACAAAAGCGGAGAGAAGGGGGTCCTAAGACAAAGAAAGAATATCGCCATCGAATTTTTGTTTACAATAGATCAAAAATTTCTATTTGCAAAAAAAATTATATACTACTGATAATTTTTAATAATTGATCTACGAAGTGCGCATTTCGAATTGTAACAAGTAAAATTGATCGATAATAAACAAAAAAGGTAATACTTTATTCTTTTTCTAAACAAACATTTTAAGTTAAACATAGTAAATTTAGAACAATTTCTAGTTTGTAATTTAAAAGTAACAAGAAACTCTAGTTACTTTCGAAACGGGTTTTGTAAACTTTCTTCACCCGTCGAAGTAATGTGATTGGAGTTTATTTGTGGTTCATTTATTACGCACCAACATCAAATGCTGATAAACAATAATCTCTTGATATGCAAAAAAACATGGCAACATACCTACATGTGCCGAAATACTTATCTTGCAGCTATATCAAATGAGTTGAAACAAGTATATAAACATCTTGATCTCGCTCAGTAATGAATCGTCACAACGGTAGCAAGGCTTGTTAATGTTGCAAACATAGCTGAACCAGTGGACCTACGCGAAAGAGCTGAAACCAAATTTCTTTTAGTCATTAATAACTATGTAGGAAATCTACTAATGCACAGAGAATATAAACTTATCCGAGGAGGTGTGCATCGCTCTCAAATTAAAAGCATCAGGAACGCAGAAAATACATGTCAGGACGAAATGCAGAATAAAACTGAACCCAGTGCAGAAAACGATATGATAATCGAATAAAATATTTGAATGTAGTTTTTAAGGTTTTCTGGCTTTTGACGCCTCCATTAAGACCAAAAATGATATGCCACTCAATGACTTTCAACTTGCTGGACCCAGTCTCCAGAACGACATTTAGGCAATTTTAATGTTCGATATCAACTTTAGTTTCATTTGTGATGTACGCCAAGTGTATCGTCAAATTTTGATTGCCAAAGAACATCGCAGGTTCATTCAAACATTTCAGTTAAATATGGTTATTTATGATGCCAAATCATCACCTTATTTCAACAAGTAGCTAGTGACAGGTTCTCGTTAGTCGCAGAAGTTAGACGGTCAAATCTATATAGCGTGATTTTGCTTGTAGTGCTGAATCAGTGTTAACCGCTCTCGCTATTCACAATGAACTTGTTGAACTTCTAAAAATTGCCAGGTTTGGGCTTCGCGAGTGAAGTTCAAATTTCGCTTCCATCTGGAAGGCATTCCTTTCCGATTTTTGTCTTTGTAATTTTTTCGATTTTCATTCTGACGAGACCTATCAACAAATTAGACGTTCAGTGATCTCCTGTAGAAAGCGTTTTTTCATTTCGAGTGAAACCGTTAGATCCAATTTGTACAAAGCGCTACATACTTTTCAAGTTACCAGAATTTATGACGCTTTAGGATTGCTAGCTTCTTGGACTCTCCTTAGTAAAACACCTAATCCAATATTTATGGATGTTAGGATTAGATTGAGACCAAAATATTTCAGCTAATGTTTCATCACGATGGCAACAATATAAAGAAAAACTACCTCTTTTATCGCCTTCAAAAGTACTTCGTTGTTTACTCCCTTCCGCTCGGGACGTTTGCCCACCTCATGCTTTCTGCAATACTAGCGAGGTGGAGTATGCAGGAGTTGCTTATTTACGTTTTCAATCTCCATCTACTGGAGAGGTGAATATTCAGTTTATAGCAGCCAAAACTAAAGTTGCACCGATTAAGCGTATTTCAATTCTACGTTTGGAATTATGTGCTCCTACATTTGATTTTCCAATGCTCCACCCGAAGGTACTACATTGGCCAGTAAGCGAGTATTTTTTATCTAAAAATTTTGAATTTTGCCGAATCCTTGCTATTGCAGGCAAGATAGGAATCTTTAACGTGCGTTATTATAACCCCGCCGGTAGGGTACGCGAGCCACTACAGTCAGTTGGTAGCAATGTTAAATAATTGTAAAAATGACGCGCAGATAAAAGATTACGTCACACAATATTCAAATTATTACAACATATAAAAAAAGTTATACTAATTTTAAGGCAAACCAAATGGTTACTAACGTAAACTGTAGGGATTCTCACAGCACTACTCCGTGATGGCTACAGCGGGGCTCCGTTGATCTTTCGGGCGTGGGTAATTCGCTGGCCCTGGTCGAATCCAAATTCAATTTTGTCTTCTTCTTTCTGGTGTAGAGATACGGTAAGGAAGACAGGTAAAGGTACGGTAATTTGGTATAACAGGAAACCTACATATCAAAAAAAAGAAGACACGATAAGACACAAAGATAACTACATTTGTTGGCCTCTCGATCACCAGTCCCGACACGTCTGCCGGAAATCACCACCACCCTTATTGGCACACCGCGTCGGCGCAATCTCGCGCAAACGCACTGTCTAAAGTGACGGAAATACGCGCACGTCTTTTTAAATCCTTGGCGCGAAGTTTTTACAAATTAAAACTTGAATTGAAAATGTTTAGTGCCGATTTCGGCACGTAACAGCGTGACAACACACACATACGAAACTTACATTTTACTTCTCATCCGAACAAAGGCGTATTTTTGTAAGAAAGGCTTGCTTAACATTTTTGGGCTTAGCAGTCAGACACGAACCCACTAAGCCACGGAACCGCCTGGAATTAGGTGCCGCCGTTTTATTTAATTTCTTTTGTTCATTAATTTTTTCACACCTTGATAGACATCTCTGAAGTTTTTGCATGGAGTGACTCCACTGTCGCTCTCACCTGGACACGATCACCCCCCTTTCACTGAAAAATGTTTGTGGCAAACCGTGTTAGTCACATTCAAGGAATTATCGCACCTAGCCAATGGTTTCATGTAAATTCCTCAAACAATTGGCAGATCCTGGTTCCAGAGGATTATTGCTGAGCGCAGTTCTTTCATGTTTGCTTTGATGGGTGGAACTTGATTGGTTCCGGCATCTCAGTCATTTCTGCCTCTGCAGTGAAGATAATTTCAGAAAAGAACATATTAGCCTTTACCAAATAGAGTCTAACATATCGATTTTTGTAAACTTGTTTTCTTCATTTTACAAAATTCGAGAAATTTTAAGTTTTTATCGATTTTCCAAACCTAAAGCGCAGCGTCCTGTAGGACGTTTGATAAATCCTGAGGTATACAATGTCCTAATGGTAATTGTTGGGCACGTCCAAGCTGCCATATTTTCTATAGAAATCGACGCGGTCAAAGTCAATGTTAAATTACCAAAGGCCTTCCGAAAGCTTTTTCCATTTATTGATTCGCAAAATATTTTAAAGGTAGGCAGATTCTGTTACGTTTTATTGTGTAAAGCTTCAAAGTATAGGTTCATTAATGTAGATTTAGGGACTTGTTTAGAATTCAGCATGGAAAAATCACCGCTTATTACTGCGATTTTCGTGGACACCGTGAAACTATGTTTTATTAGTGTTCATAGGGGTATTAACGTCATTGGCTTATCTTTACGGTCGCAAGCTGCTGACATAAGGCTTGATGTGTGAGAAGCAGTTCATTTCCCATCAACGCAAGCGAAAATGCGTAATCTCGGTTGGAGGACTTTTAATGTGAGAAACATTGCATAGCTCGAGAATTCCCGTACCGACTTCCGCAGAGGTTATTGTTATCGCTCCCACCCTTTTACCTATCCTTACCGTATCAGCCAGTGAGACACCAACAAGAACACTTGCAGCAGCTATCGACTACAACAACAACAAGGACCGTAGATTATCATCCTGAAAAAACGTCCGCGCCCACTCAAATGTCGGGGTGTTTATTTAATTGCTCGGGGGTTTATTGGCATAACGTTTTAAACAAATGTGTTTCAAATATTTCAAACGCACTCTATAGTGATCAGCCACAAATAACATTTTAAATACAAATAAATTCAAGGTTGAGACCTCATACAAATAATTAATCAAGTATTCACAACAATAACTATTAGCTACAATGGCATTTGGCTGTAATTTACTATAAAAAAATTTGGTTCTGTAAAAATTTATTTAATAAAAGATCCCAAAGTTAAGAAATTTAGAATAAAATAGTTATTGAAATTTCACTAAATTATTACATAAACATTTGTCCGACATGAGAATAACTGAATGAACAAAAAATATTCTGCATTTGTTTAATACTTGAATAGTAAACAAAGATAATTTTAATACATGTAATATAAATGTTTACCACATAAAATTCATATTTTTAAAATAACTTGCAACAACGCATGCTGCAATTACCCAAGACAAAAGCGGCACCATCTTGAACTTGACGTAGACAAAAAACCTGCTGGTTGGGCACCAAGAACAACCGCTCAGGAAAACGCTAACAATTAATTACGTTGACACCATCTCCAGGTGTTGATTTAAGCCAACCAGGACATTCAATCGTCCAAACGTTACGAACAGATAACAATCAATACTATAGACTTCCATATCAAAGTGAAATCAACATTCAAATAATGATTTTGTTCCATCGATTAAAATTAAAACTTGTTTGCACTAGAAATTAACACACATAAGCATTCATATTAAAATATACTTACGGAAACTAATTGTTAACAACCCCTTACCAAACGTTTACAT
Organism: Platerodrilus igneus; assembly: GCA_036346225.1. NCBI lineage: Eukaryota > Metazoa > Arthropoda > Insecta > Coleoptera > Lycidae > Platerodrilus > Platerodrilus igneus. The sequence goes on from JARFIW010000003.1 coordinate 12,091,219, forward strand.
AAACCGCTAATTTAAAAATGCACGACGTGGCCATGTTAAACTCAAAGGTTAGAAAACCTCTTTTATTAATATGTTTAAGCACGCGACCGCTCTCAATGAACTTTATAGCAATACAAAATTGTCGAGCTGATAGCTTCAGAGACATTCTAAGATGTTCTAATAGCCCACAGCTTTCAATACTCAAATCCAGACTACATACTAATGAATCTAAATTATAATGAACGACCAACAGGGAAGTTTTTTGCGCATTAGTTGAAAAATCACGCATGGTTCTCCATCAATTCTATTTCATAATAACGATGACACCTATAAACTGAAATAAAGAAGGGTTTACAGTGCAAAACCGTATAAATTAAAATAAGGACTTGAAATTTTGAAGACAATTACAGAAGAGATTAAGTAAAATATACAGTAATAATTATAGTAACACGAATTTATTATAGCGATTCGCATAAATATATGCTATGAAAATAAATACGTAACAGGGATGGAAACTCTACCAATTTTGTTGAACCCTCTACACATTCTTTGTTACAATAGGCAATCTTCTTGTTTAGTATAAAAACCTGTTTTCTTAAGGAAGTGGTCATTTTGTATAACTTCTTACACTTCGGTGAAAGTTGATGGTTACGCAAACAGCCTACCGCTCTAAAAATAGATCGCCGTTTGGAAATTCCTAAAACAAATATAATTTTAAGCTAAAACATCATTTTTGTTTAAACTGTTAACATTTTGATATTGCTAGGTTAAAAGTGGTTTAAGTTTTAATATTGGCTTTAATATTTGGTAGATAATCTACTTGACCATCAACATTTTCTGAGAAATCTAACATGTATGTACATACCAATTAGCCAATCACACATTTATTTAGATAAAAACCAAAATACTACGATTCGTAAATATCGCCGACTACTACACAAATAATAATTAAGTCATGTTTTACCGTCTACATCCACTTTTGGATCTAAATTCATCTGGTCTTCAGAATTTGCAAGTTCTTAATGTGAGACGTTCGTATTACCAACAGATTTTTAAAAACCAACAATGCCAGCTGTCATATCCAATGTACGCCTACAGATATCTACAAATTACCCTTTACAAACAATGTAAGAATTGCATACCGCTTTAATCCTCTTAAAGTGCCAGAAACAATATAATTTTCCTCGAAATGCAGGTTACATACATAGTACGATTTGTACACCACATTCACCGCCCTATTCAACAAATTAAGATTGTATATATTATAAATTTACCGACTAAAAATTTAGATTCAGATTTTGAAAAGTGATGGCGTTTACTAGTCAAATCACTGCACCCTAGAACACAACAACTACGCACACGTTTATATCCCATCTCTACAAATGATAGCCGTAAATACAATATAGTTTTATCTATGATCAAAATAGACGAGCGTCTCGCGGCAGTAATGACATGGCTGCAATTACAGTTTAGGTTACTGTTAGAAATAGATATTATTATTAAAAAACACAAATTAGATATTATTATTAAAAAACACACAACACAAATCACTTAACACGCATATCAGAACAGTTTGCAATAGTTTTAGAACAACTGTTCTCATATGCGTGTTAAGTGATTTGTGTTTTTTAATAATAATATCCATTTTTAACAGTAACCTAACCTATCATTGCAGCCATGTCATTACTTCCGCGAGGCACTCGTAAAATAGACCGCTGGTCATAGGTTAGATAAGTTAATTTAGATGTGCCACTTCCTGTTTATAAATTCTTGGCGTCCTTGTCCGCCAGCTGGGCGGATACTGTTAATACTTCGTACGAAATTATAGGTTTGGTTTGCATCTACGCTATACTTAAAAGGTTAAAACCCATAGATAAAACCACACACTAGATGGGTAACATTTATGGCCGCGATTTTATCACCGATTTAGTTCATACTACGCCCGCGAGGTGGAACGTGTAATTTGTAATGCAGGAAACTATCGGACGTTAGATGACATTTCATAGTTAAAACTTTTTGTCTATGGTGACATTTGTAGGTATTTGGTTAATTATTCTTATTTGTTAAACATTCATTCTAAATATTTAGTGTTTTTATTTGCAGATTAATTTATTGTGTTTCGCGTTTATTGACTTAATTTTTGTATTTAAAAAGAATAACTTCAGTGCAGATTAGATTAATCTATAGGAACAATGGTTTTCTTGTACTGTGTGCCTTTGTTGTACAAAAACTCTGAAACGAAAATGCACCGGTTTCCTACTGATGACATCGTAAGTTTTGTGAAATTAATAAATATAATTGTAAAATTCCTATACAACTTCTGTGTATTGTGAGATATTGTACTGATGTTACTGAATATAATTAAGTAATAAAGACTTGAAATGTTGTTATAAAATCATAGAAACCCTTACAAATTAAATCTATATGTATACCCAAAATATTGAAGTCTGATCATTGTTCATGTTCATACTTTCTTTTTCTTGAGAAAATAGTATTTATCCAACGTTTTGATTTCTGAAAACGTCTGATAAATGATATTTTCTTTGCACGTGGTTCTTTATTTCAAGAAAAAGGAATCAATGGTAAAAGCTACATAATTTAGATATTACCGCCACAATAGTTGTTTAGACTACGCTCGCTAGAGGTCGCGACGAACTTTATAAGAAGTTAGTATTAGGCCGTTGGCCATCTATTGTGGGTGGGTGTTTATCTATGGTTAAAACCCTTCTATAGTCTAAATAATGAAAGAATGCAACACGTCATGGTTGCTGAATTAAAAAACTTTCAAATCTTCTGCATTAAGTATACTCCGATAGATCTTTTAAAAGTATGTCGGTTTTTAATTCAGAAACCTATGACGTGTTGCATTCTTTCGTGATTTGTACTATATAGTTCACATCTAAGATAGCACTGCAAATTAATTTGAAAGCTTATAGATGCAAAAATTTATATTTCCATACTTTACTAAAATGAACTACATACATACTTTATGTATGTATATAGATCAAATTAATAAAACTGAAAATATAAACTTGTATATCACATATGCATTTTTAGAAATGAATAAACATAACATTTTACTAAAATATATTATTGGCTTATTGCATATTATAGGAAGAAAAATTGATTTTAGGTACTTTTGACAAATACAGCAAAGCACGGGCCATTGATATAAAAATTTAAAAAAAGCAATCATCAAAACGTATTTCATTCTTATCAGGATTTGAAAATCTATGCCTAGTGGCATTCTTATTTCCACAACCTCTCAAATTAGCAGAGAACATATCCATAATCCATTATTCAGATAAAACTATGTAACCCATTATTCTATTATTTGTTATAAAAACTAGTAAACATGTATCTCCCCTATAAAAAGTAATGTATAAACAAACTCTAAGCTTTGACTTTAAGATATCAATTTCTCTTAATTTTCAGTTTACAATAAATTATTTGTCTACTCGATATCAGTATGTAATAACAGCCATTGACGGTGAAATAAGTACCTACACATATAACACTAATGTAAATTTAATGCCCAGTTGCACCAGTTCCGCTTAAAAGTTAAACAAAGCTTAATTATTTAAGCGCATTACACCACGCTTTCAAAGTCGCTTAAAGTGACATATTTGTAGTTTAACTTAAGCGTCACAATAAGTACCGCTTAAGTGTTTGTTTGCCAAATTCAAGGTATAGTTGGTTAACAAGAACCAAACTTCATGTTATAGGAATTTCTAGACAGAATAGGAATCTATATAAGATAAAAAATGAATTTTGGAATTGAATTTGATGATGAAGCGAATTGTATATTTTTCAATTTATTGAGCATGGTATACCAAGACAGATATACCAAAGACATAGCTATTTTGATAGTTTGGATCAGGTAGCGTTCTGGCGACGTTTCAGACTGTCAAGAAACTGCACACTAGATGTCAAGGGGCGGAAACTGAATAGCCCATATTTGGTTCATATAATGCATTCTTTCCTCGCCTGTAAGATGGCAGCACGCACAAAGAAATCGGCAATAAAAATTGAAAGCTACGGAAATAATAATTAAACATAACATAACCACAAACCACAAAACTTAATTTACGGTTGTTCATGAACCTTGAATTTTCAATAGCAATTCAAATAATTAACACTTAAGGTAAATAGGTTTTTAATTCATTATTGTTAATTTAGGGAAGTCCTTTTAGTTAGGTTAGCTTATGCGAAGCACTGATAGTATTTATACTATCCTATGTATATAGAATAATGACATTAAATACAAATTGTATTTTCATATAAGAAGAGGGTGCTTGCTATGATGTAATGATCGCCTTTCTCGACCGTCGTTTATTAAATTTTCGAGTAATTTTCAGAAAACGCGGAGTTTGAATATTTGCTAGGTGCATTCGTATATGCACTTTACATACCCGGAACAGGATTTTTAATATAGACAACGACCATGCCACGTTGAAAAGCACCAAATCAAATTAAAATATATTTATAAAATTTACGTTAGTGGAAATGTACGTGACAATCTCAAGCATGAAAAATATCACGTACAACTAAACTTTGTACAATGATTCAAATTTTGCGATATAACAAAACTTTCTGTAACCGTGGCGGCTTACACTTTAGTGTTAATCAATCAATCAACAAGATTTATTCAGAATATCTAAGTCAGTGAAAAATGTACATAACAATCAAATACAATATCTAAATATACTATAAAAGACTAAATTATGTACAATTATTTAGGTTTCCCATGTAACGAAGATTCCTGCAGCAGGAGCAGCTTACTCTTTAATTGGATTAATGCACTAAGACGGAACCAACAGAATTTGGGATCTAGGTGTGGTCCAAAAAACATAAACGGATCCAACCTCGCTAGTCCGCGTTTACTGAAGGTTGTCTTAATAACAGTGTCTTTCCGGTTACTTCGTTCTGTCCGAACTTCTATGCGATTGTAATTTTTAATCTGCTAATTGAGGAAAAACAATAAAACAAAATTTAGTGTTGCTTCTCGTCCGATCACCGAAGTTAAGCAACGTTGGGCTCGGTCAGTACTTGGATGGGTGACCGCCTGGGAACATTGCGTGTCGGTTGTCTTTTTTTTGTATAAATTGACACGTTAGTAGTGTAAATAGTACAATTACAGAAATCGTTTTTTGTTAGTACCAGCCTCGTCTCATAGATGGCAAGTCAGTATTAAGGTTATAATTTTTATTATGGATGATTCCCTTCTATTCCGTAAGGTATATTCTATGCTAGATGTTTTAAGACTGATTGAACATCGTTTAGAATACTCATATGATAAGTAAGTACAGAAAATATAATTTAAAGTATGTAATAAAAAAGTTTGTTTTTAGTAACAATTGTGTTTCACCCATAAACCAGTTGTTGACATATTTACGGTTTTATTCTACCGGTGGCCACCTACAGTCAATAGCTGATTTCATGAATATGCATATATCGACAGCTTGTCGAATAGTGCACTGAGTCTCTGAAGCAATTGCTGAACTGTACCCACAGTATATTCGAATGCCACAAAATGATAGGCAAATTCAAATTAGCCAGCACAATTTTTTAATATTGCTGATTTTCCTAGAGTAATTGGCGATATCGATTGTACACATTTCAGAATCCAGTCTCCAGGTATGTGCTTTAAATATAATCATGACCTGATTAATTCCTTTTAGTTTCCAGGTGGTAATTAATGACGGTGAAATTTTCAGAAACCGTAAATCATATTTGTCTATTAATATCCAAGTAATTTGTTACTCATCGTTAAATGTTTTAAATGTTCTTGCTAGATGGCCAGGGTCTACACACGATGTAGCTGTGTTTAATCATAGTACAATACGAGCGCATTTTGACGATAACCTGTATCGGAATTGTATGTTAATAGGTGGTTATTAGTTTATTATTATGCACATGAAACACTTGTAACTAAAGATTAAATTTTGTTTTAGGTGATGTGGTCACCCCTGCCAGAGATACCTTTTTACCCCTTTTCTTAATCCCCAAACTGCTGCAGAACGATTATAAAATGAGGCCCATATTAGAACACGAAATGCAATCGAAAGATGTTTTGGGGTGCTAAAAAGACGATTTTCCATCCTGGCACATGGTTCGAGATTGGCATTAGAAAGCACACTAACGGTAATTATCGCAACATGTGTCTTGTACAATGCAGCAATACAAATGAATGATTTAATGCCGCCACCACTGCCTGAAGATATAGACAATCATGCTTTGGAACGTTTAATCCAGGCTGGTCAAATACCTAATGTTTACGTTGAAAATGATCAACCTGCTTGGACCTGGAGCATTATTGAGAAGGCAGTTTGTGCAACAATATTTTGCTCAATTATAATTCAATAATCTCACTTTGTAATTAATTTATATTATTGATATTATAAGAATAATGTATTTTAAAAGTCCAATGAATATATAAAAACTGTAACGTAATTTAAAAAAAAATGTATACAACTATTTGTATTATGATAAAATTAAGCATACTTATATAAAAGTTAAATTAAAAGCAAATTATAAATTTTGCAACTTTTTCAACTGTGCTTTTTTAATTTCATAATCCAATTGTACACATTTTTTTTGTAATTCATGCAATTCCTGCATGTTATGTTTTCTAAGCATATATTCTTCTTCTTCCTGACTATATTTGTCCAACTGATTCTTAAACTCGTTCTTTATCATTGCTAGTTGAATACTAGCAATGTCTCGGTTCGCCTCGGTTAGGTCCTCAAATTTCCCTACAACTGAAGCAGTTGAGCTGTTGGCTGGTCTGCAGCAGGTAGCCCAAGGATCATTAGCCTGAACTGAAAGTTTATCCTTTTTGGTTGGAATTACTTCCGTATCAGGCAATTCTATGGTAGCAATATTTTTTATAGTATTTAGTTTTTTGGGTATTGGTGTTTGCAAATTACTTGGTTTGTGATGCTGCCAATTTTCGTTTGCGTTCTACAAAAATTCAAGTTATGCAATTTATATTAAAACTATACTAGATTCAAGAAATTACCTCGCTAGCTACAACTTCAAAAACAATATCTTCATTATCTTGCAATCCTATATTATCTGGAACATTGATCATAGAACTATCAGAATGTAATGCACGATTTTCATCACATCGATTAACTATTCCATAAGCGCTTTTTTCATTAATTATGGACATGGTTAAATCACAAGTGACATCTGTTGATAAATCTGTGCTTGTATAGGGTCCACCTCCAGTTTTATATAAGCTGAGTCGCTCATCTGCTGCCCTTTTCTATTTTTTTTTTAATTTCATAAAACTTTCTTAAAGTATCAATAGACCATAAAATTGGAGCAAACAGAGTTAAATTCCTTATGAATTTTAGCCCAAGCATTTTCTTTTTCCCTCCAAGTCACTGTGTCGGTCTTTTTATTTTTCAAAATGTGTTTATAGCTTTTGATAATATTAAGTAATAAAACATTCTCATCGTTGGTAAAATTTGCTGCTCTTTGTCGTTTCGTTTCCATTACGAAGGCAAATTTATTAATTATTGGTTTATCATAATACTGAATTATAGTCAAAACCAGTTAAGCTGACCGATGACGCATCTTATTAAAGCATATGCATCAATGCAATCAGAACGTATTTCTAGCATTCGGATTAGTTCAGTTGTTTATACTGTAACGGGCTACTACTACCGCGTTTCCTTAATTCAAAACAAGTAATAATAAATGTCTTTATTACTCACTGTTCACAAGTCTAATTAACAGTATATGCCTTGTTTACAGATGTTTTCAGTCCACTTAACAATGAAGCACTATTACACTAATGAATTTACAAGCACTAATATCTTCTTAAACTAACTTCTCTATCATAGGTCCATTAACCACTAACACAACTATTTGTTTATGCACTTCTATTTATTTATGTATACTACAACAAGCTGCATGTACATTAGACACAGCATATCACGTTTATATATACTTCTAAAGCTCCAAACTACTATTACTTTACACGATATAATTTATATTAGACATTCAAGAATAGACTAAGACTTGCATTCATTAGCGGTCTTATATATACTCTGGATTACAAGGATGACTCATGCTCCCGTAATTTCTAGAACAATTCTGGAATCCTTGAGAATACGCCGTGCCTCGAGCGTTTGTATGTAATTGATTGCTGAAAGAATTCTCGTATCCTGAAAGGTATGCAGAGTCTACAGCGCTTGTGTGTTTGATGGGTTGCCTAGTAGTAGCTCGCAACACTGCCCCCTCTTTAAAACCGTTACGTCTCGTAACTGTAGATACATTTTGGCGCCAATTCGATGACTGATGACGGTATTGGCAGCTATCTCCTCTGGTGCATCCACCACGTCGTTGGAAATAACAGTCAACACTCTTTTCTTGGTCTTGGTAGGCAACCGGTTGAAAACAACAAACAAGGACCTGGACGTTGGTTCCCTGGAAAACTACTTCTAGCATATTTCGGACTATCCTCCAATCTAAGTGATCCAGTCCACAGCCCAACTTGGGCATCGCTAGTCTTGTTACTCCATTTTCCATCATCTGCGCCTTAAGATTTAGCAAAGCCTCCCATAGATGTCCATAACTAGGTCTTTGCCATGAAGAATTTTTGGTGACCAGATAGTAAACATAACGATTTTTATCTTGAAGAACCAAAGCTTTTCCTACAGTTGGCTGCTGTTGTACTAATTCATCCACACATCCAAACTTTTTCTTAAAAACAACAGCTATTCCCCTTGACATTGCCAAATCTTGAGCTACGCAATGTGCAAGGGAATACTCTTCTGGTGCTCTAAACAGATCTTGCTGTTTTTCAACAACAACGCCAAATCTCGCTTTAGCGGAACCACCATACGCCGCCATAAAACTCTCAAAATCTACATTTGGCTCATGATTAATAACTTGCCGAACACCATTATCATTATTCGAGTCTTCCTGGTTGTTGCCAGCGTAGGATGTTAAACGGTCAAAGTGTACCACTTTTGGTTTACCACGAGGGGATCTTCTGATCCGGTACACTACATCATTAATCCTTTTTAACACTTCGTACGGCCCTTCCCATTGTCTTTGTAGTTTTGGCGACAATCCACGTTTTCTTTGTGGATTGTACAGCCACACTAAATCTCCCGGTTGATAACCACCTTCTTGTGCTCTCGTGTCATATTGTGATTTCATTCGATCGCTTGCTGCCTGTATATTCTTTCGGACGTTTTCGTGAATACTATTTGATCTTTCACGAAGCTTACTAACGTAATCTTCACCTGCGATCTCTTCTCCAGGTTTAAATCCAAACTGAAGATCACATGGTAGCCGCAATTCACGTCCTAGCATTACGCAAGCGGGCGAGTACCTGTGCTGTCATGTACCGAAGATCGGTACGCCAGTAGGAACAAATGCAGATATTGGTCCCAGTCTCGTTGATGTTCAGAGACAACTTTGGCCAGGTACTTCCTAACGTCCTGTTCATTCTTTCAACCATTCCATCCGATTGGGGATGAAGTGGCGTGGTTCTAGTCTTCCTGATTCCAAGATGCTTGCAGACATTTTGAAACAATACTGATTCGAAGTTTCGACCTTGATCGGAGTGTAATTCCAACGGAACTCCAAAACGACAAAACAACTCCTGACTAGTACATCTGCAACCGTCTCGGCTTCTTGGTTAGGTATAGCATATGCCTCCGGCCATTTGGTAAAATAATCCATTGCAACCAAGATGTATTTATTTCCTTTCTCTGATTCAGGAAACGGACCAGCTATATCAATGGCTACCCTCTCAAAAGGATTCCCCACGTTATACTGTCTCATTGGGGCTTTCCGTTTTGAGACCGGGCCATTTGCAGAGGCACACAATTCACATTTCCGGCACCACTCCTTCACATCATCTTTGCAGTTCAGCCAATAAAATCTTTCTCTCACTCTCTCGAGAGTTCTTTTCACGCCAAAGTGCCCTCCGGAAATACCATCGTGCAAGTGCTGCAACACTTCCGGCACTCTGCTTTTCGGCACTATCAATTGAAGTCTCTCAGTGCCATCTTCAAATTCCAGGCGTCGTTTCAAGATTCTATTTTCCATCATCAAGGAGTTCCACTGTGCCCAGTATGCCTTCAGGCTCCTACTTAAAATACTAATTTCTTCCCAAGCTGGTCGTTGTCCTCTATTTTTCCACTCAATAATTCGTCCCAATTCGGCGTCATTCTCCTGGTCTTCTCGCATTCTCTCGGGTTGCCAAGTATCATCGGTTACCGTCATTCTATGGATGACACTTATTTTCTCTTCCATCTTTGAGCAATGATTGCAGTCCAACGGACAAGGTCTCCTTGATAGAGCGTCTGCATTTCGATGGCTAGTTCCTACACGATGTTCTGTATCAAAGTCATATTCCTGCAGCCGCTCTATCCACCTTGCCACTTGCCCTTCAGGATTTCGAAACTGCAATAACCATTTTAGTGCAGCATGGTCTGTTCTCAACAGGAATTTACGGCCGTATAAGTACTTATAAAGTGCTCTACGGATTTGACGACGACCAACAGCTCCTTCTTGTCACACAATAGTTTCTTTCCGGCCGCGACAAGACTTTGCTAAAATACCCAATAACTTTTCTTGTCCGTCCTGCACTTGAGAAAGAACGCCTCCTATAGCTGTGTTACTGGCATCGGTATCCAACACAAACTTCCCCTCCATCCGTGGATAACTCAAAATTGGTGCTGTAACTAGTAGCCGTTTCAGTTGTTCAAATGCACTGTGGCAGTCGTCATTCCAATCAAATTCCTGTCCATCTTCGGTTAATTTCGTTAGCGGTTTGGCAATGTTCGCAAACCCAAGTATAAAACGTCGGTAATATGTGCACAATCCTAGAAAACTGCGTAGTTGGTGTATATCTGCTGGTGTAGGCCATTCTTGTACCGTTTTTATTTTGTCAGGGTCAGCTCTTATTCCGGTCTCCGAAACGACATGTCCTAGGTATTTCACCTCTTTTCCAAACAGGTGACACTTCTTGGGGCTCAATGTAAGGTTTGCCCCCCGTAATCTTTGGAATATCTCCTCTAGGTTCTTAAGGTGTTCTTCAAAAGACCGACCTAACACTATCACGTCATCTAGGTACACCAGACAAGTCTTCCAAGACAGTCCACGCAGTATCGACTCCATCAATCGTTCAAAAGTAGCAGGGGCATTGCATAATCCAAATGGCATGACCTTGAACTGCCATAATCCAGTTCCAATTGTAAACGCAGTCTTCTCTTTGTCGTTTGGCTCCAAGCCTACCTGCCAGTATCCGCTTTTCAAGTCCAAGGTCGAAAACCATTTGGATCCGGATAGAGTATCCAAGGTGTCATCAATTCTGGGCAAAGGATAGCTGTCTTTCTTTGTCACATTGTTAAGCCGCCGGTAGTCTACACAAAACCTTATCGACCCGTCCTTTTTTTGCCAAAGGAAGCCGCCTGGGGTGTTGTCTTATCGGTTGCGCATCTCCAGTATTGATCTTGTGTTGCACAACATTCGTCCTTCCTTTCTCACTATCATCCAGTGCAAACACACCTCGATATCGTCCGACCAGCTCTTTTACCTTGCCCAGTTGGTCGCCGTTTAATCCTTGACACGAAGGTATTAACATATCCAGCAATTTCTGTGAGCAGCCGTTGGCTAGTTTATCTTTCATGTCGTCTACACAACGTTTAATATGGCATACTGGAATGCAACTTCCCACAATCGTGTCTTTCTTCAGGGTCACTGTATGCGGATTAATGTTCAGCACCCTTACTGGTACCATATTTCGAAACTTTACCAGCGTTCTTCCAATTAGTAATCCCTCCTGACCCATTCCCGATTCAGTTGCTTCCATCATGCATTGTAACAATTTTATTTTAGCAGTAAAAGAACCTATTCATTAAACGTACAATGAATATTGAAATACCTTTATTAACTAAAATAAAGATTCGAGTAACAATCAAATTTTTATAGTATTACTATATCTAGGATTAGTAGTCTATTTGTTTCGGAGTTCGGTGCAATTCCACAGCCACTGGCGCGCGTGAGAGGTTCGAGAACCCCACTTATGATCCTCCCACCATGCAAGAACGCAGCGAGCGCACTCGTCGATAGTTAAAAGCAGCGTGAAGATGCATTCAAAAAGAATGGCGAGTGACCTCCGGGTCGCCTTATTTTGGTGAAACACTTCCTGAGTAACGGTTAGTACTTAATCCACATTTTGCATATTCGTTATCATATTAGCTAATTTAAAAATTTATTTAGCGCAACGACATGTCAGAAACCGCAACAATACGTCAGAAATTGCAACGATAAATTAGAAACCGCACGACCACTTCGAAGTTACAATTTAGAAACTTTAACTTATGGACTACGCAATGAAAGATTATATTTGTAAATAAAATTAGACAACGGAGGAGTACGCTATGAAGTAATGCTGCCGTGAACCAATGTGAGAAATCCGCTTCGCTCCTACATCTGTATTAAAGCATGGAAAACAAGCATATTTAGCTGCAAGCCCCGCACTGCAAAGTTGTTTCCATTGCAACCAAAGACGACAGCCGGTTTTGGGTTCGTAATAGAATTAAGAATTTCCTCAGTACTTCCTTCTGAAAGTACATTATTTCATTTTGTTTGTTGGATGTACAAAATTGTTATTCAGTTTACCTGTGATTAGGCTGGTTTTCCCCAGTATCGGGTTTGATTTCACTTAGTTCCGTAAATATGTGACTACACGTGGCTACAACGTTAATTAACAGCTGCTATTACGTCACCTGTTTGTTTGAACAATGCCGTCAACAATTACACAATGGCTAACAGATGTTTAGCATTACAGTACTACCACTTTTGATAAAATTAGAGAATATCTTGGTGATTCTTTTGACTTCAGACTAATTTTAATTTTGTTAAATTAATGAGAAAATTTCGTATATTCATTTGTAAGTGACCTACACAGATCTGGTTGGGTTATAAAAAACCTTAATATTGTTAGTTACACTGAACTGTAATATATTTGAGTAAGGATCAGTTGATAAACCTTACAACAATTTTGCAAGAATATCAAACATTTATTTTATTTAATTATAATGAAATTTTATTTACTGAAACAAAGAAAGTTCTTTCGAGTAAATTAATAATCTACATTTAAAGTTTTTTATTCTGATCTAGTTTGATCAGACCTGATAAACAAAAGACAGCAAGAGTTAAATTTTTATGATTCCAGTATGTAAGAAATATTCTCTATGCATTTTAGGTATACTTGAGGGACGCAAATAGTGTTCCCATTTTTTTTAGGTGACTTAACTATTATTCTTTCTTACAGGAGCAGTGTCTTATTCTATTAAGACATATTTTTGTTAAAGAAGGCAACCTTTTTTTGGTTGGGTTACCACGCCCATACAAAAAACCAACGTGGGGCAATAGTAACACTAGCGCCCAACGCTTGGGGCGTCGAAATTTGTTTGTTCAACGTGTGAGGCGTCGAAATTTGTTTGTTCAACGTTTGGGGCTTCGAAATTTGTTTGTTCATAATTTGATTAGCGTCGAAATTTGTTTGTTCATAATTTGATTAACCTCGAAATTTGTTTGTTCATAATTTGATTAACCTCGAAATTTGTTTGTTCATAATTTGATTTACCTCGAAACTTGTTTGTTCAAAATTAATTTTACTTCGAGATTCGTTCGTTTAAAAATTATTTTTACTCTGAAACTTGTTTGTTCAAAAATAATTTTACTTTGAAATTGTCTGTTCAAAATTTATTTTTGCTTCCAAATTTGTTTGTTCGGGATTGATTTAGCTTCGAATTTGTTTGTTCAAAATTTATTTTGCTTCGAAATTTGTTTGTTCAAAATTGTTCTACTTCGAATTTAGTTTGTTCGAAAAGTAATTTGCTTCGAAATTTGTTAGCTCAAAATTTATTTTGCTTTGAAATCTATTTGTCCAAAAATTATTTTGCGTCGAAATTTGTTTGCTTAAAGTCTATTTGACATTTAGATTTGTTTGTTCGCTTTTGATAAAAGATTGGTTGTAACGTTAAACCACAGTCAATCAATTAATTAACTTAGTTAAATTTATTTTTAACTTTCATTCTATTTTGACCCAATATAATTTTTTTTGATATTGTTTTGGCAAAAATAATTTTACCAAAAACACTTCTTGATTTTTACCTTTAGTAGTACGAATTTGTTTTGATCATTTTTGTAAGGTTCAGATCATTTAGATCTTTCAGTTTGATTCCATTAGGCTTTTGTAATCATGTCGGATATTCCGAATTGTTTGTCTGCTTAAAGAAGAACGGGAGTAGTGAGTGAGAAACCAGTTTTGAGGAAAATTTTAGGAAGACTGTCAGCTAAAGAAGCTGATAAGCCTGTTGTTTGATTTGTTTGAGTCAATAAAGAACATCTTTGTCGAAATTTGATGATAAGGCTAGAGATTCTATTTTGAAGGTACATTGGAGTGAGCTGTCGTTGTGTCGTTTGAAAATTGCTCTTGTGCAGAAGCACGTTTTTGATTTTGTTAGCAGATTTTTGTTTAGACCGGCATTGCAACGTAATTTAGTCTAGGCGGAACTTGTCGTCGTGGTTGGTCGCTCAGCAGTATGTCAGTCCAGACGAGACTCAGGAAGAGTTGGTCGCTCGGCTTTACATAAGTCTAGACGAGACTCGAGGTGAGTTAGGCGCTCTAGAATTTTTTTTTGCATCTTTTTTTGGTTTGATGTAAATTTTTGGTATTGTCAGTCTAGGTGAGACTCGTAGAGGGTTTGTCACTCTAGCATATTTAGGCGTTGTGAAGCATTGTTGTTGTTTCGACAGTTCGATTGGTAGTAGGATGAGAGTGTACCCGAACACTGATTTTTTTGTTAGCTATCGTCGTGATTAGTTTTTTTATTGATGATTCATAAGCAGGTAAATGGCTTTTGGTTGTTTGTGACTGGTTCTCGAAGTATTCGATTTTGCAACCTTTACGTAGTGCCACGGCACATTTGATCGAGAAATTTTTGGAGGAAAAAGTATTTCTTGTCTATGGAGTACCACAGTTTGTTATTTGTGATAATGGTCCACAATTAATTGGACGTATTTTTAAAGCTTTGTGTGCAAGGTACGAAATTCAAAAGATTTGGTATAATGCTGTTTATGCTCCCAATGCAATTTTGTGGAAAGAATCAATAAGACAGTTGGTACAGCAATCCGTTCATACGTAGAAGAACATGATACGTGGGATATGGAGATATCAAAGATCCAATACGCGATCAACTCAGCAAAACATGAGTCCACCAACTATTCGCCAAATTTTTTAGTTTTTGGTCGTCAAGTACCTTTAAGTGGAAAAGCTTATAATGATAATTTTATACTGGGTGAGGATGTTGATGTCGTCTCCAGTAGTAGACCTTCTTATGTTTTGGATCGTCAACCTTTGTTTGATATTTTTGGAAATGTCCGTGAAAATTTGCATGTAGCTTATCAACGTTCGAGTAAACGCTACAATCTTAGAAGAAGAGACATTTCATTCCGAGTCAGAGAAAGTGTTTGGAGAGCTAATAAGGTCCTCTCGAGTGCTAGTGATAAATTTTCCGCTAAGTTAGCCCCTAAGTTCGTTATGAGTAAAGTTCGGAAAAACATTCCAATTTAGTATATGAGTTAGAGAACGAAGATGGGACAAGAGCAGGAAATGGCACGTAAAGACTTGAAACCAGTTGAAGCGTCGTATCCAAAGGAAAATGATGATCCTGACGATTAATTCCGGTCCGATCATCTCTTTGATATTAAGTAATGACGTAGTGGTTTGTTTTGTTTTGTTCCGATTTTTGATTTAGTGTCGTTTCACTAATTTTGAGTATTTTATTTGAGAACTGAAGTAAGTGGTTTGAGATTTTGTAAATTTTGTAGGTTTGAGGTGTGCCTTGGTGTGCACGCTGGACATTTTGCTCGCGCGTTGCTCAGAGATGTGTTTGGAGGATGTCTTTGACAGATATCCTTACAATGTAGAAGTAGGTGGGCTATTTGATTATTGGTCCTGATTTCTACATATCGAGGTAGAGAGAATATTAGATTATTCTTTCCCTTGTTCCTTTTGACCGTTCGAAGTTCTTTGATTTGATAAGGTCAAAGTTGGCTTGGTGAGTCTCACCATTTGGTCCATCACTAATGAGATCAGTTGTTTGTTAGAACTCAGTGATAGGATATTCAGTAGGGTGTAGGATAGTACAGCCCTGACTGGCTCAGTTTTGTATTTAAATTTGTTAAGTAACCTTATGGTTAGGTTACCTTTGTTTTGATTATCTCTTTGTAATAAAGTGATAATACTTTGTATTTGAATTTGATAAGTAACCTTATGGTTAGGTTACCTTTGTTTTGATTATCTCTTTGTAATAAAGTGATAATATTTTGTATTTGCATTTGATAAGTAACCTTATGGTTAGGTTACCTTTGTTTTGATCATCTCTTTGCGATGAAGTGATGATATTTTGTATTTGAATTTGATAAGTAACCTTATGGTTAGGTTACCTTTGTTTTGATCATCCCTTTGCGATGAAGTGATGATATTTTGTATTTGAATTTGATAAGTAACCTTTTGATTAGGTCACTTTTGTTTTGATTATCACTTTGTGATGATGGTGTTTAAATATAGACCTATTAGTAGGGTCTTACTTTTGATTATCACCTTGTAGTGATGATGTTTTGAATAGTTATGCTGTCTTGATGAGGAAGCATTCCTTTTTTTTGTAGATAGAGCTAAATGAGCTCTTGGAAGTGAAGTTTTTTTTGAAATTAGAAGTAAATCGTAAGTGTTTGCTTATAGGTAAGAAATATTAGCCTTGTTAGAAATATGAATCTCAAGTCAGGAAATATTGTAAATTTGAATTTTTTTTGTCCCGTGGAGTGTTTGACTTTCTAATTTGACCCCCTCCCAATTTTGATTATTACCGATTGTGACTCCCCGATTTTGTCTCCCGATGGACGTCAGGTACACGTAGTTACCAACACACTCATTTGTAAATATTTGTCCCCCCCATTTGAATAAATTTATAAAATTGCATAGTTAGTTAGGAAGGTAGGAAAGGCTAGTATTGTTATAAAAATTTTTTGTATTTGTTATATTTGAAGTTTTTCTAAAAAATTTTTTCTTTTAGGAAAGGGGTAGTGTAACAATTTTATTTTAGCAGTAAAAGAACCTATTCATTAAACGTACAATGAATATTGAAATACCTTTATTAACTAAAATAAAGATTCGAGTAACAATCAAATTTTTATAGTATTACTATATCTAGGATTAGTAGTCTATTTGTTTCGGAGTTCGGTGCAATTCCACAGCCACTGGCGCGCGCGTGAGAGGTTCGAGAACCCCACTTATGATCCTCCCACCATGCAAGAACGCAGCGAGCGCACTCGTCGATAGTTAAAAGCAGCGTGAAGATGCATTCAAAAGAATGGCGAGTGACCTCCGGGTCGCCTTATTTTGGTGAAACACTTCCTGAGTAACGGTTAGTACTTAATCCACATTTTGCATATTCGTTATCATATTAGCTAATTTAAAATTTATTTAGCGCAACGACATGTCAGAAACCGCAACAATACGTCAGAAATTGCAACGATAAATTAGAAACCGCACGACCACTTCGAAGTTACAATTTAGAAACTTTAACTTATGGACTACGCAATGAAAGATTATATTTGTAAATAAAATTAGACAACGGAGGAGTACGCTATGAAGTAATGCTGCCGTGAACCAATGTGAGAAATCCGCTTCGCTCCTACATCTGTATTAAAGCATGGAAAACAAGCATATTTAGCTGCAGGCCCCGCACTGCAAAGTTGTTTCCATTGCAACCAAAGACGACAGCCGGTTTTGGGTTCGTAATAGAATTAAGAATTTCCTCAGTACTTCCTTCTGAAAGTACATTATTTCATTTTGTTTGTTGGATGTACAAAATTGTTATTCAGTTTACCTGTGATTAGGCTGGTTTTCCCCAGTATCGGGTTTGATTTCACTTAGTTCCGTAAATATGTGACTACACGTGGCTACAACGTTAATTAACAGCTGCTATTACGTCACCTGTTTGTTTGAACAATGCCGTCAACAATTACACAATGGCTAACAGATGTTTAGCATTACAGTACTACCACTTTTGATAAAATTAGAGAATATCTTGGTGATTCTTTTGACTTCAGACTAATTTTAATTTTGTTAAATTAATGAGAAAATTTCGTATATTCATTTGTAAGTGACCTACACAGATCTGGTTGAGTTATAAAAACCTTAATATTGTTAGTTACACTGAACTGTAATATATTTGAGTAAGGATCAGTTGATAAACCTTACAACAATTTTGCAAGAATATCAAACATTTATTTTATTTAATTATAATGAAATTTTATTTACTGAAACAAAGAAAGTTCTTTCGAGTAAATTAATAATCTACATTTAAAGTTTTTATTCTGATCTAGTTTGATCAGACCTGATAAACAAAAGACAGCAAGAGTTAAATTTTATGATTCCAGTATGTAAGAAATATTCTCTATGCATTTTAGGTATACTTGAGGGACGCAAATAGTGTTCCCATTTTTTAGGTGACTTAACTATTATTCTTTCTTACAGGAGCAGTGTCTTATTCTGTTAAGACAAGTTTGTATGTCAGCGAAGGCGATCTCTTTTTCTTTGGGTCTCCAAGTCCGCCCTTAGAAATTTGCTATGCCATTAATATAAATCAATCTGGACTTGGTGGCGCCTGTTTGTTTTAGTTTGAGTGTGACCCCACAGATTTCGACTTACCCCCATTGCTCATAGCTCTACCCAAGGAATAGACCCCTAGTTACGTCGGAAGATTTAGTTTTGCAGACACCTAACTTGAAGCATGGTGTTAATAAGGTTTCACTAGCGCCCATGCGTGTGGCGAGTTGAAGCCACTAGTAGTAGTAGTGTCAGCCCTAGCAAAAAAAATACGTAGCAGCATACTTGTCCTTCCCGAAGCGTACCATCCGGGCGTCCCATTACTATCATTTCCGCTTTCTCGGGTATTTTCATATCGCAAATCATTCGAACTTGCATCGTCTGGTTACTCGTCTCTTGAAATGGAATCTCATCATCATCTATCCGAAGCACATTTTCTTTCATGTTTACATGAAACCCAAATTCTCTCATGAGATCCATTCCCAAGATCACTTCTTCTGTAATTTCAGCCACCAACACTCGATGATTAATTAATTTGTCCCCAATTGTCAACATAACGGCAGTCTCTCCATGAGTACCAATCTTCTCACCACTTGCCGTTCGGAGACACACCGATACAGGTAGCACTTTTCCACGACCAACCAAATCTGGTCTCACAATAGTTCTTGTCGCTCCTGTATCCACAAGTAATCGGACAACCCTACCATTAATTCTACCATCGATATAAATGCTGTCCAGACTTTCCACCGACGATGCAGCACGGATGATAATCTCCGGGCACTACGCTGTGCTGTCGAAGTTCGCCCTTACATGGACCAGCTTTGGCACAACCGGTTGTTTCTTTGGTTGAGTACAGCGTCTCTGCATATGGCCAACTTCACCGCAGCTCCAGCATCGTAGACGCCATCTCCGCGGTCGTAGTCTTTTCAGCCTTTCCGCCTTTCGCTTTTCAAACACACGGTTGATTATTTCATCTATGCTGTTCTGAGCTTGACCAGGTTCCTCTAAGGCAGACCGAACTTTGTGACCCATCCTGTGTGATGTCTGCTTAGCTGCTTCAAATTCAAGCGCATGGGCCAGTGCGTCATCCAAAATTTTTGGCCTTGCTAGTCTTAGCGCTTGCTGTATTTCACTGTCTTTGATGCCATCCACAAATGTTTGAACAGCCAGTTGTTCGAGGAAACTATCTGGTGCCGTTGGGTACGCCAATCTAACTAATCTTGCGATGTCAGCTTCGAATTCTTGCAGGCTTTCACTTGTCTTTTGCGAGCGGTTCTTAACTTGTGCGTGGTAAACCTGTTGAAGGTGAGCGTCTCCATATCTCATCTCAAGCTTCGATATTAAGAGACCGTAATCATTCTGCTGGTGATCGGGAATCGTTTGTAAGATGTTAAGAGCTTCCCCCCGTAGGACCACTATCAAGGAGATAGCCTTCTCTTTGTTGCACCAACCGTTGGCTATTGCAGCAGCTTCAAATTGTTTCAAATATGTGGGCCAAGGTGTTTTACCATCGAATGTAGGTGGTTTTACTTTAAATTTAGACGGAATTGACTCGCTTCTTTCCATGGTTCTTATTTCTGGAATGTTCTGATTAACAACTTGGCTTGGTAATTCAAGTGGTCGCGTTGTTAGTGAGATCATTTGTTCTTGAAGCCTCATCACATCTTCTTCCATTTTACCAATTTATTATCCAACTTTGCTCAACTGTTTTTACCTGTTCAGTGAAATCTTCTTTCAATGCAATGGAGCTTTCCATTAATCTTCGTTCTAACGTGGCTGTATTTTCACTTAGCTTTTCGGTAAGGTTTGATTCCAGTTCAACTGACCTCACTAAGTTTTCATTGAGTGTCACTTGCATTTCGGATTTAAAATCCTTAAGGAAGTTTATTAAAGTTTCTGCCTCCATTTTCCTTTGATTTCTTGTAACTGGCATATACAAACTACTTAAATGTCTTTAGACTTGTGTTTTAAATTAATCACTATATACCCACAAATGCCTGACACCAGTGTAACGGGCTACTACTACCGCGTTTCCTAAATTCAAAACAAGTAATAATAAATGTCTTTATTACTCACTGTTCACAAGTCTAATTAACAGTATATGCCTTGTTTACAGATGTTTTCAGTCCACTTAACAATGAAGCACTATTACACTAATGAATTTACAAGCACTAATATCTTCTTAAACTAACTTCTCTATCATAGGTCCATTAACCACTAACACAACTATTTGTTTATGCACTTCTATTTATTTATGTATACTACAACAAGCTGCATGTACATTAGACACAGCATATCACGTTTATATATACTTCTAAAGCTCCAAACTACTATTACTTTACACGATATAATTTATATTGCATTCATTAGCGGTCTTATATATACTCTGGATTACAAGGATGACTCATGCTCCCGTAATTTCTAGAACAATTCTGGAATCCTTGAGAATACGCCGTGCCTCGAGCGTTTGTATGTAATTGATTGCTGAAAGAATTCTCGTATCCTGAAAGGTATGCAGAGTCTACAGCGCTTGTGTGTTTGATGGGTTGCCTAGTAGTAGCTCGCAACAATACAAAATGGCGCATGAAGTTTATATTGTGACAAATGATCTTACGATTTAAAAGTCAAATTCTTACAGTTTAAAAGTCGTAAATACAACACCGCAAGCGCGGTTTACTAGACACCACAACAGTTGGTAGCGCTAATCTTATACAGATTTGGCGCGCCCATCTGTCAATGACGTCACCCAATCAGCAATTTTAATTACGCAATATATCGATTAAATTAGCAACAATTATGTCAATAAGGTACTCACATAATAGGTCCAGATTTCCACGAAGTCCGCCAAGCGTCCTTCAAGATAGATAAAGATGGCGTCAACACATACATAAGGGCTGCTTATGGCCCCCTTAAAGATAATTGCTGGAGGGTACGCCCAACGCTCTTCCAAAGCGCTCGGACCAGCTCCGGCAGTCGCGGTGACTACCAGGACTCGTTGATCTAGGGTCGTGGCCTCCGGTTCTCACAAGGCTGCTACAGATTTATCTCTACCTATGTAGGGATCGACAAGGAACAGGTATACGGTTGACAGACAAGATAAACAAAGACAAGGAAGTCTACATAAATAAAGATAACGATACGTTACCGAAAACGTCCACTGCACTCGAAGGTTCAGGCAAAACAGCCACGTTACAGAGTCTCACGAAAACACTTCCCCACTTTTTGTCCTTTTACGCGTCGGCGCGAAATTATTCGTCCAACCCATTTTTGAGGTGACGGAAATACGCGCACCGAGTCTTTTGAATTTATGACGCGAAACTTCCGCACATCAAAATTAAACTAAAACAATGTTTGGTGCCACTTTGGCACGTAACAATTGCGACAAAGCCACAAAAGAAAAAACTTAAAAAAGAAAAAGCCTGTTAGCACAGTAACAGCTTAAAATCTAAATCCTAACTACCCTACATAAAACCTAACTTAAAACCTACAAAATGTTTATATAAGGCGCCACCTGGTTTTTCGACCGATAACACGTCTACCGAAGTACCAGGAAACGGAATATGTAGCCCCATTGTTTTTGACTACACTAATGATCGACAGCACAAATTTGTCGGGGAGCATGAAACACTACTTAAATTAAAACAGATGCGACAAGTCGCCTAACCTATCTAAACTAAAGCTAACATTAAAGTTCTTACGTGCAAACACACATGAGCGTTGCATCAAAACTGTTCTTTGTTTGCAAAAAGTGCCCAGATTTAAAAATGTTCACAGAGTGCGTCAATCTACACTATAGCAAATTTTTGTTACTAGTACTTTGGTTTTCTAACGATACACATCAAAACTTGTCCATGACAATGTTTGTGAATCAACAAATTTACCAAAAATACCACCCTACTAAATCCTTACATGGCTAACCTAACAAATTACATTTCTATATCAGGTTAGCTTTCTCACTTAAATTTCAAGAAAAATAATTCTCACGTCTGGTCATAAATACCAAACGTTAGGAAGATAAAAAGATAAAACAAGATCTCAAATTGTTGTTAAAGATAATAGATAAGATAACGATATTAAGCTTAAGTTGTTATCATCAAAGGTAATAGATAAGATAACGGTATTAAGCTTTAGTTATTATTTGAGATACTAGGTAAGATAACGCGATATTAAGCTAAAGTTATTATTAGAGATAGTAGGTAAGGTAACGCGATATTAAACAAAAGTTATTACTAAAGATAATAGGTAAGATAACGTGAAATTAACTCGAAGTTATTACTAACGGTAGTCGGTAAGATAACGAGAAATTAAACCAAAATTATTACTAACGGTAGTCGGTAAGATAACGAGACTAAACTAAGGTTATTATTATAGGTAATCGGTAAAATAACGATATTAAAACTAAGGGTATTATCTAAGATAATAAATAAGATAAAGATATTAACTTAATTATTATCAAAGATAATAGATAAAGGTAATAGAGTGGCTCCGTGGAGTCGTTAAATAGGCATTTCTCGTACCCTCTAAAAAGAGAGACCTGTGACACAGGTCCGTTTACAAGAAACGGCACGAGGGACCGGCAAAGACATTTGGGTGCATCCCTGCACCCGGCGTTAATCGATATCGGTGATATAATCACCCGATACCCACACGATATATAACGATATATATAAACACATCCACTCACACATTCACACACTCATACATACCTTCACTGCCAGAGCCCATGCGCTGACAGCGGCACCGCATGACCCCACGAAAGATTCCCAGAGACGGGGTCCAGGTGTCTGTGAAAACCTCCCGCGCAACCACACGGTGACTAACGGAAATGAAAAGGCAGAGAAACAGGAACGGTAAAAAGAGGGAGGTGGTTATTTGGAATGCATAAGAGGCACTTCCGGGTAGAAGAAAGTAGAGGAAGGGCTCGCATTGAGCAAAATAGACAGAAAAAGGTGGATAGCAAAGCGCTACTCAACCAGCCAATGTAGCCAGTAGCCCGGAGTGAGGGAACATCACTTTTATGTGGCAGACGGGTGTTCCGGGACGAGAACAGGTCCACCGAAAAAAGGATAAGGCATAAACGGAGACAGCGGGATATGAAAAAGTACAGTTTTTTGGACAAGCGTCCGAGAGAAGGTAGGGAGTTGTCCCTGTTGAAACACAGCGCAGTCTGAAGAACCACCTGCGATATTAATCCGACAAGATAAAGTATAACACACGTCAAAAATTCACTAGACTCTCAAGAGAACTAGTATGATCATTTTCCTAACGAGTGCATCCACTACGATAAGAAAATCAGACAAAAGTTGACACAACAACTTAAAAGTATTAATACAGATACATTCACACAAAAACAAACTGTTTTAAGGTAGTTTTTTAAAACGGTAGCACCCTAAACACACAAAAATGCACAATTATAAGCAGTTAAATACAGGTACACTGTCCCATATGCTAAAACAACCGAGAATTTAATAAGATATCAATAAGCGATAGCGTTTCACCACGAAGTTCAACAAAAAACAATGAAAAAAAATGTTTATAAATTATGGTGATTCAGTAGAAAAAAGAAAGAAATAATGATGTAGTATAATGTGGGCGACTGTAATAATTCAGAGAAAAAACACATGGAATAGACAATCCTAGTTTTTTGCAACTGCGAATATGAACTATTTCTTACAATGGCATAGGTCGCGCGTGTCCTATGTGAGCCCAAAGAAGAAACACATCCACTCTAACATCATCTAAAACCAATCATAAAAATTCAATGAGTTATTACAACCAAAGTTACGACAATTACCACACAAAATTAAATGACGTAAGGAAAAATACTAAAAACCAAATAATATGCTGTAGGAAAAGTTCGAGGATTAATTAATTGAAACAACAGAGTTATATTGGGGGGTGTAGAGAATGAAGTGATATATAAGTAACGGTATGGTCAAGGAAAAGTCAACCAAAAGGAAAAAGATAGCTAATTTAGGGTAAGTAAAGTTAAACGTGTAAGAGATATATACAGTACAAGAGGGGAAATAAGCAATTAAAGTTAACTAATAGATGGTGAGAACAAGAAATATTAGGTAAATTGTGAGGATTTAATCATATTAAGATACCAGGTATCAGGAATTAAATTTGGAATGTTAAGAGAGACAACATCACGAGATAAGGCATCAGGTACGATATTTAATTTGCCAGGCCTATGCCTAACATCAAAAGTGAATTGAGAGATATGCAAGTTCCATCTTGCCAAACGACCTGTGGGTTGTTTCAAGTTATTAAGCCAAGTGAAAGCTAACATTAGGTACATTGTCAAAGAAGTAAACGTGAAAAGCTCTTAGATGTACGTAGGGTTGAACGATTTTAAAGATAATTTTAAGGCATTTAATGGGGTTTAAATCGATATGTAAAGAGATAAGAGTAATCGAGACTCGATTCACTAATAAAATTGTTGAATAACAAAAGATATTATATAAATATATATTTACTGAGATGGGAAGCTCTCATTTGAGTTCTACCCAAACCAATAAGGAAAAATTTCAACATCATCATTAAAAAAATGATTCACAAATTCTAAAACGACAAACTTACCATCAAACCTCGTCTAGACTGATAATGCTTAACGACCGGCTCTTTGGGTTTCGTTCTAGACTTACAGAGCTGGACGAACAATTCGAATGGCAAATCTCGCTTAATGGATCTTAAGGTCCTACGTTGAAATATCGATATCTAAAAAAAATATGCTATCAAGACAAACTCATACTCGCTATACAAAAGAAAAATTCCACGATACATGTATAAAAAGACGCTATTCCAAATTATTGGAATGTTCTTTCGATATTGCGGGAGTTATCAACAACTATCGTAAATGAGTTTAAATAATAAAACGTTAACGGAAATTCCTTTATTTTAGTATTAAAAGGAGCAGATATAAAGCGATTCAGTTTATTACAACGTTTCGAAAGGTAAAAGATATGATTAGGTAATTTCGTTACTATATATAAATGGAAAATCTTCTTTAAAAAAGGCATTCGTAGGGTATAATATTCAAATTTAATTACGCTAAGTATCCAAATCACTAAAGAAACACATTTAGAACTGTATGAGAGCAAGATTAGTGTTTAATCAAAGAAATATATCATTGATAAACTACAAAAAGACACTCCAAATTATAAAAACACATAGGTAATGTGTTATTTGACAAATGCAACAAGATCCCGTTAATCTAGCATTTTCAAAAAAGTATTTTAAGGCTCAAATCGTTACGTTATATGGTTTTAAACACAAAGTTTCCTGTAAAGGTAATTTGAATATCATTAATTTAACAGGTAAATCACTAAGACACTTTTTAGAATGTAAACACACAAAATAGTTTTTTAAAGTCGAAAAAACAGACAAGGGTTATGTTTCAATTTAATATAAAGTAGATAGTTTCATAGTAAACCGTGTTTAAGACATGGAATTACTTAAATGCCTATTTATTATTTAAATATACTTACGTGTAAAAAGTAGGGTTAAGGGATTGATCCTTCCTAAAAGCTTATATATGCATCCAAAAACAAACTAATCACACATTTCAAATAATTTAAGTTATAAATGACACTGCATTTAAAAATTTTAGAAAATTAGTTATAATTATTTTAATAAACAATTTCCGGACAAACGTTATACATTGTAATCAGCTGACATGTCATTTCAGAAAAATCTCTGGGGAATTTACAAGATACCAACCTGAAATTTAAAATCCACAGATATATTAGAGAACATAGATGTTTGTTTGTTAATTTTTTTTAAATGAAAAAGCTTTTTAAATAACATTAGTTAATACATTGTATGTTTATAAAGGAAGTATGTATTATAACCTCACACATTAAAGGCGCCAATTCTTACAATTTAAAGTCAATTCTTAAGGTTTAAAATGCCAAATTCTTACAGTTTAAAAACAAATTCTTACATTTTAAAAGTTCACAAATACAAACTCGCAAGCGGGGTATATTAGACACCACAACAGTTGGTAGCGCTAATCTTATACAGATTTGGCGCGCCCTACTGGCAATCACGTCACCCAATCAGCAATTTTAATTACGCAATATATCGATTAAATTAGCAACAATTATGTCAATAAGGTACTCACATAATAGGTCCAGATTTCCACGAAGTCCGCCAAGCGTCTTTCAAGATAGATAAAGATGGCGTCAACACATACATAAGGGCTGCTCATGGCCCCCTTAAAGATAATTGCTGGAGGATACGCCCAACGCTCTTCCAAAGCGATCGGATCAGCTCCGGCAGTCGCGGTGGCTACCAGGACTCGTTCATCTAGGGTCGTGGCCTCCGGTTTTCCCTAGGCTGCTACAGATTTATCTCTACCTATGTAGGGATCGACAAGGAACAGGTATACGGTTGACAGACAAGATAAACAAAGGCAAGAAAGTCTACATAAATAAAGATAACGATACGTTACCGAAAACGTCCACTGCACTCGAAGGTTCAGGCAAAACAGCCACATTACAGAGTCTCACGGAAACACTTCCCCCACTTTTTGTCCTTTCACGCGTCGGCGCGAAATTATTCGTCCAACCCACCTTTGACGTGACGGAAATACGCGCACCGAGTTTTTTGAATTTATGGCGCGAAACTTCCGCACATCAAAATTAAACTAAAACAATGTTTAGTGCCACTTTGGCACGTAACAATGAGCTGAGATGTCCCAAGGCTTTTATAAATGATCTTTTAATTTTTACGAATTATAAGAAATGTTTGTTGGATGCGCAGTTGACAATGGCGTTAACATAAATATAAAATACATTTTTTTTTATAAACATTAAACTAAAAAATTTAAGGTAAATTGGAAGTTTGGAACGGAAATAGACCAATATTTTATTTAAATGAATTGTGTTTAAATGAGGATATTAATAATATAATATGGAAATTCAGGAATGTAGATAAAATCTTGGTATAGAAATGTACAACAGAACTGGATATTTTGGTTCGGAGCATGATGTCGCAAATATTGTTGGTTTTTGAAAACAAAGTGAATTTTCAAGATATTATATTGACATTAAGTATAAAGACGCTTGTGTTCTAACTGATTCGATAATATATGAAGACTAATGATTACTGTTGGAATTGAGACTGTTATTCACACGATTATCAGGGAAATTGTAGTTTCGGGATTTTATATTATTCCTGTTTTAAATGGTTAACAAGTATGGTTGTACATATAAAAGTGTATTTGTAAATATTTAATTTGTATTTAATCAAATTTAGTATTAAACAAACGGTATTGTATTATTTTATTGTACTACTGCTCTACTACATTAAGGTAGGTAAAAGTCTTCTTAAGCTAGTTAATTTAAAATCATATATGCCGGCAGTAGCAAGCTTTTTTTTGGAGTCATACTAATCTTTAAAAGACGTACTTCTGTCCTATCCATCCTTTTTAGCGCAGAGTAGTTACATATACTGCCAAAGACAATGCAGTTTATATTATCATTTCTAATAATGTACCGCGGTGAGTCATAGGTCAGCTTAAATGGTTTTGACTATAGCTAAATACTTAAAATCACACGGAAAAAATAACATACACTAACCCCTCAAGTATCACTTAAACGACTGACACTCATTTTTAGTTCAAACGTCTTAGTGATATTGTAAATACCAACATAAATTGATCGCTTCAGTAAGCTGTACGTGGTGCAACGCCAAGTAACTATAAGCGGAACTTAACGTTAAGCGAAGCTTAGAAAAGCCAGGCATTTAAGCGGAACTGGTGCAATTGGGCCTAAGTAAACCTTACTGTAGTTTTTGTAAACGCACACCTGGATATATTCAAGAAAGTCGATTTTCAAAATCATAATTCACAATGAATTTTTTGAAATGCAGCAATTCGAATTTAACAATCACTGAATAACGCTACGATTAGATAAACAATAATTCAAAACGTCAAAATAATGTTAGATAAATGACAATCAATAATTGCTGTTAAAATTGAGATCGCCATCTATTAGGATAGTGTTAATACTAAAATGCGTCAACGAATCGTGTATAGATTGCCCAAACCGTGCAGCTAGTTCGGAAACGTAAGGCGGCGTGTTAGAGCGCAATATAGAATTAAATGCCTAATAGAAACGCGTTAGTGCATCTGTATCTTTAAGATATTACAAAGTCAACGCAAAAGTATAAGGTTATTGAAATACTGTTTGTATACACAAGCAGTTTGTGTGATTATTGTGCATCACTAATAATTGGCCTAATAAGGCGTGTGTGGTCTCAAGCCGAAGACCGTTTTTTTGCATAT
This sequence comes from Platerodrilus igneus, assembly GCA_036346225.1. NCBI lineage: Eukaryota > Metazoa > Arthropoda > Insecta > Coleoptera > Lycidae > Platerodrilus > Platerodrilus igneus. The sequence goes on from JARFIW010000003.1 coordinate 12,120,144, forward strand.
AATTATATGCTTTTTGCATAACAAAGACTAATTTACAAATACATAACATGGTCACCTAATGAGAAACGTCCGTTTGCATTTAATCTATGTAATTATTCTGCATCACATAAAAGCGTCTCTCAAGTCCAGATGTCTTCATACGCTGACGAACCACTATTTCTTTGCAATTTATGTAACTATTCGTCATCTTACAAAAGTAATCTAAAAATTCATATGTGGTCCCACACTAATAAACGTCCATTCCCATGCTATTTGTGTAACTATTCTGCATCTCATAAAAGTAGGTTGAGAACCCATATGCGGTCCCATACTAACGAACGTCCATTCGCATGCAGTTTGTGCGATTATACCGCATCCCAAAAAGGTCATTTCCAAAGGCATATGCAGTCGCATACTAACAAACGTCCATTTATATGCAATTTGTGTAATCATACTTCATCGCTAAAAAGTCACTTACAAATACATTTGCAGTCGCATACTAACGAACGTCCATTCGCTTGCAATTTGTGTGATTATACTGCATTACAAAGAAGTCATTTACAAAGTCATATGCAGTCGCATACTAATGAACGTCCATTCCCATGTAATTTGTGTAATTATTCTGCATTTTCTAGAAGTAAGCTAAAAATCCATATGCAGTCCCATACTAATGAACGTTCATTCTCATGCAATTTGTGTGATTATACCGCATCACAAAAAAGTCATTTACGAAGACATATGCAGTCGCATACTAACGAACGTCCATTTGCATGCAATTTGTGTAATTATACCGCATCCCAAAAAGGTCATTTACAAAGACATATGCAGGCGCATACAAACGAACGTCCATTTATGTGTAATTTGTGTAATCATACCGCATCAGTAAAAAGTAATTTACAAATACATTTGCAGTCGCATACTCACGAGCGTTCATTCGCATGTAATATGTGTGACTATACCGCATCACGAAAAAATACTCTAAAAAACCATTTCATGTCGCATACTGACGAACGTTCATTCGCATGCAATTTGTGTGATTATAGCGCATCGTTAAAGAGGAATTTACGAAGTCATTTGCAGTCGCATATTAATGAACGTCCATACTCGTGTAATTTATGTAATTATTCTGCATCTCGCAAAAGTAATTTGAAAATTCATATGCGGTTGCATACTACCGAACGTCTATTTGTGTGTATTTTATGTGCTTACTCTGCATTTTGTAGAAGTAGTTTGAGAATCCATATGCGGTTCCATACTAACGAACGTCTATTCGTATGCATTTTGTGTGGTTATTCTGCACCACAAATAAGCAACCTAAAGAGTCATTTGCTGGCGCATATTAAGAAACGTCCAATCGCATACAATAACTATATATGATTACACCAGATTATATAGAAGCGAATTACTAAGACATGTATCCGCATACTAAGGAACGTCGATTCATGTGTAATTATACTGCTTCGCAAAAAAATCGTTTACACAGACATACAGTCACTTACTAACAAGCACGCATTTGTTTGCAATGTATGATTATGTACCATCAGAAAAATCTATATATGGGATTTTATACTAACAAACGTTCATTTGCCTACAATTTTGGCATTTATTCCGCGTCAGAAAAGAGTACGTACTCTATAAATAGAGTTACTGTCGCGTACTAAGCAATATTTATTTGCATACAATTGGTGCAATTATTCTGTAGCACATATATGGTATTCTGTTTCTATTTAAATTAGGTTCTTCCTATCTATTTTACTTTTTTAGTTCTATCATTGTATTTTTAACTTTTTTTAATTTACCTCTTTTAGTTTACTTATTTTATTTGTTTTATTAATTTTTATTAACTTTATTTATTTTGTTATTCTATTATTTATTCACCCGTTTGTTCAACATATTTATTTTACTAATTTTATCCTTTATTCATTTCTGATTATTTTTGTTAGGTTTGATTCACTTTATTCATTTACATTTATGTGATCTTATTTTTATGTATGTTGCATTATTTGCTTAAAGTATAATGAAATTGAGAAGGTTTTTAATAATCCACAATTGTAGGAAAATAGTAAAATAAACTTAAGTTAGTTTTTCGAAAAAAATTAACATCTTTGCGGTAAAAATAGTTAATAATAGTATAGATATAGTCCATTCAAAATAACTTTAGGATGACGTTAAATTAATTAATAAAGTGTTGGCAACTGTATATAATTAAATAACTAGAATTGTGCATGAAAGATACTAACATTTAACATAATAAAGGTTGGCAGTTCTGTACGGTTTGTCACCAATTCTTCTTGCCAATGGAAATATTCCTATATCTTTGATTAAATATATTATAATATAAACTAACCTTGGCAATGTAGCGATCCATCCAGTTGTGACGTCATCCTAAAGTTAAAGCGAATGGACTATACTATTAGAATGTATTGCTATAGTTCCATAACTCACAGCACACGGTGTGGGTTGATTTATCGGAATAGAGGGAGTATTTGTATTGCGACTCAACTGTAATGTTGTATATAATTCCTTAATAATAGCTTGTAGTTGAAGAATTCTAGTAGACTTCTTAAAACTGCAATAAGACGATAAATTTAAATTGTAATCATCAAAGGCGAAAACATGGAGTGAACAAGTTGTAAAATTCCAGAATAAAAATAGTTTAATAACATTTCTTGTTAAATGTTTGCTCAAACAAGATTACCATTTGCGAAGTTGTATTTAATTACTGACTTTAACAAGAATTAATTTAAGTACAATAGACAATATACAAAGTGTTTTGTTTTATATTCATTTTGTGTATCATTGTATTTGTTTTAATTATTTTACTCGCGTTAATTATTTTATACACGCTTTTCACCTTGTTAATTTTATTTATTTTGTTCAAATTATTACCTTTGATATATTTATTTGTAGATTATATTAGTTCGATTAATTTTTATCGTTTCAATCATTTTTTATTTATTGGTAGATTTTACATATTTTATTTGTTTACCTGCGCTTTTCTTCTTATATTTACATTTTTATAAAGCGTAAGCATTGATATTACTTTACTACCTTAAGTTGAATCATATCCACCTATGCTCAATTTTAAATTTTGTTCCGTTGCTATATAGTAGGGGTTTGCGTTGGCAATATTATATTTTTGTGCTAACCACTCTATGTATTTTGTTTGCTTCAGGGACATATATTTTTGCTTACTATCGTAGGAAATATCTATTCCTAAATAATTACTAATTTGGCCCAAATTTTTCATTTTAAATTTTGTGTTTAGTTTTGTCTTAACTTCTTGTACATTGTTAATGTTATCTCCACAAATTAATAAATCGTCAACAAACAGTATTACGTATAGTTTCTGATGGTGACAAGTACATAAACATGAATCATGTTGTGAGCCTTCAAATCCTAATGCAATTTTAAATTGATTAAAGCATTGGTACCAATTTCTTAGGCTTTCGGTTAAACTTTCTTAATTTCTATACCTGGATGTTCTGTTTATAATTATATATGATTAACGCTTGCCTTATTTTAAACATTTAGAATTTGTTAATTATTTATTTCCGCCCAGTATATTCAAATGTCATTGTCCATACCGTGAAATTACTTCAAACACCGCGCCTGTGTATTTAAGTGCCGCGAACACCGATATATTTGCTGTGTATTTGCATGTGCAAGAACTATCTTATCACCTGCCAGAGAGAGGACACAACCTATTCTACTATCGCTTTCCGTCCGAGACGGCCGCAATAAATAAATGTGCGACGCTTCACTATATTTACAAGGTAAGTACTTTGAAGTAATCGTTGTTTATTATTATCATTTGCGTATACAATGTCCATTTCCTCTACCACTGTTAGTTATCGAAATAATACCGCACCAATATTTTACATTGATCACTTCTCGCCGGATGTGAATATTAAAGTACAAATTCTAAATAATAAATTCATATAGTATCATACGGCCCAGACTACAAGTGATTAAATACAATTACATTTACGGTGGGTTACCGCTTATCAAAACATTGTACGTGCCTTTGTATTTATCTTTATTTTATTGCCTGATAGTTGATCGGTTTTTTTACACTTTCATTCAGTGTAGTAAGATACTAAATTTTGAAGGAATTGCAAACTTCATTTTTGGAATTTTACTACATTAGTGATTAACCTTTCGCATCTTTCGCATTTGAAATTACCGGTTTCACTATTTTCTGTTAATCAGGCGTAGAATATGGCGCATGGTATTAATCATTGCAAGTTTACTAACCTCAATTCTTTGGTTCAAATTGTTTACTAGCCTTTCTTGATATCTGGTTTGGTACCAGAATTTTCTACGAAGATTACATATTAATTAACGCCGCATTTGCATTTAATTTAAACACTGAGGTATCGGTGTCATTTCATCTGTCCTTTTTTGTATTTGATTAATTTTAATTATGGCAGAGAAATTAAAACGTAGTTATTTCGATTAACTCTCTCCATAAAATGTATGAAATCGCTCAAAAATCTGCAGTTGAACCAACTTTTTTAGATTTGTTTCGCGCGCAACATCAATCTCTTGAAACAGAACGAGAAAGTTTCTTTGTCCAGCATAATTTTATAGTCGGTATATTTGCTTCTGCAGATGACGCCGATGAACAATTTGAAACGGAGGACGCTATTCGAAAACACTTCGATAACAATTTCTTTCTAATAAAAGCGCTTTATTTCAAGTTGTTTCCTAGTCAATCTTCTTCGTCTCAGGCTACTGTGTCCGCTCCCATAGGTACTTTTAAGTCGAAAGTGACTCTTTCGTCGCTGACCCTTCCTACGTTTGATGGGAAAGGTTGTTCATTTGAAAGCTTTATTAACCGCTTTGATAGCTGAGTTCATCTTAATAACGATCTGTCAAAGGTGGACAAATTTTCCTATCTTCGATCAGTACTAAGAGGCCCCGCACTATTAACCATTAAGAACTTTCACCTTACAGAGGCCAATTATCCTCTTACCTACAATAAACTTCGCGAAAAATATCGTAATATTAGCCACATTACCTCCGCTTTATGGGATAATATTGATAAGTTTCCCAAATTGAATTCTAATAACCCCACCGGTTTGTAAAAATTAGTTGATACCTTGATAATTTACAAGCGCTTAAGAAATTTGATTTGCCTATAGAGCAATGGGATTTTATTCTTGTGCAAATGATCTTAAATCGCCTTGATGTACACACTGCCCGTAGTTTTGAATTGCATCAAAATTCTATCGCTATCCCATCCTATAAAAAACTTGTAAATCTTTATCGAATTTGTCGGTAAATCATAAAACCGATTTAAACAAAGTTATTCATTCCAACAATCTGTCTAGGTCTCGGTCCGCCGTTTCCATGTTAGCACAGATAAAGCCTAATTGTTAAGAATTGTGCTTTTCCTACACGGAAAAGGCTTCTTCGACTACTTTTTGTTGGTAGTTGGTATATGTTAATTAATATTTTGCTGCCGTGCCTACGCAGTTCTACACGCAGCTTCCATGTCCTTGAATGTAACCAGCCATGTTTTATATTCTTTATTATCCATTTTTAACTAAAATTACTAATTTCTATTTATTTTGACAATGACAGAACCCGAATTTATTTTCAACAACTACTCTCAATCGTTCCAAGCCTACTACAAAAAACGACTGACCTTTGTCGTGTCGTGTCCACATGCCGAACATTTACATAACATTTTAACACAACACGATTCATAACAAACATGATTAATTGCTAATACCGATTAGGCATTCTAATAATTCGTCCGCTACGAGTTTTAACGACACTATTAACCACTGATGCTTCTCTCCCTGACTCTTCACATCTTTCGTTTCGATCGTTATATCCGGTATTCATTTCTATCTCCGACACATTCACTTCTGTCTCTAGTAGGTAAAGACGCTGTATCGGACGTATAAGCCACCCCGCAGATGTCTAACTTTACAACACGCACTACACCATCTCGCGTAGAATCAACCTCGACAACTCTTGCCAGCGGCTATAATAATCTCTTGGTTTCGTCGTTTCCTACCAGTACTAAGTCTCCGATACGAACTGATCTATGTCCCACTTCCTTCGCCTTTTGCTTGAGGGTACTTAAATATTCATTTCTAATTCTCTGTCGAAACTCACGCATTAGGTTTGCTTGTTTCCTAAGCCGTTTCCTAAGCCCAAGCGAATCAATTGCAAACACATCTAGAATAGTATCTGCTTGAACACCTTTTAAAAATAAACTAGGAGACAAACAAAGTAAGTCATTAGGGTCTTCGCTCATATACGTGAGGGGGCGAGAATTAACTACAGATTCCACCTCGCATAGCATACTAACCATCTCTTCATAGTTCAATACTCTTCTACCAAGAATCCTCAACAATAATCCTTTCACAATTCGGATCGACCTTTCCCATCATCCTCCCCACCAGAGTGAACAAGGGGGGATTAGTTTCCATTCTATCTTGTCTGCCGACCATTGACGTTTTACTTTATCCCAATCAACGTCCTTTAACATATTTGCTACTCCTACAAAATTAGTACCCTGATCTGTATACACAATGCACGGCCGAATTCGCCGTGACACAAATCTTTGGAATGCCAAAAGAAAATTCTCCGTACTAAGTGACGTCACCGCCTCTAAATGAACGGCTCTGTAGACACCACATGTATACAAAACTATCCACAATTTGACACCACCTCTTAAAAACAATGGACCCGCCAAATCAATTCCAACAACTTGAAATGGCGCTGTATCTTCAACTCTTGCTGCTGGAAGGCTTACATCTACCTGATCCATTTTCTTGGCTGTAAACCTGCGACAACGTAAACATGCTGATAGCAGCTTCTTGATTACTCGTCGACTTCGTAGAATCCAAAATCGCTCTCTTAGAATTCTCAAAAAAGTTTGAACGCCCGCATGACAATTATTTACATTCATTAATCAATCATTAATCAATAGACGTACTACTAAATGGTCACCCACCAACAGTATTGGGTGCCGGAAATCATGCAAATCATCTCTTTCGGTAACCTTCGTTACAACCCGCACTAATCCATCTTCGTCCTTTTCGGTTTTGCATTTATGACGCAAATGACTTTCCTATTTGCAGTCTTTCTCCACGTATAACAAAATTCTCTTCTCAGCGTTCATCAATTCCTCTCTCGAGTATTCTTCGTTACAGCTAGGTGCATGATTTTTCCAACGATATATACGTGCAACAACACGGCTAAGTCGTGTGTATGTAGTATAAATTAACAACTAATGAAACAACGGAATCTCACTTTAAACAACGAACGCTGATAAAATAACCTTACTCTTTTCCACATTTACAATCTCTTCATTTGGTACAGGTTTTTCACCCGGTCAAGCTTATGCTTCCAGTTTCAACCAGCTTGGCCCCTCCCACCATCGCAAATCTAATAATTCTTTCGCACTACACCCTCGTGATGGCAGGTCAGCTGGGTTCTGAATGCCAGGCACATGCCTCCAGTCATTTGCATTACTAAAGAGCCTGATTTCCTTTACACGATTAGCAACAAAAACACTACAATTCTCACAACGCGAAATCCACGCAATAGCAGTTGATGAATCTGACCAGAAGTACTGTTTACAATGCAAATTTAGAGCTTCACATACAGCTTTACTTAATCTACATCCAATTACACACGTTAACAGTTCTAATCTAGGAATAGTGACCTTTTTTGCTGGAGCCACTCTTGACTTAGCCTGGAGTTGCACAGATACTTTACCGCCCTTTTCGCACCTTAAATATATAACTGCAGCATAAGCTGACTTACTAGCATCTACAAAACAGTGTAAACTCCATTCACTTTCTATACATGTGAACAATCCTAAGCGTTTTGGAATACTAATATTTTTTATCATGTTTAACGATAACAACCATAACTTAAACTTTTCTGCATACGAATCAGGCAAGACTTGATCCCAATTCAGCTTTAGGGCCCAAACCTCTCGAAGCATAACTTTAGGTAGCAAAGTAAACGGCGACAAACCTCCAAGCGGATCAAACCTTTTGTAAGCCGGATAATACCGTTCTTTTTGTAACAACATCCATCTTTTCCTCGCTACCAACTTTAACGTACAACTAGTCGGATTGTTTGTCCCACGTCAGACCAAGAACTGAAGTAAAATCCGGACTATAAGCCATCGATCTTAAATCGTACATATTGCTTTCTGATAATGCCATTTCAGAATTCGACGATTCCCAACAACGCAATTCCACATTCAGAACCACAATCTAGGCAAATATTCATTTTTTACTTCTCCTATATAAATAAGGAGATAAACAATCAATTTAACATTAACACAGACCTCATCCAATTCATGTAAACAAAAAAATTACGTAACCTCAATCTATTTACAACTGTCATTACAGCCGCGGTTATTTCTACCGCGAGACGCTCGTGAAAATGTAGTTATTCTAAAGAAAGCGTTTGCTGTCGCATACTAAAAATAATTCACTTCCACACAATTTGATAATTATTCTGCAATATGAAAAGGTAATTTACAAAGACATGCAACCACATACTAAAGAACTTTCCTACGCATGCAATTTGTGTGATTATTCTGCATCACAAAAGAGTATTCTAAAAGACCATTTGGTTTCGCATGCTAAGACAAAACTATTTACATGTAATTTGTGTAATTATTCTACCTCCCAAAAAAGTAATTTAAAAAAACACGTACGAAGGCATACTAACAAACGTCCATTTGCATGCAATTTGTGTGTTTATACCGCATTACATAGATATATTTTAAAAAGTCATATGCGAACCCATACTAACGAACGTCCTTTCAGATGCAATTTGTGTGATTACTCCGCATCACATAAAAGTAATCTAAAAGACCACTTGAAGTCGCATACTAAGGAACGTCCATTTCCGTGCAATCTGTGTGATTATTCGGCAACAAAAAGAAGTAATTTAAAGCGACATTTGCAATTGCATACTAACGAACGTCCTTTTGTATGCAATTTGTGTGATTACACTGCATCACATAGACATAATTTAGAAAACCATATACGAACGCATGCTAACGAACGTCCATTCGTATGCAATGTGTGTAATTATTCAGCATCACAAAGAAGTCATCTAAAAGACCATTTGAGGTCGCATACTAAGGAACGTCCATTTCGTTGTAGTTTGTGTGATTATTCAGCACCACGAAAAAGTAACTTAAAACAACATTTACAATCGCATACTTACGAACGTCTACTTACATGCAATTTGTGTGATTATACCGCATCACATAAGCGTAATTTAAAAAACCATATACGCACACATACTAACGAACGACCATTGTCGTACAATTTGTGCGATTATTCCGCAATACAAAGAAGTAGTCTAAAAGACCATTTGAGGTCGCATACTAAGGAACGTCTATTTCCATGCAATTTGTGTGGTTACTCAGCAACACGAAAATGTAATTTAAAACTACATTTGCAAACACACACTAACAAACGTCAATTCGCATGCAATTGGTGTGATTATTCCGCATCACAAAAGAGTAATCTAAAAGATCATTTCAGATTGCATAGTAAGGAACGTCCATATCCATGCAAATCTTGTGATTATTCCGCATCACAAAAAGGTAGTCTAAAAGACCATTTGAGGTCGCATACTAAAGAACGTCTAACTCTTATGCAATTTGTGTGATTATTCCACAAAACGAAAATACAATTTGAAACTTCATTTGCAAGCGCATACTAATGAACGTCCATTTATGTACAATTTGTGTGGTTATCCCATTTACAAGATAAGTAATCGAACTACCGTTTAAGCTCGCATACTAACAAACGTCCAATCGCATGTAATTTGTGTGATTATACCGCATCAATTTAAAAAAGAAACCATATATGAACGCATATTAACGAAAGTCAATTAGCATACAATTTTTGTTATTATTTCGCAACACAAAGAAATAGTCCAAAAGACCATTTGCTGTCACTTACTAACAAGTGTTTATTTGTGTGATTATTCTCTACCACAAAAAGTCTTTACAAAGACATGTACAGCCCAATACTGATAAGCACCCATTTGTTTCCAATATGTAATTACATATTTCATACAGAAAAAAGTAATCAAGAAGCACAGTTGCGATCACATTCTAATCAATGTCTTTTTTGTTAGCTTTTTATATAACTATGCTGCTTCAGAAACATTCCTTTACGAAGACCTATATGGAGGCATAATAACGAGCGTGCATTCACATGCAATTTGTGCTACTATTTCGCGTTCATACAGAGTACTCTACAAATACATTTAAATCAGATACTAGAGAATATTAATTGACATGGAACACGCGCGCGCGCGCGCACAACACACACACACAGTATTACCACCCCTTCTAGTATTTTCAGCCTTGATTCCTATTTTCTAAATTCAAGTTGTATAAAATTTGTACTTTCTAGTTAGCGCTTGAAGCGAGCGGACGTGTTTCACGGAGCTCTCGGATACAAGGCTAACAAGTAAGTGTTTATATAGGGTTTTCATTATTTTATTATATTTTAAGCTTTGTTTTTTTATTGTATTTTATTTTTATTATTGTGAGACATTTATTTTTAAACACAGCAGTGAAATAAAATTAAAAATAATAATTTAATCCGTTAAATAATAAATAAATCGCGTTTTTCTTTGAATTTAAACTAAAATCCGCGTTTTAAAAATAAACTAAATTGAATTTCGGGTTAATAAATTAAAAAAACTAATAAAAAAACACCCCAAAATAATTTAAAAAGCGTTTTTAATAAATTTAAAAAAACGCGTAAATCCTGTAAAAGACCGCTTAAACCTTCAAAAAAGTGTGTAAAAATTTTATAGTGCGCGTATAATAAAATAACAACCTAAAAACCAAAATCTGGGTACTTTTCAATTAAATAAATAGCTCAAAAACCATAAATTTCTAAATAAATTAAATATAAATCTTCCATATTTTACGTACGCGCATACTTAAACTTTCTTTAAGTCGAGTTTTCAGTGTGATTAGTGGTGTAACATTTGAAGCTCGAGTAAACACGGGGTAAGTGCGTTTCCGGTACCGCATTCCAATAGCGCGTGTTCTAATTTGTTTATTTCCACAGTTAAATTTAAAGTACAGTATTTTATAAATAATATTTTCAAGTAATTAGCTTATTGATTTGAGGGTTTAAAAATTTAAAATATATAAATAGTGTTGTTCATCTGGTTGTAGTTGTTATTTTGACGTTTATGTTTATTGTATTTTTGATAAATTTGAAATTTAATTTGATGGTTCGAAGTTTAAATAATAAATACAGGGTTGTTTACGGTTTATCTTAAACCAAAATATTTTTATTGCGTTCTTTTAGCGTCGTAACGGTCAGGTTGTTTTTTGAGTTGCGCTTTCCGTTGATTATTCTTTTGTCGTTAGCTTTGTTAGCATGGTTGTCCACCGGGACGAGGAGCCGTTGCCACGGAAGAAGAGGGGTGATCGGTCGGAGTCTGAGGGCGCTGTTGGAGGAAACAGCTTAAGATCGTCTTGAAGGATGTTATGTTAGGGACACAGGAGGAGGTTGAGGAAGTAGTGAAAGAGCCTGTGTCTGCGGCGGTCGTGTCTGGGGAGTCATTGCTTCCCGTTGTGGTCGAGGCGCCGGAATTGTCCTCAACTTCAAGGTCCCAGCGTAAGATGTCGACTAGCAGCAACGGTAGTGTTGATGCTAGCGACCTCGATGAGCTGGAACTCTTGAAGTTCAAGGTGAGGAAGGCGCACGCGGCCGTCTACGGAAAGGTGCCGACTACCTCTGCCACTATCGTCGTAGAGGATAGGAAGATGGTTCGGCACGCCGTGGATGATATCCGCGACGTGACAAACACACTAATAGGTGTGGTTAGGGCGCTGCGTTTTTGTTTACACAACTCTTGGAGAGCTAGAGTTGTCGGGGGAAGTCCTGCGGAAGCTTTGGTTGTTTCAGCTGCCCAGGGTTTGCAGAGTCAGGGAGCGTTGATGCCGCGCGCTTCCTATGCAGCAGCTGCAGCAGTGGTTAAGCCGACGTTTGCCGTCAGGGTCGACGTCAGGCCAGGCCAGAAGGATTACGAGATGAAGACCCTGAAGCAGAAGGACGATCCAGCACGAGATGGATTTGTCGTTGTCGGAGCTCGTAGGAGGGGCAGGGGCGGTGTTGTAGTGGAATGTGCCGGTCGCATTGACGCCAAGAAACTGCAGTTGAAGGTCGGCGGGAACTGCAAAGGGCTGGTAGCGAAGACGATCGAGAAGAAGCATCCACGGGTCGTTCTTCTGGGGGTCGAAACGGGGATGAAGGCGGAAGAGTTGGTGCGGTTGATCGCGAGCCAGAATCCCGCTTTGGCGATTTGAAGCTGGAAGACCACCTGAGAGAGAAGTTCAGGTTTGGCGAAAGAGCCCTAGGGATCCCTTTGCCAACGTAGTCTTCGAAGTGACCCCCACACTTTGGAGACGGTTATTAGCTGATGCTATTAACCGCAGGTGGCGAAGAGTATGGGCCCAGGACCACTTCTCGATGACGCAGCGTTACCTGTGCTACGAGAATGGTTATAGATCGATGGAGTGCAGGGAGAAGGTACAGTGGTGCGGTAACTGTGCCGAAGTCGGTCACGAGATCAAAAATTTTCGGAAAGCAGACACCTGCTGTGTGGTTTGCGCTAGGGCAAACGACAGAACTGGCGGTGGCGCGAAGGTCGATACGCGCCAAGACGCCATGTCGAGTAGATGTCCCACAATGCTATGGTTGAAGAACGCTATCACACGTAACATCGACTATGGACTGTGAAGATAATACAGATTCTATAACAAGAAAGAAGATACAATTCGCGCAACTAAATCTCGGGAAAGGAAAAGGGACAACAAATAACTTCTAAAGTTATTCTTCGAAAAAAATATCGACATCGGGCTTATACAGGAACCGGCTACAAAATAACAGGTTTTGGGAGGGGAGTTACCGTCTTAAACGCGATTAGCGAACGACCACGCAGCGGAATAATAATAAATAATGGTACGGGTGCCGAAATTATATTAAATAATCTGTCAAACGAATTTTTAACGACGGCCGAAATCAAATCAGGAGGCAATACGTTCTACGTAATAAGTGCGTACCTCCCGCCGGTTTATTCCAGGCGGGAAAATTCTCAAACCGAAGACTTAATAAAACAACTAGAAAGCGTTTTTCGAAAAATTGGTAGGAATAAAAAACTAATAATTGGGGGAGACTTTAATGCCAAGTCGCCATTATGGGGTAGCCCTATCGAAGACGATAGGGGCTCACAGGTTGCTGATCTTGTGACGGAACGGGACCTTAATGTGATAAACACTAATGATTAACCTTAGAGGCAGCAGTTTTATATATATTACTGCAGCCTCACACGAGATGTTAAAATTCATTTGTAATTGGTATTTGATGTCGGACGAGGTGACGCTCTCTGATCATAAATTAATTACATGGAATGTTGAAACCAAAGCAAGCGCAAACGAGCAATTAACTATCTTTCCGCGGATTTGTAATAAAAAAGCTAATTGTGAACGGTTTAAACAAAAATTTGACGAAAGCATCCCCCCGCTCGAAAACGAGCTATTAAACTGCCGAGAGGCAGACGAAATAGAAACACTCGCAAAAAATTAAACGACGCGGTGGTAAACGCGTCGTCGTACTCCATGCTGCGAAAGAAAACATTTAAAGACAGCGTACCTGTCCACAAGGCAGAAACGCGTAACCTAAGACGCCGCTCTCAACGCGCCTCGGGAAATATAAGAGAACAACGAAGAATAGAATACAATCAAAGTTACCGCGAATATAAGATATTAATAGAAGAAACGCGAACGAATAAATTTAAAGAATTTTGCACGCGTAACTCCGAGAAAGAACCGTGGGGAACTGCATACCACGTAATTACAGGAAAACAACAAAACATCGCGCTCGGTAATATAAAGAAAACAAATGGCGAATACACCGAAGGTTTTAAAACCAGGGCAGAATATTTATTAGAGAAATTTTTCCCACCAGATAATTCCGAGGAGGATGAGGGGTCGCACGAGTTAGTACGTCGGGAAGCTACAGAGGCGCAAGGAGCACGTGCCGATAAGGCAATCTTAGTTCACGAGGTCGTAAGGGCTCTTAGAAGAATGAACTCTAGGAAGGCGCGGGGCATGACGGAATCACTTCAGACGCAGCTTTGGAGGCGTGCGTGTTAGCTCCGTGTGTCTTTGCCGGGTTGCTTAATCTTTGTTTAGAGAGGGGCGTATTTTCGCGTTGCTGGAAAGTCTAGAACGTGAAATTTATCCCTAAATCTAAAAAGGCGGATGCGTCAGACCCGGGCAGCTATCGTCCAATTAGCTTGCTACCGGTGCTGGGGAAAGCTTTGGATCGCGTTATGACTACGCGAGTTGAGCACTTAGTGCGAGACAGCGGCGGTTTTAATAACCGACAGTTCGGTTTTATGGAGGGCAAGTCGACATCGATGCTTTAGAGTTCGTTGTCGGCGCGAGCTGCAAAGGAGTGTTGTTTGTGTCGTTGCTTTGGACATTTTAGGAGCATTTGATGCTGCCTGGTGGCCATTAATCGTTTGCGAATTAGATCGTAGGGGTTGTCCACGGAACTTGATGTCTTTAGTCAAGAGCTATTTCTCAGGGCGTCTGGCACAGATTGAAAGTTGTTGTATGAAAGCATCTTTAGGGTCGAGCTTCCCGCAAGATGCTCAATCGTTGGATTTGCGGATGACAGGCTTTTAATTGTCAGTTCGCGATTATTAATGGACATGCGAACAAAACCAAACGAGGCGCTAAATAAATTGCACGAATGGTCGCGGGAGGTAAAATTGAAATTTAATACGTCAAAATCAGAGGCACTATATTTCGGGACGAAACCGGGACAGCGATCCCCTAGGCTAGAGCTAGGAGGGGAGTAAATCCCGTTTAAAGACGCTATCACGTACCTCGGTGTCAAAATAGACGATAAATTAAATTGGATAGCGCACGTACAATACGTAAAAAGTAAGTGCGGCGAATTATCAAATAAAATGATGGCGGCGGCGAAAATAAACTGGAGTTTCAGGGGCGAATCGCTGAGGATGGTCTATGCCGGAGCGATAGAGCCGGCAATGCTGTACGCAGCATCTGTATGGTCCAAAGGTTGTAAAGTTCAGGAGATGCGACAATTGACCAGCGTACAACGAATAACCGCAGTAAAGTCGGCGAGGGCGTACAGGACCACCTCCACGGAGGCGATTCTGGTGATCAGTAGGACTCTCCCTATCGAATATGTCGTTAGAGAGATTAGAGACAGGAGATTAGTAGATACAGGGAAAGGACGCAAAATCATCGAAGATATTAATCTTAGCAATAGGGAAGTTGAAAGAAAAATCGTCGTGTCGGGATTAGGGCACCCGGCCGATATTAAAGGAATCGAGTTTATCGAAGGGGATGGGGACGAGACGGGTATCAGAATTTATACGGACGGTTCACGTATGAACGATGGGCCTGCAGGCGGGGCGTTTGTCGTGTATAAGCAGGAAATGGAGGTGTTTCGGTTTCAAACCAAACTCGCGAACTGGAGCACTATCTTCCAGTGCGAATTGATAGTCATACGAGAGGCAATCGATTACGTAATAAACCATACGGGCAGAGACGAGTATTATATAATTAGCGATAGTAAATCGGCGCTGACCGGTTTAACAAATATGAACATCTCGACGGACCTCCAAGCGGACATTTGGAGGATAGCGCATACGGCGCTCGAGTTCCGACGTTTAAAGTTCTGTTGGGTTAGGTCGCACGATGGTAACGTAGGAAACGATAGGGCTGATGAATTAGCTAAAGAGGCCGCGAT
Source organism: Platerodrilus igneus (assembly GCA_036346225.1). NCBI lineage: Eukaryota > Metazoa > Arthropoda > Insecta > Coleoptera > Lycidae > Platerodrilus > Platerodrilus igneus. The sequence goes on from JARFIW010000003.1 coordinate 12,135,947, forward strand.
GGGCGACTTTTGGATATCACATTCGTCGATACCGAGGTCTCTAATTAAAAGAAAGCTGCGCGAAAAGTCAATTCGACAATGGGGAGAGATGTGGAACAACGCTGCCACGGGCAGGTTGACCCACAAATTCATACCGAGCGTTAAGGGCGCAGAAAGCGCAGAGCACGTGCTCTTCGATTGCCCACTTGAAGTGGCAAATCGAGGGTTAGCTAATTTGAAATTAGCTATCGCAGCACTAGCATGGCCAAAGAGCCTAGAGGAAGTCAGGGAAGTGGCTAACCAGAAGGTGTTCTGGACAGTCTTCAAAGAATTTTCGAGAAGAGTCGCGAGATTAGACGGTGATAACCGCGCGTAAATCGGAGGGTAGGGGAGGATTGCAAATTTTTGATTTTGACTTGGCATGAGAAACGGACATGAGCATGATATAACGAAAACCTGTATTAACAAAAAAAAAATAAAAAGCAAAAACAAAAGCAAAAATCAATAACCATAATCTAATATGTACGACAAACCCCACACCACTAAAACAATCATTGTCCCACCTTATACGCGCGGAAAAATCGGAATCGGGGATAAACTAAAACAAATAAATAACAACAAAATAAATCAGTAAACCCTAATTAACTTAAATCAACAAATAAATAAAGAAAATAAAATAGAGTGAAACCGCGCATCCCCCCTCTCAGGACTTAAAAGTGATAGTAATTGTGATCCCCCTAGAACGTTTAGTGCATACCCATCAGAACTTTAACAGTGCATCATCTCCCTTTAGCAGTAAGATACCAATATAGACGCAAGAAGACGACCAGATCTTCGGATGCTTGGGAAATTTATACACGAGGTAGGATTAAAATTGTGGCGGCTGTACTTGTATTAATAAGGAGATTTTGAATAATTTAACGAGCAAGTTTTTGTGCGTAATGGCGCTAGCCATCTTAATGCTTATGATAATTTGGGCGGTGCTTTGGCTAATTTATGCACTGTTGCATGCTTTTGCTTATTTAGATATTTATTAATTTATTTTATGTTTATTTATATACTTACATTATATTTATACTTATTTTATATTTTTGCCTGTATTTTTGTTCAGTGACTTAATTTTATTTGCTAGACGTTTTGCCGCCAATTTTTGGTGGCAGTATATATAGGAAAGAAGATTGTACTTATAATATGTAAGTAAGGGAATGATAGGGAACACTAGGGACAAATTTAGAATGAAATTTGAATAAATACTTAGACCAGGGATGACGAAATTGTAAATAAACAGGCAAAATAGCTGGATTCACTATTAAACATTTGGCAAATGCTTAGAAAATTTGAATCTATTTTTAATATTAGCTAGCTAGATTTGAATAGTTTTAAAAAGACCCTTCGGGTCGCACCGGTAAGCAGAGCTGGCAGCTGCTATCCGGTATTACGGATCCCTCCCCATTCATTTTTGCGTGTGTTTTGTTGATCAGGCTAACTCCAGAATCAACGCTAGAGATACCATTTGTTAAATCCTATTTTTAGTTTCAGTTTGTTAGATTTTTATTTAGTATTAATTAACCTGAAGTTAGGTTAAATTTGGAGCACGTTTACTTTTCGCGTTTAAACCCAGTGTAGTACCTTCGGGTGGAGCATTGGGGACGTGGCCGCTAGCATAGCGGCCCTTAATTAAATTATAATGTATAAAATTTGTGTGCTAAGTGTTGGGGGTTTTAAAATATTCGAATAAATGTGTTCTAAATAAATATAATGATATATAAATTTTCTTCAGCTATTTAGTCTCTAAATTCTGTCCTTGTCTATAAATTTTAATTATACTTAATTTACTGTCTGGGTTGCAAAGCAAAACAAGTTAATTCCTTGCACCAACACCTTGCGCCCTCTTTATAGTTCTACTGATGACCTTAGTAAAAGAAAGAACTAATGGTAAAATAAAACAGAGTTTTACTTTACTAGCTGTCAAATTAACCTTATTATCTGTTCTAAGTGTGCAATGTTTGTTTCAATTTTCAATTTTTTATCTATATACAAGGTTTAACTGTAGAATAGTAATAAATTAATACCTTTAAATATCTAGATTAGATATATCTTTGCAGGTTTTTATTCAATAGTTCCTTCAGCATCTTAAGTAAATGATCTTGTTACAATTATTTGTTTTAATATTTTAAAATGTTTTAGATACATAAAAATGGTTTTTCTAAGCAAATAATACTATAGGGCATTCGTTTAGGATGACGTCAAATGTAGTAATGAAGTGTTGGCAACTGTATGCCATTGTATACCTAAAATTACGTTTGATGGATACCTACTGTCATTTAACACAATAAAGGTTGGCAGTTCTGTACGGTGTTATAACCAATTCCTCTTGCCAATGGGAATATTCGTATATCATTCATTAAATATAGTAGAATTTAAACTAACATTGGCAATGTAGTATTTTATCCAGTTGTGACGTCATCCTAAAGTTAAAGCAAATGAACGCTTTTTTAGTGCCTACATAACTACAACATTAAAATTAAACACAAACCGAACAATACATTAAGTTGTATATTTATCAAGCTTCAGCCACCAATAGATCATAAAAATAAGACCCCCACAATCTATAAAATTAATTGCACTGAATGCCCTGGAGTGTACATTGGCAATACTAAACAATATATCTACAAGCGAATTTATGAACATAAATACACAATAAAAACGAACAATAAGAAACACGCGCTTGCAACACACGCAATAGAAAAACTTCAAGAATTTGATTTTAATAGTGTTAGTATTTTAGGAACAGAGTAGAATGATAATAAAAGAAACATAATAGAAACTTTACACATACACAAAAACACACAAGTGCCATCAATTCAAAAACCGACCAAGATGACTTTATTAATATTTACCACAACATTATTGCTTGAATATTTAATTATCGCAGTTAATGTAAGGGTTATTGTAAATATGCATGTTATAAGTATGTATATTGGTTATATAACCTTTGGTCACTCCCACTTTACACTGATCAAACTTACTATACTAGTTTCATGCTATTTATTTATTATCTTGTTAGAAATGTAAGCTTGAAAACTTATATTTCAACAAGTATATATACCATTCTACAATTTATGATCATGCTAATTTAAAAATAAGTTTTGGTTTTATAAATGTTTTATTAGTATTCTTAATTATTTTATTTTTTTACCTTACAGATAACTTTAATTGAAAATGCTGCTGACCAAAACGCGTCTTAACGAAGCTTATGTAATTTGTTCAATATTTATTAACTATTTTATTAAACTGACTAAAAAGATATTATACTTATAAATTACATATTATTTTGATTACCAAAATCCAGGAACTGCTGATTATTTTTATACTACAGATGATCAAGAATTTATCAACAATTTATATATATGTATAAGTAGATAAGCTATGTTCGTACGAGATAAAAACCCGGTTTTCTTATGGGATTTAACATGGAAAATTCTAAGGTCCAAAAATACAATTTTTGGTAGATACAAAGGTCATTCACCCCACCATTGACCTGCCACATGCAGACCTCCACTTATGATACCATATAACCATATGACGTCACAGTCTAAATTATAGCTTGTACCATTTTATTAAAAACTATAAAACTTACATATACTCTTTAAAACAAAGAAACATATTACCAGAATGATAAGTGTTTTATTACGCATATCTATTTGATGCATATACATTGCTCTTATGTCTAATACGATTTTTTTTAGTTTTACATATATTTATAGTTATATCATTTACTTACCCCAAATAGTGAAGTCAAGGCCATCTAATACATGCAAATAATTAAACAGACTAAATTGTGATTAATTAAAAAACAAATGCATCTTGACGGGTATATCCAAAACAAATTGCATCAATTTAACCGAAATTGTTTGTTATGTTTTAAGACCGCCAGGACAGTCATGACAGTCGCCATGGCAGCCACCATGTTGGAGACTGGGCCCTCATGGCGGCCGGTATAGTGGTTGCTCAAACGAACACTATTTATAAAATCGTTGATACCAATCTACGACATATCTTTTTTGACCATATAAGTGGTGATATGCTATAGCCCAGATTTAATGAAATATGTTTATAATGCTGCAATGGAGATGACTTGATACATGGTTTTGTAACTATTGTCAAAGATTTCGATATTGACAAAGGACGTTACAGGAAGAATTTCGACCAATAGGTATATATATATATATATATATATATATATATATATATATATTTTGCTGAATTTTTTCGGTACATTGGACAGTGATTAACTACGCTTTAATTCACAGTTAACATGTTTCGATTTATTTTAAAATCTCATCAGAACCCTACAATTACAGATATAAATTAATTACTAATACTATTTTTTTTTAATAAGACTTACGTGAATATATCTAGTTTATAAACTAACTTAATGTTAAACAGATTGATTTAAGAACGACAACTAAGAATTGACATCTAAAATTTGATTAGGTAGGTCTAGTTCTTTGACATTGGTAGTGTCTATCTATACACACACATATGCATTATCACAAACACTTAAACATACATTAATTCAGTAATTGTTTAAAATATTATTGTAAATTAAGCTCAGCCCTTGAATGTCTATTTTGTTGTTAATGGTGTTAAGTGTTGTTTTTATTTTAATCATTTCTAATATGAGTCTTTTACTATGGTTTGTTTCTGTTGCTAAAATTTTGATATTATTCAGGTTAAAATTAAAATTGTGGTTGTATTTATAATGATGTGAAGTTAAAGCTGTCGAGTCTTTTTTTGAAATAGTTCTACAATCTGATTTATGATTTGTTATTCTGGTTTGTAGCCAATTTTTTGTCTGACCAATGTAAATGGAAACACAATCTTTACATTCAATTTGGTATACTATGTTTGATCTGTATTGTTTAGGAATAATATCTTTAGTTTTGAAAATAATTGTTGAGTAGTTTTGTATTGTATGTTATAATTTTGATGTTTTCGTTTTGTAATATTCGTTTAAGTGAATGTGTAATTGCTAAATTTGGAAGTTTATAATATTTTATATTAGAGTTAATATTATTGTTAATAGTAGTATTACAATTAAAAATTTTGGTTACTAAATTTGAGGGTAATTGTTTTCAGTTAAAATTTTTTAGCGGTTATGAAGTCTAATTGATGAAATTTAATATTGCTTAAATTTATAATTCTGTATTTTAAAGATTTTATTACTGCAATTTTTTGTTTGTATGAGTGGTTTGAATAAAAATTTAGAATTCTATTTGATGATAATGATTTTTGCTACCATTGTGTATATATTTGACCTGTTTCATCATGTGAAACTAATACATCTAGGAAAGGGAGTTTTTTTATTATCTTCTACTTCTATTGTAAATTTTAATCTGTTGTTGAATAAGTTGAATGTGTTAATCATATTTGTTTCCATTAAATCAGGACAAGCGGTAATGATATCATCAACAAATATAAATAGAAAAGGTACTTGAAAAGAAAGTTTAAGTATGACAGTTTTTACGAGTTCATTCATTACCATGTTTGCGAAGATGGGTGAGCTTGGTGAGCCCATTGCTGTTCCATATTTTTGAAGATAAAATCTTCCATTAAAACTAAAGTAACTAGTATCAAAGCAAAATTCTGTTAGTTTAAGAAAATAGTCTATTCTAATATCAGTGTGTTCACTTATCAAGTTCCAATTATTTTTAATTGCGGTAATTACCATTTCTTTAGAGACATTGGTAAAGAGGGAAGTAACATCTAATGATACAAGTTTGTAATTAGGTGGTATTTTTATAGTTTTAATTTTATTTACAAAATCAAAGGAGTCTTTTAAGTTGTAAGGCATAGTAGGTGTAATTTTATTTAAAATGTTTGTTAGAAATTTTGATATTTTATATGACGGTGAGTTAATTGATGATATGACTGGTCTAAGAGGTACATCATGAGTACTCTTATGAATTTTCGGTAAACCGTATGCAGTTGGTGGAATAGAATTATGACTTTTTAATATTTTTACAGTGGCATCATCAATCATTTTCATTTTATTTATTGTTGATAATAGAGAATTTCCTTTTGTTCGAAATTTATTAGTTGGGTCAGACTTTCGTATGACATAAGTATTATTGTCTGCAAATAATGTTATCATTTTATCAATATAATCTTGTTTGTACATAATAACTGATTTATTACCTTTGTCAGATTTTAGTAACAAAATATCATTATTTTCGTTGAGGAACTTTTTTGCACTATTAAAATCTTTATTAATTAAATCTACCTTTTTGTCATACCTTATGCCATACAAAAGTCTGACCCAACTAATAAATTTCAAACAAAAGGAAATTCCACCAACTGCATACGGTTTACCGAAAATGCATAAGAGTACTCATGATGTACCTGTTAGACCAGTCATATCATCAATTAACTCACCGTCATATAAAATATCAAAATTTCTAACAAACATTTTAAATAAAATTACACCTACTATGCCTTACAACTTAAAAGACTCCTTTGATTTTGTAAATAAAATTAAAACTATAAAAATACCACCTAATTACAAACTTGTATCATTAGATGTTATTTCCTCTTTACCAATGTCTCTAAAGAAATGGTAATTACCGCAATTAAAAATAATTGGAACTTGATAAGTGAACACACTGATATTAGAATAGACTATTTTCTTAAACTAACAGAATTTTGCTTTGATACTAGTTACTTTAGTTTTAATGGAAAATTTTATCTTCAAAAATATGGAACAGCAATGGGCTCACCAAGCTCACCCATCTTTGCAAACATGGTAATGAATGAACTCGTAAAACTGTCATACTTAAACTTTCTTTTAAGTACCTTTTCTATTTATATTTGTTGATGATATCATTACCGCTTGTCCTGATTTAATGGAAACAAATATGATTAACACATTCAACTTATTCAACAACAGATTAAAATTTACAATAGAAGTAGAAGATAATAAAAACTCCTTTCCTAGATGTATTAGTTTCACATGATGAAACAGGTCAAATATATACACAATGGTAGCAAAATCATTATCATCAAATAGAATTCTAAATTTTATTCAAACCACTCAAACAAACAAAAATTGCAGTAATAAAATCTTTAAAATACAGAATTATAAATTTAAGCAATATTAAATTTCATCAATTAGACTTCATAACCGCTAAAAAAATTTTAACTGAAAACAATTACCCCTCAAATTTAGTAACCAAAATTTTTAATTGTAATACTACTATTAACAATAATATTAACTCTAATATAAAATATTATAAACTTCCAAATTTAGCAATTACACATTCACTTAAACGAATATTACAAAACGAAAACATCAAAATTATAACATACAATACAAAACTACTCAACAATTATTTTCAAAACTAAAGATATTATTCCTAAACAATACAGATCAAACATAGTATACCAAATTGAATGTAAAGATTGTGTTTCCATTTACATTGGTCAGACAAAATATTGACTACAAACCAGAATAACAAATCATAAATCAGATTGTAGAACTATTTCAAAAAAAGACTCGACAGCTTTAACTTCACATCATTATAAATACAACCATAATTTTAATTTTAACCTGAATAATATCAAAATTTTAGCAACAGAAACAAACCATAGTAAAAGACTCATATTAGAAATGATTAAAATAAAACAACACCTAACACCATTAACAACAAAATAGACATTCAAGGGCTGAGCTTAATTTACAATAATATTTTAAACAATTACTGAATTAATGTATGTTTAAGTGTTTGTGATAATGCATATGTGTGTGTATAGATAGACACTACCAATGTCAAAGAACTAGACCTACCTAATCAAATTTTAGATGTCAATTTAGTTGTCATTCTTAAATCAATCTGTTTAACATTAAGTTAGTTTATAAACTAGATATATTCATGTAAGTCTTATTAAAAAAAAATAGTATTAGTAATTAATTTATATCTGTAATTGTAAGGTTCTGATGAGATTTTAAAATAAATCGAAACATGTTAACTGTGAATTAAAGCGTAGTTAATCACAGTTAATCACACAAAACCAATAGATATATATATATATATATATATATATATATATATATATATATATATATATATTAGACAGCGCACTAACTCCGATAGCACGGTCAATTTCTTTTACGGCCACAAAGGAACAATTTACTGAGCTAGGAGACAAGATATCTATACGATATGTATATGCATTAAGTGTTTTTCAAAAGAAAATTGTATAAAATTGTATGTTGTTTTATTAATGTACGTATAAGTAAATACCTTTTCCATCCGCAATCTTTCACTAGGACAATTGATTGTGCTTAACTAATCACCTCCCATGCCACTTTTCATTTGACCAACTGTTCCATATATACCCAAATTATTACATTACTAAGTAACTCACTGCAACAAATCATAATAGAATTTTTACAATATGAAGTTTAGGGAGATCCGGTAGTTCTTTATAACCACCAGGCAGCATTTTCTTTATACTCTATATACCTGACATTAGCGGACGACAACCTGGGTTGTAAGCAGGACTAAAAATCATCCAATGTCAATACACTCCCACACTGTGGTACCTGTCGTATAAAGAATGACCGATCACCAGCTCAAAACCCCAATTCATTTTTTCAATAACTTTATATCCAATCATGATGCTATTATTAAATACTATGTATTGTTTACTTATTGTCATAGTATTTGAATGCAAGGTAGCACAGTGCATTAACGTTTACCTCATAGCCCAGTTGCTAGAGTTTAGATGTTGAGTTGGAACTATGTCGCAAGCACCATGGATCTAGCTTTGGTCAGAAGCACATGCAAAGGGCAACCACAACTGCAATTATCACAGCATATTATGCAATTATCACAACATAGTTAACCATAGCAAAATCATTTTCTTTACTAAACAAAATATTGCTGTATATTTCGGAAATTACAACACTATCTTTGTCAAATGTTATTAATCATGAATGTGATGATTACACAAATCGATAAAACATAGTTAAATATGTTAATAATTGTCAATACAAAATATAAATATAACCCATTTTCAAATTATAAATTTAAAACCAAAAAGACACTAGATATAAATATAACAATTACACCAATCGATGCGTATTACTATAATAATGATATAATCACCGTTACAAATTTTTTATATTTACACCATTTTTAAGTTATCGTCAAAAAACCAAAACGGCACTAAGTACCAATCTGACAATTGCACCCATCGGTATGCAATACTTAAATATAAAAATATTTGGTTTTACAAAATTTTTTTATTTTGCATCGTTTTCACGTTATAAGCAAAAACCAAAGCAGCACTAGGTACAAATATTTCAATAGTACCTGTCGATTCGCCATACTTAAATATGCAAATAATTGTTTTTACAATTTTTTATATTTTGCACAGTTTTCAAGTTATAAGCAAAAAACCTAAAGAGCACTACATACCAAAATGCTAATTACGCCCACCGATGCACTGTACTTAAATATATAAATAATTGTCTTTACACAATATGAATATCTCCATCCGTTTTCAAGTTATAAGAAGAAAACTGAAAAATTGCCAAAAAGTCAGATAGAATACCTCCGGGTACAAGCTCAAAAACATTACCAATCCACGCGCCACATCCAATATCGCAATAAAAGTTTTTACAAATATAATGTATCTCTATCGGCTTTCGAGTTATCCTTAACAACCAACTTTTGGACATTTTTGTCTAAAATGCAGTTTATCTCGAAACCTATGCAAAATTTTGAAAAAATAAATGAGAAATCTCCCTTTAATAAACGCTGGTTCTGATTGGTCAACTTTGAGCCGCATAAAAATTTTCATAATATCTTTACAAACAAAAAATTTTCAAATGCCATCTTAAGCATACGTTTTTGCAATAATAGCTAGTTTTCAAAACTTACCCGAAACGCATTAGACTTTTAGTGACAACTATATTGAACCGCCTATTATACGATAAGGCAATTAAGATCACAATTTTTAGCGCACTCGTAAAATTAAAGTGAGAATAAAGTCACTTTACACTTCTTTTGTGTATATTTCGCTAATATATAATACGCAAAAGGAACATCTCGTCCATCTTTTGGTCCAAATGCAATCACTTACAATACAAAGTAGATATAAAATACAATAGTTGCAATAATATTTAGTAGATGACGCTAGATGATTATATTTACATAAATCTACTTCTTAGCACGAAAAATTGATAGGTTGGGTTCTTACATTTAAAAACGGTAGTTACATTTTAAAAATTCGATAAATACAACACCGGGAGCGCGGTTTACCAGACACCATCGGTGGTTGGCAGCGCTAATCTTATACAGATTTGGGCGCGGTCATCACCAATGACGTCCACAATATTACGCAATACTTCGGAAATTTACATATTAAGTTTAAAGCAAAGATAGTAGTGAACAATATAAACTTTGAAGTACTCACATAATAGGTCCAGGTTCCCGCGAAGTTGCGCTAGGGCAGGCCTCTAACCAAGTCCAATTAGGGCTCCTCCCGGAGGGATTAGAGATGATACGCCGACGCTCTCAAAAGCGTTCGGGGATCAGCTCCGGCCAGCTAAGGTAGTCATGAGGTCTTCATCCTCAGTCGTGGAGATCGGTGCGCCTAGGTGGCGGCAGATTTGTTACCTATGCAGGGATTGGGCAGGAAAATAAGGTATGAGGGTAGACAAACAAAGATAATTAGGTAGGATATCTACATAGGTAAACCTAACGATACGTTACCAGAAAAGCGACCACTCTGCTCAAAGGTATTGGCGAAAAAGCCACGTTATAGAGAGAGACCCGGAAAACTTCCCCACTCTTTTCTAGTATTGGTCCAACCCTCTAGGAACACGCACACTGCGCAAATGCACTACTATGACGTACGGAAGTACCGCCTAGTCTATTTAAAATTCCCGCGCACTGCGTCTTTTGAAATTATGGCGCGAAACTTCCATACATCAAAACTTAACCTAATAACAATGTTTAAGTGACCCTTGGCACGTAACAGGGTCAGCACCGCGGGACGTTCTGGATAAATGTTTTTTTGCGAGTTAGTTTTCCTTTTCTAACATATTATTTTTTTCTTAGAGATTTTATAAATAATTGATGAATAGGACCCGACAAAAACTATCGAAATGAAAAATTCGATACTGAATAATACGTCGACAAACTCGAGAACGAAAATGACATTTACATACAATATTGCAATCAGCTGCTGCCAAAGCAACCTACAATTATTTATCAATGAAAACAAGTAAAAGCGCTGATGTTATATGACCTTCTGTGAATTAATGCATTTCTAGATATTGTCAGCGTAAACAGGAACCTTCTAAACAATATTTTATTTTCCGTAATAAATAGGGTGTTTGTGACGATGTATTAAAACTATACTGCTAGCATGATGTTTGTAGGTCGAATTATAGTATGCAGAATCTTGTCGTTCAAAGCTTATTTGAACCTATAACGCATTATGACGTCATCGCCATCCGATAATAATTCTACTCTACCGCAATTTCGCAACTCACAACATATGTTATTGATAGATTTGAAAATAACGGACGAATAGTGCTGCGGTTACCTCTCTACTGCTGCAGTGTTAATCCTATAGATTTGGTATGGGTTAACGTAAAAAATTATGTTACTGTACATTGTAACACTTTAGTATTAGGCAAGTAGCGATTCGTTGCTTAAGCCTTACCATAACATATAATTTAACACTTTTCCTTTTTGAAGCGGATAACCAGGTTATATTTCATTTCCTTATAAATGGTAATCATGTAAACATGTTAGAAACAACCATCAGGTTGCTAATATCTATGTAGAGCCAGCTGGATAGGAAAAAGATAGAAGGATATAGGAAGACCTAGACCAAACTATATTAGTCAAATTATTAGAAATTTAGGTTGTGAAGGGTATGTAGAGCTTTTTAGATTAGCACAGAATAGAAAAGAAGTTAGAGCTGCGTCAAACCGACCTTAAGTAAGGTCGATAACAAAATGATGATGATTAGGCAAGTCCGCAATCCGCTCTATGCTATATGGGTTGCCGGAGTTAAGGCGTAACAATCTTTGCCGAAGAATTTGTGAGTCCCCGCAGCCGTGGTCGTGGCAAGTAGTCCGGAACGACGTTTTTTTAGAAGAAAAGCAATGACTTTTCAAGCCATCATGGGTGATAGAAGTATCATTCATGACAGTTACGTATTGCTTTCGTTAGGGACCAGAACTCCCGGCTATGCTAGCCAAGAAGAAAGAGGTGAATTTGAGATTTATAAAGCGATTCGTAATTTTGGAACATAGCGTCCTAATTGTTACTAACTAACGTTTAAATTGTAGCAAGCAAGTGTTAGATGGTAAGGTTTGTGGAACTCTAATGTGTACAAGGAAATTGATTCAAATTAAAATCGAGTCAAGAGATGATTGTTAACCTTTGGCGAGAAATTCTTGTTTTTCCGCATTAAAGATGGCGAATTCACGAGGCTGTGACCATAAAAGGTGTTTGGTAATTTTTTGTTACACTAAATGTCGTCGAGCTGGGGTGAGTACTATTCGTTTTATTGAACAACAAGCATCAAGTCCTACTGGAAGTACCTTATGTTAGAAAATATACCTTACTATACTGAAAAACAATTAGTTAAATAATATAAGATTAAGCAAATTTCTTGAAAAGCGAATATGAAGGTTTTCTTATTAAAACAAGTCATATTTTATTTAGTACAGATTTTTGTAGCCATTTTCTAATATTAAATATAGTCATTTCAGCTAAGAATAAAGCGATGAAAGGTATAGGGAAAGTGTAGCCTTCGATTTGATTAGTTAAAACGTGATGCTGATTTACACAGCTTAATTTTAAAAATTTGTATTTAAAATATATATAATGTGCTATTGTCAAATTTGCAATAAAAATGGGTTGTGGAAATTAATTTAGGCTAGTCACGATTTATAATCACTCAAATATGGAATTAATAATTATTCTGTATGTATATATAAAAATTATAATTAACATGCTGTGTAAATCCACCTTGCGTACAAGGTCATCTACTTTATTCTTATTTGGAATGGACTATAGTCGTTGAGGACGATCTTTCAAACTAATATATGTAAAGATAAATATCTAGTTTTCCATGTTTGTTAAAACAAAATTGCACTTTATGTTCTTAAATAAGTTTTAAGATGAGATAATTCTTGATATAGAGGAAATTTACTAAAACATTAGAAAGAATAAAATTAAACTAAAAACATTTCTGTGAGCCGAATCAAAGGTCTCTGATTACAGCATATTTTCAATGTAATAAAATATTGAGTAATTTTTTTATGATAGACCTAGCCTGTTAGTAACTATAAGTTTTTGCTCACTTAATATTTTTATCAGAATTCAATTTCATGCTATCATATTGACACTGTATTACATTTTTCTTAGTTTTTTGTACATAAAACGAAAGAAACAAATTTCATTAGATACTAGTCAAATTTCGTAATAGTTTTATTTCCAAAAGTTTAATATAAGAAATAAAAGGACTATTCTTTTTTGTTGGGGTAATAAAATAAAAAGAAAAGAAATTATGTTACTGCAAATCTAAATTCAGGCATATGTAAATTCCCTTAAGAATTATCTGCATCTATGCTTAGGACAAAATTAGTTTAGGTTAGATTTATTGACGCAGTGGCGCCCTAGTTTGTTCAAAGACAGGTTCAATCTCAAAACAAAAACGCTTACCATCACATACCTACGCAGGAATAGACCCCGAGTTTAGACCGAGAGCTTTCTAATTTTTTTGCAGCCCCGTTTGGCCCCGTTACATCCTCGATAAAGTCCATCTTCAGAAAAATGGATTAGCTGAGAAAAAAATACATAACAAATTCAAATTAAATGATATAAAAAATCTGTTTCAAAACGGCATTATAAAAGTAACTTCTAATGCGTAGAAAAGTTATGTCACTCATGCTATCCGAAACGAAGAAAGCAGTTTTAGAATTTGGCATTGTAAAAGATGTAGATGAAAAAATGGTGATGTGTGGTTTCGGATTCAGATAGTGATTTAAATGATGATACGGTACCATTATAAATTGCTTCCACAGTTATACCTACATCTTTTTCTAATTTTTACTATAAAGTTTAATCACATTATTCATGCATGATTCTATAGAGAGACATAACCGTATGCTATTTAATCATTTACTGTAAATGTAGTGGAATTTTTTTTAATAGGACCGAAAATTGTATTGTAAAAAAATGTTTTATGTATAGCTACTATTAAGAATTTTTTTATAAATAGTTCTTTTGTTTGGTGATGTGGAATGTCGAATGAATAAAGTTGAGTAACTACTTTTGAATTTTACACTCTAGATATGTTAGTGATGTAAATGACTCTCAGTCGGGTGAAGGAATACATTCTATTAGCGACGATAAAAATGTAAGTCGACCCATTCTTTTATCAATTAAACGTTAAACTATTTTGATAAAAAAGATTTAATAATTGTAAATGTAACAGGACTGAAAGCAGTTCATTTTTTCCCCCGTTAATGTGCATGTAAGACGTTACCTTTCAAATTACTTCGCAGTGAATTTAGAAATGTAATTTTTTTGCTTCACAATTTCTTTTTGGTACTGTGAAAATCCTTCGGGATAATTTGTAAAAAAATATCAGGAATGTACGTATTATATTTTGGTGAACATTTTTGAACTATAAATTCTTCGGGTATTTTGTAGAAAATATTGTTTCCGTTGCAGGCTGCTTTTCCTTTGCGTTTGTAACATGTTTTTCTAATTAGAAATATTGTAAATGTTCTTTTTGTATTATGGTTTAAACTAGAGGTTTGTAAATGAAGTTTATTCCTGGAGGTATCCAATTTATCTTTATGTGTGATCCACCCTACTCTACGACGCTTTTAGCTAGCACAGCATAATCCCTTCGATTCTCTTTATATTTTGTTACGTTACTTGATGCGCGCTACTCTTACTTGGTTTACAGTACTTTACTTTTTCTTGTTTGCATGGTTTACCATAACAAACTGCTAACGACATCTGAGTATATGCGAATGTATATGTCTTTGTAAATCACCTTTTCGTGATGCATTATAACCACACAAATTGCACGAGAATTGACGTTCCTTAGTGTGCGTCAGCAAATGGTTTTTTAGCGTAATTTTTTGTGATGCGCTATAATCACACAACTTACATGCGAATGAGCGTTCGTTAGTATGCGACTGCTTATGTCTGCGTAAAACACCTTTTTCTGATGCGTTCCTTTACATGCGACCATAAATGAATTTCTAAAGTACTTTTTCGTGATGCGGTATAATTACACAAATTGCATGCGAATAGACGTTCGTTGGTATGTGATTGCATATGTCTTTGTAGACCACCTTTCTGTGATGCAGAATAATTACACAAATTACATGCAAATGGGCTTTCGTTAGTATGCGACTGCAAATGTTTTAGTAACTTACTTTTAAATGATGCGGTATAATCACAGAAATTGCATGAAAATTGACGTACCTAAGTATGCGATAGCAAATGCTCTCTTAGATAGCTCTTTCGTGAAGCGGAATAATCACACAAAATGCATGCGAATGGACGTTCGTTAGTATGCGACTGCATGTGTCTTAGTAACTTACTTTTATATAATGCGGTATATTCACACAAGTTACATAAAATTGGACGTTCATTAGTAGGCGATAGCAAATGGTCTTTAAGAGTACTTTTCTGTGATGTGGTATAATCGCACAAATTGCATGCGAAAGGACGTTCGTTAGTATGCGATAGCATATGTCTTTGTAAATTGCCTTTCCGTAATGTAGAATAATTACACAAGCTACATGCGAATGGACGTTCGTTAGTATGCCACTGCACATGTCTTAGTAGCTCGCTTTTATATGTTGCTGTATAGCAACATAAATTGCACAGAAATGGACGTTCTTTAGAATGCGACCACAAATGAGCTTTAAGAGTGCTTTTTCGTGATGCGGAATAATCACACAAAGTGCATGCAAATGGACGTTCGTTAGTATGCGACTGCATGTGTCTTAGTAACTTACTTTTATGTAGTGCAGTATAATTACACAAATTGCATACAAATGGGTGTTCCTTAGTATGCGATGATGAGTGGTTTTTTAGAGTACTTTTTTGTGATGTGGTATAATTACATAAATTGCATGCAAATGGACGTTCCATAGTATGCGATACCAAATGAACATTTAGGGTACTGTGTTGTGATACGGAGTAATCACACAAGCAACCTGAGTACGGACGTTAGGATGTAGTTGTATATGTTTTTGAAAATTAACTTTTCGTGATGCAGAATAGTCACAAAATTTCATTGGGATAGTCAATGGTTTTCTTGAGTAATTTTCTTATAATGTGAAATATTCAGATAAATTGCATACTAATAGATGTTCCCTGGTATAAGACCATGTTATATATTTGGAAATTACTATTTGTTTTGTGGTGCAAAATGCACACAAACGGACTATCTTTGGGATGAGACCACAAATGTATTAGACCAATTATTGGTAAAGTCCAATAATTATATAAATTGAATGTCTTTCATATAACATACTCCAATAATCCTTCACTTTTACGGCAAATTGATTAATGGTCATAATGGCAATATATGGTAATATTACACATCCCCTGTTAGTATAGTTCAAGCAATCTTAGTCCGATGTGCCTCAGCATTATTTATGAAATTCTGCAAAAGCATTGTTGCCGCTATGAAAATATTAAAGTGTTGTGGCTACACAAGCTTGATTTGCGATTAACTAATTGTATAGAATTTTATTGTAATTATTCAAATGGAAATGATTGGTGAGTTCGGGGTTTATCGTTTTTCAAATTGTGTCATTATATAATAAGAAAGTAGAAATTACAAATTATTTACTAAAAAAGTATTATTAATATTACCATTTAAATTTAGAAACGAGAGCGTTTAATTTTAAACATTGCTTTTGTACAATTGACACACCGGGCGTGGTATTATAGACGAAAAAAGCAAAAATGGTTATGTTTACAGTTAAATTAAATACACAGTAGCAGTAATGTTATTTCTGACAATATACATATTCATTATTACAGGTGTCTGCCATATTTGTATATAATAACTATTTCTTTATACTAGATTCACAAAGCTCGGTGACCAGAGGAGGGGGATTTTTAGAATGGAGACTTTAAGATCAGCGGAAGGAAATTCGGACGTGTGGATAGTTATACGAAAAAAGATAGGACACTGTGTAGAAAACTACCTACAAAAGAACGAAAGAGTACTTATGGTTAGATCAAAATCTAAACGGGTAAATACAGTATTAATACAAGTATACATGCGCATCTCTAGCTACAGTGACGAAGAGGTAGAAGCGATCTACAACGATATCAAAGACATACTAAGATGTGTAAAGAGACATGAAAATTTAATAATTATGGGGGATTTTAATGAGGTGATAGTCGAGGGCAGGGAAGAAGCGATAGTAAGTTTATTTGGCTTAGGCACGAGAAACGACAGGGAAAATAGGGTGGTAAAATTTTGCTATAAAAACAATTTAACTATCACAAACACATTATTTCAACATCATGCTAGAAGAAGATACACGTGGAAGATGCCAGAAGATATAGGAATATCAAATATATTAATTACATCCTTATTGGATAACGGTTTAGGAATCAAGTAAAAGATAGAATCAACCCTGAAGTAAATGAAGACACTATGGCCACAACACCATAATTATGAAATTCACTCTTAAATTAAAAAATTTGAAAAAAGGTACGGGAAAAAAGGTACTTTGACTTTCAGAAACTAAAAAACAAAGATATCCACGAAAGATTTTAGAAAAAAGTAAAATAAATTGCTGAAAGACATCGAGAAAATTTCGGACACCAAGGAAGTAGAAACCGAATGGAATAACATTAAATCCAGCTTGAACATGATGTACACAAAAACTACAAGCTTCTAACCGATTACCCTGCGACAGACCGTAAACGTAATACATATCAGCCATTTCCGCATTTGTGAATGCCATTTTAATAACAAGTGAATTATGAAACTAACAAATTAAGAACAGAACAACGATACACAATTATTAATTCAATTTCAAAAATTTACAAACAGACAGCGTGATAACAATTTAATTGTCACTATCACTAATAGCGGCCTACTAGATAAATTAGTTTCGCAATTTCGTCTTATGACGATGTATATCTGTAGTTGTTTGTAAAATAATTTTTTTCTGCAAACTGTTTAATTTTGGACAAAAAATTCAAAAGACATTTTTTTTTTAGAATGAAATAAGCCATTGAAAATAAATTTTTAAATGGCAAACAAATAATAAGACAAAAAGTTACATTGGAAATAAATTTTAGGGGTTGTATTTTCCACCTCTTACAACCATGGGGCAAACCAAATAAATTACTGAGTAAGTGTATTTTTGATAGTAAAAAATGTCACCTTAATTTCAATTTTGTAACTTTTTAGTGTTTGTAAAAAAATGAAAAACAAATTTTATGTACCCCCTTTAAGGGGCTGTATCTCAACAAAGGATGCTTAAATGAAGTTTCTTTATATGAAAGACCCTATCTTTTTTACGATGAGGAATCATCTCCTAAAATGTTTTACACTTATTTTGTTACACCCTGTATATACCATTCTACAATTTATGATCATACTTAGTTCAAAAAAGTTTTGGTTTTATAAATGTTTTATTAGTATTCTTAAGTATTTTATTTTTTTACCTTACAGATAACGTTAATCCGCTACTATTACCTAGCTCACATAGGCTTACAACTTTGATTATAGAATTTACGCATTTCAAATATTTGCAGCCAGGATTCAAAACTTTACATTACTTACTAAGACAACAATTTTGGATATTATCCGCTAGAAAGGTTATAAAAAGGGCATTTTCTAATTGTTTCAAATGCTTCCGAATGTCACCAAAAACGTATTTACCGCCACTTATGGGCGTTTTACCTCATTTCCGGGTTAATGCACTCAAACCTTTTTCTCATATTGCCATTAATTTTTGCGGTCCTTTCTTTGTAATTCCACGTCGCTCACGTGGTTCTAAGGCTACAAAGGCCTACGTGTGCGTTTTCGTATGTACTTTGTTACGTAATTCGTGGCAGCCACGTTGGGCGCCAAATTTATGCTACGTTGGCTCGTAGCCGTGCGTAACACAAAGAAAATCAAAGAAATGACCGGGCTCAATCTGAGATTAGGGGGGGGTTGTAGAAAGCAGACTGACATAGAAAGTATACGGCGGTAAGGAGTTAGTGACAATACCTGCAAGAAAAATAGTTAAGCAAACCTGAAAAAGAAAGAATAAGCATAGCAGCAATGATAAGTCTAAATTATTCAGTACTTTGTAGAATGTAAATAAAACTGTTTGGATAATCTATATAATATAATCACGATAAAAGCATTACAAAATTTTTTATTACAAAGTGAGGTAATATTGGGGAGTAGCAGAAACGTTTCTTCACACCAATTAAACATAAATCAGACAAAATATTAACAAAAGATAAATAGATAAGACACCATTGGTATGAGTAATTCAGTAGTATTGATTGTTCTTTCTTTTTTTTTCTTATGTTTTAAAATAGCATGCAAGTCTATTGTAAAAGGTATCAGAACAACGAAGACATGGCAGAACAACGGATAGATATTTAAAGTAATAACAAGTATGAAATAGTTCAACTTACACAAGTCCTTCAGCAACGCTTCCTTGCAACGGAAGTGTGAGATTCACGATGTCCTACGCTAACGAAGCACTTCACCCTGGACTGTAAGGGTGTTAATGGAATTTCTTACACTTTACACTAATCACACCTACGTATTTCACTGGTGTTAGCAGCAGACATTATCATGCTGATGGAACTATGTAGCTTTGATAAATTCTGGTTAATTCTATTTCCTGAGACACACGCAACTAAGAACAATTAAAGTTAGTATAATTCCGATCCAAACATCCGTCAAGAATTTTTCGTATTGTGGATCTGCTCCAGCAGAAAGAACTTCGTCAACTTCTGAAGCTAATTTCAGTTGATAAAGGCATTGTTTGAATACGGTGAAACATTTAAAAACACGGTCACTCTCACAATCTCGTCTTTAAAAAAAATGTACGTTCCTATTTTATTTACTTATTATTAAATGCAAGGTAAATTTAACGTATCATTAATACGGAATGAGTTAAAAAAAAAGGGAGTTTAAAACCTGACTAAAGTGGCTCCTTTAAAAATTCTGTACAAGTTTATTGCACTTACTCTGATAAAAAAAGGACCACGAAACTAGATCGCACACACAGTAATCCTAAAAGAATTGGTCAAGTTTAGCAAGCAAGTTCTACAACTTTTATTTCAAAAGAAACTCAACTAAAAACACAATTAGTAAAGCACGCGTAATCACTAAGTAAGTCCGTCAATGTTCCGTAAACCACGTCACATATAAAGCATACTTCCTTCAAAGGTAATCAGAACTACACTGCATACAGTTAATATACAACTTTTACTTCACAAGAAAACAACTAAAATCGCGCCGCGCTTGTTCATGAACAATTCGAAATTGATCCCGCATTAATTCTCACTATTTTCAAAGCAAAAAGAAACAGTATTTTCAACGTAATTCATATCTAGGAACCAAGAACAAACTACAACTCTGCACTCTAATCTGTTTATTTAAACTAGTTGTTACCATGAACTCTTGACGACTACTATCTCCTTCGCTAATAACATAAGGCACATCCAAAACGTGAATGCAGCCATCATATCTAATAACTAATTACAGTTGTTTATCATTTTCGATAAGCCGGAAAGCAATTTACGAATAATCCAATTTAAAACTTCGTTGCAATTTATTTATTAATGAAAATCAACCTTCAAATTATCTATCTTTAATTAATCTACTTTTAAAATTAATACACGCGAGTTAAATTGCATACAAATCCGAAAACTATTCGAAAGTATTTACTTTATACAAACAGCGATCCAAAAACAATGTATTTACTCATTGGGAAAAAGCGTAAAATGTTAACCTATAAAAATGCCCGTTACAACTTGCACTAGGACAATTCATTGAGTTCACTATGGATCTCTCAATAGACAGTTTTGTTGCTGCGTTTCGTCGGTTAGAATCTCGACGCGGCATGGTTTCAGATTGCTACTCCGACAATGGGTTAAACTTTGTTGGTGCTAATAATCAATTTATAAATCTCGCTAAAGAAGCGTCCGAAAAGCTTTCATTAGAATGGCACTTCAATCCCCCCTCGCACCTCACTTCAATGGTCTAGCGGAGGCAGCTGTCAAAATGTTTAAATCACACTTTTTTCGAGTTGTTGGGGAGCAACGATTTACCCTGGAAAAAATGAATACGTTACTTTGTCAGATTGAGGCTATACTCAATTCTAGACCCCTGTGTGCTATGAGTACGGACCCAAATGATCTTGTTTCTTTGACTCCAGGACATTTTTTGAACCTGGAGCCATTAAATTCCTCAATTCCTGAGCCTAGAGTTCACTCCCGTAATACAGTTAGGTTCATAAGTGCTGCTAAAAAATGATATCACATCCTCTTTTCGTTGGCCGCTCGGTCGTGTTATAGAAATTCATCCTGGCGACGATGGACATATTCGGGTGGTTACTATAAAAACAGCTACCAGTACTTTTAGTAGGCCAGTTATTAAATTGTGGCCTCTACCTAATGCCTAATTCGTTCTACTTTCTCCCTTTTTTCTTTAGACATAATTTTTCTTTTTCATTTTTCGTTTTGCATCTAATTTTGCTATTTTTCTTTAGATACATTATTTTTCATTTTTCATATTTTGTTTTCAATTTAATTTGCTTTAGGGAAAACACAGTGTGTTTTCGGCGGCCGGCATGTTCGCGCGAGAAATATTAAAATTCATTTCATTACGTTCTAGGTACGATCGTGTATTTACTACAACAGTCGTTTTCCAGCCGGTACCGATAAACAATTACCTGTGCGCGCATATGTAAGGACAGTCGGTTTCGAGTTTTTAAAGTCGCTTTCGAGTTTTCGTTAAGAAAAGTCGCCTTTGAGTTTCCGTGGAATAAAGACGTGTTTGTTTGTGTTCGACATTATAATCTTTCACAAATCGATGTTTGCGTTTCGGTGTTAAATTATATTAGTGTAAATATCCATATCTTTCTTTTCAATTTCCTACAACATTCAGAAGACCGAAACAATTACACCAGTGCTGCTACTACTTGATAAGTGACGTTTTTTTTTACCTGTGATTTGTTAAGTTTACGTACATTAATACAACTCTGTTATCCGTGGTCCACTTGTTATCGAAGGAAAATAAATTACATTTCGTCCGATATCGGAGTTGTATTAACACAGCTAATCAGAATAATGCAACAAGACATACAACCTTTTTATTTACACATATTAACAAGTTTCCATTCTCACGAAAATATTTACACATTTGGATATACAATTTCCTAAAATGTTACCATCTCAATCTTTAAATCTTTTAAAATTTCATGATTTTTATATATTTCAACAATTGTATTTTAGACGAGTAGATGGGCCCGTCGTGCAACCCTAAATTGATTTTTATTCTGGTCTATGTTGAGCTCAGTATAACCCAGTTACTCTAAATGCTTTTAAACATCGCATTCTTGTTTAAAATAAAGCTAAAAACCCGTTTACTCCTTACAACAAAATTTTTATGTCCTTAATAAACATTTTTAAATAATCAATATCAATTGTCCTTTACATATACCCCTTTAAATGAGTTTTTATGGTAATTAAATATACCCCCAATAAGTCAAAACACTCAAGCACAAAATACCAGCACAAATGTTCAAGCAAAAGCAGGAAATTAATTTTCGTTATCTCTGAAGATGTGTTCCAAAACCCTCGTCGTTATGTCCATACACTTCATTATTATATCTGAATCAAACTCATTTCCACTCGCTATCCAAATCTCTGCAACCACCTTTAGTATTTCTACGATAATTGTCTGGACCAAGCTTAACCTTCCATAATCACTACACTTCACGCATACTGGTTTCAAACTTCTCGACTCGCTTACCCAAGTACCATCCTATCCTTAGATCGTAGCGTGTAGTAACAGTACCTTTTATAAGCCAGCACCCACTTGTGCAAATCACACTTGTAATATATTACCGGTACGTTACTAACAGCGTTTTACACACTTTTAAATAGGATGTTGTATAATAAGTTCACGTATAAACGAGAATCAGTACAACGTAAGAGCACGTAATAGCAAGTATATAAGAGATATAAGAGCTTTAATACCTTTCATAGTGTATTTATATGCTTTTGTACACCCCTCACGGACCCTCTTTCCATCGAAAAGCTTATTTTTCAACACTGATTCTCCAAATTTTGAACGTAACGAACTTCTAAGTCTGAAAATTCCAAGTTTACCCTGCTTTTACAATGAAATTCGTTCAACAACCTCTAACCGACGCGAGCTTCTCAAAACGTCTAGCCTTCGACCAATTATATTGCTTTACCCCGTTTTTAACGTCCAACCCCTAGCTACCTTTCTTTGTTTCACCCATATTTACTGTCTCTTTTAGAATCACACTCAAGCTACAAAAAATCTATATTGTGGTTGGCCTCCAAATCTACTGCGTACTTTAGACGAGTATTTTAACCAACATTTTATTATACGTGTTCTCTGTCTGTTCTACAATATAGATATTTCATTTCACTTTGTCTTCAAAGCATTTGTTATTTTAGCAGCTTGTCGCATCGACCGTTACAAACAATTCTACAGAATTTTGTGCCAACGTTCATTTCAGTTCCTTGAACTTGATATTTTACCTATCAGGTGTTTCTTTGAAGTAAACTATCCGTTTAAAATTATAATTCCGAGTTTCAGAGTTTCTTAGGATTTGTATAGCGAACGTTTAGTTTAGTTAAATGGAAATATGTGTTTAAATTATTGATTTTCTATACTCAAAAGCTCCGTTTCTTATCCGATGCGCTTGATTTAAAATATTAAAACTAATTATGCGTATCCTTGGGTTTCATGTACTATAAAGCTTCTACGCAAATTTTAACATTCTAATTTAGAAGTATAAAAATATCTTATTATCCGTCCGGTTTTCAATATCTAAACTGATTAATTTGGCGCGTAAATAAATTGCCCTATTTTCTATATACACAGTTGTTAAAAATTTATTATCTAGACCTATATACCCTTCTTAACCTATAATTTCCAAGACAATATATATATATATATATATAATGCTATGATAATAGGGTAATTTAGGGGTATATTGAGTCATAGGGGTCGTACGCTTACATGTAAATATCACTAAAGTTTAGAAAACTAAACAACTTCATCATAAGATGGAAGTAACTCGACAATTATGAAAAAAGCTAATATCGAGCACACTGTATTTATGAAAGGAAATTCTTCAAAAAATAAATCATATTTAGTAAGATAAATAACTTGTACGTCATGTAATTCATTTTAAATTAAAAATACAAGCATAAAATTGAAAATAAATACGCAGGAATAACATTTTAAACGCAACGAGTTTTATTGAAATAAATACGCAATTAGCGAAAGGAAATAACCTGACATACTAGCTATAAAAGAATCCCATTCAAAACATTAGCGCATAAAATAAATAAACGCATTCAAGTACGTCATCATAGAAATTTGACTACGTGATTAGTACATCGTATATTCATATAAAATCCAACAGATTTTGGAGTACTAAACAATAAAACAGACGTTTGGTTACGTGATAAAATAAACGGGAAAATTTTAATAAATGCAAATATAAACCAGCGGACGTGACTTGAAGAAAGTTTAAAGTTGGATATTCAGAAGAATACACTATACAAATTAGATTCATACGTGAGGAAATGCATCACTTCGACACGAGTTTTGATGGCTGCAAGATAACGCTTCAATTTACAATTAACAAAGTACGCTCGGAAAACTAATGGCACAGGTGAAGGGAGGAGTCTTTATATAGAACACGGACTTTGTAAACAAGCAGTCTTTCTTCGACCAAAGCACAATCTATAACAGTTTAGAGTATAATATCACGGTAAACCGTTTGGGTCAGAAAGAACAAAAAAAACAGAACCCAATTAAAGTAAAGACTCGCACGAAATTACGTAGTCAAAGAAAGAAATGCCGGACTAACGTTAATCGGAGATTGGGCGTGGGAAAGTAATCGAAAATAAAACTCAAGAAGAAAAAAACCGAGTCGTCTCTCTGAAATAAAAATTAGTTGAATATTACAAACAAAGACAGAACATTAGTCTGTCAAAAAAAAATAAAAATACATATATATCAATATAAATAATAAAGAAAACACCTTGCTGGTATAAGTAATTGCTTTTTATATTATTATTTCAAAATATGGTTACAAATGAGACAAAGATTAAACTAAATAGTGTTCATATGCAGCACACAACCACGTAACCGTATACTTAACACATACAACAAACACATCACTTAATAGTAAATGAGAACCTAAATGAATGATTGTAAATCAGTACTAATAATTAAATATCCTACACTTTTATGTAGTATAAGTCGCGTGACAAGAACATACGACCTCGGGCCGGTATTGGACCACATACATTTTAGTTATTTAAAACCTGCGTAGTTAAATTATATCAGGCTGAAGGCTAGATGATTAAACGTATCAACACCTCTGAGGTGTTCTTAACCCTAGTCAGTAATAGTAATGTTGATTAGTAACAATATACAAAGTGACAGCCGTAGAAAGTTTAGGAAGTCACGGATTAGTAAAGTGTGAGATTTTCAAAAACTAACGAAAATGGCCAGTAACACTACACAGCAACCATAAATTTTAGCTAAGCGGAACCGGAGAAGTCGGCTTCACAATACTTGTTTCTTAGTCAGCAGTCTTGGTTGCAAACCCGGTGTGCGAAAGTCAGTCATCTCACATAGCGTCGAGGAGCGAGAATATAGGTGGAAACCAACCAACCCATCTAAAAAATTTATCCTAAAAACGATTTTAAATTAGTGCTACCTCCAACCGTTGACGAATACCTACCCGATACACACAAGAGAACATAATTTGAAGGGACTATGCACGTACCAGCTCGTATAATTTTTTGTATAATCCCCACGGTAATTGTACAAAGGACGGAATCAGTACTCCAACGGAAACCTTGGTATTAGAAAACAGAAAGAACAATTCATAAATAAAATCCAATGCAACCAGTGTTGATAGCCTATCTGTGCAACAAATGTTCAACAAAAGTACTCGCAAAATTCGTATCAAATTGATAGTATAATCCAGTATAAATAGGGACCGCTTAGAATAAATGATTTAAATGCACCTAACTACAATTAGCAGACCGAACATTAATGTTCAAACACTAGGCTCGCCAGAACAGGATATGAACTAAGGTAGTGATTTTATTTGGAATATAGACAAGGTAATAATTAATGGCTTATTTTAGTCAAGTAAATTTTAAAAGCACGTAACAAGTGTTGAGGCATTAATAGTGCTGAGGCGAAAATAGTGTCGAGGTTAGTAGTCGAAATGTTTTGCTACTAGGACAAACTAATCTCACGGGTGTATGAGCGGAAATAGTATTGAGGCATAAATAGTGCTGAGGCGAAGATAGTATTGTGGTTTCAACTTACGTTAGTAGTCGAACTGTTTTACTACTATGACAAAATAATCAAACAGGTGCATGAGCGTAAATAGTGTTGATGCATAAACAGTGCTGACACGAAAATAGTATTGAGGTTGTAGTGATCCGTGGTGTTTCTAAGTCGATTTTTTATTGGTTGATAATTATTGAAAATATTATAGTGTACATTTCGATATTTGAAGGTATTTGTTAGAATAGCTCGGTAACCACTTACAGGTTTCTGAACGCATTCCGTTATGTTAGAATTTATATTATAAGGGCGCATGTGTAGGGACGATTGATCAAGTCGACAAGGGTTAAACGACTTTGTTTTTAGATTTCAAAAATGGCAAATCGAAAATGCTTCCCTTGGCGGTTAAAAAGGTAATGTTTTTAAGTTTATAATGTAGTTAATATTTAAGGTCATCTAATTACATCTTGTAATCAGAGCGTTGTTTTGAATGTGATGTTGGTATTTATTGTAAAACCGTTAGTTTTATTGAAAAAATATTTATATGTTACCTGTTGCTTTTGACGTAGATTTTGATGCCGGTTGTTTTATAGATAAAGGTGTGTTGTTCGGTTTAACAACCGGAAACCAATATTTATTTATTTGATTTGTTTATTTAGCATCTAACCCAGAGTAAAACTAATATTTGTTTATCTGAAATAATATTTATTTAGTATTTAATACAGAGTTATAACTCCAATTGCATTGCACCTGTTACCGAATCAATAGTAAATGTACCCTTATTATGATTTTACGAGCAACTAGTACCAACATCTAATTTAGATATATTGAATCAAATTATTAGTAATTGAATTTAACCACAACGTTGTTGTGTATATTTTTTTGTTTGTAATTTGTAATGCCTGAATCTGGGCTACATGTTTTATAATGTTTGATATTTATACTGCATTTGACATTGTTATTTTATGTGTAAATGTTTTATTTCAGCATATTAACCACATATTCCACTGCATCTCTCATATCTCAGTTTAAACGTAATTATATGTTTATTGTTTTGTTTATACTATTATCTAGCCCATGTTACTATATAATTAACTAGTATTTAATTGTTGTGATGTAAGCAAATGGAACCTCTGGTATAACCGACCTTCACATGCCTTTCGCGTTTTTATTTATGACTGTGTTGGGAGATAGTCTATTTAATAATAAGCGCCTTTTAACTATGAGCAATTATATCATAAGTTCATTTCAGCGGTTCATGTCGTCTTATCAATGTACTTGTAGTTGTACTTTTGCAAATAATAGGAAGTCGCTAGCCTTTGTGAAATATTTTGTAACACGGGCTGGAAACTGTTAATGCATGCATGTGGGCGCGTGTGATCGAGCCTTGTTGAATATTACTAACATTTTATGTCCGTACGGGGAGAAACATTGGTAGTCAAGGCAGATTTTACCTTCCCGGTGTTCCCCCTCTTTCAACTTTAGCTGGGTAGTATTGGTTATCCGATCTCAGTACCTGTCAGAAAAGACTAGCAATCCTACACTAACGTTTCTTCAGTTGTCATGTGTGATATGTCTGGGTAACAGTTGACATCTCGTCAATTTCAGTGTTGGTGATCTGGGTACTTGTACGTTACCCGTCCTTGTCGAGATGTGCCAAATGCAGTTGGAAGTGCGAGGGCAGTTTGGAGTTTTCTCTGCCGTGCTCTTTCCCCAATCGCCCAGGTCGAGTACGGTACTGTTTGCTTTAAATGTCATTTTCTATGTTTTCATGCCAATGACCTATTTAGTGGTTATTGTTTTGATTAAAAATAAGGTTAGGCTAATGCTGTAGTTTTATTTCAAACCTTCCCGCTTTAACACCATCTTCTCAGTGTGAATATGTGTTACATTATTACAACACAACATAGGAGTTGTCGAGACACTGCCACTAGATGTTAGTTACACGGCCAAGTATATTAGTTTTTCTTGTAACCACAATTTGCCAACATTTAACATACAAATGATTACAATGGATCCAGTATAACAACAAGATAACGCAAAGTATTTGGGAAATTTATATTGACAAACACTTAAAATCGAACGTCCACAGCAACAAATTAATGAGCAAAGTTAAGAAGGATCTTATACAAATTGTTTCGTATTAGTTAAAACTCAAACTATAGTGGATTTAAATGGTGCAGTGCGCTTGCGCCTCTTAAAGTAAAACGCGTGCGAAAGTGGTTTTGTGACGTTTATCAACGACTCTTTTTTCGACCTAGTAACGGGAAGGTTGTGCGTGACAAATTATACACAATAAAGTATAGTGCTTGCAACCCTGCATTCAACCGACTCCCCCGGGGGCATTCCAGCAACATTGAAGAGGACCGCACACCAAGGACAATTTGGTGAGTGAATTTATGCCTTTTGTTTGTTAATATTTTACATGCATACAATTTTCGTATTTAAAGCTCGCGTTTTGTTCTAATTCGCATTACAGTCCACGGTAAATAAGACGCGCCAGCACATTATCTAAGTTAATTAATTGATATTTGGTCCTTCATCGCGTGATAGAACAGTCTATGGTGAATAAATTAATTCATTTCGTTTTAACTTGTATGTATGTAGAACTTCGATTAGCAATATTCGCATCATTTTTCTATTTACTTAGATATAAAAAATTCGATACACTAAAGTCTATTAATTAGAAATCATTATTTGATTATAGATATATTACGATTTGGCAATAGTTTAGTTAGAGAGCATTATTAATCATTTTACAGATAGTTAAATAGTTCGTATAGAAAACTTGTTGCAAATGTTGGATTCAAAGCTGTTCTATTGTAAAAATTTGTATACCTGTGTAGTAGGTCACTCCTTTTGGCTTATGTACAGCTGCAAACGACATTCCAGTTTTATCGTATAACCTACCTGAATGTTTAAGGGTTTATAACCACTAAATATTTTAATTATATTTCTTGTTTGAATGACTAAACCCTTAGGGCGTTTTATAAACCTTCTTGTTAAGGGTTGTCAGGTCGTATAAAATACAATAGGAAGCTTTAATTACTTATTTCGCATTTTACTTTACAAATCGGGTAATGACTTTATTGGATCATTTTCGGTGATTGAATTTACAATAAGATTATTGTCGCTCGTTGTTAATTGGAATAATTGTTGTTTGTTTCTTCATACAAAATGCCTGACACAAATACGTCTGTAACTTTACTAAAGCTTTACGCTGCTCGGATTCATGAAATCTTCGAACTTTCTGAAAAGGCACAATACAATGATTCAGTACACAAGTTATTCAAATTGAAGTGTCGCAGCCTTGAATCTGTCTATAAGGATTTTACTGAAAAGTATATTAGTGTATTGGTAAACACAGAATCAGAATTGCAACCTGCTTTAGAGAATTTGTGTAAAAATGTAGATGACGAATATTATTCTATTCTTTTGATAGAGCAAGAGATATTGTCTGCTGAAGTGAAAACTCCGTCTGCGAATCACACAAGTCGACAAGACAATAATTTTACACCTAGAGTAAAATTACCAAAAATTACTCTACCGCGTTTTGATAATGACTCAAAAACCTTTAAGACTTTCAAGGATATGTTTGATGTTTTGATAGATAAACAACCGCATTTAACGGACATCGAAAAGCATTCCTACCTTCTTTCAAGCTTGTCGGGTGAATCATTGACATTGTTGCGGTCTATTCCTCTTTGTCATGAAAATTACAAACTAGCATATGACACTTTATGTTCTAGATATAATAATAAACGTCTTTTGGCTAATCACCATTGGGGTTTAATAAAAAACTTCCCGCCTATGCATGCGGAAAACGTAAAACAACTTCGAAATTTAATTGACTGTTTCACAGAAAGCTTATCGATTTTGGGATCATTACAATTTGATGTTGAAAGTTGGGATTTCGTTCTTGTAGATCTTTTATTATGTAAACTCGATGAGGAAACTCGTAAACGATTCGAATTGCATTTCAATTCTACTGATGTGCCTACATTCAATTGCGTCAAAGACTTTTTGTCAAAACAATGTGTAGCCTTAGAGAATCTTGTCTCAAGCAAACAACCGAAAGTGCTTAAAGGTACTATTAATAAACAAGATCTCACTCGTTCGAATTCTGACTTGAAGCCTAGGACATTCTTAGCTGAGACTAACACTTCTCCTAAGAACAATTCGTTCTCCTGCATCCTTTGCAAGGGAAATCATGTATTGTATTCGTGCGAGCAATTTCTTAAATTGTCTCCAAACAAGCGTCACGAGCAAGCCAAACATCTTCGGTTATGTTTGAACTGTCTTCGACCAAATCATAACATGTCGTCTTGTCCGTCAAAAGTTTCGTGCAGAACTTGCAATAAAAATCATCATACATTGTTACATTTTGTGCCGTCGATTGCTACGTCACCACCTTATTCAACTCCAACTCGTGAAGAAAATTTGCAAACCAGTTCGTCTAATAATGCTACTTGTACTACAACAGTTGGGTCTGAGGCGACAACTTGTCTAGCTCTGCTACCCACGGTTTGTTTGGAAATTCTCGACAAGAGAAATCAACCTCAAATTATTCGTGCTCTAGTAGACACTGGGAGTCAAATTTCATTTATTACGGAGTCTTGTCGTAAGTCTATTGGTATATCGTCTCGTCCTTCTTCGATTCCTATTTCTGGTTTGGGCCAGACTTCACACCAAACGTTAGGTGTGATATCTGGAACAATTCGTCCCATTCAGGAATATGATTCAGTCCCCACGGACAACAATTTGAAAATAAACTTAATGGTCTTGCCGTCTATTTGCGGTAATCTTCCAAACAAGTATATTCAATCGTATTGGTCTCATTTGGAAAACATAAAACTCGCAGATGAAAACTGGAGACATCCTTCTCCAGTACAAATGTTATTGGGCTCTGATGTTGCCAGTCGTATTTTGCTCGATGGGAAAATTGATGGCAAAGAAATTTCGTCTGTTGCTGTCAACACCATATTTGGTTACATGATATTTGGTACTGTCGATCCCATCTCAACCAATGTTATTCATTCGTTCTTTGTATCTATCGATCCTTGTATGGATATTAATCTTAAACATTTTTGGGAGCTTGACGACATTCCATCGAAGAGTTTGTCGTCCCCGGAAGATGACCTTGCTCTACAATCTTTTGATAACTCGTTGCATCGGTTACCCAATGGTAGGTTCGGCGTGAGCCTTCCATTTAGAGAAAATGTTCGTGAGTTTCCGGACTCGAAATCTATTGCCATTAAACGTCTATTGTCACTAGAGCGTCGTCTCGAAACTAATCCAGACTTGCGAAATTTGTATGTAGATTTCATGCGTGATTACGAAGCCTCTGGTCACATGTCGCTTTTATCAACGCCTCCAGCTGACAATAATGCGTATTTTATTCCACACCATGCCGTGTTCAAACTAGAAAATAATAAACCTAAATTGAGAATTGTTTTTGATGCTTCGGCTCGAGCTTCGAATGGTATTTCATTGAATGATACCTTACTCACTGGACCTAAGCTCCAGAATGATATTGTAAAAATACTTTTGGCTTTTCGCATTCCCAAGTTCGTTTTTGTCTGTGACATAAAACAAATGTACAGGCAAATGTTGATATCAGAAACGGATCGTTCTTATCAATCGATACAATGGCGATGGAATCCTTCAGAACCAATTTCAACCTATCAGTTGAACACAATTACATATGGAGTTTCATCCGCTCCTTTTCTCGCCATTCGCACTATCTTAAAACTAGCTGAACTAGGAGAAAATAGCTACCCATTGGCTGCTCATGCTTTGAGAAACAATTTGTATGTTGATGATGTATTGACTGGGTGGTCCACTCTCCAGGCAACTCATGAACTAAAACGTCAACTCATCGAACTACTACGTGCTGGCTGCTTCGAACTACGCAAATGGGCTAGCAACAGTCCACTACTGTTAGAAGATATTCCTACTGAGTATCAACAAGTAAAACCAAGTTTAGTCGCAAATGATCTTAGGTTTACCGTAAAAGTGCTTGGTCTTCAGTGGCACTCGATACCTGATAATTTTTCATTTGAAATGAAGTCTTTAGAAAATCGTCTTTCCAAGCGGATTTTACTTTCGACAGTTGCTAGGATTTACGATCCTCTAGGATTTATTACACCAGTTACCTTTTCACTCAAACAACTCATTCAACAATTTTGGGTGGTGGGGTTGGATTGGGATGATCCTCCTCCTGAATCTATTGTCATATTTTGGAAAAAATTTGTTGCTGAATTTTCATATATTGATTCAATTCAAATTCCTTGTTATATCCCTATTGATGAAGCCTGTAGTATACAACTACATGGTTTTGTGACGCGTCCGAGAAAGGATACTCGGCTATTGCATATTTTCGTTTAGTATTTCCGTCAGGAAAATATCTGTTCACTTTGTTATGGCTAGATCAAAGGTCGCCCCTTTGAAATGTCTTTCTATACCCAAGCTAGAACTATGTGCTACCGTACTTTTGTCTAAATTAGTTCATTTTGTTAAAACTACTTATTCAAATGTAACCTTTGAAAAATCTGTTGTTACACTGATTCTTCTGTCGCGCTGACTTGGATTAAGTCGTCTACCTATCGCTTAAAATGTTTGTAGCTAACCGTGTTAGTTACATCCAAGAACGCATTTCTCCTGAACAGTGGAGTTACATTAGTTCTTCAAACAACCCATCTGATTGTGCTACCAGAGGTTTATTTCCTTCGGTATTGCCCGCGCATCCGCTATGGTGGGCAGGTCCTGAATTTTTGTCGTTGTCTGAAGAAAATTGGCCTTTGCCAAAATTGTTCGTCCCTTCTCTGGAAGCATCTTCTGAGGAGAAACGCATTACTTTGATTGCTACCGTAGAATCAACTTGGCTGGAAGACTTATCAAACAAATTTTCGTCGTTACACAAAATTCAACGTATAGTCGCATATTGTCTGAGAATCTTTAATGTTAGAAAAGCTACCATCAATTCGCTACTTTTATCGTCGGTGGAGCTTCACGCTGCTCTTATGGTTATTGTCAAGGTGGTCCAATTTAGTTCACTTAAAGTTGAAATCGAAGCCGTTCGTCAAGGTGAGCCTTTGCCTAAACATCTGCAACGTCTAGGCTTATTTCTTGATTCGAATGACATTTTAAGAGTAGGCGGAGACTGATTCATTCCAATCTTCCAGATTCCGCAAAACATCCAGCGGTATTACCCAATAAACACCGTATAACAGATTTGTTGATTAAACAAGTGCACACACAAAATTTACATTCGGGAGTAAACACAACGATATACTTGCTTCAAGAACGATTTTGGATCATCTCATTTTTTCGCGCAGTTCGTAGAATACTGTCTAAGTGTTATCATTGCTATCGTCTTCTCCCCATTCCTGTCAATCCAGTTATGGGTGAATTGCCTTCATTTCTTGTTCCTCCTTTAAATTGGAAACTCGCCAGAATTGTAGAGCTTCATCCTGGAAGCGATGGAGTACCTCGTGTAGCCACCGTAAAAACTTCACGAGGCAATTTGAAAAGACCAATGGTCAAACTATGTCCATTGCCGTCTCAATAATAAATATTAGTTATTTAGTGTTCTTTATTATAGTTTCGTAAGCATTATTATATTCATTTAGTTCTACATACATACAAGACTCGGTCAAAGTTAAATTATCGTGTTAAGTTTTAAAAAAAATAGCCCAAAGCTATTCTGGTGGGCAGAATGTTTCGTATTAGTTAAAACTCAAACTATAGTGGATTTAAATGGTGCAGTGCGCTTGCGCCTCTTAAAGTAAAACGCGTGCGAAAGTGGTTTTGTGACGTTTATCAACGACTCTTTTTTCGACCTAGTAACGGGAAGGTTGTGCGTGACAAATTATACACAATAAAGTATAGTGCTTGCAACCCTGCATTCAACCGACTCCCCCGGGGGCATTCCAGCAACATTGAAGAGGACCGCACACCAAGGACAATTTGGTGAGTGAATTTATGCCTTTTGTTTGTTAATATTTTACATGCATACAATTTTCGTATTTAAAGCTCGCGTTTTGTTCTAATTCGCATTACAGTCCACGGTAAATAAGACGCGCCAGCACATTATCTAAGTTAATTAATTGACACAAATTCCAAATTATTAAAAACATGCCATAGTTGAGCAACCTAAAAGCAAACAATAATTACAAGAAGTGACATTTAGAGCTGGTTTTTCAATTGAAGGTTTAAACCGAGTTCTATGGAACTACGTTCATTTTTTGATCTTAGTTCTGCCCGTTACCGGTATTTTAATAGACTGTATGTACAGTTCAGCTGAACTTCTATTTTATTTGATTAGCATTAGGTTGGTTGTAGATTTACTAATCGCGACTGCGTAAAGTGCATATGAATAACTTCGTTGTTTATTTCTGCTCTTGTAATGTGTGTACAAGCTTCAACTAAACAATAATATTTATAAAACGGATAATGTAGGCGTAGCCGTGCTAAAGCATGAGAAACTAAAACTGTCTTAGTTCCAGTATTGCTATATGAAGAATTCCCATTAAATCACCAACAATTAGAAAGGATCATGTAGCTTAAAATCGAATGACCTTTTCTACTAATGGATAACTTCTTTCGTCTATTCAAGTAATTTAAATATTCCATTATGTCTTCGTCGCGATTGTCTAAGATAAATTCAACGAAAGCCACGTCATAATTTAAAAATAAAGACTACCTTTAGAATAAAGTATTTAAATTAGGTTATATTGATTCAGAAAAATAGGTCAGGATCATTGGTTTAAACCGCGGAGGATCGAAGATCAAGTTTGAACTTAGTTCAGTCACTGATCTGTTATTGAAAACCCAATAAACTCGAGAACGTAGTTTAAATAGTAGTTTAAATTTCCCGCTGCATCTGTGTACTTACATAATAATGGCTGAAGGTCACGTATTTTTGGTACATGAAAAGCAATGTAATTTATGAAGAGTGTCACTTCTTTGCAAAACGTATTATGTTGATGATTTTCTTAAAGAATTGAATTCAAAATGTCAAAGCATAAAATTTACGTACGAACTAGAAAATAATGGACAATTGCCCTTTTTAGATACATTAGTAATTAGAAATGGTAACAAACTGGAATTTGACATTTATAGAAAAGAAACCAAAGTAAATCGCTTTATTTTGTCTTCCTCCAATCATAGCATACAACATAAATTGGCTTCATTTAACTTTTTAATTCATAGATTATTGAATTTCCCTTTAAATAAAAACAGATTTAATAAGAAATTTGCTCTTATTACACAAATAGATAATATTTTTAGAAAGTGTAAAAATAGAATTAACATCTGTAAATCAACGACTTTGTAATCGACCACCTCTAACGATAATGTTAAATGTGTTAAACTTCCGTTTCACAAAACTACAAAGGGTTTTGATAAAATATTCAAACAGATTAATTTCAAAATTGCTTTCATTAATACTAATAAAATTAAAGATTTGTTAGGTAATCCAAAAGACAAGGTGGAAAAATTGCAAAAGAAAGGGGATTTATGAAATTAGTTATTCAATACCAGAGCGTTTTCAAAAATATATTGGTCAGACCAAGAGGAATATAACAACAAGATTTAAAGAGCACATTGCTCACTTCAAATATACTAAATACAAAAGGTCTCAGGTCGTCAAACATATTTTTAAAACCAACCACCCTATTGAACTAGAAAATGTTAAATTGTTAAAGGCGGTACCAACGTTTTCCTTCTTATATGCCCATGAATCAATTAAAATTGTTAAACATAAAGAACCCCTCTTAAACACTGATAAAGGGCCCATAGAGTCATCTGCCTTGCTTTCCCTATTGGTCAACAACCAATGAGAAAGCAAGATTAATTTGGTTCCGCTTCAGCAGATTTAGAATTAGTATAAATTAAGTAGATTTTAGTTATAACGTCACAATTCACTTGTTTGTTGTGGAGAACACCAGCTTGCGGATAAGGAGAATATCCTCGATAGTGTTCAAAGCAACATTATCAGGGTGTAGGCACTGCAAATGGATCGGCTGTTGGTGTGTTTTAGTTTTATCACATCTCTACAGATGGCTCTGTAGGTCTATTTTCATGGGCGACTTTATTATATTGCTTAATATTTGCGAGGTTCTGTTGATTGTTGCTAACCTAACTTTTTAGCGTTCTTTTAGTTGCATTTTTGCAGATTGCTCTTTAATAACATTTAATAAAAATGGAATTCATCCAAGGTGAATAATATTGCACATCGCCAATTACTGACTACAACATCAGCAGACTTTCAAAGAAAGTACTGCAGCCAATATTGATGAAGAAGTTGGATGTCGGAGACGTGGTCCTCTAGCTTATAGAAAATAATTTTGCCTGGAATCAGGTAAGTGTTGTACAAAATGACCTAATTTGTTTATTGTTCTCTATATAAAACAATGAACAAATTTATTTTGATCTATTATGCTTGTAGAACGCTTACCTGATACCAGACAGAATTATTTTTTATAATTGGAATTTTTAGTTTTATTTAAAATCTTCAGAGTCTGGTTCTCAACCTTTTGAACAGAGAAGTCGCAAACCTTGATAACAGATTTTAACGTCGTTTAGTTTCCTCACATTTCAATAGTTGGCGCTAACTTGCCAACAGTTGTTATGCAGAAGGTGGCATATCTATTCTAACTTTATGCAACATTATAGTAAGTTGTATGTTGGGAAGGTTCGTTTCAGCCTAAGTGGTGAGGAGAATATCCTCTGAAGTGTTTCAGAACACAAGCTAATTATTATTTAAAATTCCTACTGAGATGACCACATAGTGGTCGAAATACGTATCTAGTATTTTAAAAATGTTTGTGGTTAAGAGTTTTTATTCAATTCTATTTAAATCGTGCCACAGTGTTCCTATAGATTATTATTAAATATTAATATTAAAACTATGCGCACAAGCACTGCTTTTGCAAATTGATTCTGTTTATTTAAGACAAACTTGCATTATATCTCATAGACTAAAACTATAAGTAAGTGATTGTTGCACATACTTATGAAAATGTAAGTTTAAGTACCCAGTAAACCAATTAGTGTTCAGTTTCTTATGCTTACGAGTATGATACTGCTAACAGTTATTTTCGCAACCCACCATCTCCTACATCAACAGTCAATGTGAAACTAATTTAAAGTGACACTAATTTGCTGCAAAAACACAAATGGAAATTACCGAATTTTTAAAGAAGTACAGTGCTATTGATACATCATAATGCCCATAAATATGGGTACTCCAGAGGTTTACTGTTAATTTTTAGGACATAAGCGAATGCTATACAAAAATACACCCATCCATAGAATTCTTTAGTATCATTTAACATAACCTATTTTATGAAGGTACTAAAAATTTGGCGTAATATTGTAAATAAAAATATAAAAAAACATGGTATCTGACCGGGAAAAAACCGACGGCGCAGGTAATGAAAGATTAATCAATCTACAATCGTATGTCTTCCTAAATGTATTTTTCTCATGAGGCATTATTACATATAACGCATGAAAATGAACGTTGGTTAATATGGGATCGCGCATTTGCTTTTAGATTATTCTATGCAAAAAATCCACATATAGCAAACAAATGGGTGTACATTACAACGGAACTGCAGAAGTATTTTTTCAATGCAGAATAATCACACAAATGATTATTTGTTAGTATACAATGGCAAATTATCTTTCAGATTATTCTTTCTTATACGGAATAGCAACACAAATTGTACTTCAATGGCCGTTTGATAGTATGAGATCGCAAATAATTCTTTCGTAAGGTTGTATAATCACACAAATTGCACGCGAAGGGGCGATCGTTAGTATGTCACCGCTTTTGTGATGCGGTATAGTTACATAAATTGTATTCGAATGGACGTTCGTTAGTGTGGGACCGCAATGTTCTTGTAAATGACTTTCTTGTAATGTGGTATAATCATACAAATTGCACCCGAATAGGCGCTCGTTATTATGCGACCGCAAATGTACATGTAAATTACTTTTATATGTTGTGGTATTATCACACAAACTGCAACAGAAAGGACGCACGTTAGTATGCAACCCTAAATGTACTTGTAAAGTACCCTTTTGAGATGTGGTATAGTTACACAAATTTCATAAGAATAGACGTTCATTTGTATGAGACCGCAAATGTCTTTGTAAATTACCTTTTTGTGATGTGGTATAGTCACACAAATTGCAAGCGAATGGACGTTCATTAGTGTGCGACCGCATATGTTTTTGTAAATGACTTTTTTGTGGTGCAGTGTAAATACACAAATGGCATGAAAATGGACGCTCGTTAGTATGCGACTGAAAATGTTTGTATAAATCACTTTTCCGTGACGAGCTATAATCACACAAATTGCATCGAAATGGGCGTTCGTTAGTATGCGACCAACAATGTTCTTGTAAATGACTTTTTCGTGATGCGGTATAATTACACATGTTGCAAGCAAATGGACGTTGGTTAGTATGTAACCGCAAATGTATTTGTAAATTACTTTTATGTGATGTGGTATAATCACACAAATTGCATGCAAAAGGACGTTTGTTAGTATGCGACCGAAAATGTACATGTAAAGTACTCTTTTGTAATGCAGAATAATCACACAAATTGCAAGCAAAAGGACGCTCGTTAGTATGTGACCCTAAATGTACTCGTAAAGTACTCTTTTGTGATGTAGTATAGTTACACAAACTGCATGCGAATGGACGTTCATTAGTATGCGACCGCAAATGTCTTTGTAAATTACCTTTTTCTGATGTGGTATAGTTACACAAATTGCAAGCGAATGGACGTTCATTAGTGTGCGATCGCATATGTTTTTGTAAATGACTTCTTTGTGATGCAGTATAATTACACAAATTGCATGAAAATGGGCGTTCGTTAGTATGTAACTGCAAATGTATTTGTAAATTACTTTTATGTGAAGTGATATGATCACACAAATTGCAAGCGAAAGAACGCTTGTTATTATGCGACCGTAAATGTACTTGTAAAGTACTCTTTTGTAATGCGGTATAATCACACAAATTGCATGCAAATGGACCTTTGTTTGTGTGGAACTGCATCACGTGCCGTATTATTAGATAATTGTCAATCTTTATTAACTAAATAGCCATTATTAATATAAATATCCTTTGATTCGATTTATGTTTTATAGCAACCCTAAACGTGTTTACTTGAAAGGTGGTGCTCAAGATTGTTTTTTAGGGGATTTTTGCGGATTTCGAACAAAAAAAATGTTGGTTTGTTTTATACATGTAGTTTAAATAGTGTACTGTCCTTATATCTAAAATCTTGACTTGTGTAGAACGTATGCGTTGTAGCTTGATAGACGTGCAATATCCGATAACGTGACTATTATTGTGGTCGAAAATATTCTTTTAATTTCACTTATGCTAACAAAGTTGCAGGTACCTATTTTCAAACTCATGCGATTGTTTATCGCACGCGACATACCAACCATTTGAAACGTTTAAAATTATCGCATAGAACATCGAAGACGTATTTTCAAACATTATCCGATATTTAATTTTCGTAAGCTGTAAAATGTCGCACGACATACTTGGCAAGGTTGCATTTTAGTCAATTATGAAGAGTGATAAAATTAAAAACCCCTAGCAGTTGAACTAGAGATTTTCAATAGCATCTGTTTAGAAGCTATATTATGAACCCCCTCTACTTAGGACGTTAATCTTCCTATCCTGCAATACCATAAAACTGTGACAAATAATCTCTATTTAGTAATGTTGCCACTAGGAAAAAGTAGGGTCAATTTTCTATGGTGTCTTATGGCGTATTAGTACTGTAATCGCATTTTCATAAAATTGTGAGGTCTAGTTAGACTAAGATCATCATATTTGATACTTTATAGTTGTGATAGTCAATAGAGTGTAAAGCTTGCGGCATATAACTTATCTATAGATATTTATTTATTTATTTATCGCCTTTATTTATCTAAACTAACATATACAAAGTGAATGAGATAAGAAAACGCAAAATCGTGCATGCGAAGTTCAGTCACAGACTGTTCTTCCACTTAACCTGAAGTAACATTATAGTAACAGACAGCAAGCATCAAACGTAACAAGCAGCAGCGTGTGCTGCTGAATTTATGTGTTCATACTTTCTCTACCCAGTACTGAATAAGTGAATAAATGAAATAAGTGTAAGATCATTGTAGGTTAATCAGATATTTTTTGTAGAATCTCTTGAAACTGTATACTGATGTATTCTTTAGAGAAGCATCTATAGAATTGTATAATGTAACTGCCGAATAATGGAACGATCTTTGGTAGAAGGTGGACGAGTGACGCTCAACATGCAATAGATTGAGTGTTCTTAAGTTAATGCAGTGGTAATAACGACGCGGTTTTAGTAAAGACTTTATATATTCTGGTGTATATAAACTGCAAGGTGTAATTTACGCCTGTTAGCCATATTCAGCCAACCTGATTCTCGCAAGAAATTAGAAATATGGTCATACTTCGTTAACCATAAACAAATTTTAGACAAGCAATTTGGTTCATCTGAATGCGTAAGGTAGTATTATAATCTAAACACGGACCATATACAGCATCACAATAATTAAACAGAAACAAAATTAATGACAATAGCACACCATGATTATGACTTAAAATATCTTTATTTGAATAAAACCTGCCTAAAATTATGTATGAACGCTTAATTAGATTATTTACATGCCCTTCAAAACGTAACTTATAATCAAGTAAAATACCGAGATTTACAACTGAGTTTTGGATTTTAATACTATCACCATTGAGTATGAGGTTTAAGTTATCAACCATTTGTTTCCTATCATTAACTAGTCCAAAAATGATGGCCGAGGTTTTTTAGTATTTGGCACTAATGAATTATTGGCAGCGTAGCCGGAGTTGTGTTCTAGGTCTTTATTAAGTAAATAGTTAACCTTTTTCAAGGTATCTTTATGGAAAGATATATACAGCTGTGAGTCATCAGCATACATATGGAAAAGACAGTGATGTAGCAATGAAGACAGATCAGCAGTATATACTAAGAACAACAATGGACCGAGTATTGACCCCTGTGAAACCCCACTGGATACAACTTCGTAAGTTGACATAATTCGGTTAACTCGCACTGACTGCGTTCTGTTAGACAAGTAACAAGCAAAAATTGCCTAGTTGCATGCTATTTTGATTCTTTAATAATTTGAAATTCTTATAGGAATACGGGAGTATTAAATTGGTAATTGTTAAGAATTTGTGTATATTTCAACTTCCAATGACTGGAATTTTGAATAAAATAAAAAAATGTATAATTATTTATGAGAAAAATATCGGATGCTCCATAATACTGCATGTAAAAATCGACCTACATTTCCCGAGATGAATGTCCTAAGTAAAGAGGTCCATAGTTTTGACCTTATTTATGAGAACATGGATGATAAAATAAGAATTAAAGCGTTATACCGTCGATTGAGATCCTCAATCAACGTTTAAGGATCGTTGAGTAATTTCAAGTTCGGCTTGACATTCTATCATTATATACTATGAAAATTATTAATTACATAAATGGTGAAACAAAGTTTGCAAACAACATTCTTCATATCTACAATGCGTAACATGGGATGTCCCTTTTCTACTTAATTATTTGTATTAAAATATGGGAAACATTATTCCCATTGAAAATTTATTTCAGTTGTATTTTGTAACCATATGATGCAACATTACCCGTATATACCGTAAGGCGCCAAACGTTTTTGTGTTTGTCAAACATGTTGTAGTGATCCGTAGTGTTTCTAAGTCGATTTTCATTTGTTGATAATTATTGCAAATATTATAGTGTACATTTCGATATTTGAAGGTATTTGTTATAATAGCTCGGTGACCACTTATAGGTTCCGAACACATTCCGTAACGTCAGAATTTACGTTATAAAAGGCGTATATGTAGGGACGATCGATCTAGTTGACAAAGTTAAAAGACTTTGTTTCAGATTTCACGATGGGAGGTCGGAAAGCTTCACTTGGCGGTTTTATTAAAGTTTTTAATACAGAGTAGGAACTCCAATTTCATCGCACTTATTTCAGAACCAATAGTAAATGTACCATTACTGTGATTGTATTTAATACAGAGTTGGAACTCCAATTTTATCGCACATATTGCAGAACTAATAGTAAATATACCATTACTGTGATTGTACGACAATTAATGAAAAGTACCGACATCATTCGTTAATTAAATCAAATTATTAGGCAAGTTTGGATATAAAAAGCATTATATTTCTATGTTATATTCGTTTGATCTTTGTGACTCGCTTTGGTATTTTTATTATGTGTAATTGATTTATTTCAGCATATTAATCACATTTACAACTGCACCTCTCACACCTTAGTTTAAACTTAATGATATTTTTGTTTGTGTTTATCCTAATATCTAGCCGATGTTCCTATATAATTAACTAGTATTTAACTAGTATTTAAAACAAACGTCAAGTACCAAATATCAAATACTGTCTCAATACAAAAACACAAACAACTAGCCGTGTTGGATTTCGCTAATTTATAGTAGAATTTCGATAATTTGGAAAGTCAAGTTATATAAGTTATGCTCTCTTATATTGATACTTAGTTGTAGATAAAGTATAGTATACAACTCCCTATAATGAAGGGTACTATTCCCTCAGATGATTACTACACTTGTTTGCTTCGCTCGCTCGTATAGCAACTTTCATCCTCTGGAATAATAGCCTTCATTATAGCCTCGTTGTATAATATACTACTATCGATTTTTATTGTAATTATTCATAGGGGAATAATTTATTAGTTCCGAGTTCTCTTTTTTCAAACTGTGTTATTTACTAATGAAGTATTATTATCGTAGCAATTTGCATTTAGAAATGAAAACGCATTATTTTAAACATGGCTGTTGTACAATTGACAAACCGAGCGGTGTGTTAGAGAGAGTCACGGTAGAAAGAAGGTTATGTTTATAGTTAAATTAAGCAAAATGTTTGTTTTGATAGATAAATTAATTTCCATTAAAATTTACTTTCTTATAATGTTGCATAATCACAAAAATTGCACGCGGACGGACGTTCGTTAATATGCGTTTATATGTGGGTATGTAGTCTACTTCTATGTGATGCCATATACATTCACAAATTGCATGCGAATTGACATTGGTTGATATGCGTTCGTGTATGTTTGTTACATGCCAAAATGGCATGCAGCATGTTCTAGTTTTAATTATAATTTATAAGGTAATTTCCGCGTATTTTTTAAATTAAAAATGTCAATTTCTGTCGTTCCCGAGTCGCGCCTGCGCATAGTGAATGGCGGAATGCGCGCGTGGTGTTAGAAGACGCCATTAAGTTACGAGCCCTCGAGGAAGCAACTTCTAT
This sequence comes from Platerodrilus igneus, assembly GCA_036346225.1. Classification (NCBI taxonomy): domain Eukaryota; kingdom Metazoa; phylum Arthropoda; class Insecta; order Coleoptera; family Lycidae; genus Platerodrilus; species Platerodrilus igneus. The sequence continues at coordinate 12,179,946 of JARFIW010000003.1, forward strand.
CTGTGCCTTGTGTCTTTTCTTTTTTAGGCATGTAGGTTCCTTTTTATCTTGCTTTGTGTCGTTCCTCTACCTGGTGTTCCTTCATCGCCTACGACAGCACTAAAAGAGGAACGGAGGGAAATCTGATTCAACAAGGCGTGAATTGAACCCAGCCCGCAAACATCGTGGGACCCTGAGAATGTAAGTAGTTTATTTTGATTTAAATTGTGCTTGCAAATCGACTTAAAAAACGGTTGCATCTCCTTTAAAAACGTGTGCCGTATAAGTTACAATTGGCGGGAATTATATCGCGTGTAAAACAATTGCGCAGTATGGCGATTGTCCGACTGTAACATGTTTTAAAAGCACATCAAGCTGAAGAATGATTACACAAATTGTACGCAAATGGACGTTCGTTAGTGTGCGCCGCTATATGAATGTCATGAAACTTTTATAGGATGCAGATATAAGTACTTTAATCGCGTGCCAAAGGATGTTCTTTTGTATGCAAGTGTGTTCTGTATCTGTAAATTACTTTTGTCTGTTTCAAAATTACAAAATGGATAGTTTGGAAGCGAGATCATGCAGGTTTTACTATATCAAATATTGGCGATGGACCATAATCACATTAATTGATTATCTATTGAAATTGCATATTTCACTAATCTTATACCTTTGTGTTGACTTGATTAAATGCTAAAAAATACTTTTTTTTTGTAATACCGACACATCTTCTGTTAATAATATATTCGATTTTACAGGGCACTTTTTACTCAAGAATTAGATATCGATCGTGCTGTCGTTTACATGAGCGAGCGTGTTGAATGGACTAAATACAAAAAGTTTATTGTGTAATTATTTCAGCTACGTTAATCGCGTCATTGTACTGAAATGTTCCGTAGTGTTTCTAAGTCTATTTCTCATTGGTTGATAATTATTACAAATATCATAGTGTACATATCCATATTCGAAGGTATTTGTTAGTAGCTCAGTAACCACATGCAGGTTTCTGAACGCATTCCGTGATGTCAGATTTTACAGTATTTGATGCGCGCATGTGTAGAGACCATCGATCAAGTCGACAGGTTTAAACGACTTTGTTTTGAGCCATAGATAAAACCACACATTAGATGCGTAACATTTATGGCCGCGATTTTAGCACTGATTTAGTTCATACTACGCCCGCGAGATAGTACGTGTAGTTTGTAATGCAGAAAACTGTCGGACGTTAGATGACACTTCTAAGATAAAACTTTTGTCGATGGTGACATTTGTGGGTATTGTTTAATTATTGTTATTTGTTGAACATTCATTCGGAATATTTAGTGTTTTTATTTGCAGATTAATTTATTGTGTTTCGCGTTTATTGACTTAATTTTTGTATTTAAAAAGGATAACTTCAGTGCAGGTTAGATTAATCTATAGGAACAATGGTTTTCTTGTGCTGTGTGCCTTTGTGTTGTAAAAAACTCTGAAACAAAAATGCACCGGTTTCCTACTGATGACATCGTAAGTTTTGTGAAATAATTAAATATAATTGTAAAATTCCTATACAACTTCTGTGTATTGTGCGATATTGTACTGATGTTACTGAATAAAATTAAGTAAAAAGGACTTGAAATGTTGTTATAAAACTACAGACACCCTTTCAAATTAAAATTTCAGTTTAACAGAACGAATTTGTAGCTTTTATTGTATATAATTGTATATAATTTTACCCAAAATATTGAAGCCTGAGCATTATTCATGTTCATAGTTTCTTTTTCTTGAGAAAATAGTATTTATCGAACGTTTTCATTTCTGAAAACGTCTAATAAATGATATTTTCTTTGCACGTGGTTCTTTATTTCAAGAAAAAGGATATAACGGTAGAAGCTGCATAATTTAAATATTACCACCATAATAGTTGTTTAGACTACGCCCGCTAGAGGTCGCAAAGAACTTAAAAGAAGTTAGTATTAGGCCGTTGCCCATCTATTGTGGGTGGGTGTTTATCTATGGTTTTGAGCTTTCAAGATGGCAAGATTAAAACATTTTTCACTTGGCGATTTTTTTTATTAAAGGTAATGTTTTAAGTATATAATGTAGTGATTATTTAAAGCAATCTGATTACATCTTGTAATCAGAGCTTTCTTTTGCATGTGATGTTGGTGTTTATTGTAAAACCGTTAGTTATTTAAGCATTGAAGGAAATATTTTTATGTTTACCTGTTGTTTTTTGAGGTTGATGTATACAATGCTGCTTTGCCGGTTGTTCTACTTGTGATATTTAATATAGATAAATTATTTACAATTTTGTTGCACGCTTGTATGTAGAAATGAGCATGACTTGGTTTAACATCTGAAAACTAATATTTATTTATCTGAATTGTTCATTTAGTATCGAAATCAGGGTAAAACTAATATTTGTTTATTTAAAATAATGTTTATTTAGTATTTAATACGGAGTTGTAATTCCAATTGCATTGTACCTTTTACCGAATCAATAGTAAATGTACTCTTACAGTGATTGTACGAGCAATTTGTACCAAGATCATCCTTCAATATATTAAATCAATTTATTAGGCAAGTCTGAATACGGAACAGTATTATATTTCAATGTTATATGAGACTTGCAGAAAAGTTGCTATTCACTAGCGGACATGCTTTTCGCTCTCAAAAACGTGAATATGAGACTTGCAGAGAACTAGCTGTTCACTAACGAAGAGTTGTCTAAAATAATTGTAGAAGACTTACAATGGGTCATTTTAAAGAGCGCCATAGGCTTGATTTGCTTGCATACTTACTGCAAGCTTGCAATGACTTTCAGACTTGTCCTTGTAATTTTGCTACCAATGAACAGACTTTTTGTAAGCTATCAGCAAACTTGCTGTAAGTATACTTTGCTACCTGAATCTACTAAGTAACCTTACATAAATATTTTCTTTAACCAAATCTTATTTATTTCATTTTTTCTGTCTCGAAAAAAGAAAAATTTTAAACAATAGTAAAGCGGGCTACTGCTACCGCGTTTCTTTAATTTAAAAACAAGTAATAACAATAGTCTTTATTACTCACTGTTCCCAAGTCTAATTAACAGTATATGCCTTATTTATAGATGTTTTCAGTCCACTTAACAATGAAGCACTATTACACTAATGAATTTACAAGCACTAATATCTTCTTAAACTAACTTCTTAGGTCCATTAACAACACTAACACAACTATTTATTTATACACTTCTATTAATTTATGTATACTACAAGCTGCATGTACATTAAACACAGCATATAACTTCAACTACGTTTACTGTACACGATATAATTTATATTAGACATTCAAGTATAGACTAACTCTTACTTTCATAAGCGGCCTTATATATACCCTGCATTAAAGATATGACTAGTATTTTCTAGAAGAATTCTCGAATACTGGAGAATACGCTGTGCCTCGGGCGTCTGTATGTTTGACGGGTTGCCTAATAGTGGATCGCAACACTGCCCCCTCTTTAAAACCGTTACGTCTCGTAACTGTAAATCCATTTTGACGCCAATTCGATGACTGATGACGGTATCGGCAGCTATCTCCTCTGGTGCATCCACCGCGTCGTTGGAAGTAACAGTCAACACTCTTTTCTTGGTCTTGGTAGGCAACCGGTTAATAACAACAAACAAGGACCTGGACGTTGGTTCCATGGAAAACTACTTCTAGCATATTTCGGACTATCCTCCAATCTAAGTGATCCAGTCCACAGCCCAACTTGGGCACCGCTAGTCTCATTACTCCATTTTCTATCATCTGCGCCTTAAGATTTAGCAAAGCCTCCTATAGATTTTTGGTGACCAGATAGTAAACATAACGATTTTTATCTTAAAGAACCAAAGCTTTTCCTACAGTTGGCTGCTGTTGTACTAATTCATCCACACATCCAAACTTTTTCTTGAAAACAGCAGCTACTCCCCTTGACATTGCCAAATCTTGAGCTACGCAATGTGCAAGGGAATACTCTTCTGGTGCTCTAAACAGATCTTGCTGTTTTTCAACAACGCCAAATCTCGACTTAGCGGAACCACCATACGCCGCCATAAAGCTCTCAAAATCTACATTTGGCTCATGATTAATAACTTGTCGAACACCATTATTATTATTCGAGTCTTCCTGGTTGTTGCCAGCGTAGGATGTTAAACGGTCAAAGTGTACCACTTTCGGTTTACCACGAGGAGACTTTCTGATCCGGTACACTACATCATTAATCCTTTTCATCACTTCGTACGGGCCTTCCCGTTGTCTTTGTAATTTTGGCGACAACCCACGTTTTCTTTGTGGATTATACAACCACACTAAATCTCCAGGTTGATAACCACCTTCTTGTGCTCTCGTGTCATATTGTGATTTCATTCGATCGCTTGCTGCTTGGATATTCTTTCGGACGTTTTCGTGAATGCTATTTGATCTTTCACGAAGCTTACTAACGTAATCTTCACCTGCGATCTCTTCTCCAGGTTTAAATCCAAACCGAAGATCACATGGTAGCCGCAATTCACGTCCTAGCATTACGCAAGCGGGCGAGTACCCTGTGCTGTCATGTACCGAAGATCGGTACGCCAGTAGGAACAAATGTAGATATTGGTCCCAGTCTCGTTGATGTTCAGAGACAACTTTGGCCAGGTACTTCCCTAACGTCCTGTTCATTCTTTCAACCATTCATCCGATTGGGGATGAAGTGGCGTGGTTCTAGTCTTCCTGATTCCAAGATGCTTGCAGACATTTTGAAACAATGCTGATTCAAAGTTCCGACCTTGATCGGAGTGCAATTCCAACGGAACTCCAAAGCGACAAAACAACTTCTTCACTAGTACATCTGCAACCGTCTCGGCTTCTTGGTTAGGTATAGCATATGCCTCCGGCCATTTGGTAAAATAATCCATTGCAACCAAGATGATTTATTTCCTTTCTCTGATTCAGGAAATGGATCAGCTATATCAATGGCTACCCTCTCAAAAGGATTCCCCGCGTTATACTGTCTCATTGGGGCTTTCCGTTTTGTGACCGGGCCATTTGCAGAGGCACACAATTCACATTTCCGGCACCACTCCTTCACATCATCTTTGCAGTTCACCCAATAGAATCTTTTTCTCACTCTTTCGAGTTCTTTTCACGCCAAAGTGCCCTTCGGAAATACCATCGTGCAAGTGCTGCAACACTTCCGGCACTCTGCTTCTCGGCACTATCACTTGAAGTCTCTCAGTGCCATCTTCAAATTCCAGGCGTCGTTTCAAGATTCTATTTTCCATCATCAAGGAGTCCCACTGTGCCCAGTATGCCTTCAGGCTCCTACTTAAAATACTAATTTCTTCCCAAGCTGGTCGTTGTCCTCTATTTTTCCACTTAATAATACGTCCCAATTCGGCGTCATTCTCCTGGTCTTCTCGTATTCTTTCGGGTTGCCAAGTATCATCGGTCACTGTCATTCTATGGATGACACTTATTTTCTCCTCCATCTTGGAGCAATGATTGCAGTCTACCGGACAAGGTCTCCTTGACAGAGCGTCTGCATTCCGATGGCTAGTTCCTACCTGATGTTCTGTGTCAAAGTCATATTCCTGCAACAGCTCTATCCACCTTGCCACTTGCCCTTCAGGATTTCGAAACTGCAGTAACCATTTCAGTGCAGCATGGTCTGTTCTCAACAGGAATTTACGGCCGTATAAGTACTTATAAAAGTGCTCTTTGTATTTGACGACGGCCAACAGCTCCTTTCTTGTCACACAATAGTTCCTTTCTGGCTGCGACAAGACCTTGCTGAAATACCCAATAACTTTTTCTTGTCCGTCTTGCACTTGAGAGAAAACGCCTCCTATAGCTGTGTTACTGGCATCGGTATCCAACACAAATTTCCCCTCCATCCGTGGATAACTCAAAATTGGTGCTGTAACCAGTAGCCGTTTCAGTTGTTCAAATGCACTGTGGCAGTCGTCATTCCATCTTCGGTTAATTTCGTTAACGGTTTGACAATGTTTGCAAACCCAAGTATAAAGCGTCGGTAATATGTGCACAATCCTAAAAAACTGCGTAGTTGGTGTATATCTGCTGGTGTAGGCCACTCTTGTACCGTTTTTATTTTGTCAGGGTCAGCTCTTATTCCGGTCTCCGAAACGACATGTCCTAGGTATTTCACCTCTTTTCCAAACAGGTGACACTTCTTGGGGCTCAATGTAAGGTTTGCCCCCGTAATCTTTGGAATATCTCCTCTAGGTTCTTAAGGTGTTTTTCAAAAGACCGGCCTAACACTATCACGTCGTCTAGGTACACCAGACAAGTCTTCCAAGACAGTCCACGCAGTATCGACTCTATCAACCGTTCAAAAGTAGCAGGGGCATTGCATAATCCAAATTGCATGACCTTGGACTGCCATAATCCAGTTCCAATTGTAAACGCAGTCTTTTCTTTATCGTTTGGCTCCAAGCCTACCTGCCAGTATCCGCTTTTCAAATCCAAGGTCGAAAACCATTTAGATCCGGATAGAGTATCCAAGGTGTCATCAATTCTGGGCAAAGGATAGCTGTCTTTCTTTGTCACATTGTTAAGCCACCGGTAGTCTACACAAAACCTTGTCGACCTGTCCTTTTTTTTGACAAGCACTACCGAGGATGTCCATGGACTATTCGAGGGTTCAATCACTCCCTGTTCTTCCATATCGGTGATAATTTGCTCAGCTTCCTTACGTTTTGCCAAAGGAAGCCGCCTGGGGTGTTGTCTTATCGGTTGCGCATATCCAGTATTGATCTTGTGTTGCACAACATTCGTCCTTCCTTTCTCACTATCATCCAGTGCAAACACACCTCGATATCGTCCGACCAGCTCTTTTACCTTGCCCAGTTGGTCGCCGTTTAATCCTTGACACGAAGGTATTAACATATCCAGCAATTTCTGTGAGCAACCGTTGGCTGGTTTATCTTTCGTGTCCTCCACACAACGTTTAATATGGCATACTGGAATGCAACTTCCCACAATCGTGTCTTTCTTCAGGGTCACCGTATGCGGATTAATGTTCAACACCCTTACTGGTACCATATTTCTTTACCAGCGTTCTTTCAATCAGTAGTCCCTCCTGACCCATTCCCGATTCAGTTGCTTCCATCATGCATACTTGTCCTTCCAGGAGCGTACCATCCGGGCGTCCTATTACTATCATTTCCGCCTTCTCGGGTATTTTCATATCGCAAATCAATCGAACTTGCATCGTCTGGTTACTCCTACCTTGAAATGCAATCTCTTCATCATCTATCCGAAGCACATTTTCTTTCATGTTTACATGAAACCCATATTCTCTCATGAGATCCATTCCCAAGATCACTTCTTCTGTAATTTCAGCTACCAACACTCGATGATTAATTAATTTGTCCCCAATTGTCAACATAACGGCAGTCTCTCCGTGAGTACCAATCTTCCCACCACTTGCCGTTCGGAGACACACCGATACAGGTAGCACTTTTCCACGACCAACCAAATCTGGTCTCACAATAGTTCTTGTCGCTCCTGTATCCACAAGTAATCGGACAACCCTACCATTAATTCTACCATCGATATAAATGCTGTCCAGACTCCCCATCGACGATGCAGCACGGATGATAATCTCCGGGGCACTACGTTGTGCTGTCGACGTTCGCCCCCTTACGTCGACTTGCTTTAGTTTTCCAGCTGCTCAACCGGTTGTTTTGCTGGTTGAGTGCAGCGTCTCTGTAAATGACCAACTTCACCGCAGCTCCAGCATCGCAGACGCCATCTCGGCGGTCGTTGCCTTTCCAGTCTTTCTGCCAGACGGTTGACTATTTTATCTATGCTGTTCTGCGCTTGACCAGGTTCCTTTAAGGCAGACCAAACTTTGTGACTCACCCTATGTGATGTCTGCTTAGCTGCTTCAAATTCAAGCGCATGGGCCAGTGCATCATCTAACATTTTTGGCCGTGCTAATCTTAACGCTTGCTGTATTTCGCCATCTTTAACGCCATCCACAAATGTTTGTACAGCCAGTTGTTCGAGGAAACTATCTGGTGCCGTTGGATATGCCAATCTAACTAATGTGGCGATGTCAGCTTCGAATTCTTGCAGGCTTTCACTTGTCTTTTGCGAGCGGTTCTTAACTTGTGCGTGGTAAACCTGTTGAAGGTGAACATCTCCATATCTCATCTCAAGCTTCGATGTTAAGAATCTGTAATCATTCTGCTGGTGATTGGGAATCGTTTGTAAGATGTTAAGAGCTTCCCCCCGTAGGGCCTCTATTAAGGAGATAGCCTTCTCTTTGTTGCACCAACCGTTGGCTATTGCCGCAGCTTCAAATTGTTTCAAATATGTGGGCCAAGGTGTTTTGCCATCGAATGTGGGTGGTTTCACTTTAAATTTAGACGGTATGGACTCGCTTCTTTCCATGGTTCTTATTTCTGGAATGTTCTCATTTACAACTTGATTTGCTATTTCAAGTGGCCGTGTTGTTAGTGAAATCAGCTGTTCTTGCAGCCTCATCATATCTTCTTCCATTTTTACCAATTTACTGTCCAACTTTTGCTCAACTGTTTTTACCTGTTTAGTGAAATCTTCTTTCAATGCAATGGAGCTTTCCATTAATCTTCGTTCTAACGTGGTTGTATGTTCACTTAACTTTTCTTCCATTTTCGCGGCAGTTTTACTCAACTTTTCCTCTATTTTCTCAGCATTTTTACCAAGTGTCAATTCCAGTTTAGCCGACCCCTCCTCCATACCGGATTTAAAATCCTTGAGGAAATTCATTAAACTTTCTGCCTCCATTTTACTTTGACTTCTTGTAACTGGCATATACAAACTACTTAAATATCTTTAGACTTGTGACTTCTCCTTTTAAATTAATCACTATATACCCCTCACCTGGCACCAGTGAAGCCGGCTACTGCTACCGCGTTTCTTTAATTTAAAAACAAGTAATAACAATAGTCTTTATTACTCACTGTTCCCAAGTCTAATTAACAGTATATGCCTTATTTATAGATGTTTTCAGTTCACTTAACAATGAAGCACTATTACACTAATGAATTTACAAGCACTAATATTTTCTTAAACTAACTTCTTTACCATAGGTCCATTAACAACACTAACAAAACTATTTATTTATACACTTCTATTTATTTATGTATACTACAAGCTGCATGTACATTAGACACAGCATATAACATTTATGTATATTCTTGAACTCCTAAAAGCTCAACTACGTTTACTGTACACGATATAATTTATATTAGACATTCAAGTATAGACTAACTCTTACATTCATAAGCGGCCTTATATATACCCTGAATTAAAGATATGACTCATTATCTAGTATTTTCTAGAAGAATTCTCAAATCCTGGAGAATCCGCTGTGCCTCGGGCGTGTGTATGTTTGACGGGTTGCCTAATAGTGGATCGCAACAATAGTATACGAGAACGCAATATTTTTTTCTCTACAAAATATTGATTTACACTTTATCTTTAAAATAATTAGGGAAGCAAATATTGTAACATTAAAAATTAGCCTTGATATCCTAATTATGCGTTTTCAAGTCACCGTCCGTTAATTTACTTTTATAATTATTCTATGAATACATACACTTATCGAATTCAAAGGTTTTAAATTTTGATAAAGTAAATCAAACCATGAAATTAAAAAAGGACATCTATATTTATTTATTTAGACTATCTTTTAAATGCAATTCTCCTGGCATTCTTCTGTATTAAGTAATGATTATTATGATACAATAATAATTTTATGACAATACACTATGTATCAGGATAAATTCCTAGAATTCTGTTCAATAAAGGAATACTTTGATATCTAATTCTAAAAAAATACTTGACAACACTACAATTTATAGAAATCTCTTTAAGAAGATACTGCAAATAAGTCTTACAGTGACTGTATAAAGACAGTGGCGACAATAAGATCTAAATTCCGCTCACCCTCCAATTTGTGGCATAATATGAAAAAGTTCCTATAGTTGTAATGGTTATTACTGTATTTTAATTGGCACATGTCTTTAGTATTAGATGGATATATCGGCAAAACTTGTATGAAAGTGTTTTGCTACATCATAGTAGTATTGTATAAAGGGAAAATTAAAAATCCAATGATGTTTAATACAAATTTATTAGAGGAAATACATAATTATACGTGAAGACACAAGATGTATGGTTGGTTGCCTAGAATCCATAAAAATGCTTTTTCTATTTGTAAATACCTTTTATTGAAATCAAAACAAGCAAAATGTAATTTTACCATTAAACACTACATTCATAAAACTTACTTTCTAACGAAAGTTTATTATTTCTCTAGAATGGCGTAATCAATGGCAAATAACTGTTAAAATCAAAGGTAAAATTAAGAAATATAAAAAAAGGATTCCTCAGACAGGTTTGCATGGTTATTTCTCTAATACAAAAATACTTAGCCATTGTTGTTAGCTAATTATTATTCAATCAGTTTTTCATATATTTTTCAATAAACATAAATCAATTAACAGAAAAACTTCCAAAATTAACGAATAAATGCACTAACTTTTAGAAAACGCTTCAGTAAAAGCCATTCTTGGCTGAATTTGAACAGTCTACCGCAGTACACCTAGACATATTAATCTAAAACTAACAATTATAATGAAATATAATATAAAAATGTGTAATTGCATATACTTTTAGTGAATCTTTCCAAATCGGTACAAAAAGTGTGAATCTTGTAGATTGAAAATGCAGTAGCAAATGATTTAAAACCCAAGGTGATAGCTTTCCTTGCGTCACAATGATACTTTCTATAAAAATTTGAAAAAAAGGTGGCTGTCACAACTTTGCCTTTTTGGCCGTGCGGGTAAAAACAAGAGAAGGAAAAATGTAATTTACGGTTAAATCCTTTGTACCAATATCAATGATGAATTTGCAACTTATGTATGTTCTTATCACACAAACAGTTAATTATTAGCGTGTATATTGTAAAAAAGCTTTACTAATTGTTATTTACACTGACAAAATTATTTTACACACATATGCACAAAAGAATATTATGCCACAAAAAGGATTCCGGAACCACGTGATCACTTTCGCCAATAGAAAATGATACACCCTATTGTCACCATTGTCTTGTCTTCTTGTGCCATCAGTATAGAGTAGATTGCTTATAATATAATTTTAACAAACGATACAGGTTGCGTTCTCTGGTGAGGTTACCGCGATCTATAAATTCCGGCGTAAATTTATACTTTAGACCGACCATTTCTTCTTTATAATTATTCTATGGTAGTATATAAACAAAGCCTACTCTGCCTTTCGATTACCTTACATACCAGTGTGACATCTAACGTCGAATGGCGGCATTTCTACCAAGTAACGTAAGAATCTACTATTTACTAAATTTCAATTTGCAACTTGTTTTCGACTCGCCCCCTAGAGACATTGAAGCGGTACTAACCATAGGTTGAAATTCTTTATTGATCTGAGGGTTGAACTACTATACGTAGTTTACAAACATTGGCCGAGGTAACTACTTTACGTTCTGTATAATATCATTTTGTATTTAGTTCGTTAATAAATTCATGTAAGGGACCCTATCGATAGCTAATTTTGGAACGAAAATATTTTGTAGAATCTGTTGTATTACTAACAGGAAATATGAGATTAAAATAAATAGAATGCGCTTTCAACATTTAACCAAGTCACGGAATAGGTAGAAGCTTTGTGAAATGTGTTTTTTGGATAAACAATTTATGATTATTGTGCTTCACGTATGTGATCTTATCATCAAAGATTATCCAGTGTATGACTTTAGTACCACCAAAAGCAAGATTACAATTACATTAAACGCTCAAATACTAAAGTACAGCTGTGGCGTAATTTATGTAACTGTCCTCCATCCACTCAAAACGCATTAATATGTCTTCACATACTAACAAACGCTCATTTACATGCTTTTTATGTGCATATTCTGTACCTTTTAAAAGTACGTTGATACTTCATATGCGAACACATACTAATGACCGCCCATTTGCATGCAATTTATGTAACTATACGGCATTTTGTAAAAGTGATTTGAATACTCATATGTGGACCCATACCAATGATCGTCCGTTTGCATGCAATTTGTGTAATTATGCTTCATCTTATAAATATGTTCTGAAAACTCATATGCGGTGTCATACTAATGATCGTCCATTTGTATGCAATTTATGTAATTATGCTGCATCTCGTAAAGATAGTTTGGAAATTCATATGCGGTACCATATTAATGGTCGTCCATTTGTATGCAATTTATGTAGCTATGCTGCATTTACTAAACAAAAGTTGAAATTTCACTTGCGGACTCATACTAATGATCGTCCATTTGCATGTAATTTATGTAAATATGCTGCAACTTGCAAAGATAGATTGAAAGTTCATATGCGGTCCCATACTAATGATCGTCCATTTGTATGCAATTTGTGTAATTATGATGCAACTCGTAAATATCACTTGAAAATTCACATGTGGTCCCATACTAATGATCTTCCATTTGTGTGCAATTTATGTAATTATACTGCATCTTCTAAACCTAATTTGAATTTTCATATCCGGACCCATACAAATGATCGTCCATTTGCATGTAATTTGTGTAATTATGCTGCAATTCGTAAAAATAGCTTGAAAATTCATATGCGATCCCATTCTAATGATCGTCCATTTGCATGCAATTTGTGTAATTATGCTGTATCTTTAAAACGTAGTTTAAAACTTCATATGCAGACCCATACTAACGATCGTCCATTTGCATGTAATTTATGTAATTATGCTGCAACTCGTAAAGATAGCTTGAAACTACATATGCGGACCCATACTAATGATCGCCCGTTCGCATGCAATTTGTGTGAGTATGCTGCAATTCGTAAAATTAGTTTAAAAATTCATATGCGGATCCATGCTAATGATCGTCCATTTCCATGCGGTTTATGCGACTATGCTGCAACTCGTAAAGAAAATTTGAAAATTCATATGCGCTCTCATACTAATGACCGTCCATTTGCATGTAATTTGTGTAATTATGCTGTATCTTTTAAACCTAGTTTGAAACTTCATATGCGGACCCATACTAATGATCGTCCATTTGCATGTAATTTATGTAATTATGCTGCAACTCATAAAGGTAATTTGAAAATTCATATGCGGATCCCATACTAATGATCGTCCATTTCAATGCGGTTTATGCGACTATGCTGCAACTCGTAAAGATAATTTAAAAATTCATATGCGCTCTCATACTAGTGATCGTTTGTATGCAATTAATATTATTATCCCGCATCCCTAAAATATAACTTTTAAATTCCACATTAATTTACATACTAAGAATTCCAAACAATATGCCTGGAAAGTCTATTCCAAAATCAATGACTTAGCTTATGTCGATAGCTAGATATATGTGTTCAACCTGTGCAAAAACGAAAAACTTAAGTCAATAAATAAACACTAAAATTTAATACAAATCAACACAACTGTTGTCATTTATAAGGTCGTTTTGTGAATTTTAGCTACAAGTGTATAAAATACTTTGAAATACTTCGAAAAAGCTATAAATGTTTTGCCTACTTATAGAAATTTTGAATTAAACAAAATGTAAGAATATCGTTATAGTTTAGATTGTGTAACAGAACAACAATGAATGATGGCTTTTATTATTAGTGATGAACATTAGAAGCAGTTGAAGTCAATTCATTCTCTACTTTGGAAATGAATTTCTTAGAAGAAATGTCTAGAATATATTTTTAAGTCGCTAAAAAATGTTAATAGTTAAGTGAAGCATTTTTTAATGTTTATATTAATGCATTTTGGTAAAATTCTATTTGTACTTAGTTAAGGAACAATATTGGATGTCTCTTGATTGGTCCCTTTGTCGCACGTTTTCGTGTTTAATTTTAAGTCGTTGTAAATTCGTAGTTGTAAATAAAATAGCAAAGCTGTCATCCTTTGTCCCGTTATATCCTGTCATGAAATCTCCTTTGTGTCTGTGGAAATTAAGCTGGACTAAAGGGATAGTTATCTACACTTGCTCAGACATCGAACAAAAACGGTTGTGGGTTCGGTGAAGTGAGTTAAGTCATTCGTGTCTCCGGAATGTGATTTTATGGAAAACCCTAAAAAACAGCGATAGTGCGTACGTAACACGTCCAATAAATAGCCATACAGTCCACTTCATTGAAAAGTAGGAACTACACTTAGAACAATAGAATACGATTGAAGTAAGTCAATATATAAAATTATAATACCCCTCGCGTTAACATCTCTTGTTTAAACGATTTAAAAAAATTAATACCTACTCAAGATTATGTTAAGTAGTAAGTGGTTGTTTTGATTACTAGGACAACATAGGCTAATCAGGTTATAAACAGTCTTGAAGTGTTTGTGATGGTTGCAAGAGTAGGATATGAAGATTACAGAAAGTAGAAGTACATTTAGTCACTACTATTCATACTCGTAATTCAAGCTGTCCTGAAATTTCGGGTTTTTGACATTATAACTTGCTTAAAGTTGGATCAATTTTAACAATACAAAAAAATTTGAAATGCTTGGATTTAGGAACTCCTCGAAGGTAAGGTAGGTAGTACCCTGATTGCAAAATTACGATTCCATTACTTTGTGTCTACTGAATGACGATAGTGTTTGATGTGGTCACGTACTTGCCAGTCCATTTATATATAAGTTATTTTATTTATAGATATTTTTAGAGTAGTGCATTTTTAAAGTTTGTTTTCAATGCTGTGTAATTGAAAATTTATGTAGCGACAAGGGCGTTCATATAATATTTTGTAGGGGGAGCAAAGCTAAGGTGCAGAAAAGGACAGGAGATTGAAGAAATTTTTTTTTAGGAACGTTTCTATTATCATATAGGAGTGAAGCAATATATTACACGACTATTAATTAATCTGTGGGTACGTTTTTAGTTTTCTAAGCTAATATATTCATAAGTTATATAAAAAAATTTAATATTATCACTACACATGTTATATTGTATCTGTATTTTTATTTGTTTTATACAAAACTGAAATATGAAGTCAAAAATTTTATAAAACTGTAGAGTAAGCGAGAACGTAAATATAAGGTAATCCAATAACGGCCGATTGCACACATCACCCGTAAATTTAAGTGTCATTTAAAATTACTAAGTGACATTCTTTATTGCACACACTTTTTAAGCCTGGCTTAAATTCTTAAGTAATCCTTATGTTTAAATGAAGGAAATCCTAGGCTTTGGACGATTATTGCTGGAAGACGCGGCGCTTTAGCAACGGCCATTACTGACTTGATATTTCATTTCATATTTATGACTTTTTACATTGCATCCTGCAGCATTAATATAAAATTACATTTTGTGTATATATTTATTTGTGTTTGAATATTTTGCAGTATTATACACCATAATGGCTATATTTGACAATTATTTATATGAAGATGATTTAAAAGTAGTAGAATCGATAGAAACGGGAATACCACGAAAATTATTAATCAGGGTGTTTATACTTCGTTTATTATCCCTACGTACTCACTTTTAACGACCCCTATATCTCCTGAGATCTCCCTCCCCCCTCTCCCAACTACACGCTACTACCATCTTAAGGCAACGCATCTTACTACTAACTATGATGCTACATCTTCTTTTTTTTAATCGACCAAACTAAATTACAAATTTCAAAAGCTTAATCCTACTGTCCGTTTCAATATTGCCATTTCGAAGGCGTATTAATTACGCGACTGTAACACGAAGTAATCACTGTGCGATCTTGCTTTGCGTTGATTACTGTTTCTCTATACTTTTCACTTGCCATCACACTCAGTTTTTCGTTTGCGCTTCTGATTGCTAGATTAAGCGTGGAATTCATTGTAACGAATATATTTTCTGTAGCACTATTTTTGCAAGAATCACATCTGTACAATTTTAATGTGTGGTATTTAATTCTCGTATTTGATACTGTTATATCTGAAAGAAACAATTCCATAATGAAACAAGAAATCATGACCGTTTAATTAACTTAAATGCTTTACCCAGAGATATTTAATAATAATATACACTCAAGAAACTTATTTAAAAGGGATCTAGTCGTTTGTGTTGCCTAACTTGCAGGCGGATTATACCCTTTCATTCGTTAAAATTAGGATAGCGCGTGCGTAAATACGGTCACGAGGACGCGCTAAGCAGATGCGCCGTCCCGTACTTGTACGGTACGAATAAGAAAGTCAGCCATTTGTATTTGAGAATGTAGTTCAGACTGCATCGCACAGAAATGGGTTCCCAGGCTTTACATAAGTGGGGCCTCAGAATAGGCGTGTTGTGGTAGTAAAAATGGTTCGAGTCGGTATTTGGTATTTGTTAACGGTGAGTTCGCATTATTCAAATAATTTATAAAATATCTTTATTTCCTTAGCGCATGATGAAGTAACATACATTTGAAGTACACATGAATTAACTAGATATCCGTATAAAGAGATTGAGACAATGTTCGTTTGTTAAGAAACTACAGCTGTTGTTTGGTGTTTGGTTACAACCATTTAGTAAGCAGATTTCAGAAAACGTGCGTCGCAGTTTGATAACTAGAGATGACAGCTTCATTAAAAACAGGTATCAAACCATTTTTAGTTATGTTTGTGAGACCTCGAGTGTGCTCACATAAATTGTGATCAGGGATTGTTTAGTTATACTAAATTTTGTGCATAAAGAACAGCGTGGAAGATTATTGTTACGAAATGCTATTACAATAATTTTGTAAGATATACAGAACATTTACTTATTAAAAAAGATGAGATTCTAAAGTCCATTTCCTGTTTTCTAGAAAATTACTTGCAGATGTCAAAATTTTTATAAGCTTATTATACTTGAATGAGTTGAAATGTTATTTGTCCAAGTTAACTGCACGTGATTCAAATTTTTTTAAAATTAAACTCAATGTGAAACATATGTAAGCCAATAAACAGATCTGAGTATTCGGTATCAGAAACTTGTTATAAAATATTATTAAACTTAAGGTCTTGTTGTGTCAAGGCAGATGTATAAAGAATCCAATTTTATTATTTCATTTTTGTAAACATATTTAGAAAAAAACGAAAAGAGAGAAACTATATTAAATTTCATTTTTAGACTCAAGTTTTTTTATTCCATGCACAATTAATTTTACTAAAATTTTTTTTAAGAAAATAAATCTTTGAATAATGAAAGTAGACGAATGCAGAAGTAATTTAAAAAACACAGATATGCTACAACTGATTTGTTCTAGGTATTTATTTTTGATTCAAATATCTTTGGTGTGGTAATCTTAACATTATCCACCTGTAATTATTAGTATGCTTTTTTTATTAGAAAGTTTGTTGTGTATTTTTTCTTTCAGGGTCATCGAGATTGAAGAGGTTGTAAGTATGTTCCAGAGGTTTCCAGATGCATTAGTTCAGTAAGTTGTAAGTTTTTTATGGTGCTTATATCCCATGAGTTTCTGTATCTTCTCATAGGAGTAATGAATTTCTAGTGTTATCGTCCATATAGATACAGTGGCGCTCAAACCCCTTTTCTTTTTGTTAGCTTATTGTAGAGTTTATACCATCCCCACGCCCTTTCTCATTGCTCACCCTTGGGTTAATTCCCAGACTTAGCCGCGAACCAACAAGGCTTCACTTGTATCCAATTAGTGGAGGCCATAAAAAAAATAGGTTACATCATAAACAAATTCATCTTTCACTTTATCTTATTTTACTGTTAAGGCGTTTTTAAGCTGCTTTTTAGTTAATCTTTCAACATTCCTTGTTTTCGCTTACCTTTCCCTTTTTCTTTCGTATATATAGCGCAGGTGGGGTATGGAAAAAAAAACAGTCTCGAGAGTGGTGTTCAAGACTCTGGTCAAGCCGCAAGTGCATCCGAAGTCAAAGGACACGCGTTCGCGGTTTTCTCATAGTGTGTGTGTGTGTGTGTGTGAAACAACATTGCACATCATTTTTATACAGTTCTCTATAAACAGGTTTGGAATGGTTCATGACCTATGGTACACGTCATGGTAACAGATAAAACAGTAAGTGTTAACATTAATTTATATTACGAGTTATGTATCTCCCAATTTATCTATATATTAAATAATAGAATCTAATAGGAATTATTAGAAACTGGTAAATAAATCATAAGTCAATTGCAACAATGTAATACAAGGATAAACCAGACAGGTTATTAACAGTTCATGAGAACGGATATGCAACTTTGTATCCGAGACGACAGTGATACTGAAAGTGGCAGGTCACAGACGGTTAAGATATCGCAATTACCTAGAAATAAGATTGAAACAATGTAACAAAGTGTAGAATTAAGAGTAAAGCAGACATGAGATCTGCAAGTTCCCACAGCCATGTGAGGGTGTAGGATTATTATAAAAAACCCGGGAGCTCAAGGACCCAGCAGTCAGTCAAAGTATTCAGCTATAGCATTGCAGTTTGTTTAGGCGACTCACAATATTAGTTCAATTAATTAAATAATTTTGATTTAAAGTTAAAATCAGTTTGCCAAAATTCCACATTAATTTCTGTATCAATTAAAAAATTAATTTGTTAAGTTTTGGAAGTTTTTTTAAAACGCAGCTGCCTAGGCCCGAACCTTAACTGGCGCAGTCGTACGGATGTCAAAAGGGCACTAAGAATTCAAAAACGGAAGAATGGTGACCAAGAATTTCAATTCGCAATTTTGGCAGAACCAAACAGAAGTTGGAGAAGATACACAAATCGATCGAATCCAACAAACCAAACCAACGTGGACAACGTACAAGCATCGACGAGTCCACGAAACCAGTTAATGTAAGTTCATTTCCTTAAACCAAATTGATTTTTACAAACTATAATTGATATTTGCTAGTATAAAAGAATTTTTTATTATTTCATGTACAGAATTTTTATTTTATGCCATTTAACGAAAATAATTCACTTATAAATCAAGGGAATTGTTTTCAAGCACGAAAGATTATATTTAAAGCAAACGAGAACGATTTTATGAGACTTGATTTCTAAGAGATTTTTAAAGCAAAAAGATTTGATTTTTAAGATATTTTTTTATTACAATTATTAAAACAAACCGATACAAAGACAGCAAGCGCACAACAAAAACGATTCCAAAAAATTACCAAAATAACTGGCGCACATTTATTAAATTAATATCAAACTAAAGTACGTATAATTATTAATACGAAAACGCAACGGTTTAATCCAGCATACGTAAAAATAGACGTAACTAACCCCATCATTTAATACCAAAAACTTAAACGCGATTCTTACCAACAAGCAATTACAGAAAAGACTATTTAAAACTTGACCTTCTATCATATCTCTATTATTAACCTAAACCATTGAACCATTGTCAATTAAAAACCAGCGTACTAATTTATAACGCAATCCTCACATAAGATAAGACCGGAAATTATCAGTGAATAAAACATTATTTATCCAACACAACGTTATTAAAAGCTATTTATTCCAGTACAAATACTGAATAAAAGTAAACATTCATCATAAAAAGCTATAATTAACCTATTTAAAAACGCGTATTGCAAACTTTATAACTACATTACTGAAAGCTATAATTACAAAGACGTGCATCATAATTGAATATTCTTTATACGGAAATATCTAAAAATAAAGGCAAACATAACATTTATGCAGTAATTAACGAAGTGAAGAAGCGATTTATTTAATTCTCACACCAACGAAAAACAACATCTTTCAGAAAAGTATTAACAAATTTGATATTTAATTAAGCAAAAGCATTGCGCAATTTATTTAAAATAACCTCGAGACTGAAACTACATCTACAAGTAAACATAACTTTGTGATTAAATTACAAAAGCAATATTGCAAGTAATTAATTGAAAACCTGCAAGTTTTGTATTTAAAACTCAAGGTAACAAGACAGACGAATTACACGTTTATGCAATTCAATTAACACCCACGGATAAGATATAATTACAATAGACCTGATAAAAGCAGCAAAACTAAACGAAGATAAAGTCATAACTGACGCAAAACATACAAAGTGAAGTAGGTACTGCAAGAAATTATTTCTTCATATTGGAATCTTTCAGAAGGCAAAACCCCAGTAGAATTTACGACAAATTAACGTCCGCCAAATAAAAACAAACGAATTCAAGGCTACAGCAATTAACCCAACATTATCGAGTATAAATCCCACAAATTAATTACCGCACCATGTAACCAAGTACAAATAATAGCAATTACGATTCTGTAAATAACCCGACGCAATCTGAACTGAAAATTAACACATCCAACCAGAAGTAACGATACAAACAGCGAAATAAATTTTAATTTTTACAAAATTTGAAATTACTCAAAAGCAAAAGCAACCTTTAACCAAAATGAGTGCAGATATGAAACTTTACTTGAAGACAATTCAAATCTTTAATGGACAGCAAGTTCACCTAGGTAATTTCATCGGAGCATGCAAAATGTTTTTGAAAACCTTCTACAAACCCGGAGATAACGAAAAAAAGTCATTACTCTTACGCCTAATAATAAGTAAACTGACCGGACGGGCACTAACACTAATTGCCAGTCGAGACGGTTTAGATGAATGGCAGGACTTTAAACGCATACTAATTGCATATTTTGGCGACCAACGTAATATACTTGTACGAGACCTGATAAACCTCAGAATGAAAAATAACCAATCCCCGTATCAATTTGGAATGAAATGCTAAGACGTGAGAAGTCTAATCCTAACGAAATTAAAAATAGAAGAACTCCATCAAAATATTCGACATTTAAAAACGAAAATGTATGACAAAATGGCACTGGTCACATATATAAACGCTTTACCAAAACGACTATTAGATAAGATCAGATTTCAACGTCCCCAAAACCTAGAAGAAGCCATGAACATGATAATAGAAGAAGAAAATGTAATGTATTACCGCAACAGACTATAAAACCCCAACGCAAATAAAAGTTATTCACCAATAAAAACTATACAAGCCGCGAGACAAACAATCCCCCAACAAAAATTCACACCCTTCAACGCACAAACAAATCAACCGCAAATTAATAACCTAAATTTTAACAATACGAATTTTAATAATCAATATAAACATTTTTCAAAACCAACGTTTAACCCAAATTTTACGAAACCCGCATTTCAACCAAGATTTAACCAAAACGCAATTCAACAAAGACCATCATTCAGCGCAAACCCAATTAGAAATACACCAATGACAAATAACAATAACAATCCTAATAACTATTACAAACCAACGACCATGGATACCTCATCTGGTAACACCAGACAAAATACAAAAATAACACACATCCGACCAAATCCTCATCAGAAACGCAATTTTACATCGGAAGAACTATTTCACCAAGAAGTAAAAAAATTTGACAATGACCAGAATAATTACATTCAGTCCAGTACGAACGATGAATTAAGCCATGTAGAAATTTATGAACGCGACAAACAATACCAAACTTACGAGGAGGACGATCAACACGTGCTCAAATTTTCAGATAGACCGATTCATAAACGACCAAACTTAATAAACTTAAATAACTTAAATTACTTAGTACTATCATACATAGAAATACCCCACGCCGAATTTAAACTATTAATCAATACCGGATCCTGGAAAACATTAATTAGCCCCAGAACCGTGAAGAAACATTTTTTAGATTATGTAGAAAGAGAACCATTTAAAATTAAAACAGCCCATCAAACAACACTACACCAATTCGTAGCTAATATACCCTTACCGAGAACATCCAATGTAAAAATGAAACATAAATTTTGTATTTTCGAATTTAACGACAAATATTACGGACTAATCGGAATGGACCTTCTAAGAAAAATAGGAGCCAACATTGACATAAAGAACCGTTTATTAAGAACGAAATACGGAAAGATACCCATTAAATTTCAAAATACTCAAATCGAACAAAAATACACGATAGAACCCCGAACAGAAAGAAAAATAAAAATCTCACTAAATTCTAACAACAAAGTAGGAATAATAAATCATATAACATTTCAACAAAGAGTAGAGACCCCAACCGCCTTAGTACAAATAAAAGATAATTATGCCACTACAACGATATTAAATTCAAATGAATATCCCGTAGAATTATCAATGACAGACCCAATTAACGTAGAAGAACTAAATTTTAACGAAATGGAAATAGACGAAAATTTAGAAAACGATTACAACCCCATAGAACATGACAAAATGTTAAGAGATAACTTAAGTAACATTCGCTTTAATACCGACATCAATCGAGAAGAGCAAAGAGCAATTAAAAACTTATGTTTTGAATACCGCGACATATTCCACTGTGAAGGAATGCCCCTAACATTCACCAACACAGTTAAGCATAATATCGAACTAACGGATAACAAACCTATATTTACACAAGCGTACCGACTACCTCATGCGAGCCAAGAAGAAGCTGACAGACAAGTAGCAGACTTATTAGAATAAGATATAATCCAGCACTCTAACTCACCATGGAGCAGTCCCGTGTTAATAGTACCCAAGAAATTAAACGCATCCGGAAAGAGAAAGTACAGAATGGTAATAGACTACAGAAAGTTAAATCCACTACCAAATATAACCGAAAGATACCATCAAGTCGAAATGGAAGAAAAGTATATATCGAAAACAGCCTTTAGCACACCTAGAGGACATTTCGAATACAAACGAATGCCATTTGGATTAAAGAACGCACCCGCTACTTTTCAGAGAGTCATCGACAATATACTACGAGGAATACACGACGAAAAATGCCTTGTGCACCTAAACGACATCATAGTTTATTCCACATGATTAGTAGAACACATCGAAAGACTGAAAGAGTGTATTTGAAACACTAAGACAAGCACATTTCAAAGTACAATTAGACAAAAGTGAATTTTTACAAAAAGAAGTATCATTGTTAGGACATATAATAACACCCCGAGGAATAATGCCAAATCCCCATAAAACAAATGCAGTTCTAAATTACCCCTTACCAAAGACAACCAAAGAAATTAAAGGATTTCTAGGACTTAGTGGTTACTACCGCAAATTCATTAAAGGTTACGCTCAGATAACCAAACCCCTGACATATTGTTTAAAAAAGGGAAACAAAATAGAACACACTCCGAAATTCATTAAAGCCGTAGACAAAATTAAAAATATATTAACAAATCACCCCGTATTAGAATACCCAGACTTTTCAAAACTATTTATACTAACGACAGACGCATGGAATGTAGCATTAGGCGCAGTATTGAGCCAAGGAAAAGTAGGTAGCGATAAACCCATCAGCTACGCATCCAGAACCCTAAATGAAACTGAACAGAAATATAGCACCATAGAAAAAGAATTATTAGCCATAATTTGGGCAACAAAATATTTTAGACCTTACTTATACGGAAGAAAATTTTACATATGCACTGATCATAGACCATTAGTTATGCAAACTTAAGGAACCAAATTCAAAATTACAACGATGGAGAATTAGACTAGAAGAATACGATTACGAAATTATATATAAAAAGAGAATTTATAACAACAATGCAGACGCTTTAAGTAGAATACAACTCAATGCACTAGAAACAGAATCCATTGTAGAAACATAGACGAAACAGAAATAAGGGAAGATCCAGACGAGATCGGCACAATACACTCGACACAAAACGAAGAAATTAAAACCGCGATTAAAATCTTAAACGAAGCAATCGATATGAAACCTAATCAATTTATAATTACCGAAGTTTTAAATAACCACAATCCCGTAAAATATACAGATAGATAACAAAAAGATATACCACATTCAAATAACCAAAGATGACAACCAGGAGCAAATAATTAAAATTCTAAAAGAATACACCCCCGAGAAAAAACGATTTTATTTTTATTTTAACACCGAACATTTATACCAAAGATTTTCAGAATTATACGTTAAATTATTCAATAACTCTGACCCTGAACTTATCAGATGCACGAGAAAATTAATAACATTAGACGACCCTGACGAAATAAATGATGTAATTAGGAATCAACACGAAGGAAAAACCAACCATCGTGGAATTAATGAAACCATCAAGCAACTCATAAGACGTTATTATTTTAAAGATATGAAAGAATTGACCACAGATTTCATTAACCAATGTGAACTATGCGACAAAGCGAAATACGACAGAAAACCCCCAAAGATACCCTTAATGTTAACCAAAACACCCGACAAACCATTTCAAAAATTACATGCCGATACTCTAGTATTAGAAGTACAAAACTATTTAACAATTGTAGACGCATTCACAAAAATAGGCCAAGCAATACCCATCACTTCGAAAAATAGCATTGACGTAACCCAAGGATTTTTACAGTACTTTACATTTTATGGAACACCTGAAACAATAACTCTAGATAATGGTAGCGAATTTAAAAATGACTCAGAATCGGTGCTCCAACTAGTAGCACTTTCAGTTGTTAGAATGCGTTGTGGCAATCGTCATTCCAATTATATTCTTGTCCATCTTCGGTTAATTTCGTCAACGATTTGGCAATGTTCACAAATCTTAGGATAAAACGTCGGTAATATGTACACAATTCCAGAAAACGGCGTAGTTGGTGTGTATTTGCTGGTGTAGGTCACTCTTGCACTGTTTTTATCTTGTTAGGTTCGGCTCTTATTCCGGTCTCCGAAACGACATGTCCTAGGTATATCACCTTTTTTCCAAATAGGTGATATTTCTTAGGCTCAAGGTAAGGTTTGCCCCGCGTAATCTTTGGAATATCTTTCTAGGTTCTTAAGATGTTCTTCAAAAAACCCTCCTAATACTATCACATCGTCAAGATATACCAGACATGTTGTCCAGGGCAGTCCACGCAATATCGACTCCATCAAACGTTCGAAAGTAGCAGGAGCATTGTATAATCCCAAGGGCATGACCGTGATCCCTAATCCAGTTCCAATTGTAAACGCAGTTTTCTCTTTATCGTTTGGCTCTACGCCTACCTGCCAGTATCCGCTTTTCAAGCCCAAGGTCGAAAACCATATAGATCCGGATAGAGTTGCACCTTACTCTTTTCTCGATGATATAAAAAGAGTAATTGCACGACGAAGTATAAGAAATACTTCGGCACAGCTTGCATCGACGTTTAAGGTTGCGGAGGCTGCATGAGACTTGAAATCACAGGGTAAGAGGAATGTTTAGAGAATATCTGAATGTTAAAATTTAAATATCAAGACACTTGTTTACACAACTGTAAAATAACTTAGAGAAACAAAAGTTAAAACACAATAAGAGAAATTCGACTAAATATGTATATTAATACTCAGTTATTACAATTCCAAAGGCATGTATAAGATATACGCTTGTGTCATTAACATTGTAGACATCGCTATATATTTTAACATGATATAATTCATGTATTTAATAAATGTACACGAGAAAATTTCTATAGAGAAATCAAAATAAATAATCTCTGTTTAAAAACTCAAAATTTAACTTAATGCGAGAGTAAATCAAAAAGTGATCATAATTGTAATAATGTCATGTAAGAAATGCACATGAAATGAAAGTTCAAGTAATAAACCCTTTTACCATAAGAAGCTTTATGAAGTTTCGAATGTTTACATATTTTTAGGTTATGTATTAGAGAATTATATATGAAATCATTTAAGATAAGTAAAATGTAATAAACAATCAAAACAAAATATTTGTAGTGACAAAGACAAATTTAAATAATCAAAACAAAATATTTATAGTGGCAAAGACAAATTTAAATAGAAGTTAAGCCTCTTTATTTTAACAGAAAAACGATAAGGTAAAAGTTTTAATCTCATACCTGTAGTATCAATAACTGAAACTAATACTAGTAGTTACTTAATTTATAGGAATCCTTCATATCCAGGAAACTGAGACATCCTGCATTGGTGGATCTCCTAGTGTAGGTACAAATCAGCATGTGGTCGACTTCAAATGTTGTCTTTAACAGACTTCTGTTCCATAAATTAAACCTGTAGATATTTTTCAATAAGATAATAACTGAGCGGCAATATGTAAAGTAGACGGAAACGAAATATAAAATTCTGTTGATGAGAGTATTTATTTTACATCATCTGGTTGTGCGAATCCACGAGCAACTTTTCCATTTAGAAATTTGAATGAGAGAACAAGTCGCCGTAACATCGGTAACCAAAACACAGGTAATCGGAACACAGGTATCCGGAGCATAGGTAACCGGAGCACCCAGCTGTATAATTATTTGATGGGTTAAACAAATAAACAACTTCTTTATTTTTCATACTAAACATCAGCGATTATTCTCAATAATACAGAATTTAGAACCACGCCAGTTGTGCTTTTGGCATAAACACTTCAGAAATAACCAATAGGAAAATTTCATATAGATATAATTTTTTGTACTATGTAACAAATTAGGAACTTGTGGATTAAAACTAATAATCCAGGATTGTGCGAGATAAATTTTTATAGAAAATATATTATATAATAAAGAGAGTAACTTTATATTTAAATGTAGATATAAGCATTTATATGCTAATAGTGCCACGCACAAATGTAACATGCAGAAATATAGGCAAAAAGGCATGTTACAGAGTATCCAAGGTGTCATCAGTTGTAGGCAAAGGGTAGCTGTCTTTCTTTGTGACATTGTTTAGCCGCTGGTAGTCTACACAAAACCTTGTCGACCCATCCTTTTTCTCGACAAGCACTACGGGGGTTGCCCATGGACTATTCAAGTATTCAATCACTCCCTGTTCTTTCATGTCTGTAATAATTTGCTCGGCTTTTTTACGTTTTGCCAAAGGAAGCCGTCTGGGATGTTGTCGTATCGCTTGCGCATCTCCAGTATTGATCTTGTTTTGTACAACATTCGTCCTTTCCTTTTCACTATCAATTAGTGCAAACACACTTCGATATCGTCCGACCAGTTGGTTTATTTTGCCCAGTTGGTCGCCGTTTAATCTTTGACACATATCCAGAAATTTCTGTGAGCAACCGTTGGCTGGTTTAATTTTTGTATTGTCCATACAATGTATAATATGGCATACTGGAATGCAACTTCCCACAACCATGTTTTTGTTCAGGGTCACCGTGCGTGGATTAATGTTTAGCACCCTTACTGGTATCATATTTTGAAACTTTACCAGGGTTCTTCCAATCAATAATCTCTCTTGACCCATTTCCAATTCAGTTGCTTCCATCATGTATACTTCGCCTTCCCGGACGTTCGATCACCATCTTTTCCGTCTTCTTGGGTATTTTCGTATCACAAGTCATTCGAACTTGCATCGTCTAGTTACTCGTTCCTTGAAATGGAATCTCATCATCTATCCGTAAAAGATTTTCTTTCATGTTCACATGAAACCCATATTCTCTCATGAGATCCATTCCCAAAATAACTTGTTCTGTAATTTCAGCTACCAATACCCGATGACTAGTTAGTTTGTTTCTTATTCCCAACGTTACGGCAGTCTCTCCGTGGGTAGAGAGTTTCTCACCACTTGCTGTTCGAAGACATATCGATGCAGGTAGCACTTTTCCACGACCAACCAATTCTAGTCTCACAATAGTTTGCTCCTATATCCACGAGTAATCGGACAACCCTACTATTAATTCTACCATCGATATAAATGCTGTCTAGACTACCCATCGACGATGCAGCACGGATGATAATCTCCGGGGCACTACCTCGTGCTGTCGACATTCGCCCCCTTACGTCGACTTGCTTTAGTTTTCCCTGCTGCTCAACCGGTTGTTTTTTGGTTGAGAACAGCGTCTGTGTACGACCAACTTCACCGCCGCTCCAGCATCGCAGATCCCATCTTCGCGGTCGTTGTCTTTCTAGGCGGCTCCGTGGCGAAGTTGGTATGTGTGTGACTACTACGCCCAAAGCCCCGGGTTCAAATCCCGACATGGTCCGCTTGAAAAATGTTAGGCGAGCATTCTTCATAAAAATTCACCCTCGTTCGGATGAGAGGTAAAATGGAGGTCCCGTGTGTGTGTTGTCACGCACGTTAAAGATCCCTACCTTGCTTGGAACATCAACAGTTCGGCAAAATTCCAAATTTTCCAAGTAAAAGAAAAACTCGCTTCCTGGCCAATGTAGTACCTGGAGCATTGGAAAATCACATGTAAGGTCGTTGTCTTTCCAGTTTTTCCGCCTTTTGTTTTTCAAACACACGATTGATTATTTCTTCTGTGCTGTTCTGCGATTGACTACTTTCTGCTAAGGCAGACCGAACTTCATGACTCGCCCTGTGTGATGTCTGCTTAGCTGCTTCAAATTCAAGCGCATGAGCCAGTGCGACATCTAACATTTTTAGCCGTGTTGATCTTAGCGCTTGCCGTATTTCGCAGTCTTTAACGCCATCCACAAATGTTTGAACAAGCAGTTGTTCTAGGAAGCTATCTGGTGCCGTGGGGTATACCAATCTAACTAATCTGGCAATGTCAGCTTCGAATTCTTGCAGGTTTTCATTTGTCTTTTGCGAGCGGTTCTTAACTTGTGCATGGTAAACCTGCTGAAGGTGGGCGTCTCCATATCTCATCTCAAGCTTCGATGTTAAGAGGCCATAATCATTCTGTTAGTGATCGGGAATCGTTTGCTAGATGTTAAGAGCTTCCCCCCGTAGGGCAACTATTAAGGAGATAGCCTTCTCTTTGTTGCACCAACCGTTGTCTATTGCAGCAGCTTCAAATTGTTTCAAATATGTCGGCCAAGGTGTTTTACCATCGAATGTGAGTGGTTTCACTCTAAATTTTTACGGTATTAACTCGCTTCCTTCCACGCTTCTTATTTCTGGAATGTACTGATTTACAACTTGGTTTGCTAATTCAAGTGGCCGCGAGTTAAAGTTCGGGCCTTTGGAGCTGGTTTTTTAAAAACACTTTGACTTTAACAAAAATTTTATTAGTTAAAATTTGGATAACTTGTACATAATACTAAAATAATTATTGTACTAGTGAGTAGCTTGAACAACGAAGTATGGAGTTCGAAGACTGACTGCCGGGCATTGAGCTCCCGGGCCTTTTATAATAACCTGCCCCTCACACGGCTGTGAGAACTTGCAGATCTCATGTCTGCGTTTCTCCTTAATTGTACACTTTATTACAATGTAACGACTTAATTCTAAGTAATTGCGGTCTGTTGACCGCCTGTGACCTGCCACCTGCAGTATCACTGCCCTCACGGATGCAAAGTTGCATGTCCGTTCACATGAACTGTCGATAACCTTTCTGGGTTATCCTTGTGTTACAATGTTGCATTGAACTTATACTTTTACTTAATAATTTCTAATAATTCCTATTAGATTCAATATATCAATATATATAGGTAATTGGGGGATACATAACTCCTCCCACCGTAAATGAAAAATTAAGGGTTTTCTTAATTTTTAAATACATAAAATACATTATTTAAATTCATTTAAAATTCATTGTTTCTAAGGGTATACTTATTGTTTCCTTTTTTCTCTTTGTTTCCTTATATCTAGAACTGTTTCCTTCATTCTTATATCTAAGGTACATTTTGTATAATACATACATGATTACAAAAATTACTAAAATGACCAATACAATTGTCCAAACACTTATATTATTATAATGTAACTTTGGCGTTTTGAGTTCACTTAATTGTTCTTTATAACTTTCCACTAATTTCACGGCGTGGTTGAGGTCGTCTAAGTCTAGATGCTCTAGCTTCATAGGTTTCTTTATTATTTCTTCGTCTTCTTGTTGTATTTTGAACTGTAGTTCCGGTAGGTTTGCAAGTTTCTTTGTTGCTATGGGATCTTGATAAACTCTGATTACTTCATCTTTCAATTTCACATAACAATCTTCTTTGAGGGTAATTAGTTTGCTTCCGATTAATGCTTGGTTATTTTCATCTTGGTTGCAGTGGATGGTTGCTATTACTTCTGTTGGGAAGATTGCTATCCATTTGTTATCTATAACTTTTTGATTTTTCATATTAGTTATTTGCACTTGTTTGGTTTCACAGTTTTCGTAGTGATTTGAGAATTTTAATAGTTGTACTTCACAAGGGCTGTCTTCTTGAATGGTTGTTGTCGTCATCGATTGACATAAATATTGGTTTGGTGTTACTTCAGTACATTTTTCGTTTGTATAACCATATCTCAGTTCATTTAGGGATAGGAATTTGGTTTTGGGTATGATTACTTGGTATGTGCTAGTAACCTTTGTTAATAAATGATAATAATTAATTGTTACTTTCTACTATCTAGATTTCTATCAAAAATATTATTTCGTTATTCTTAATGTTGCTAAAAGTTGTTGCGTTAAAGTAAGGTTGGATATTATTGAGTAAATATTGTATTTTGTATACTGCCTAGTTTATTGGTAGTATACCGGGGTTGTTTTTATATGTTATATTATTACTTGGTTGTCCGTTCTACCTGGGTGGAGGTTGACGGTAAGGGTGATGATTGTCCATCTGAAATTACAGGGTGTCTTAGGTTTTTTAAATGAATGTATTTCGTTATTTTACCGTTGTCTACTACTGCTATATTTTTATCTGATATTTTCTTAATTTTGAATGGTCCTAAATTTCTGGGTGCTGTTTTATGTCGCTTGCTTTGAAAGTTTTTCTCATATACGGTTTGTCCTATTGAAAATTTATTTGAGTCGGTATTTTTATTTCGGGTTGTGGTGATACGTTCCTTATCGTTTTCTAATTTATCTTTACCTTGTCATAAGTTATTTTTAGTTTTGTTTATGATCTTTCGCATATTGCTGATATACTTCTTTATTGTAGTGTATGTCATAGGGATTTCGTGAATCTGAATGTCCTAAGGTTAATTCTAAGGGTGTAAAATTTGTTGATGAGTGAATCGTGTTATTGTAGGCGATTAGTGCGTATGACATTAAATTGGTTATATGTTCCTTTTTATAATTTATTCTTAATAATCGAATTTGTTCTAACAGGGTTAAATGTAATCGTTCAATTAGTCCGTTTGATTCAGGGTGGTTTTCCGTTATGAAATGAATTTTTATTTTGTGAAGTTCTAACGTGTTTTGTATTGTCTCATTTTTAAATTCGCTACCTTTGTCTAAAGTGATTGATTCGGGTGTTCCGTAAAATGTGAAATATTGTAAAATCCTTGGGTCACGTCAATGCTATTTTTGGATGTGATTGGTATGGCTTGGCCTATTTTTGTGAATGCGTCTATAATTGTTAGATAGTTTTGCGCTTCTACTACTAGAGTATCGGCATGTAGTTTTTGAAATGGTTTGTCGGGTGTTTTGTTTAACATTAAGGGTATCTTTGGGGGTTTTCTATCGTATTTCGCTCTGTCACATAGTTCGCATTGGTTAATAAAATCTGTGGTCAAGTCCTTCATGTCTTTAAAATAATAACGTCTTACAAGTTGTTTTATTGTTTCGTTAATTCCACGATGGTTGGTTTTTCCTTCGTGTTGATTTCTAATTACATCGTTTATTTCGTCTAGTGTTATTAGTTTTCTAGTACATCTGATGAGTTCAGGTCCAGAGTTATTGAATAGTTTAATGTATAATTCTGAAAATCTTTGGTATAAATGTTCGGTATTAAAATAAAAATAAAATCGTTTTTTCTCAGGGGTGTATTCTTTTAAAATTTTAATTATTTGTTCCTCGTTGTCATCTTTAGTTATTTGAATTTGATATATCTTTTTGTTATCTACTTTTGTATATTTTACTGGATTGGGGTTATTTAAAACTTCTGTTATTATAAATTGGTTAGGTTTCATATCGATTGCCTCGTTTAAGATTTTAATCGCGTTTTTTGGTTCTTCGTTTTGTGTCGAATGTATTGTGTCGATCTCGTCTGGATCTTCCCTTATTTCTGTTTCGTCTACGTTTCCTATAATGGATTCCGTTTCTAGTGCATTGAGTTGGATTCGGCTTAAAGCGTCTGCGTTATTGTTATAAATTCCCTTTTTGTATATAATTTCGTAATCATACTCTTCGAGTCTGATTCTCCATCTTTGTAATTTTGAATTTGGTTCTTTCAGTTTGCATAACCATACTAGTGGTCTATGGTCAGTGTATATGTAAAATTTTCTTCCGTATAAATAAGGTCTAAAATATTTTGTTGCCCAAATTATGGCTAATAATTCTTTTTCTATAGTGCTATATTTTTGTTCGGTTTCATTTAGGGTTCTGGATGCGTAGCTGATAGGTTTATCGCTACCTACTTTTCCTTGGCTCAATACTGCGCCTAATGCTACATTCGATGCGTCTGTCGTTAGTATAAATGGTTTTGTAAAGTCTGGGTATTCTAATACAGGGTGATTCGTTAATATGTTTTTAATTTTGTCTACAGCTTTAATAAATTCTGGGTGTGTTCAATTTTGTTTCCTTTTTAAACAGTTTGTCAGGGGTTTGGTTATCTGAGCGTAACCTTTAATGAATTTGCGGTAGTAACCACTAAGTCCTAGAAATCCTTTAATTTCTTTGTTTGTTTTGGTAATGGGTAATTTAGAACTGCATTTGTTTTGTCTGGATTTGGCATTACTCCTTGGGGTGTTATTACATGTCCTAAAATGATACTTCTTTTGTAAAATTCACTTTTGTCTAATTGTACTTTAAAATGTGCTTGTCTAAGTCTTTCGAATACTTCCTTCAATCTTTCTATGTGTTCTACTAATGATGTGGAATAAACTATGATGTCGTCAAGGTATACAAGGCATTTTTCATTGTGTATTCCTCGTAGTATATTGTCCATGACTCTCTGGAAAGTAGCGGTGCGTTCTTTAGTCCAAATGGCATTCGTTTGTACTCGTAATGTCCTCTAGGTGTGCTAAAGGCTGTTTTTGATATGTCTTTTTCTTCCATCTCTACCTGATGGTATCCTGATGCTAGGTCTAATGTTGTAAAATATTGGCATTTGCCTAATTTGTCTAAAATTTCGGTAATATTTGGTAGTGGATATTTGTCATCTACCGTTTTTTCATTTAACTTCCTATAATCTATTACCATTCTGTACTTTCTCTTTCCGGTTGCGTCTAATTTCTTAGGTACTATTAACACGGGGCTGCTCCATGGTGAATTGGAGTGCTGGATTATGTCTTGGTCTAATAGGTCTGCTACTTGTCTGTCAGCTTCTTCTTGGCTTGCATGAGGTAGTCTATATGATTTTGTAAAGATTGGTTTATTGTCTGTTAACTCGATATTATGTTTTACTGTGTTGGTGAATGTTAATGGTATTCCTTCGCAATGGAATATGTCGCGGTATTCGAAACATAAGTTCTTAATTGCTCTTTCTTCTTCTTGATTGATATCGGTGTTAAAGCGGATGTTAGTTAAATTTTCTCTTAACATTTCGTCATGTTCTATTGGGTTGTAGTTATTTTCTAAATTCTCGTCTATTTCCATTTCGTTAAAATTTAGTTCTTCTACGTTAATTGGGTCTGTCAATGATAATTCTACGGGATAGTCGTTTGAATTTAATATTGTTGTGGTTGCAAAATTGTCTTTTATTTGTACTAAGGCGGTTGGAGTTTCTACTCCTTGCTGAAATGTTATATGATTTATTATTCCTAAATTTTTGTTAGATTTTACTGGGATTTTTATTTTTCTTTCCGTTCGGGGTTCTACAGTGTATTTTTGTTCAACTTGTGTGTTTTGAAATTTAATTGGGATTTTTCCGTATTTTGTCCTTAATAAACGATTTTTAATGTCAATGTTGGCTCCTAATTTTCTTAGAAAATCCATTCCGATTAATCCGTCATATTTATCGTTAAATTCGAATACACAAAATTTATGTTTCATTTTGACATTAAATGTTCTCGGTAAGGGTATATTTGCTACGAATTGGTGTAGTGTTGTTTGATGAGCTGTTTTAATTTTAAATGGTTCTCTTTCTATATAATCTAAATAGTGTTTTTGTACGGTTCTGGGGCTAATTAATGTTTTAGATGATCCGGTGTCGATTAATAGTTTGAATTCGGCGTGGGGTATTTCTATGTATGGTAATACTAAGTGATTTATATTATTTAAGTTTATTAAGTTTGGTCGGTTATGAATTGGTCCATTTGAAAATTTGAGTTTGAGTTTTCTTCGTTGTACTCCTCGTAAGTTTCGTATTGTTCGTCACGTTCGTAAGTTTCTGCATGGTTTGTTTCATTGTTCGTAGGTGTCTCAATGTCATTATTCTGGTCAGTGTCAAATTTTTCTATTTCTTGATGAAATAATTCTTCCGATGTAAAATTACGTTTCTGATGAGGGTTTGGTCGGATATGTGTTATTTTTGTGTTTTGTCTGGTGTTACCAGATGAGGTGTCCATTGGTGTTGGTTTGTAATAATTGTTAGGGTTGTTATGAGTATTAGTCATTGGTGTATTTCTATTAGGGTTTGCATTGAATGCTGGTCTTTGTTGGTTTAGGTTTTGATTGAATCTCGGTTGGAATGCGGGTTTCGTAAAAGTTGGGTTGAATGTTGGTCTTGAAAAATGTTTATATTGATTATTAAAATTGGTATTGTTAAAACTTGGGTTGTTACTTGCGGTTGATTTGTTTGTGGGTTAAAGGGTGTGAATTTTTGTTGAGGGGTTGTTTGTCTTGTAGCTTGTATAGTTTTGTTGGTGAATAACTTTTATTCGCGTTGGGGTTGTATAGTCTGTTGCGGTAATACATTACATTTTCTTCTTCTATTACTAGGCTCATAGCTTCTTCTAGATTTTGGGGTCGTTGGAATCTGATTTTATCCGATAGTCGTTCTGGTAAAGCGTTTATATATGTGTCTAGTGCCATTTCGTCATACATTTTGTTTTTAAATGTCTAACGTTTTGATCGGGTTCTTCGATTTTTAATTTTGTTAAAATTAAACTTCTCACGTCTTGGCATTTCATTCCGAATTGGTAGGGGGATTGATTGTGTTCCATTCTAAGGTTTATTAGGTCTCGTACCAGGCATTTTATATTACGTTGGTCTCCGAAATATGCAATTAGTAGCTGTTTAAACTGGTCCCATTCCGATAAGTCGTCCCTACTGGCGATTAAGGTTAGTGCCCTTCCGGCTAGTTTACTTATTACTAAGCGTATAAGCAATGAATTTCTTGCGTCATCTCCGGGTTTGTAAAAGGTTTTTAGGAACATTTCACATGCTCCAATGAAATTCGAGAGATGGGCCTGCGTGCCATCAAACGTCTGAATTGTCTCTAAATAGAGACGTAAGTCTGTGTTACTCATGTTGGTTAAGGGTTGTTTTCGATTTTTTGGAAATTTCAAAAAAATTTTTTTTTTTTTTTTTTTTGAATTAAGCTTTATTTCGTTATTTGTATGGTTTCTTTTGCTTCGGATTTATTAATTTTCCGTTTGGGTTGTAAAATTTCAAATTTTGTAAAAATTGGGGTTGATTTTCTATTTGTAGCGTTAATTATGCTTTGGATGTATTAGTTTTCTTTTGGACGAAATAATTTTGAATCTTGTAAAATTGTGGTTGGTTTTGCTATTTGTGATGTTAACTTTGCTTTGGTTTTATTAATTTTCCTTTTAGATTGAATAATTTTGAATTTTGTAAAAATTGGGGATGGTTTTGCTATTTGTGATGTTAACTTTGCTTTGGTTTTATTAATTTTCCTTTTAGATTAGGTAGTTTCAAATTTTGTAAAGATTTTGCTATTTTCGGCGTTATTCTTAGTTTGGAATTGTTAATTTTCAGTTTAGATTGGGTGGATAAAAATTTGGTAAGAATTTGAGATTAATTTCGTACTGGTAGTATTAGATTTATTAATTTTAAGTTTATATTGCGTCGAGTTATTTTTAAAATCGTAGTCGTTGTTTATTTATATTTAATTACACAATGCGGTGATGTACTTGTGAGATCTGTATTCAATAATGCTGAATTTAATTACCGTAGTCTTGGATTTGCTTGTTTTTATGCAGCTTTTAATTTATCTTTCTTAAGGAATCTGAAATGGATGGGTTTATTATCGTTTAGCGTTGTTTTAGTTCACTCGTAATTAATACTCTTCCGTGGGTTTTACTGAGTTGCGTAATTATGACCTGAGGTTACTTACTTTTGTACTTTACTGTTGAAATTGAATACTATGTTGAGGTAATTGCACTTACAGGTGTTAGTTTATGGAATTAGATAATTGACTTTCCGTACTCGCTAATGTAAAGTGTTATGTCTGTTTTATTTTTAGATCTCTCGGTACTGCTTGAC
Source organism: Platerodrilus igneus (assembly GCA_036346225.1). NCBI lineage: Eukaryota > Metazoa > Arthropoda > Insecta > Coleoptera > Lycidae > Platerodrilus > Platerodrilus igneus. The sequence goes on from JARFIW010000003.1 coordinate 12,216,121, forward strand.
TTGTAATTGAACTCTTCGTTATGTGCGTTTTCAGGTTTACAATTATGAGCGTATGATAACGTTTTAGCGTTTTAATTAAAGATTCTTATGATGACCGTTTTACTGCACTTTATAATGCTGATTTTGTACTACAAATTATTTATAGAGTGTTGTGGTGTAATTTTCATGCGCTTCTATAATTCCGTGATGTATTTCATTACTTATAATGCTGCTTTTATGGATTGTTTACTTGTGGGTATTAATGTAGAAACTGCGTTGCTTTTATTATCCCGTGTATGATGCAAATTGCTTTAGTACTGAAAGTTCCTGAAAGCTATTTCTTTAGTACTGTGCAAGGATTCTGAAAGCGATTTTTCTGAGTTTTAATTGTATAATAAGGAATGCTTTCTTTGCGTATTTATCTTAGGTGGTTTTAAGTTACCGTATTTTTAGTTAATGCAGATTGTTCTTGTGATTTATTCAGTATTATAGAGGTCAATGGCTTAGTTAATCGTTCTGTACAGTTTGTTCGAATTAGCTTTAGCTTTGAAATTAATTTCGCGTTAGTTTACCGGTTTATAAACGTGGGTTTGAATCGCGCTTCTTATTTTGGTGTTAGCGAATGTGCGCCCGTTATTTTTGGATTATTTTGAGTTCGTTCTATTAATTATGGTAAGGATTTCTTTTTAAATTCAATTCTTATTTGTTTTAAGAAAATCTCTTTGTAAATAATCAAGTCTCTTTTTTTTAAAATTCAAGTTTCATTTGTTTTTTTAAAGAAAAAATATTTCTTTAACATTCAAGTTTCATAAAATGTTTTATAGTCTCGTTTTGAAAATAATTCACTTTGAACTATTTTCAAAAAAAATATTCATAATAATAAAATACATAAAACAATGATAAATAAAATAATACTAGCATATATCAATTATAATTTTTGGTTTGAAAGAAAATTATGGAAATGAACTTACATTAATTTCATCTGTTTCTTTGGTGGGTTCGATCGATTCTGTATCTTGTCCACCTTGGTTTGTTTTGTTGGCCTTAGACGATTCTTGTTCCTTGTCCAACTTGGTTTGTTGCTGGATTTAGACGATTTATGTTCTTCCTCCAACTTGGTTTGGGTTCTGCCAAAATTTCGAATTAAAATTCTTGGTCACCAATCTTCCGATTTTTGGATTTTCAGTGCCCTTTTGACATTCGTTACGACTGCGCCAGTTAAAGTTCGGGCCTTTGGAGCTGGTTTTTTAAAAACACTTTGACTTTAACAAAAATTTTATTAGTTAAAATTTGGATAACTTGTACATAATACTAAAATAATTATTGTACTAGTGAGTAGCTTGAACAACGAAGTATGGAGTTCGAAGACTGACTGCCGGGCATTGAGCTCCCGGGCCTTTTATAATAACCTGCCCCTCACACGGCTGTGAGAACTTGCAGATCTCATGTCTGCGTTTCTCCTTAATTGTACACTTTATTACAATGTAACGACTTAATTCTAAGTAATTGCGGTCTGTTGACCGCCTGTGACCTGCCACCTGCAGTATCACTGCCCTCACGGATGCAAAGTTGCATGTCCGTTCACATGAACTGTCGATAACCTCTCTGGGTTATCCTTGTGTTACAATGTTGCATTGAACTTATACTTTTACTTAATAATTTCTAATAATTCCTATTAGATTCAATATATCAATATATATAGGTAATTGGGGGATACATAACTCGCGTTGATAGTGAAATCATTTGTTCTTGCAGCCTCATCACATGGTCTTCCATTTTTACAAATTTACTGTCCAGCTTTTGCTCAACTGTTTTTACTTTTTCAGTGAAATCTTCTTTCAATGCATCGAAGCTTTCCATTAATCTTTGTTCTAACGTAGCTGTACTTTCATTCAACTTTTCTTCCATTTTCGCAGTATTTTCACTTAACTTTTCTTCCATTTTCTCAGCATTTTCACTTAACCTTTCCATTTTCTCAAAACTTTTCTTGCATTTCTGTAGCATTTTCGCTAAATTTTCTTCCATTTTCGCAGCATTTTCACTTAACTTTTTTTCCATTTTCACAGCATGTTCACATAACTTTTTTCCATTTTCTCAGCATTTTTACTTAACCTTTCCATTTTTTCAGCATTTTCGTTAAACTTTTCTTCTATTTTCGCAGCATTTTCACTTAATTTTTCTTCTATTCTCTCAGTATTTTTACTTAACCTTTCCATTTTCTCAGCATTTTCGCTAAACTTTTCTTCCATTTGCACATCATTTTCACTTAACTTTTCTTCCATTTTCTCAGCATTTTCACTAAGTGGCACTTCTAGTTTATGCGACGTCTCTTCCATACCGGATTTAAAATTCCTAAGGAAATTCATTAAGGTTTTTGCGTCCATTTTACTTTGGCTTCTTGTAACAGGCATTTACAAACTACTCAAAAGTCTTCAAACTTGTGTTTTTTTAAATTCGTCACTATACACCCAACACAGCCTGACACCACTGTAGCAGGCTACTATTAACGCGTTTCATCAATTTAGAATAAGTAATAGCAAAAGTCTTTATTATTCACTATTCACAAGTCTAATTAACAGTATGTGCTTTATCTATAGATGTTTTCAGTCCAATTAACAATGAAGCACTATCACACTAATGCTATTTACAAGCACTAATATCTTCTTAAACTAAATTCTTAACCATGAGGCCTCTCAACAACACTAAACACTATTATAATTTATTTATTACCCTTTTGTCTATTTATGTACAAGCCGGCGGTACAATATGCACGTTCACATAACACAAATTTATATTTACTATAAGACTTTCAAAACGTAATGACCAATTAACTATACACAAGATGATTTATATATGACAGTTTGATATAGACAAACTCTGTACTTCATCAGCGGTCTTATATATACCCTAAATTAAATAGATGATCCATACTCTGATATATTCTGGAACATTCTCGATTCCTAGAGAATGCACTTCGATTATGAAGCTTGTTTGTTTGACGGGTTGCCTAATAGTAGTTCGTAACGATATTCTCTTCATATTTAGGTAGTTCCGTTTGTGGTCCCATTGAACCAAAGTTGTTCGAGGAATGCCAAATTGTTTGGCAACTTGTTTTCTACTTACACCATATTCAGTGACTGCGTTCAGAGCCAATTTTAAACTATCTTTCGAATAAGTAAAAATTTTATGTTCATCCTTTTTAGATGCCATCGACCCAAAACTTCAATATTAAAAAATAATCAGAAAACAACAAAAAATTTTTAAGGTGTCCATTACTAAACTATAGCAGATCAGAAACGGTCATCAGGTATGACCATTATTGAGGAATTGTTCATTTAATGAATCAGTAAGGGTCACCCTGTATAACTTAATATTTTTAAATATTGATTAAATTGCATGCATAAAAACATTCTCTAGCATACCCCAAGCAACCACAATTCACAATATTAAATGTTAATCTGTAACTGCGTTCTAATTAACTAATAAAGAAATAGTTTAAGACGCTGAACCAGCAACCCTATAAACAGCTGCTCGCATAACAATCATTTTGAAAACTAATTTCTATTTGACAATAACTTGAAGTTAGGCACCTGTATTTTTAGGAGCACAAAATAATAGAGTTAGAAATGGCATAGAACATCGAGTTCTTATACCAAATTTAACAAGATCCCGTACACAAAATAAAAACAGTGACCATTACTGATTCAGTGGTCATCACTCCCACATTTACCCTACAAATATTTAGTAGTGCAAATTTGATTCAATTCCGAGCGCCATCTATTATTTCCTTAACTGTGTAGAGTAAAGATTCTTTTTGTATTAGGCTCAACACGTTCATGTAAGCGAGGCGATCGATACCTAATTTTAGAGTGCAAATTATTTTGTAGAATCTGTGATATGACTAACAGCGAATGTGAAATTAAGATAAAAAGCGCTTGTGAACATTTAACTAGATCGACGTAATAGCAGAAGATTATTAAAATACGCTTTGTGGATAGACAATTTATGTCATTATTGTGCTTCACGTATGCGATTTCATCCTCAAAAGCAATCCAGTGCGGGACCTTGGTAACACCAAAAACAAACTTACAATTGCACTAAACATACATAATACAGCACATTAATATGTCCTCACATATTAACAAACGTTCATTTATGTGCTTTTATGTGCTTATTCAACTTCAATTAAAAATACACTGGTAATTCATATGCGATCACATACTAATGAGCGATCATTTGCATGCAATTTGTGTAATTATGCTGCATCACGAAAGAGTCGTTTCACAATTCATATGCGGTCCCATACTAATGATCGTCCATTTGCATGCAATTTATGTAATTATGCTGCATCTTCTAAAGATGTCTTGAAAATGCATCTGCGGTCCCATACTAACGATCGTCCATTCGCATGCAATTTATGTAATTATGCAGGATCTTCTAAAGCTGTTTTGAAAATACATCTGCGGATCCATGCTAACGATCGTCCATTTACATGCAATTTATGTAATTATGCTGCAACTTCTAAAGGGAATTTGAATGTTCATATGCGGACCCATATTAATGATCGCCCATTTGTATGTAATTTATGTAATTATGCTGCATCATTAGAAAGTCGTTTGAAAACTCATATGCTAACCCATAATAATGATCGCCCATTTGTATGTAATTTATGTAATTATGCTGCATCATTAGAAAGTCGTTTGAAAACTCATATGCGAACCCACACTAATGATCGTCCTTTTCTATGTAGTTTATGTAATTATGCTGCATCTCGTAAAGATAAATTGAAAAATCATATGCGGCTACATACTAATGTTCGTCCATTTGCATGCAATTTATGTGATTATGCTGCAATTCGTAACGATTATTTGAAAAATCACATGCGGTTGCATATTAACAATCGTCCATTTACATGCAATTTATGTAATTATGCTGCTATTTCTAAAAATAGTTTGAAAATTCATTTGCGTACCCATACTAATGATCGTCCATTTGAATGCAATTTATGTTATTATGCAGCATCTTCTAAAGCGAATTTGAAAATGCATCTGCAGATCCATGCTAACGATCGTCCATTTGCATGCAATTTATGTAATTATGCTGCAACTTCTAAAGGGAAATTGAATATTCATATGCGGACCCATACTAATGATCGCCCATTTGTATGTAATTTATGTAATTATGCTGCATCATCAAAAAGTCGTTTGAAAACTCATTTGCGAACCCATACTAATGATCGTCCCTTTTATGTAGTTTATGTAATTATGCCGCATCTCGTAAAGATAGATTGAAAATTCATATGCGCTCTCATATTGATATTCGTCCATTTGCATGCAATTTATGTAATTATGCTGCAATTCGGAAAGATAATTTGAAAAATCACATGCGGTTGCATTTTAACGACTCGTCTATTTACATGCAATTTATGTAATAATGCTGCAATTCTTAAAAGTAATTTGAACATTCATATTCGGACCCATACTAATGATCGTCCATTTGAATGTAATTTATGCAGTTATGCTACAGTTTATAAAAGTGAATTGATAGATCATATGCGGTTTCATACTAATGATCATCCATTTGCATGTAATTATGCTACATTTCGTAAAAGTAATTTCAAAACTCATTTACGAACCCATACCAATGATCGTCTATTTGCATGCAATTTATGTCATTATTCCGCATCACAAAAATATTCTCTACAAAAGCATATGCATTCCCATACTAAAACTAGTGAACATTAATTTCCATGCAATTTATTTAAGTAACTTGAAAATTCATATCCATTCACATACTAAGAATTCTAAAGATAGGTTTGTAAAGTGTGCTCCAGAATTAATGACACAGCTTGTTGTGATACTGTAGTAAATTTGAGTAGGGATAAACATTTGGACTGATATAGGGGCAGATCATCAAAAGTAAAAAAAAATCAAAGTGCTTTCTGGTGGACATAACACAGAAATCCATTTTAAATATAGAGTGTTAGGTTAGTGATATCGAATGAGAAATAATGATAAAATGTAAAAAAGCAAATGGTAGATAGATTTAAGAAGCGATTTATAGAAGAATTAGTAGTCTAGAGCAAAGACAATTATTTATACAGAGGATAAAAGAAAAAATATAAAAAAATTGTATTTGGAATTAGTGGAGGTAGGCAGAAAATAGAAAAGGACTAATAGTTAGCTAAGATTGTGTTACCATGGAAAAATAAATAATAATTGAACTAGAGAGAATTGTGATAGGAAGGTTTTTTTTAAAAGAAATTTGAAAATATAATTTGTAAATTATCATTTAAAAATAAGATAGAAGGAAAGATCCTAAGTTGAAAAGCAATTGTATTTAGAAGTATTGTAAAGTGTAAAATATTGAAGTTCAAAGTTAAAAAAAATATAAAACCAAAGTGATAACTGTCTCATCTTTTGAAATTGTCTGAAGGTCAGATGTGTAATTAATATTAGAGGAAGAAATTGTGTGTGTAATATACAGATTTAAGAAACGACCAAATAAAAATATGAATAAAATCAAGAATACAAAACGATAACAGGGAAAGCTACTGTATAGGAAAATAATTATACCAGAATGCAAAGTTTCAGCGAAGAGACTGACTAAAGTCAAATCTGTCAAGATACAAAGTTCCTATCAAGTGTTTATTAGAAGCCCAACTTGTAAGGATATAGTAAAAGCAGGGTAGCAACAACAAGATTCAGAAATATTAGGAATAGGAAAGTAATTTTATGTAGAAGTTTTAAGATTGTATCAAAGACTTTTCTAATTTGTATATAAGAATGAATAATCATCCAAAATTTTTTTTTGTATAGGAAACCAGAAAGAACGTTGAAGTGATCCGTGGTGTTTCTAAGTCGATTTTTCATTGGTTGATAATTATTGAAAATATTATAGTGTACATTTTGATATTTGAAGGTATTTGTTCGAATAGCTCAGTAACCACTTGCAGGTTTCTGAACGCATTCCGTTATTTCAGAATTTATAATATAATGCGCGCATGTGTAGGAACGATCGGTCGAGTCGAACAAGTTTAAACGACTTTGTTTTTAGCTTTCAAGATGGCAGGTGGAAAGGCTTCCCTTGGCGTTTTTTTTTTTATTAAAGGTAATGTTTATAAGTTTATAATGTAGTGGTTATTTAAGGTAATCCGATTACGTCTTGTCATCCGAGCGTTGTTTTGAATGTGATCTTAGAATTTTTTGTAAAACCGTTAGTTGTTTAATCATTGAAGGAAATATCTATTATGTTACCTGTTGCTTTTGATTTAGAATTTGATGTGGATTGTTTAATATATGTAATTTCAGGTGAATTTACTATATTATTAAATATATTTGCGGTATAAATGAGTGTTGTTTGGTTTAACAACCGAAAACTAATATTTATTTATCGAAATTGTTTATTTTGTATCTAAATCAGAGTAAAACTAATATTTGTTTATTTGAAATAATGTTTATTTATACAGAGTGATAACTCTAATTGCATTGCACTTGTTGCAGAATCAATAGTAAATGTACCCCTACTGTAATTGTACAAGCAATTTGTACCAAGATCATCCTTCGATATATTAAATCAAATCATTAGGCAAGTCTGAATACGAACAGTATTATATTTCAATGTTGTATTTGTTTTGGGTTTTATTGAATTAACCACAAAGTTGTGTATATTTTTTGTTTGTAATTTGTAATGCCACAATATGTTTAATTTTTAAAAGTACGTTTTAACCGATGCAATCATAATGAATAATTTTTAACGTTTGCTTACTAGATTTAATGTATTTAATTAACATACATTTATATAAAGATTTAACGCCTGAATCCGGGCTTGTATTTTGTGCTATACAATTTTGATATACATTTGCTGCCTACATGTTCTATAATGCTTGATATTTGTGATGTATTTGACATTTTATTATGTGTAATTGTTTTGTTTCAGCATATTAATCACATTTACAACTGCACTGCTCACATCTGGGTTTAACTTAATGATATGTTTGTTGTTTTGTTTATCCTATTATCTAGTCGATGTTTCTATATAATTAACTAGTATTTAACGTTGGTGATACTTGTTGTGATGTAATTAAATTGAACCTCTGATATGATCGATCTTCACGTGCCTTTAGCGTTTGCATTTATGACTATGTTGAAGATAGTCTATTCAATAACCAGTGCCTCTTTAACTATGCGCAATCATACCATAAGTTTATTTCAGCGATTCATGTTGTCTTGTCAATGTACTTGTAGTTGTACTCTTGCAAATAATAGGAAGTCGGCTAGCCTTTGTGAAATATTTTGTTACAAGAGCTGGAAACTGTTAATGTATGTATGTGGGGGGAATAGTATGGGATATATTACAAGCAGAGATAGAAAAAAGGAGGAAGATGTACACCTAGACCAGGTAGTGATAGATGCAGACTGTGCAAATTTCAGGGAAATGTATAGTTTAGTTCAGAATAGGAAACAATGATGGTACGCGTCTAACCAGTTCCAAGACTGAAGACTTAATGATGATGATGAAATTCATATAAGGATAGGTTTCCTAAGGAGATGAAAGTAGAATATTACTGTATATAATGGGGGAGCTTGGATCAATTTTATTTTAATTTTGAATTTAAATTTGATTGTTTGTTCTTGCAACCTCATCACATCTTCCATTTTTACCAATTTACTGTCCAACTTTTGTTCAACTGTTTTTACCTGTTCAGTGACATCTTTTTTTAATGTAATGGAGCTATCCATTAATCTTTGTTCTAACGTGGCTGTATCTTCATTCAGTTTTTCTTCTATTTGCGCAGCATTTTGACTTAACATTTCTTCTATTTTTGCAACATTTTCGCTTAACTTTTCTTCCATTTTCTCATCATTTTCACTTAACTTTACTTTCATTTTCTTAGCATTTTCGCTTAACTTTTCTTTGAAAATTGATTCTAGTTTAACTGACTTCACTACGTTTTCACTAAGTGTCACTTCTAGTTTAGCCGACCTCTCTTCCATACCGGATTTAAAATCCTTAAGGAATTTCATTAAAGTTTCTGCGTCCCTTTTACTTTGGCTTCCCGTAACTGGCATATACAAACTACTCAAATGTCTTTAGACTTGGGTTTTTTTTAAATTAATCACTATACACCCAACACAGCCTGACACCAGTGTTGCGGGCTACTATTAACGCGCTTTACAAATTTAGAACAAGTAATAACAAAAGTTTTTATTACTCACTATTTACAAGTCTAATTAACAATGAAGCACTATCACACTAATGCTATTTACAAGCACTAATATCTTCTTAAATTAAATCCCTAACCATAAAGCCATGTTCTCATTCACTTAACGTAACATAAATTAACGTAACGTAAGACAAATTAACACAATAAAAAAGGTAAAAGTACATAGACATTTATGTTGGCGTTCAAAACGAAAATTATTCTAATTTACTTAACTTAACGGTTCATTAAGTTCAACCAACTTCAACTTAACGAAGTTCTTAATTTCCGTGTTCTTAATTCCGGCAATCGCTGGTATCTAGAAACGGCATAGCTATATAGATGGTGCACCTCGTTTAAATTAAACTGTTGATTACCGTCTAAAATAATAAGCATTTATCATTTACATAACCTCAACTCTTTATTAGTAAATTTAAACACAGAGTACATGATTTAAATTTGTAATACGGTATATAATTCTAGTTTCCAGCATTTATTATAGACGATGAAAAACTTATAGATTTGGTACATAGCTACTCCCATTATTAAGAAAAGGATACCACCAAAAAGCAAAATGTCTGGATTGAAATTTAGAAATTAATAAATAATACTGAAGAATAATGTAATTAATACAACTATTTGGCCATAAACAAAAATATTTCTAGGTTTATAGATTATATAAGATAAAAATAATGTGGTTATTATTACGCTAAGGTGGCAGTTTGACAAAGTACGCATGCGCAGCAAACCAATACTTAACTACTTTAAGTTGTTTTGAACGCAGGAATCTTATATTAATTTGTGTTACGTCGATTTACGTTACGTTAAGTGAGTCTTCTTAACAACACTAACACTACTATAATTTATTTATTACACTTTTGTCTATTTATGTACAAGCTAGCGCTACAATATGCACGTTCACATAACACAAATTTATATTTATTATAGGACTTTCAAAACGTAATGACCAACTAACTACACACGAGATGATTTATATACGACATTTTGATATATACTCACTTCTGTACACTCATTACCGATCTTATATATACTGTATAATTAAATAGATGACTCATATTCTACCGTTTGCTGGAAGGTTCGAGACTTCTGTAGAATATATTTCGGTTATGCAGCTTGCGTGTTTGACGGGTTGCCTAATAGTTCGTAACAATAGATTATTTCTAAAGTTTTTTATAAGATGGGGATGTATCTACAAAACAAAAATTACATGCTCTTTATACATAAAATATGGGGCTCCTGTGGTTATTTTTAATTTTTTCAGAGCACAACGATTATTCCTACCTTGATCACATACTCACGCCTTTGTTATTAGGCCACATTAAAATTATGTTTCGACATGTTCCATAATTAATAGATATAAAAATCTGCTTTTCATTCTATTATGTGTTAAAAAGTAACTAAACGGTTACTTCCAAGTAGAATATAATCCTCTTACCATAAAGACGAGAGCATGTTTTGCTGTATTATTATTTGTTCTTCCTAAATGACCCATGTCTTTATAACCTTCTATAAAATCCATATCTTTGCAAATTCAATATTTTCTTTCAGTGACATTATGTCAAAGTAAAGCACAACTGCTCTCTCTAGATCGGACTTGTCATCAAACTTTAATTTAATTTGATTCAAAAACGGTCTATATAATTCAGGAGTAAATTTTGAAGAATCAATCCAATGTCGAATAGTAGAAGAACCAGATAATACAACTCCATTCGTTCTGAGAAAGTTGTAAGTGGTAGGAGATTTATAAAAGGTCATCATTAAAAATCTTCTCTCTGCAGCTGTCCATTGCATTTTTTGGTTTTCAACTGAATTAAAGCTAATGTTTTTGAAGACATGGAGTAAAATCGATGGTTCTGTATAACATTCTGCACATACATTCATCTAAAGTTTCAAATTTATTATCTTCCTTTTTGATCTTGCCAGCTGTTCTCGTTTTAGCTTAAGGTTTTTTTGTGTTCTGAAATTAAAATTTTTAATTTTTTCTTCTTTGGTGTATCTTCAAACAACAACTTTTGTTTACAAACATTCTCCTCGTACATTGACATATCAATCACTTTCTGAAGAAAGTTATCATTTTCTATAGCAGGACTTTCAACTTCCAATCTTTGCAGCAATCCTAAAAAGCAAACATGGTGTGACTAAATAAACTAACCGAACTATGTTTAATGTGATGTCGCATTCAGCGACTGTTTGGTTTTTTTTTGTTAATACTAAAATTAGTTAAAGCCGACTCTGCTTATCCTTACCTATTGAAATTACCTTGATAAAAGATGCTTGTTTAGAAGGGCACAACGCAACCGCCACAATCCTAGCACGTGTTAAAAGTGTGGGTTAAAAACTGGTTTATTCCATTCTCAATCCTTACAAACGAAAAAGAGTTCTCTGCAAGCCGTCGATTCGTAATGATGCATTAAACTTTGCATCTTCAATAGCTTGCTAATAATGTTAATAAATAATAATATTGTTAAGTAACGTGGGCGTAAGTGCACTTTGCATGTGTTGTGTTCTAATCAAATCACATATATTTTAAGTGATAATAAACATTGGATTATTGTGAAATTCGAATTGTTAAAACAGGCAGAGTAACTCGATAATGGTTTTTGATTCAACTACAGTCCACATAATATCTCGTCGTTGGAACCAGTTCGTAGCTATCAAATACTAATACATATGTTAATTTATGCTATAAAATTAGCGACAACATCAATAGTATGCCCAATTAACAACCAATGAAAAATCGACTTAGAAACACTACGGATCACTTTAAGTTTTAGCTAAAATTCTCAAAAAGACCTTCTAAATGATGGCAGTTGTGTTGATTTGGATTACATGTCACAGTCCCTAATTATTCACTTAACTTTACCTTTATGGTATATATTGGACACATATTTTTAGGTACTGTTGTGTATAAAGCTTTGGGTGATTAGTAGTGTTACTTATTTTATTTTCGACTAACTAAATTATGTGATACTAACTCTATTGTCTCAGGGAGGGTTTGAACTGCTTTTTATGTACCAAAATTTAATTATCTACAACTTTGTTGGATTCCTGAAATTTTTAACTTTAGTCACCTAGTGTCAAAACAGATCACCTCCATATTTTTCTAATATGAATTAATCATTCACAATTATTGTTATAACAGAATTAAACTAATGCAATACAAATGAAATAAAAGATCACTTACAGTTGGATCTCCTATATTCCTTACCGTAGTGTCTGTATGCCTTATTTCTCACAGTTTCTTTCTATAGATAATGTTAATTAATATTCTAGATTGTTCTTTCTGAAAAATTCAAAATTTGTAAAAGAAATAATGAATATTTGTAATAAAACTTCCACTTGTACTGCTTGTCTGTCACTTAATTTTGACAACTTTCAATTGATGATCCAAATATTTTATGTAAATGGTATTTATATTTTTGAATAGGAATTAAGTTGACGTTGTAGTGTAACCGACCTGAAGGCTGACCAAAACGCCCTCTATGAACGGTACACCGGGCTCCATAATCTAACATCTAGTGGTAGTGGCTCGACGTCACCTACGTTGTGTTGTTATAATGTGACCCAAATTCGCACTAGGAAGATGGCGTTAAGGCGAGCAGGTTTGAAATAAAACTACAGAATTTACCTAACTTGACTTTTAATCAAAAGAATAACCAAAAAATAGGTCATTCGCGTGAAAGCATAGAAAATTGACATTTAAAGCAAACAGTGCCGTATTCAACCTGGGCGATTGGGAAAAGAGCACGGCAGAGAAAACCTCAAACTGCCCTTACACTTCCAACTGCATTTGGCACATCTCAACAAGGACTGGTAACGTACAAGTACCCAGATCGCCAACACTGAAATTGAAGGGATGTCAACTGTTACCCAGACATACCATACATAACAACTAAAGAAACGTTAGTTTAAACTAGCTATATTCTTTACTAATAGGTACTGAGGTCGGCTAGGCCAATACTACCCAGCTAAAGTTGAAGGGGGGGGGGGGCACCAGGAAGATGAGCTGCACCTTGACTACCAATGTTTCTCCCGCACAGACATAAAATGTTAGTAATATTCAACAAGGCTCAAACACTCGCGCAAAAATGCCTTAGAACGTATTCTGCTTTTCTATTTCTCCTATGTTTTTCTCAGATATCCTTGTTCCCCTATTATTTCTATAACCTATTTGTTATTGACTTTGTCTGTCCATGCTATCATCCTCATACATCTGAAGCACAGCATTTCAAAAGGCTGCTACCGTTTTTCTGTCTGCTTTTCAGACTGTCCGTATTCCATAGGCATACTGTGCTGTGCTCCACACACACATACTTTCAACAATTTTCTTCTTGTTCTATGTTTGTTGTCTTTTATCATAGGCGTTGTTCTTTCTTGTTAGATGCAGTTCGGTTCCCTTCTATAGTTTTACAATTATAAACCCTATTTCTCTGACATTCAGTGGTTGCGAAGGGGGAGCCGGCTCCGTGGGGTAGTGGTATGTGTGTGACTACTACGCCCAAGGTCCCGGGTTCGAATACCGACAGCGTCCGCTTGAAAAATGTTAGGCAAGCATTTTTCACAAAAATGCACCCTCGTTCGGATGAGAGGCAAAATAGAGGTCCCGTGTGTGAGTGTTGCCACGCACGTTAAAGATCCCTACTTTGCTTGGAACAGCAAGGGTTCGGCAAAATTCCAAATTTTCCAGGGTAAAAAAACTCGCTTCCTGGCCATTGTAGTTCCTTCGGGTGGAGCATTGGAAAATCACATGTAAGTTTGTGACGGGGGGTGGGGGGTGGAGCAGCTTTTGGCTGCCAAGTTCACCCAGCACTAGAACATATACCGATTTAATATTTTTTCCAATATATCTTTTCGCACAGTCAACATTAGTTGCAGATATTTCACAACCAACACCTGTAGCTGTTTATAATAATCATCAGATTTATCTGCACTTATTTTTTCGTCATTAGGTTTTTCGTCTCAAAACTGGTTGGACACGTACCTGCACTTACTTATTTTCTGAGCTAGCCTACACAGTTCCCTGAAATTCTCACACAGCCTGTATACAGCTCGGTTCCCCTTCTATTGTTTTCTAATTTTATGCCCTATTTCACCGAGATTCAATGAAGGGGGTTAAGCAGCCTGTGGCTGCCAAGATCTCCCAACACTTAGACATTTGCCGAATTAATAGTTATCCAGTAAATCCTTTCACACAATTAACATTATTCTAGAATATTGCCAAACCAATACTTGTAGTTGGTTATAATAATCATCATGTTTCAGTACAGTTACTTTTCGTCATTAGTTTATCTATCTTGGGACTGGTTGGATGCGCACCTCCATTGATTTCTATTCTGAGCTAGAATACACGTTTCCCTGACATTCCTACAGCCTACATCTTTCACTATCTGTGTGCAATAGTCTAACCTAGGTCTATTTCTACTTCTCTTTGCTTCTAATATATTTCACACTATTCCCTCATGCCGTAGTATGTGGCCCATCATCCTATCTCTCCTATTTTTTACCGTTTTCCACATATTTCTTTCTTCCTCTGCCATTTTTAGTACCTCTTCGTTCTTAACTCTGTCTGTCTATGATATCTTCATCAAACGGTCTGTAGCACCACAGTTTAAAGACTTTTACCTTTTTCTTGTCCGCTTTTCCTGCTGTCCAGGTTTCACAGCTGTACAGTGCTCTGTTCCACATATGTGTTTTAAGCAATCTTTTCCTTGTTTCTATGTTTGTTGTCTTTGAGCACAGTAGTTGCTTTTTCTTGTTAAATGTAGCACGACCTTGTGCTAATCTTTGTTTTATATCTTTTGTGCTTTTCCCATCTTGCGTTATTTAACTCCCTAGGTAGCAGAAATCCTTAACCTCTTGTAAGTTCTGGTTACCTATTTATATTCCTGTTTTTAATTTATTTTCCCCTCTTTTGCATACTTGAATTTTGGTTTTATTTTTGTTAATTTTCATACCATATCTCTCCGTTAGAACTGTTTCCATTTCCTTAAGAGCAGATTCTAGCTCTTTTTTGCTAGAGGCTAATACCGCTATATCATCTGCAAATCTAAGCATATTAATCTTTTGTCCCTGCATGTTAATTCCAAATGTCTTCCTGCATTTGATAGTATTCATTGCCTCTTCTATGTACAAGTTAAAAATAAATGGGGATAAAGCACATCCCTGTCTCACCTCTCTCCTAATACTGACTACTCTACTTTCTTGCTCTAATTCTATTACCGCCGTTTGCTCTTTGTATCCGTTTATCCCAAAAACTCATTCCAATCTTTTTGAGTATTTTGAACATTTTTTTCCATTTTACATTGTCGAATGCTTTTTCCAGATCTACAAACCCTATATACAGGCTTTTCCCTTTTTCTAATGTTTTCTTCATTATCACTCTCAGAGCTAAAATAGCCTCCCGTGTTCCCCTGTTTCTCCTAAACCCAAATTGGTCTTCTTCTAGTATTTCTTCAGTTCGTTTTTCCATTCGTGTTTGTACAATTCTAGTTAATATTTTTGATACGCGTGCTGTCAAACTTAATGTTCGAAAATTTTCACATCTATTCGCGACTTTCTTTTTTGGTATAGACTATGATGTTACGTTTGAAATCTTTGGGAATCTCGCCTGTCTCGTACATATAGCTTACAAGTTGGAAGAGACTTTCTGTTACTGCTTGACCAGCGGCTTTTAGAGTCTCCGCTTGCACCTTATCTGTACCCGGCGCCTTACCATTTTTCAGACCCTTCAATGCTAATTCAAATTCATCTCTAAGTATAGGATATCCCAAGTCATCATTTTCAATGTCTGATTCCTGTTCTAATGCAGTTAGTTCCTCTCCTGCATATAAATTCACTATACATCCTTGCCATCTAACCACTTTCTCTACATTGAAGCGGGCTACTACTACCGCGTTTCTTTAATTTAAAACAAGTAATAATAATGGTCTTTATTACTCACTGTTCACAAGTCTAATTAACAGTATATGCCTTATTTATAGATGTTTTCTGTCCACTCAACAATGAAGCACTATTACACTAATGAATTACAAGCACTAATATCTTCTTAATTAACTCCTTTACTATAGGTTCATTAACAACACTAACACAACTATTTGTTTATACACTTCTATTTATTTATGTATACTTCGAGCTGCATGTACATTAGACACAGCTTATATCATTTATGTATATATTCTAAAAGCTCAACTACGCTTACTGTACACGATATAATTTATATTAGACATTCAAGAATAGACTGACTCTTGCATTCATTAGCGGTCTTATATATACTCTGGATTACAAGGATGACTCATGCTCCCGTAATTTCTAGAACAATTCTGGAATCCTTGAGAATACGCTGTGCCCTCGAGCGTTTTGTGTGTAATTGATTGCTAGAAGAATTCTCGTATCCTGAAAAGTATGCAGAGTCTACAGCGCTTGTGTGTTTGATGGGTTGCCTAGTAGTAGCTCGCAACACTGCCCCCTCTTTAAAACCGTTACGTCTCGTAACTGTAGATACATTTTGGCGCCAATTCGATGACTGATGACGGTATCGGCAGCTATCTCCTCTGGTGCATCCACCACGTCGTTGGAAATAACAGTCAACACTTTTTTCTTGGTCTTGGTAGGCAACCGGTTGAAAACAACAAACAAGGACCTGGACGTTGGTTCCTGGAAAACTACTTCTAGCATATTTCGGACTATCCTCCAATCTAAGTGATCCAGTCCACAGCTCAACTTGGGCACCGCTAGTCTTGTTACTCCATTTTCCATCATCTGCGCCTTAAGATTTAGCAAAGCCTCCCATAGATGTCCATAACTAGGTCTTTGCCATGAAGAATTTTGGTGACCAGATAGTAAACATAACGATTTTTATCTTGAAGAACCAAAGCTTTTCCTACAGTTGGCTGCTGTTGTACTAATTCATCGACACATCCAAACTTTTTCTTAAAACAACAGCTATTCCCTTGACATTGTCAAATCTTGAGCTACGCAATGTGCAAGGAATACTCTTCTGGTGCTCTAAACAGATCTTGCTGTTTTTCAACAACAACGCCAAATCTCGCTTTAGCGGAACCACCATACGCCGCCATAAAGCTCTCAAAATCTACATTTGGCTCATGATTAATAACTTGCCGAACACCATTATCATTATTCGAGTCTTCCTGGTTGTTGCCAGCGTAGGATGTTAAACGGTCAAAGTGTACCACTTTCGGTTTACCACGAGGGATCTTCTGATCCGGTACACTACATCATTAATCCTTTTAACACTTCGTACGGCCCTTCCCATTGTCTTTGTAGTTTTGGCGACAATCCACGTTTTCTTTGTGGATTGTACAACCACACTAAATCTCCAGGTTGATAACCACCTTCTTGTGCTCTCGTGTCATATTGTGATTTCATTCGATCGCTTGCTGCCTGTATATTCTTTCGGACGTTTTCGTGAATACTATTTGATCTTTCACGAAGCTTACTAACGTAATCTTCACCTGCGATCTCTTCTCCAGGTTTAAATCCAAACTGAAGATCACATGGTAGCCGCAATTCCACGTCCTAGCATTACGCAAGCGGGCGAGTATCCTGTGCTGTCATGCACCGAAGATCGGTACGCCAGTAGGAACAAATGTAGATATTGGTCCCAGTCTCGTTGATGTTCAGAGACAACTTTGGCCAGGTACTTCCTAACGTCCTGTTCATTCTTTCAACCATTCCATCCGATTGGGGATGAAGTGGCGTGGTTCTAGTCTTCCTGATTCCAAGGTGCTTGCAGACGTTTTGAAACAACGCCGATTCGAAGTTTCGACCTTGATCGGAGTGTAATTCCAACGGAACTCCAAAACGACAAAACAACTCCTGACTAGTACATCTGCAACCGTCTCGGCTTCTTGGTTAGGTATAGCATATGCCTCCGGCCATTTGGTAAAATAATCCATTGCAACCAAGATGTATTTATTTCCTTTCTCTGATTCAGGAAACGGACCAGCTATATCAATGGCTACCCTCTCAAAAGGATTCCCCACGTTATACTGTCTCATTGGGGCTTTCCGTTTTGAGACCGGGCCATTTGCAGAGGCACACAATTCACATTTCGGCACCACTCCTTCACATCATCTTTGCAGTTCAGCCAATAGAATCTTTCTCTCACTCTTTGAGAGTTCTTTTCACGCCAAAGTGCCCTCCGGAAATACCATCGTGCAAGTGCTGCAACACTTCCGGCACTCTGCTTCTCGGCACTATCACTTGACGGGTTGCCTAATAGTTCGTAACAATAGATTATTTCTAAAGTTTTTATAAGATGGGGATGTATCTACAAAACAAAATTAATGCTCTTTATACATAAAATATGGGGCTCCTGTGGTTATTTTTAATTTTTCAGAGCACAACGATTATTCCTACCTTGATCACATACTCACGCCTTTGTATTAGGCCACATTAAAATTATGTTTCGACATGTTCCATAATTAATAGATATAAAATCTGCTTTTCATTCATTATGTGTTAAAAGTAACTAAACGGTTACTTCCAAGTAGAATATAATCCTCTTACCATAAAGACGAGAGCATGTTTTGCTGTATTATTATTTGTTCTTCCTAAATGACCCATGTCTTTATAACCTTCTATAAAATCCATATCTTTGCAAATTCAATATTTTCTTTCAGTGACATTATGTCAAAGTAAAGCACAACTGCTCTCTCTAGATCGGACTTGTCATCAAACTTTAATTTAATTTGATTCAAAACGGTCTATATAATCCAGGAGTAAATTTTGAAGAATCAATCCAATGTCGAATAGTAGAAGAACCAGATAATACAACTCCATTCGTTCTGAGAAAGTTGTAAGTGGTAGGAGATTTATAAAAGGTCATCATTAAAATCTTCTCTTGCAGCTGTCCATTGCATTTTTGGTTTTCAACTGATTAAAGCTAATGTTTTTGAAGACATGGAGTAAAATCGATGGTTCTGTATAACATTCTGCACATACATTCATCTAAAGTTTCAAATTTATTATCTTCCTTTTTGATCTTGCCAGCTGTTCTCGTTTTAGCTTAAGGTTTTTGTGTTCTGAAATTAAAATTTTAATTTTTCTTCTTTGGTGTATCTTCAAACAACAACTTTTGTTTACAAACATTCTTCTCGTACATTGACATGTCAATCACTTTCTGAAGAAAGTTATCATTTTCTATAGCAGGACTTTCAACTTCCAATCTTTGCAGCAATCCTAAAAAGCAAACATGGTGTGACTAAATAAACTAACCGAACTATGTTTAATGTGATGTCGCATTCAGCGACTGTTTGGTTTTTTGTTAATACTAAAATTAGTTAAAGCCGACTCTGCTTATCCTTACCTATTGAAATTACCTTGATAAAAGATGCTTGTTTAGAAGGGCACAACGCAACCGCCACGATCCTAGCACGTGTTAAAAGTGTGGGTTAAAAACTGGTTTATTTCATTCTCAATCCTTACAAACGAAAAAGAGTTCTCTGCAAGCCGTCGATTCGTAATGATGCCTTAAACTTTGCATCTTCAATAGCTTGCTAATAATGTTAATAAATAATAATATTGTTAAGTAACGTGGGCGTAAGTGCACTTTGCATGTGTTGTGTTCTAATCAAATCACATATATTTTAAGTGATAATAAACATTGGATTATTGTGAAATTCGAATTGTTAAAACAGGCAGAGTAACTCGATAATGGTTTTTGATTCAACTACAGTCCACATAATATCTCGTCGTTGGAAGCAGTTTGTAGCTATCAAATACTAATACATATGTTAATTTATGCTATAAAATTAGCGACAACCTCAATAGTATGCCCAATTATCAACCAATGAAAAATCGACTTAGAAACACTACGGATCACTTTAAGTTTTAGCTAAAATTCTCAAAAGACCTTCTAAATGATGGCAGTTGTGTTGATTTGGATTACATGTCACAGTCCCTAATTATTCACTTAACTTTACCTTTATGGTATATATTGGACACATATTTTCAGGTACTGTTGTGTATAAAACTTTGGGTGATTAGTAGTGTTACTTATTTTATTTTCGACTAACTAAATTATGTGATACTAACTCTATTGTCTCAGGAGGGTTTGAACTGCTTTTATGTACCAAAATTTAATTATCTACAACTTTGTTGGATTCCTGAAATTTTAACTTTAGTCACCTAGTGTCAAAACAGATCACCTCCATATTTTTCTAATATGAATTAATCATTCACAATTATTGTTATAACGAATTAAACTAATGCAATACAAATGAAATAAAAGATCACTTACAGTTGGATCTCCTATATTCCTTACCGTAGTGTCTGTATGCCTTATTTCTCACAGTTTCTTTCTATAGATAATGTTAATTAATATTCTAGATTGTTCTTTCTGAAAATTCAAAATTTAAAAGAAATAATGAATATTTGTAATAAAACTTCCACTTGTACTGCTTGTCTGTCACTTAATTTTGACAATTTCAATTGATGATCCAAATATTTTATGTAAATGGTATTTATATTTTGAATAGGAATTGTTGACGTTGTAGTGTAACCGACCTGAAGGCTGACCAAAACGCCCTCTATGAACGGACACCGGGCTCCATAATCTAACATCTAGTGGTAGTGGCTCGACGACACCTACGTTGTGTTGTTATAATGTGACCCAAATTCGCACTAGGAAGATGGCGTTAAGGCGAGCAGGTTTGAAATAAAACTACAGAATTTACCTAACTTGACTTTAATCAAAAGAATAACCAAAAATAGGTCATTCGCGTGAAAGCATAGAAAATTGACATTTAAAGCAAACAGTGCCGTATTCAACCTGGGCGATTGGGAAAGAGCACGGCAGAGAAAACCTCAAACTGCCCTTACACTTCCAACTGATTTGGCACATCTCAACAAGGACTGGTAACGTACAAGTACCCAGATCACCAACACTGAAATTGAAGGGATGTCAACTGTTACCCAGACATACCATACATAACAACTAAAGAAACGTTAGTTTCTAGCTATATTCTTTTCTAATAGGTACTGAGGTCGGCTAGGCCAATACTACCCAGCTAAAGTTGAAGGGGGGGGGGGAGGCCACCAGGAAGATGAGCTGCACCTTGACTACCAATGTTTTTCCCGCACGGACATAAAATGTTAGTAATATTCAACAAGGCTCAAACACTCGCGCAAAAATGCCTTAGAACGTATTCTGCTTTTCTATTTCTCCTATGTTTTTCTCAGATATCCTTGTTCCCCTATTATTTCTATAACCTATTTGTTATTGACTTTGTCTGTCCATGCTATCATCCTCATACATCTGAAGCACAGCATTTCAAAAGGCTGCTACCGTTTTTCTGTCTGCTTTTCAGACTGTCCGTATTCCATAGGCATACTGTGCTGTGCTCCACACACATACTTTCAACAATTTTCTTCTTGTTCTATGTTTGTTGTCTTTTATCATAGGCGTTGTTCTTTCTTGTTAGATGCAGTTCGGTCCCCTTCTATAGTTTTACAATTATAAACCCTATTTCTCTGACATTCAGTGGTTGTGAAGGGGAAGCCGGCTCCGTGGGGTAGTGGTATGTGTGTGACTACTACGCCCAAGGTCCCGGGTTCGAATACCGACAGCGTCCGCTTGAAAAATGTTAGGCAAGCATTTTTCACAAAAATGCACCCTCGTTCGGATGAGAGGCAAAATAGAGGTCCCGTGTGTGAGTGTTGCCACGCACGTTAAAGATCCCTACTTTGCTTGGAACAGCAAGGGTTCGGCAAAATTCCAAATTTTCCAGGGTAAAAAAACTCGCTTCCTGGCCAATGTAGTACCTTCGGGTGGAGCATTGGAAAATCACATGTAAGATTGTGAGGGGGGGGAGCAGCTTTTAGCTGCCAAGTTCACCCAGCACTAGAACATATACCAATTTAATATTTTTTTCAATATATCTTTTCGCACAGTCAACATTAGTTGCAGATATTTCACAACCAACACCTGTAGCTGTTTATAATAATTATCAGATTCATCTGCACTTATTTTTTCGTCAGTAGGTTTCCGTCTCAAAACTGGTGGTACACGTACCTGCACTTACTTATATTCTGAGCTAGCCTACACAGTTCCCTGAAATTCTCACAAGGCCT
The DNA here is from genome assembly GCA_036346225.1 of Platerodrilus igneus. Lineage (NCBI taxonomy): Eukaryota > Metazoa > Arthropoda > Insecta > Coleoptera > Lycidae > Platerodrilus > Platerodrilus igneus. The sequence continues at coordinate 12,238,415 of JARFIW010000003.1, forward strand.
GTATACAGCTCGGTTCCCCTTCTATTGTTTTCTAATTTTATGCCCTATTTCACCGAGATTCAAAAGGGGTTCCCTGTGGCTGCCAAGATCTCCCAACACTTAGACATTTGCCGAATTAATAGTTATCCAGTAAATCCTTTCACACAATTAACATTATTCGAGAATATTGCCAAACCAATACTTGTAGTTGGTTATAATAATCATCATGTTTTAGTACAGTTACTTTTCGTCATTAGTTTATCTATCTTGGGACTGGTTGGATGCGTACCTCCATTGATTTCTATTCTGAGCTAGAATACACGTTTCCCTGACATTCCTACAGCCTACATCTTTCACTATCTGTGTGCAATAGTCTAGCCTAGGTCTACTTCTACTTCTCTTTTTTCCTATCTTTGCTTCTAATATATTTCACACTATTCCCTCGTGCCGTAGTATGTGGCCCATCATCCTATCTCTCCTATTTTTTACCGTTTTCCACATATTTCTTTCTTCCTCTGCCATTTTTAGTACCTCTTCGTTCTTAACTCTGTCTGTCCATGATATCTTCATCAAACGGTTTGTAGCACCACATTTCAAAGACTTTTACCTTTTTCTTGTCCGCTTTTCCTGCTGTCCAGGTTTCACAGCTGTACAGTGCTCTGCTCCACATATGTGTTTTAAGCAATCTTTTCCTTGTTTCTATGTTTGTTGTCTTTGAACACAGTAGTTGCTTTTTCTTGTTGAATGTAGCACGACCTTGTGCTAATCTTTGTTTTATATCTTTTGTGCTTTTCCCATCTTGCGTTATTTAACTCCCTAGGTAGCAGAAATCCTTAACCTCTTGTAAGTTCTCGTTACCTATTTAAATTCTTGTTTTGGATTTATTTTCCCCTCTTCTGCATACTAGAACTTTGGTTTTATTTTTGTTAATTTTCATACCATATCTCTCCGTTAGAACTGTTTCCATTTCCTTAAGAGCAGATTCTAGCTCTTTTTTGCTAGAGGCTAATACCGCTATATCATCTGCAAATCTAAGCACATTAATCTTTTGTCCCTGCATGTTAATTCCAAATGTCTTCCTGCATTTGACAGTATTCATTGCCTCTTCTATGTACAAGTTAAAAATAAATGGGGATAAAGCTCATCCCTGTCTCACCTCTTTCCTAATACTGACTACTCTACTTTCTTGCTCTAATTCTATTACCGCCGTTTGCTCTTTGTATCCGTTTATCCCAAAAACTCATTCCAATCTTTTTGAGTATTTCGAACATTTTTTTCCATTTTACATTGTCGAATGCTTTTTCCAGATCTACAAACCCTATATACAGACTTTCCCTTTTTCTATTGTTTTCTTCATTATCACTCTCAGAGCTAAAATAGCCTCCCGTGTTCCCCTGTTTCTCCTAAACCCAAATTGGTCTTCTTCTAGTATTTCTTCAGTTCGTTTTTCCATTCGTGTTTGTACAATTCTAGTTAATATTTTTGATACGTGTGCTGTCAAACTTAATGCTCGAAAATTTTCACATCTATTCGCGACTTTCTTTTTTGGTATAGACTATGATGTTACGTTTGAAATCTTTGGGAATCTCGCCTCTCTCGGACATATAGCTTACAAGTTGGAAGAGACGTTCTGTTACTGCTTGACCAGCGGCTTTTAGAGTCTCCGCTTGCACCTTATCTGTACCCGGCGCCTTACCATTTTTCAGACCCTTCAATGCTAATTCAAATTCATCTCTAAGTATAGGATATCCCAAGTCATCATTTTCAATGTCTGATTCCTGTTCTAATGCAGTTAGTTCCTCTCCTGCATATAAATTCACTATACATCCTTGCCATCTAACCACTTTCTACATTGAAGCGGCTACTACTACCGCGTTTCTTTAATTTAAAACAAGTAATAATAATGGTCTTTATTACTCACTGTTCACAAGTCTAATTAACAGTATATGCCTTATTTATAGATGTTTTCTGTCCACTCAACAATGAAGCACTATTACACTAATGAATTACAAGCACTAATATCTTCTTAATTAACTCCTTTACTATAGGTTCATTAACAACACTAACACAACTATTTGTTTATACACTTCTATTTATTTATGTATACTTCGAGCTGCATGTACATTAGACACAGCTTATATCATTTATGTATATATTCTAAAAGCTCAACTACGCTTACTGTACACGATATAATTTATATTAGACATTCAAGAATAGACTGACTCTTGCATTCATTAGCGGTCTTATATATACTCTGGATTACAAGGATGACTCATGCTCCGTAATTTCTAGAACAATTCTGGAATCCTTGAGAATACGCTGTGCCCCCGAGCGTTTTGTGTGTAATTGATTGCTAGAAGAATTCTCGTATCCTGAAAAGTATGCAGAGTCTACAGCGCTTGTGTGTTTGATGGGTTGCCTAGTAGTAGCTCGCAACACTGCCCCTCTTTAAAACCGTTACGTCTCGTAACTGTAGATACATTTTGGCGCCAATTCGATGACTGATGACGGTATCGGCAGCTATCTCCTCTGGTGCATCCACCACGTCGTTGGAAATAACAGTCAACACTTTTTCTTGGTCTTGGTAGGCAACCGGTTGAAAACAACAAACAAGGACCTGGACGTTGGTTCCTGGAAAACTACTTCTAGCATATTTCGGACTATCCTCCAATCTAAGTGATCCAGTCCACAGCTCAACTTGGGCACCGCTAGTCTTGTTACTCCATTTTCCATCATCTGCGCCTTAAGATTTAGCAAAGCCTCCCATAGATGTCCATAACTAGGTCTTTGCCATGAAGAATTTTGGTGACCAGATAGTAAACATAACGATTTTTATCTTGAAGAACCAAAGCTTTTCCTACAGTTGGCTGCTGTTGTACTAATTCATCGACACATCCAAACTTTTTCTTAAAACAACAGCTATTCCCTTGACATTGTCAAATCTTGAGCTACGCAATGTGCAAGGGAATACTCTTCTGGTGCTCTAAACAGATCTTGCTGTTTTTCAACAACAACGCCAAATCTCGCTTTAGCGGAACCACCATACGCCGCCATAAAGCTCTCAAAATCTACATTTGGCTCATGATTAATAACTTGCCGAACACCATTATCATTATTCGAGTCTTCCTGGTTGTTGCCAGCGTAGGATGTTAAACGGTCAAAGTGTACCACTTTCGGTTTACCACGAGGGATCTTCTGATCCGGTACACTACATCATTAATCCTTTTAACACTTCGTACGGCCCTTCCCATTGTCTTTGTAGTTTTGGCGACAATCCACGTTTTCTTTGTGGATTGTACAACCACACTAAATCTCCAGGTTGATAACCACCTTCTTGTGCTCTCGTGTCATATTGTGATTTTATTCGATCGCTTGCTGCCTGTATATTCTTTCGGACGTTTTCGTGAATACTATTTGATCTTTCACGAAGCTTACTAACGTAATCTTCACCTGCGATCTCTTCTCCAGGTTTAAATCCAAACTGAAGATCACATGGTAGCCGCAATTCACGTCCTAGCATTACGCAAGCGGGCGAGTATCCTGTGCTGTCATGCACCGAAGATCGGTACGCCAGTAGGAACAAATGTAGATATTGGTCCCAGTCTCGTTGATGTTCAGAGACAACTTTGGTCAGGTACTTCCTAACGTCCTGTTCATTCTTTCAACCATTCCATCCGATTGGGGATGAAGTGGCGTGGTTCTAGTCTTCCTGATTCCAAGATGCTTGCAGACGTTTTGAAACAACGCCGATTCGAAGTTTCGACCTTGATCGGAGTGTAATTCCAACGGAACTCCAAAACGACAAAACAACTCCTGACTAGTACATCTGCAACCGTCTCGGCTTCTTGGTTAGGTATAGCATATGCCTCCGGCCATTTGGTAAAATAATCCATTGCAACCAAGATGTATTTATTTCCTTTCTCTGATTCAGGAAACGGACCAGCTATATCAATGGCTACCCTCTCAAAAGGATTCCCCACGTTATACTGTCTCATTGGGGCTTTCCGTTTTGAGACCGGGCCATTTGCAGAGGCACACAATTCACATTTTCCGGCACCACTCCTTCACATCATCTTTGCAGTTCAGCCAATAGAATCTTTCTCTCACTCTCTTGAGAGTTCTTTTCACGCCAAAGTGCCCTCCGGAAATACCATCGTGCAAGTGCTGCAACACTTCCGGCACTCTGCTTCTCGGCACTATCACTTGAAGTCTCTCAGTGCCATCTTCAAATTCCAGGCGTCGTTTCAAGATTCTATTTTCCATCATCAAGGAGTCCCACTGTGCCCAGTATGCCTTCAGGCTCCTACTTAGAATACTAATTTCTTCCCAAGCTGGTCGTTGTCCTCTATTTTTCCACTCAATAATACGTCCCAATTCGGCGTCATTCTCCTGGTCTTCTCGCATTCTTTCGGGTTGCCAAGTATCATCGGTTACCGTCATTCTATGGATGACACTTATTTTCTCTTCCATCTTGGAGCAATGATTGCAGTCCACCGGACAAGGTCTCCTTGATAGAGCGTCTGCATTCCGATGGCTAGTTCCTACACGATGTTCTGTATCAAAGTCATATTCCTGCAGCCGCTCTATCCACCTTGCCACTTGCCCTTCAGGATTTCGAAACTGCAATAACCATTTCAGTGCAGCATGGTCTGTTCTCAACAGGAATTTACGGCCATATAAGTACTTATAAAAGTGCTCCACGGATTTGACGACGGCCAACAGCTCCCTTCTTGTCACACAATAGTTCCTTTCTGGCCGCGACAAGACCTTGCTGAAATACCCAATAACTTTTTCTTGTCCGTCCTGCACTTGAGAAAGAACGCCTCCTATAGCTGTGTTACTGGCATCGGTATCCAACACAAATTTCCCTCCATCCGTGGATAACTCAAAATTGGTGCTGTAACCAGTAGCCGTTTCAGTTGTTCAAATGCACTGTGGCAGTCGTCATTCCAATCATATTCTTGTCCATCTTCGGTTAATTTCGTTAACGGTTTGGCAATGTTCGCAAACCCAAGTATAAAACGTCGGTAATATGTGCACAATCCTAGAAAACTGCGTAGTTGGTGTATATCTGCTGGTGTAGGCCACTCTTGTACCGTTTTTATTTTGTCAGGGTCAGCTCTTATTCCGGTCTCTGAAACGACATGTCCTAGGTATTTCACCTCTTTTCCAAATAGGTGACACTTCTTGGGGCTCAATGTAAGGTTCGCCCCGCGTAATCTTTGGAATATCTCCTCTAGGTTCTTAAGGTGTTCTTCAAAAGACCGGCCTAACACTATCACGTCGTCCAGGTACACCAGACAAGTCTTCCAAGACAGTCCACGCAGTATCGACTCCATCAATCGTTCAAAAGTAGCAGGGGCATTGCATAATCCAAATGGCATGACCTTGAACTGCCATAATCCAGTTCCAATTGTAAAGGCAGTCTTTTCTTTATCGTTTGGCTCCAAGCCTACCTGCCAGTATCCGCTTTTCAAGTCCAAGGTCGAAAACCATTTAGATCCGGATAGAGTATCTAAGGTGTCATCAATTCTGGGCAAAGGATAGCTGTCTTTCTTTGTTACATTGTTAAGCCGCCGGTAGTCTACACAAAACCTTGTCGACCCGTCCTTTTTTGACAAGCACTACCGAGGATGCCCATGGACTATTCGAGGGTTCAATCACTCCCTGTTCTTCCATATCGGTGATAATTTGCTCAGCTTCCTTACGTTTTGCCAAAGGAAGCCGCCTGGGTGTTGTCTTATCGGTTGCGCATCTCCAGTATTGATCTTGTGTTGCACAACATTCGTCCTTCCTTTCTCACTATCATCCAGTGCAAACACACCTCGATATCGTCCGACCAGTTCTTTTACCTTGCCCAGTTGGTCGCCATTTAATCCTTGACACGAGGGTATCAACATATCCAGCAATTTCTGTGAGCAACCGTTGGTTGGTTTATTTTTCGTGTCGTCCACACAACGTTTAATATGACATACTGGAATGCAACTTCCCACAATCATGCCTTTCTTCAGGGTCACTGTATGGGGATTAATGTTCAGCACCTTACTGGTACCATATTTCGAGACTTTACCAGCGTTCTTCCAATCAGAAGTCCCTCCTGACCCATTCCCGATTCAGTTGCTTCCATCATGCATACTTGTCCTTCCCGGAGCGTACCATCCGGGCGTCCCATTACTATCATTTCCGCCTTCTCGGGTATTTTCATATCACAAATCATTCGAACTTGCATCGTCTGGTTACTCCTACCTTGAAATGGAATCTCATCATCATCTATCCGAAGCACATTTTCTTTCATGTTTACATGAAACCCATATTCTCTCATGAGATCCATTCCCAAGATCACTTCTTCTGTAATTTCAGCTACCAACACTCGATGATTAATTAATTTGTCCCCAATTGTCAACATAACGGCAGTCTCTCCGTGAGTACCAATCTTCTCACCACTTGCCGTTCGGAGACACACCGATACAGGTAGCACTTTTCCACGACCAACCAAATCTGGTCTCACAATAGTTCTTGTCGCTCCTGTATCCACAAGTAATCGGACAACCCTACCATTAATTCTACCATCGATATAAATGCTGTCCAGACTTTCCATTGACGATGCAGCACGGATGATAATCTCCGGGGCACTACGTTGTGCTGTCGACGTTCGCCCCTTTACGTCGACTTGCTTTAGTTTTCCTGCTGCTCAACCGGTTGTTTTTTTGGTTGAGTGCAGCGTCTCTGTATATGACCAACTTCGCCGCAGTTCCAGCATCGCAGACCCCATCTCCGCGGTCGTTGTCTTTCAAGCTTTTCCACACGGTTGATTATTTCCTCTATGCTGTTCTGCGCTTGATCAGGTTCCTCTAAGGCAGACCGAACTTTGTGACTCATTCTGTGTGATGTCTGCTTAGCTGCTTCAAATTCAAGCGCATGAGTCAGTGCGTCATCTAACATCTTTGGACGTGCTAATCGTAGCGCTTGCTGTATTTCGCCATCTTTAACGCCATCCACAAATGTTTGTACAGCCAGTTGTTCGAGGAAACTATCTGGTGCCGTCGGATATGCCAATCTAACTAATCTGGCGATGTCAGCTTCGAATTCTTGCAGGATTTCACTTGTCTTTTGCGAGCGGTTCTTAACTTGTGCGTGGTAAACCTGTTGAAGGTGAGCGTCTCCATATCTCATCTCTAGCTTCGATGTTAAGAGGCCGTAATCATTCTGCTGGTGATCGGGAATTGTTTGTAAGATGTTAAGAGCCTCCCCCCGTAGGGCCACTATTAAGGAGATAGCCTTCTCTGTGTTGCACCAACCGTTGGCTATTGCAGCAGCTTCAAATTGTTTCAAATATGTGGGCCAAGGTGTTTTCCATCGAATGTGGGTGGTTTCACTTTAAATTTAGACGGTATGGACTCGCTTCTTTCCATGGTTCTTATTTCTGGAATGTTCTCATTTACAACTTGATTTGCCGTTTCAAGTGGCCGTGTTGTTAGTGAAATCACCTGTTCTGCAGCCTCATCATATCTTCTTCCATTTTTACCAATTTACCGTCCAACTTTTGCTCAACTGTTTTTACCCGTTCAGTGAAATCTTCTTTCAATGCAATGGAGCTTTCCATTAATCTTTGTTCTAGCGTAGCTGTATTTTCATTCAACTTTGCTTCCATTTTCGCAGTATTTTCAGTAAACCTTTCATCTATTTTTGTAGCATTTTCAGTAAACTTTTCATCTATTTTTGCAGCATTTTCAGTAAACTTTTCATTTAGTGTCACTTCCAGCTTAGCCGACCTCTCCTCCATTTTCTCAGCATTTTCACTAAGTGTCAATTCTAGTTTAGCCGACCTTTCCTCCATACCGGATTTAAAATCCTTGAGGAAATTCATTAAAGTTTCTGCCTCCATCTTATTTTGACTTCTTGTAACTGGCATATGCAAACTACTTAAATGTCTTTAGACTTGTGTTTTAAATTAATCACTATATACCCCACACCTGACACCAGTGAAGCGGGCTACTACTACCGCGTTTCTTTAATTTAAAACAAGTAATAATAATGGTCTTTATTACTCACTGTTCACAAGTCTAATTAACAGTATATGCCTTATTTATAGATGTTTTCAGTCCACTCAACAATGAAGCACTATTACACTAATGAATTACAAGCACTAATATCTTCTTAATTAACTCCTTTACTATAGGTTCATTAACAACACTAACACAACTATTTGTTTATACACTTCTATTTATTTATGTATACTTCAAGCTGCATGTACATTAGACACAGCTTATATCATTTATGTATATATTCTAAAAGCTCAACTACGCTTACTGTACACGATATAATTTATATTAGACATTCAAGAATAGACTGACTCTTGCATTCATTAGCGGTCTTATATATACTCTGGATTACAAGGATGACTCATGCTCCCGTAATTTCTAGAACAATTCTGGAATCCTTGAGAATACGCTGTGCGTTTTGTGTGTAATTGATTGCTAGAAGAATTCTCGTATCCTGAAAAGTATGCAGAGTCTACAGCGCTTGTGTGTTTGATGGGTTGCCTAGTAGTAGCTCGCAACAACATTTTCTATAATGAAGTTTCTTCCCGCGTCCCTTATATTTTTGCTATACGGTTTCATATCCCTAAAATTGATTCTAATTAGTTGTATGCTTCATCTGTCTTTCCTACTTCCATCTTAGTTTGTACCTCTTTGCACAATTCATTGTTCTTTAGCTTTCCTGCATTTGCGAATAATTTACCATTTTATGGCTTTGTATCTCTGTTTTCCTGTATCGTCTGACTTATTTTTGTATTTTCGTCTTTCTTCTATTAAATTCAGAATATCCTTTGTTATTTATGGTTTCTTATTATCTTTTTGTGTATACCCATGAATATTTCTGGCCTCCATGTCTAGGTTGGATTTAATGTTATTCCATTCTGTTTCTACTTCTTTAGTCCAAGTGCCTTTTTCCGTTTCTTTTTTTCACATTCTTAAATTTAAGTGCGGCCTTCATAATTACGATGTTGTGGTCAGTATCTATATCTGCTTCTGGGTAGCTTCTACAGTCTTTTACTTGATTCCTAAACCGTTGTCTAACAAGAATGTAATCTATTTGATATCTTCCTATATCTCCTGGCATCTTCCACGTATATCGTCTTCAAGCATGATGTTGAAATAATGTGTTTGTGATGATTAAATTGTTCTTGTCGCAAAATTCTACCAGCGTATATTCCCTGTCGTTTCTCGTGCCTAAACCAAATAAACCTACTACTGCTCCTTCCCTACCTTCACCTACCACTGCATTAAAATCCCTCGTAATTATTAAATTTTCATGTCCTTTTACGTATCTTAATATGTTTTTGATATCTTTGTAGATAGCTTCTACCTCTTCGTCACTGTAGCTAGAGGTGGGTATGTATACTTGTATTATTACTGTGTTTACCGGTTTAGATTCTAATCTAACCATGAGTACTCTTTCGCTCTTTTGTAAGTAATTTTCTACACAGTATCCTATCATTTTCCACATAACTATCCCCACACCCAAGTTTCCTTCCTCTGCTCCTGTATGAATTACCCTGAAGTTTCCACTCCAAAAATCCCCCGCCTCTAGCCACCGAACTTTGCTTATCCCTACTATATCTAGTGCAAACCTATTCATTTCGATTTTTAGGTTCTTTAGCTTACCTACTTGCTTTGCAACGTGGATCCAGAATTCCGAATATCTGAATTGCTCCATTACCTCAACGACTCCCGATCCGAATGGACAATTTTAATCGAATATTTACCCTAAGAATTCCATAATTTTTTAATTAGATACAGCAATTCTGATTAAGTGGTGTTTAAAAAATTTTCCCGGGTTATTTATAGTCAGAGTTGTCATGTATTCAACTTACAAAGCCTATGGGAAAATTCTTGCTTGAATTCCAAAGTTTAAAAACTACGCACTTTGTTAACGATGATTGATCTTATACTTAACAACGTATGCAGTGCTTTTGTAACTCCATAAAGAAGGTGTAGTACAAAGGAAACACAATATGGAAAATAAATTAGATCTGAGAAATAAACAAGATTACAACATCAAAAGAATTCTACTTCCGAGAGGATATTAAATAAAATATTAAACTTGATTACTAATATATAGACCGTTACGAATATAATTTTGATGAATTAACAATGACGAAAAGGTATGTCCAAAATTCAATTTCAATGGACAAAATATTTCGAACTTTTATTGATAATATATACTGTATGCTAAAACTAGTAATGGAAAACATATAAATGCGTACAAGTCCTACTTAGAAAAATCAAAAATCTCATTTCAGCCCGAGTAGATAAGGGAATATTAATAAGAATAAAACGACAAAAGCGCTCCCCAGTGTTAAGCATGTAAACAGAAATCTATAGACATTGCCGGCACTATTTCCAAATTAGAACAATATAAAATCTAATCTGTCGACCAATACTTCCGGAATATTACCAAATAGTATCATGTGCTACTGTAATACAGAACAATCTTCGATTGGGTTCAATGGACATGCGATAGTTGGGCTCACCAGCGTTGTATAGCGCCTGATGAAGTTTTCTGGCAATATTTATATTCTTTTTAAATTAAAACCCCAACAATAACCGTGAAGATTTTCATTGAAAAAACAATATTAGGGGCAAACGAATCAAAAATTTCCAATTTGAAAAAATGAAAGTGTAATGTAACAAAAATTATGGAAACTGGGCGATTAAAGGAGGAAAAACTTTTCAAGTTTACCCGAGTGACAAACAATTTCAAGAATAAACAAACAAAAGGTCTAAATTATTTCAAATTAAGATTGAAATTTTGGAATTCAAATGGAAACTTAATCAAATTTAAAATTTCCTGAAAAATTACCCCCGAAATTGAGGATATTTTTACCAAATTCAGTGGTATTAACACCAAAGAAAATGGTTGTTGGGAATTAATGGAATTTTACCAGGTTTATCGTGTGCAAAAAACTTTCCCGGCCAATTTATTTGATAAAATGAACAGTTTTTTAATAAAAAACAACCCTTGCGAAATTTCGAAAAATTTCCAATTTAAAACCTTTATCAGAAATAATTAAAATTGAAAAACACTTGGCAAAACAATTTCCTGGTTTTGGAAACTAAAGTTGTCTTAATTTGGTGGTTTAACAAACACCAATCTTTGGAAAAATTCAATGAAAAACATTTCAAATTAACCAATTTACCCCAATTCGAAACATTTGCTATAAATTGAACTAAAACTTATAAATTTTAAATCCCAAAACCTAAACATCTGTGGGCAAATTGAAACCTTATTTCCAGGGATTCAAAGTTCGGTTTTAAAACAAATTCCCAAAAGAATTTTGAACCCGAAACTTTTTTTTTTTTTTTTTTTTTTTTTTTTTTTTTTTTTTTTTTTTTTTTTTTTTTTTTTTTTTTTTTTTTTTTTTTTTTTTTTTTTTTTTTTTTTTTTTTTTTTTTTTTTTTTTTTTTTTTTTTTTTTTTTTTTTTTTTTTTTTTTTTTTTTTTTTTTTTTTTTTTTTTTTTTTTTTTTTTTTTTTTTTTTTTTTTTTTTTTTTTTTTTTTTTTTTTTTTTTTTTTTTTTTTTTTTTTTTTTTTTTTTTTTTTTTTTTTTTTTTTTTTTTTTTTTTTTTTTTTTTTTTTTTTTTTTTTTTTTTTTTTTTTTGTTGGGCTATTTGGTTAATAAAACCCCTATAGCGATGACTTGCTCGGCAAAGAATTTCCCAAAATTGAGAAAAAAACTAATATCCAAGAATTTCAAGTTTCGTGTGTACAAAACTACTTTCCGCGAACGATATTGACCTGATATTTTGTACTCAGGGGTGCTTATAGTGGTTAATACAAACACCCTATAGCGATGACTTGCTCGGCAAAGAATTTCCCAAAATTGAGAAAAACTAATATCCAAGAATTTCAAGTTTCGTGTGTACAAAACTACTTTCCGCGAACGATATTGACCTGATATTTTGTACTCAGGTGTGAAGTGGTTAATACAAACACCCTATAGCGATGACTTGCTCGGCAAGAATTTCCCAAAATTGAGAAAAACTAATATCCAAGAATTTCAAGTTTCGATGTGTACAAAACTACTTTCCGCGAACGATATTGACCTGATATTTTGTACTCAGGTGGTTATTAGTGGTTAATACAAACACCCTATAGCGATGACTTGCTCGGCAAAAATTTTCCAAAATTGAGAAAAAACAATATCCAAGAATTTCAAGTTTCGATGTGTACAAAACTACTTTCCGCGAACGATATTGACCTGATATTTTGTACTCAGGTGTGCTTATTAGTGGTTAATACAAACACCCTATAGCGATGACTTGCTCGGCAAAGAATTTTCCAAAATTGAGAAAAAACAATATCCAAGAATTTCAAGTTTCGATGTGTACAAAACTACTTTCCGCGAACGATATTGACCTGATATTTTGTACTCAGGTGGCTTATAGTGGTTAATAAAACACCCTATAGCGATGACTTGCTCGGCAAAGAATTTTCCAAAATTGAGAAAAAACAATATCCAAGAATTTCAAGTTTCGATGTGTACAAAACTACTTTCCGCGAACGATATTGACCTGATATTTTGTACTCAGGTGGCTTAGTAGTGGTTAATACAAACACCCTATAGCGATGACTTGCTCGGCAAAGAATTTTCCAAAATTGAGAAAAAACGAATATCCAAGAATTTCAAGTTTCGATGTGTACAAAACTACTTTCCGCGAACGATATTGACCTGATATTTTGTACTCAGGTGTGCTTATTAGTGGTTAATACAAACACCCTATAGCGATGACTTGCTCGGCAAAGAATTTTCCAAAATTGAGAAAAAACGAATATCCAAGAATTTCAAGTTTCGATGTGTACAAAACTACTTTCCGCGAACGATATTGACCTGATATTTTGTACTCAGGTGTGCTTAGTAGTGGTTAATACAAACACCCTATAGCGATGACTTGCTCGGCAAAGAATTTTCCAAAATTGAGAAAAAACGAATATCCAAGAATTTCAAGTTTCGATGTGTACAAAACTACTTTCCGCGAACGATATTGACCTGATATTTTGTACTCAGGTGGCTTAGTAGTGGTTAATACAAACACCCTATAGCGATGACTTGCTCGGCAAAGAATTTTCCAAAATTGAGAAAAAAAACGAATATCCAAGAATTTCAAGTTTCGATGTGTACAAAACTACTTTCCGCGAACGATATTGACCTGATATTTTGTACTCAGGTGTGCTTAGTAGTGGTTAATACAAACACCCTATAGCGATGACTTGCTCGGCAAAGAATTTCCAAAATTGAGAAAAAACTAATATCCAAGAATTTCAAGTTTCGATGTGTACAAAACTACTTTCCGCGAACGATATTGACCTGATATTTTGTACTCAGGTGTGCTTAGTAGTGGTTAATACAAACACCCTATAGCGATGACTTGCTCGGCAAAGAATTTTCCAAAATTGAGAAAAAACTAATATCCAAGAATTTCAAGTTTCGATGTGTACAAAACTACTTTCCGCGAACGATATTGACCTGATATTTTGTACTCAGGTGTGCTTATAGTGGTTAATACAAACACCCTATAGCGATGACTTGCTCGGCAAAGAATTTCCCAAAATTGAGAAAAAACTAATATCCAAGAATTTCAAGTTTCGATGTGTACAAAACTACTTTCCGCGAACGATATTGACCTGATATTTTGTACTCAGGTGCTTAGTAGTGGTTAATACAAACACCCTATAGCGATGACTTGCTCGGCAAAGAATTTCCAAAATTGAGAAAAAAATATCCAAGAATTTCAAGTTTCGTGTGTACAAAACTACTTTCCGCGAACGATATTGACCTGATATTTTGTACTCAGGTGCGCTTAGAGTGTTAATACAAACACCCTATAGCGATGACTTGCTCGGCAAAGAATTTTCCAAAATTGAGAAAAAACGAATATCCAAGAATTTCAAGTTTCGATGTGTACAAAACTACTTTCCGCGAACGATATTGACCTGATATTTTGTACTCAGGTGGCTTATAGTGGTTAATACAAACACCCTATAGCGATGACTTGCTCGGCAAAGAATTTCCAAAATTGAGAAAAACAATATCCAAGAATTTCAAGTTTCGTGTGTACAAAACTACTTTCCGCGAACGATATTGACCTGATATTTTGTACTCAGGTGTGCTTATAGTGGTTAATACAAACACCCTATAGCGATGACTTGCTCGGCAAAGAATTTCCAAAATTGAGAAAAACTAATATCCAAGAATTTCAAGTTTCGATGTGTACAAAACTACTTTCCGCGAACGATATTGACCTGATATTTTGTACTCAGGTGGCTTATAGTGGTTAATTATAGCGATGTTGCCCAAAGAATTCCAAAATTAGAAAAAAAATAAAAATTTCATTTTGTTAAAAACTCTTTCCGCGGATATTGACCTGATATTTTTCTAGGTGCTTATAGTGTTAATAAAAACCTATAGCGATGCTTGTGGCAAAAATTTCCAAATTGCTTTTTTTTTTTTTTTTTTTTTTTGAGAAAAAACTAATATCCAAGAATTTCAAGTTTCGTTGTGTACAAAACTACTTTCCGCGAACGATATTGACCTGATATTTTGTACTCAGGTGTGCTTAGTAGTGGTTAATACAAACACCCTATAGCGATGACTTGCTCGGCAAAGAATTTCCCAAAATTGAGAAAAACTAATATCCAAGAATTTCAAGTTTCGTTGTGTACAAAACTACTTTCCGCGAACGATATTGACCTGATATTTTGTACTCAGGTGTGCTTAGTAGTGGTTAATACAAACACCCTATAGCGATGACTTGCTCGGCAAAGAATTTTCCAAAATTGAGAAAAAACGAATATCCAAGAATTTCAAGTTTCGATGTGTACAAAACTACTTTCCGCGAACGATATTGACCTGATATTTTGTACTCAGGTGTGCTTATTAGTGGTTAATACAAACACCCTATAGCGATGACTTGCTCGGCAAAGAATTTCCCAAAATTGAGAAAAAAACTAATATCCAAGAATTTCAAGTTTCGTTGTGTACAAAACTACTTTCCGCGAACGATATTGACCTGATATTTTGTACTCAGGTGCGCTTAGTAGTGGTTAATACAAACACCCTATAGCGATGACTTGCTCGGCAAAGAATTTTCCAAAATTGAGAAAAAACACGAATATCCAAGAATTTCAAGTTTCGATGTGTACAAAACTACTTTCCGCGAACGATATTGACCTGATATTTTGTACTCAGGTGTGCTTATTAGTGGTTAATACAAACACCCTATAGCGATGACTTGCTCGGCAAAGAATTTCCCAAAATTGAGAAAAAAACTAATATCCAAGAATTTCAAGTTTCGTTGTGTACAAAACTACTTTCCGCGAACGATATTGACCTGATATTTTGTACTCAGGTGTGCTTATTAGTGGTTAATACAAACACCCTATAGCGATGACTTGCTCGGCAAAGAATTTCCCAAAATTGAGAAAAAACTAATATCCAAGAATTTCAAGTTTCGATGTGTACAAAACTACTTTCCGCGAACGATATTGACCTGATATTTTGTACTCAGGTGCGCTTAGTAGTGGTTAATTTATAGCGATCGTTTGCCCTTTAAGAACTTCGCCAAAATTAAGAAAAAAAGGAAATAAGAATATTTTGCTCATTTTATGCTATCAAAATACTCTTATTCCTGGCTGATGAGTATGACTACTTAGGTGTGATATTAAAATTATTCTAAGTTTGTAAAGAATCTCTTTTATTAATTACGCACAATTGTTAAATATATTTTAAACTATTGATGCCGTGTGCATTGTGTTCGTTTAGTTAGAGCGTAATTTATAATTTGACAGCTCAGCGATGCCTTTCCGCTGATTCTTTCTTCACGTCATCTTATGCATGTCAGTCTTACAAAAGTCATCGCTGGGAAAAGTCATCGCTAACTTCACACAAATTAACCAAGTCACGAAATAGTTAGAAGATTAGTGAAATGTGTTTTTGGGATAAACAATTTATGATTGTTGTGCTTCACGTATGTAATCTTATCATCAAAAATTATCCAGTTATGACTTTTGTACCACTAAAAAGCAAGATTACAATTACATTAAACGCTCAAATAGTAAAGGACAACTGTGACATGTAATTTATGTAACTGTTTTCCATCCTCTCAAAACGCACTAATATGTCCTCTCATACTAACAAACGCTCACTTACATGCTTTTTATGTGCTTATTCTGCACCTTTTAAAAGTAGGTTGATACTTCATATGAGAACACATACTAATGAACGGTTATTCCCGTGCAATTTATGTAAGTATTCTGCATTTCAAAAAGATAAATTGAAAATTCATATGCGAACCCATACTAATGACCGCCTGTTTGTATGCAATTTATGTAAGTATACTGCATCTTGTAAAAGTCGTTTGAATGCTCATATGTCGACCCATACTACTGAACGTCCATTTGCATGCAATTTATGTAATTATGCTTCCTCTTATAAAAATGTTCTGAAAACTCATATGTGGTCTCATACTAGCGATCGGCCATTTGCATGCAATTTGTGTAATTATGCTACATTTTCTAAACATAAGTTGAAACTTCATATACGGACCCATACTAATGATCGTCCATTTGCATGTAATTTATGTAATTATGCTGCATCTTCTAAACATAATTTCAAATTTCATATGCGGACCCATACTAATGATCGTCCATTTCTATGCAATTTTTGTAATTATGCTGCAACCTGTAAAGGCAGTTTGAAAAATCATATGCAGTCCCATATTAATGACCGTTCATTTGCATGCAATTTATGTAATTATGCTGGATCTTCTAAACATAATTTGAAATTTCATATGCAGACCCATACTAATGATCGTCCATTTGTATGTAATTTATGTAACTATGCTGCAATTAGTAAAGCTAGTTTGAAAATTCATATGCGATCCCATACTAATGATCGTCCATTTGCATGCAATTTATGTAATTATGTTGCAATTTGTAAAGCTAGGGTGGAAATTCATATGCGGTCCCATACTAATGATCGTCCATTTGCATGCAGTTTATGTAATTATGCTGCAACTCGTAGAGATATTTTGAAAATTCATATGTGGTCCCATACTAATGTTCGTCCATTTCCATGCAGTTTATGCGACTATGCTGCAACTCGTAAAGGTGATTTGAAAATTCATATGCGGTCCCATACTAATGATCGTCCATTTGCATGCAATTTATGTAATTATGCTGCAACTCGTAAAAATAATTTGAAAAATCATATACGCTCTCATACTAGTGATCCTTTGTATGCAATTAATGTGTTTATCCCGCATCTCTAAAATATAACTTAAAATTCCATATTAATGTACATACTAAGAATTCCAAAAAATAGGCCTGGAAAGTCTATTTCAGAATCAATGGCTTAGCTTGTGTTGATACCTAAAAATATGAGTTCAACCTGTGCTAAAACAAAAAACTTACGTCAATAAAAAAACCCTGTAAAATTTAATACAAATCAACACAACTGTCGTCATTTAGAAGGTCATTTTTCGAATTTTAGCTACAAGTGTATAAAATACTTTGGAATAACTTCCAAAAAGCTGTAAAAGTTTTGTAAGAACATTGTTATAGTTTAGATTGTGTAACAGAATAACAGTGAGTGATCATTTTTATTATTAATGGTGAACATTAGAAGCAGTTGAAGTCAATTCATTCTCTCATTTGGAAATGAATTTCTTAGAAGAAATGTCTAGAATATATTTTTAAGTCACTAAAAATTTTAATAGTTAAGTGAAGCATTTTTTAATGTTTATATCAATAAATTTTGGCAAAATTCTATTTGTACTTAGTTTAGGAACAATATTGGATGTTTCTTGTTTGGTCCCTTTGTCGCACGTTTTCGTGTTTAATTTTAAGTCGTTGTAAATAAAATGGCAAAGTTGTCATCCCTTGTTCCGTTATATCCTGTCATAAAACCGCCTTTGTACCTGTACAAATTAAGCTGGACTAAAGGGGTAGTTATCGACACTTGCTCATAGACATCGAAGAGAAACGGTTGTGGATTCTGTAAAGTGAGTTAAGTCATTAGTGTCTCCGAAAAGTGATTTTATGGATAAACCCTAAAAAAACACAGTGATAGTGCGTACGTAACACGTCCAATAAATAGCCATACAGTCCACTTTGTTGAAAAGTAAGAACGACACTTATAACAATAGAATACGGCTGAGGTAAGTCGATATATAAAATTATAACACCCCTCGCTTTAACATCTCTTGTTTAAACGATTTAAAAAAATTAATACACACTCAAGATTATGTTAAGTAGTAAATGGTTGCTTTGATTGCTAGGACAACATAGGGTAATCAGGTTATAAACAATCTTGAAGTGTTTGTGATGGTTGCAAGAGAAGGATATGAAAATTACAGAAAGCCATAGAAGTACATTTAGTCACTAGTATTCATATTTCTAATTTTAACACGCAAAACTACAGGCCGTCCTGAAATTTTTGGCTTTTAACATTATAACTTGATTATAGTTGGATCAATTTTAATAATACAAAATAATTTGAACTGCTTAGACTTAGAAACTCATCGGAGGTCAGATAGGTAGTACCCTGATTGCAAAGTTACGATTCCATTACTTTGTGTCTACTGAATGACGATAGTGTTTGTGGTCCGTACTTGCCAGTCCGTTTATATATAAGTTCTTTTATTTGTAGATATTTTTCAAGTAGCGCACTTTAAAAGTTTGTTTTCAATGCGGTGTAATTGAAAATTTACGTAGCGACAAGGCACCCATATAATATTTTGTAACGGGAGCAAAGCCAAGGTGCAGAAGCGGACAGGAGATTGAAGAATTTTTTTTAGGAACGTTTCTATTATCATATGGGAGTGATGCAAAATATTACATAACTATTAATTAATCTCTGGGTATGTTTTTAATTTTCTAATCTAATATGTTCATAAAGTTGTATAAAAAAATTTAATATTATCATTGTACATGTTATATCATATCTATACTGTCATTTGTTTTATACGAAACTGAAATATGAAGTCAAAAATTTTATAAAACTGTGTAGAGTTAGCGAGGAAGTAAATATAAGGTAATCCAATAACGGCCGATTGCACACATCACCCGTAAATTTAAGTGTTATTTAAAATTACTAAGTGACAGATTTTGTATTGACCACGCTTTTTAAGCCTAGCTTAAATTCTTAAGTAATCCTTATGTTTAAGTGAAGGAAATCCTAGGCTTAGGACGATTATTGCTGGAAGACGCGGAGCTTTAGCAACGGCCATTACCGACTTGTTATTTCATTTAATATTTGACATTGTACATTGTATACTGCAGTATTAATATAAAATTACACTTTGCATATATATTTATTTGTACTTGAATATTTTGCTGTTTTATATATCATAATGGCTATATTAGACAACTATTTGTATGAAGATGATTTAGATGAATTCAACGAGAATTATTAATCAGGGTGTTATACTTCGTTTATTATCTTTACGTACTCACTTTTCACGACCCCCATATTTCCCGAGGGCTCGCTTTTCCTCCTCTCTACTGCACGCTACTACCATCTTAACTATTGTTACGAACTATTAAGCAATCCGTCAGACATGCAAGCTGCATAACCGAAGTGTATTCTACAGTAGTCTCGAACATTCAAACAAACACCAGACTATGAATTATTTAGTTAATTTTAGGGTATATATAAGATCGGTGATGAGTGTACATCAGTGAGTCTATATCCAAATGTCGTATATAAATAATATCGTGTATAGTTGGTCATTACGTTTTGAAAATCCTAATGTATAGGTCTTTCAAAATCTCAGCGACCTGCGTAGAAATTCCAAATATTACTGACAAAACTAAAAATCAAAATGAAAATATAGTATTGTGAAATGATAGTCATGGCTCCAAGAGCGTTGACGTTACTGTAATATAATTTTAAAATCGATGTTACCATATGACGATAAGATTAAATTAAATAATCACTATATTAGAGCGAAATGGAGATAACACGTGTTTACATAGACATAGTTTGAATGCTAATTGGAATGGGTAAGCGGTAGATAGGTTACAACAAAAACTTAAGAACAGTTGATTGAGCGTGTATATTAGAGCGCAATGTAGTTAATATGTGTTGCATTAGGGGCGTATACTAAATGTTAACTTTGTCAGTTGGGACTAAATATACACAACATGATTGGTGGGAAATGTTAGGAATTGAGTAAGCGAGTGTAGTAAGAGTGTGTGTTGTGAACGTTAGTTAGATTTTCGAGGAAATGTTTTGAAAAATCGTGGCAGTTAGAGAAATTACAAAGAATTTTGAAAGTACGTTAAGATTTTTTTGGAAAAACGGTGGCCGTTGAAATTTTGTTCGTGTGGTGGAGTTTTAAAAATTGTGGACGGTTGGAAGTTTTGCGTAGAAGTTAGTGTTTGTATTGTTGAAATTTGCAGGAATTGACAGGCTTAAGGGAGGAAGGAAGAGCAACAGGTATAAACCCAACAGATTGTTGTGGAGCTCCCTTGCTTTTACTTTGCAACAACCGAAAAGATCTCGATAAGTTTTCGGCTAGCGTCAAGCTTTTAGTCTACAACTAGTATACGTCACTTTTGAGTTACGAGAAGCTGACGGCTTCTGAATTATAAATGCTTCTGCGATGTGCATTAAGATTTAATAATGTAAGTAAAAACTGTATGATGTTTTTATTTGTATGGAATGTGCAAAGTATGGACATTCTAATAGAGTAGATGTCAGTGGTTGTTCGATTTGGTGGTTTACCAACAGTTAATGGTATCTGTTGAAGAGCCTGGAGAGTACGGATGCAAATTGGTGAACGGGGTGTCTTCGTGGTTATATGGTTGCAGCAAGCAGTCAAGATTAGTGCAGTCCAGATTGGGGTGTTCCTGAATGCCGTAGTCATTGGTGGAATGGTAGCAAGTCGTTTGCAGTGATTAAATCCAGGTAACTGATGTTTGTTTGTATTGACTATGTATGACTTTATGCTTTATGGGTATAATTTTATGAAATAAAAGACAAACAGTGGAAGAGTTACGAATTGAACTTTGTTAATTGAAATATTGTACTGTATTTTATGTGGAAGTTTATGTTATATAATATTAGTAATATTTGGTTTATGTACAAAGTAAAAGGCTCTTTTTTATGATTGATGTGCAAAAATTAGCACGAAAGGTAAGGTTTTACTATGAGCTAGTATTAAACCAGTATTAGAATAAGACACGTGGTAAAGCCCTGTTACTTTCTCTGATAATTAATTGGTATTATTAATCTGGTGTAATTATTGATCTCGATATATATTGTTAAGGGAGTATTTTGGTATTTTAAAAGGGATGAATATAATATGTTAGTTATGTGTAAATGAGGAGTTAATTGTGACTTAGCGTGTAATTTTCTCTGAATATGTTAATAAATTTAGGCGATTCACCGTAGAAGCAATTTTTTTGTGTAGTTTATTTTCAGAAAGCATGTGAGTAGTCGTGGCATATATTTCTTTTTCAGCGTTTCAGGCATAACACATCAACACTTCATCAGCTCCTAAGCTCGTAGCAATTAATGACGCACAAGTCGTAGGGCTTTTAAGTTTATAAGTAGTCGTTGAAACTTAGAGTTAGTAGAAATATGTCTCCTAAAACGTGGGGCTCGGGAAGAGAGATCGTAGTAGTTTATTTGGCGTCCAATTTGTGGGGCCGCAGTAGTAGCATTTTAGTGGTTTTTTTAGGTAGTCTTTTGAAGACCGACCACATGGTCGCAGCAATATATAGCTTCTCAGTTTATTCTAACAGTAATCGTGCACTTACATAAAATTGCATGCGAATGGGCGTTCGTTAGTATAGGACCGTATTTGAGTTTCCAAATTATTTTTAGGAAGTGCAGATTAAGCACATAAAACGTATGTGAATGAGCGTTCCTTAATATGCGAGAACATAAACTTTCAAAGCGCTTTTACAAGATACAGAATAATCACACAAATTGCACAAGTATAAACTTTTGTTAGTATATGGATATTCAGCTTGCTTTCATGAGATGTGGAATAAGCATGTATTTGGTCATATGTTAGTATGTGAGAATATCTAAACTTTTAAGGTAGTTTTACAAGATGCCGAATAATAACACAAAAAACACGCAGATGGTCGTTCGTCAGTATGTAAGGACAAATCAAGACTCTTTTACAGGAGGCAAAACAAATACTTAAATTGCATGCCACAGACTTTTCTTTAGTATGTGTTCGTATTATGTGCATGCAAATTCGTCTTTTATGATACAAAAATCACACAAATGGACAGTTTTGGATATGCATTCTGTAGGTACAAATGATGGCGCAGTTTAATAATCTTCTACTTCTGTACTGATTTGGTTATGTGTTCATAAAGGCTTCTTTTTGTAATGTCACATATTTTCTGTTAGTAATACAACAAATTCTACAGTATACTTTCTGATCCAAAATTAGTTATCAATCGTTTTGTTTACGTGAGCTTGTTGGAGTAACTAAGTACAAAAGGTTAAGTGCGCAATTATTTAAGCTGACTTAATTTCAAATACATTTCTGTCGTAATTATGTGGATATTAATTTATCGTGGTATTTTCTTCAAGATTGATTTAAACTTTAACAATTTATAAACCATTATCTATGTAGCAGCCATTTTGAGAAATGTTCTAGTATTTGCAATAGTTATTAAGTTTAGGATTTCAAAAATAAATGTAATTATTTTAAAAAGTAGGTATTATCATAGTAAATTGTAGTTGTTCGTATATTTATTCTAATAAAATAATACAAAACCTTACGTAATAATGAATAAATATAATCCACCAAGTGGTGGTACAATAATAAAGAATACACAAGTTAATAGTTATTTACGATATGTATCGTAACGTTCATATTACGATACGAGATCAAAGAATATTAACTATAGAATAAGAAGCGACACTCTAGTAATATCCTGAATCCTGTTCAGTGCGCAGGTTCGCCAAGAAAATGGCCGGAGCTAGAAGGATATATACTCTAAGATAGTTTCTTGCAGGAATTTTGCTGTCAGTTTTCAAATGTCATTTGATTTCAGTAATGTTTACAATTTGTCAAACTGTATGCTGAGATTATTGAAGCACAGATCTATGTATTGAAACTTTTATAAGCAGGAGTAAAAACTTAATAATCATGTCTAAACTTAAAAGGCGTGGATATTCGTGTGCTGTTAAATCCTGCAGTACAAGAAATGATGGTACCATCAGTTTTTTTCGTTTTCCGAAAGGAAATATTGTGAGGTGAGTGTTATTTCTAAATGTTTATTTAAATTTTGATTTAATTACATTGACTCGTTTATGAAGGTAATTAGATCTGTTAATAAAAATTGTTTCAGGTGCAAAGAGTGGCTGCAATTAATTTTAAGAGATGAACTAGTGGATAGAACTGAAGCTGATTCAAATTATTGCTATAATAGCTTACGTGTGTGTGCTAAACATTTTGAAAATAGTATGTTTCTCAATGATTTGCATAATAGGTTACAGCCTCATGCTAAACCCATTAAATACATTTCAAATATTCATAACCCAATTATTTCACAAGCAAATATTGACAGGCTATCATGTTCGTTCACACAAGTAGCTAATTTTACTCCCTCTGAGTAAACAGCATTACTTGCAACATCATTATTAAATCAATATGAGGTTGTGCACGGAAATGATCAGATCAGGTAAAATAGGAAATCTTAATGGTATGCATATGTTATGTAATGCAAATGTTTCAGGATAGTCGACACTTTATTGTCTAGCCCGCCCAATACACAAACTCATTCATATCTTTCTGCCAACACCCCAAAAAAACGAAAATTGAGACTACACAACAAAGCTCTGCAAAAGAAACTTTGTTTTTCTAAGGAACCAGTTGACATTGAACAAACAGCAAATCTTGATGACTTTAAAAAATTATGTGATAAGTTTTTACCTGACACGATTTCAAAATTTGTACAAATTCAAGTGAGCCTCTCAAAGCACACCGCAAAAGGACGAAGATATAGCAATGCATTTAAACAGTTTGCTTTACAAATTTATTTTACTAGCCCTAAGTGCTATAAATTACTCATGAACAGTTTTGCATTTCCCTCTATAAGAACATTACAAAGAATTACTCATTCTTTAGAATTCAAAAGTGGTTTTAATAATTTTGTGTTTGAAATTTTGAAGGTTAAAACTAACACTTTGAACGACAATGAAAGAACATGTTCGATATGTATAGATGAAATGTCTTTAAAAGCTTTTCTTTTCTATAATTAAAAGACACTATTGTGGGGTTTTCTGGTGAAGGTATTGGTAACGAATTCAAACCAGCTCAAAGCGTTACGGTTATTATGGCTAGAGGCATTTATGCGAAATGGAAACAGCCATTGGCATTTTGGTTGTGCAGCACTACCTGTCCTAAGAACGTTTTAAAAAATATTGTAGAAGAAACTGTTATAAAACTTAAAACTATTTCGTGTGTTGAACCAGTTGTGCTGATCACTGATCAAGGGTCAATTTTTTTGGAATTGGCCAAGACATTGAACATCTCTAAGGAAAAACCATACTTTTTAATAGCAGAGCATAAAATTTTTTTTTATGTTTGATGTTTGTCATCTTATCAAATCGGTACGAAATAATTTGATGAAATATAATATTCTTTATGATGACCATGTGGCATATTGGGACCCAATAAAAGCCTTCTATGACAGTGACAAAGCAAAGCCTTTGCGAATTGCCCCAAAATTAACAAACAGCCACATAAAGCCCACTATGTTTGAAAAAATGCGAGTTAAGTTAGCTACCCAACTATTGAGCGAATCGGTTGCTGTTGGAATTTCAACTTATGTATCTTTAGGAGCTCTCCCAAGTTATGCTGAAGGCACAGCTAGATTTATTGAAAAGTTTGATAAACTTTTTGATTTATTTAATTCTTTATCTACC
Source organism: Platerodrilus igneus (assembly GCA_036346225.1). NCBI lineage: Eukaryota > Metazoa > Arthropoda > Insecta > Coleoptera > Lycidae > Platerodrilus > Platerodrilus igneus. The sequence goes on from JARFIW010000003.1 coordinate 12,263,357, forward strand.
AAAAATGTAAAACAATACAATCTTGCATTCATGGGATCAGGTTTTCAAATATCTTTCCTGCAGGACATTCTTTCACTATTGGAAAAGATGGTAATTACAACAAAGGAGGGAAAAATCGTAACTCAACGTCTAAAATGTTTCAAAAGTTGGTGTATTTCTATAAATTGTCTCCTCCAGTTATATCAAGATTTGAAGCACAAGGGATTCAAGTTTTATTGACCAGACGTTTGAATACTGATTGTTTGGAAAACTTTTTTGGTGCAGTCAGAAGCCAAGGTGGCAACAGTACGAACCCTACTCCTCAAGCCTTTATCAATACATTCAAGAAAATGTTTGCATTGAATTACATCACCCGCAGTGATAAAGCAAATTGTGAGGAGGACTACGATAACTTTTTGAATCAAATCAGTATTTTTACCAACACTGAGGTTTCAAATCAACAAATAAAGGAAACTGTTGAGTTTTCTTCTATTAATTTAGATATAGGAGACTGCACAGATTTCAGAGAAATGGATTTAGTAACAGAAAATGGATTGACATATGTTTGTGGGTATTTGTTCAGAAAATCTTTGGATTGACATAAAAATTGCACACTATGTTTATTAGAAAGTAAAAAAACGAAAGAGTTGTCTCCTGCAAATGTATTTTGTGATTTGAAAGCCTATGAAACGGCCGGAAAAGCACCTTTTGGTAATCTATGCATGCCTGGTGGCGAGTTTATATCATTTGTAAAAAATATGGAAAATATTTTTCAAGCACATTTTGAAAAACTGGCTATTTTACCTAGTATAGTAGAAACTTTATCAGAATTGTGCATGTCAATAAATTATGTTCCACCTTGTGAACAATTTCCTATAGAATATGTTATAAAGTTATTTTGTAGAATGAGGATTTATCACACATTAAAGCGTGCTAATTACGAATTTAGAAGTATACCTAGAACATCTTAAGAACCTAGAGGAGATATTCCAGAGATTACGGGGGGCAAACCTTACATTGAGCCCCAAGAAGTGTCACCTGTTTGGAAAAGAGGTGAAATACCTAGGACATGTCGTTTCGGAGACCGGAATAAGAGCTGACCCTGACAAAATAAAAACGGTACAGGAGTGGACTACACCAGCAGATATACACCAACTACGCAGTTTTCTAGGATTGTGCACATACTACCGACGTTTTATACTTGGGTTTGCGAACATTGCCAAACCGTTAACAAAATTAACCGAAGATGGACAAGAATATGATTGGAATGACGACTGCCACAGAGCTTTTGAACAACTGAAACGGCTACTAGTTACAGCACCAATTTTGAGTTATCCACGGATGGAGGGGAAATTTGTGTTGGATACCGATGCCAGTAACACAGCTATAGGAGGCGTTCTTTCTCAAGTGCAGGACGGACAAGAAAAAGTTATTGGGTATTTCAGCAAGGTCTTGTCGCGGCCAGAAAGGAACTATTGTGTGACAAGAAGGGAGCTGTTGGCCGTCGTCAAATCCGTAGAGCACTTTTATAAGTACTTATACGGCCGTAAATTCCTGTTGAGAACAGACCATGCTGCACTGAAATGGTTACTGCAGTTTCGAAATCCTGAAGGGCAAGTGGCAAGGTGGATAGAGCGGCTGCAGGAATATGACTTTGATACGGAACATCGTGTAGGAACTAGCCATCGGAATGCAGACGCTCTGTCAAGGAGACCTTGTCCGGTAGACTGCAGTCATTGCTCCAAGATGGAGGAGAAAATAAGTGTCATCCATAGAATGGCAGTGACCGATGATACTTGGCAACCCGAAAGAATACGAGAAGACCAGGAGAATGACGCCGAATTGGGACGTATTATTGAGTGGAAAAATCGAGGACAACGACCAACTTGGGAAGAAATTAGTATTTCAAGTAGGAGCCTGAAGGCATACTGGGCACAATGGGACTCCTTGGTGATTGAAAATAGAATCTTGAAACGACGCCTGGAGTGTGAAGATGGCACTGAGAGACTTCAAGTGTTAGTGCCGAAAAGCAGAGTGCCGGAAGTGTTGCAGCACTTGCATGATGGTATTTCCGGAGGGCACTTTGGCGTGAAGAGAACTCTCGAAAGAGTGAGAGAAAGATTCTATTGGGTGAACTGCAAAGAGGATGTGAAGGAGTGGTGCCGGAAATGTGAGTTGTGTGCCTCTGCAAATGGCCCAGTCACAAAACGGAAAGCCCCCATGAGACAGTATAACGTGGGGAATCCTTTTGAGAGGGTAGCCAATGATATAGCTGGTCCGTTTCCTGAATCAGAGAAAGGAAATAAATACATCTTGGTTGCAATAGATTATTTTACCAAATGGCCAGAGGCATATGCTATACCTAACCAAGAAGCCGAGACGGTTGCAGATGTACTAGTGAAGGAGTTGTTTTGTCGCTTTGGAGTTCCGTTGGAATTACACTCCGATCAAGGTCGGAACTTCGAATCAGCATTGTTTCAAAATGTCTGCAAGCATCTTGGAATCAGGAAGACTAGAACCACGCCACTTCATCCCCAATCGGATGGAATGGTTGAAAGAATGAACAGGACGTTAGGGAAGTATCTGGCCAAAGTTGTCTCTGAACATCAACGAGACTGGGACCAATATCTACATTTGTTCCTACTGGCGTACCGATCTTCGGTACATGACAGCACAGGATACTCGCCCGCTTGCGTAATGCTAGGACGTGAATTGCGGCTACCATGTGATCTTCAGTTTGGATTTAAACCTGGAGAAGAGATTGCAGGTGAAAATTACGTTAGTAAGCTTCGTGAAAGATCAAATAGTATTTACGAAAACGTCCGAAAGAATATACAGGCAGCAAGCGATCGAATGAAATCACAATATGACACGAGAGCACAAGAAGGTGGTTATCAACCTGGAGATTTAGTGTGGTTGTACAATCCACAAAGAAAACGTGGATTGTCGCCAAAACTACAAAGACAATGGGAAGGGCCGTACGAAGTGTTAAAAAGGATTAATGATGTAGTGTACCGGATCAGAAGATCCCCTCGTGGTAAACCGAAAGTGGTACACTTTGACCGTTTAACATCCTACGCTGGCAACAACCAGGAAGACTCGAATAATGATAATGGTGTTCGGCAAGTTATTTATCATGAGCCAAATGTAGATTTTGAGAGCTTTATGGCGGCGTATGGTGTTTCCGCTAAAGCGAGATTTGGCGTTGTTGTTGAAAAACAGCAAGATCTGTTTAGAGCACCAGAAGAGTATTCCCTTGCACATTGCGTCGCTCAAAATTTGGCAATGTCAAGGGGAATAGCTGTTGTTTTTAAGAAAAAGTTTGGATGTGTAGATGAATTAGTACAACAGCAGCCAACTGTAGGAAAAGCTTTGGTTCTTCAAGATAAAAATCGTTATGTTTACTATCTGGTCACCAAAAATTCTTCATGGCAAAGACCTAGTTATGGACATCTATGGGAGGCTTTGCTAAATCTTAAGGCGCAGATGATGGAAAATGGAGTAACAAGACTAGCGGTGCCCAAGTTGGGCTGTGGACTGGATCACTTAGATTGGAGGATAGTCCGAAATATGCTAGAAGTAGTTTTCAGGAACCAACGTCCAGGTCCTTGTTTGTTGTTTTCAACCGGTTGCCTACCAAGACCAAGAAAAGAGTGTTGACTGTTATTTCCAACGACGTGGTGGATGCACCAGAGGAGATAGCTGCCGATACCGTCATCAGTCATCGAATTGGCGCCAAAATGTATCTACAGTTACGAGACGTAACGGTTTTAAAGAGGGGGCAGTGTTGCGAGCTACTACTAGGCAACCCATCAAACACACAAGCGCTGTAGACTCTGCATAGTTTTCAGGATACGAGAATTCTTCCAGCAATCAATTACACACAAAACGCTCGGGGCACAGCGTATTCTCAAGGATTCCAGAATTGTTCTAAAAATTACGGGAGCATGAGTCATCCTTGTAATCCAGAGTATATATAAGACCGCTAATGAATGCAAGAGTCAGTCTATAATAGAATGTCGTATATAAATTATAACGTTGTAAAGTAGTAATAGTTTTGAGCTTTTAAAGGTGTACATAAATGTGATATGCTGTGTCTAATGTACATGCAGCTTGTAGTATACATAAATAAATAGAAGTGTATAAATAAATAGTTGTGTTAGTGGTTAATGGACTTATGGTAGAGGAGTTAGTTTAAGAAGATATTAGTGCTTGTCAATTCATTAGTGTAGTAGTGCTTCATTGTTAAGTGGACTGAAAACATCTATAAATAAGGCATATACTGTTAATTAGACTTGTGAACAGTAAGTAATAAAGACGTTTGTTATTACTTGTTTTAAATTAAAAAAACGCGGTAGTATTAGCCCGCTACAATAATTATCAATTAAATCTTGTCTGTTTCCACCAGGAATTTGATTAGCAGCTGGTGTATTAGGTATTTGCCCTAATTGAATCAAATAATCGAGTTCTTCGGCATTAATATTTTCTGGCAGAGGAGGGTTTGGTTCATTCATTTCTAATGCAATATTGTGTAAAACTGCTGTAGCTACAATTACAGTTAGGACAGTATCTAATTTAAGTCGCATCCCATAAGCTAACACAGGAAAACGCCTTTTCCACACACCAAATAATCGTTCAACCGAGTTTCGAGTCCTAATATGAGACTCATTGTAGAGTTGCTGTCCTCTTGTAAGTGGATTTGCCACTGGAGTGAGTAAATATGCTTTTAAGGGATATCCACTGTCTCCTAAAACAATAACAAATATTACCACATTATGTTAAAAGTAATTGTATATTATGTGTTATGCAGTACATTTTATGTTGGAAGCTACACTAGTGCTGATAAAAAAACTTTTATAAATAATAGTTATACCTAACAAACAAGTATTTGGAAAGTGTCCACCTTCAAACTGTGCTCGTAAAATGCTGTTATTAAATATTGTTGCATCATGCACTGATCCAGGCCACCGGCTTACCACATTCATTATTTTCAAATCTACATTACACACTGCTTGTACGTTTAAGGAAAAATATGATTTTCGGTTTCGGAAAACTTCAGCATCATTTCCACCTAAAATCAATAAATAAATATACCTACATTTAACATCAATATTTCTTTTCTTAAATACCTGGTGATTGGATGCGTACATGTGTACAGTCAATTATACCCACAACTCTTGGAAAGGAAGCCACCCTATAAAACTTATTTGATTCCTGTGTAATTTCTTCTTGCACCGGCATTTTAATGTAAATTGGATAAAGTTTTGCTATAGCTTTAGACACTTTCACAATGGTTCTTGACACTGACGAAATAGCCAAACCTCCATAATCAGAACAGGAACTTAAATGACCAGCACTTGCATAGAACCTTAAGCATACAAGCAGTTGATTGATGGGAGAAATACTATTGTTACTATAAAAATTATTCTATTAGGGTAACTAATAACGTTTAAACAACATCAGAACTTACACATCATTTGGAAATTCTAGATCATCTTCAATCAGTGTTAACAGCTTTAAAACAGTTTCTTTATGCAGCCGAAATCGTCTAAAAAATGTTAAATTGTCCAAGGATTCAAAATAATTGGCCCGATCTAAAATTCGCTTTGGAAATCCAAATTCTATTATTTCCAATATGTCTAAATCATCTTCAAAAATGTCTTCATTATCAGAGTCTATATTCATTGTGAGCACACTATAAATTTCACAACAACTAAATAATTATACTTGTTACAAACTAACAAATTTTTTGGTTAGGTACAATGTTTATATAAAACAGAATGGTATGAGGTATCTGTTCCTTAAGTTTGCTTTAAGCCAAGAAATTCGGGGGCTTAATTTAAGTTAAGTTTAAGTACTACTTTGACGGGGGTGGAAAACAAACAACATATTAAAGTCAGACTTAAAAATAAGCCCTTCTTAAATAGCTCGGTGGAAATGGCCATTAGTCCCAAGAAATAATATAAAAGTCAAAAGTGAATACGCCTTGCCTTTTATCACAGATTAGTAGTAAGGTTAGGTATTTGTTTACACATTAATAATTTGACATTACATTAAGGGTTATTTTAGGTTGAACTGAAAACACCATGTTATATCCTTTTCTAAAGGTTTCTCGTTTCCTCTATTGCGCATCCCAGGGTCGCTGAGATTTTGAAACAGCTCTACCACACTTAAATTCTTATTTCGTCGTCCATCTTTTCATTAATAACGTTAAGACCTAATGGCATATCAATATAGAATGATCGAATTCTTAATTTTAAGGTTATAATTAACAATGTTTTATTTGCAATTTAGCAGATCATTTAAGATTACAGTTATGGACCTCTGTATTTCTACTTATTTTATGATTTAGTTTTGCAATCGCTTTAAAGATTTCGCAACTCTAAATTTAAAATATCCTCAAAACTCTAGATAAGATGATTAACTTTCGTTTCGTAAAATTGTTTATCCTCAAACACTTCAATCAACGGCCATATCGACAAAAAATATTCCAACTAAATACTGTTTGATCAACGACAATGCATTGTCATTGTTTGTATATAGAAACATGGTATTGTCCAAGACAAAATAAATTCCATATTATTTAAGTTCCCTACACTAATTGTACAATGCCTTATATATAATTGTGACATCTAACGATGAGTGCCGGCATTTCTATACTAGTAAGGCAATGGTTTACTATTCTATCTTACCTTCAATTTGTGACTCGGTTTAGAACAGGGTGTAGTCGCTTTTATGTACAGCATTGTTATTATGATTTTAATCGTAATACTATCCGTTCAAATGGTGCTGTTTTAAATCTAGGGTGCCTAACTGCTTAAGTAATTTAGGGACCCCAGATTTAAATTTAGACACCACGCCAGGCTACAGGTAGTGTAACAGTTCGATTTAACTGCTGCGAATCTGGACGTTAGGCAACTTTATTTACCTCTATTTAGATTATACGTTAAACGGAAAAGCAAGTTCCTTTGTCTTATGAGTCGAAATTCTGTTAGGTAGGGATCAAAAGGCATATTTTAGTATTCTGCGCACTTGTTAAGATCGGGCTATCTTATTCAACTTTTGGTGGAAGATGGACACGAAGCAGCGTGTTATTTTCCAAACGTTAGTTTGCTTGTTAGAAGCGTTTCTTCTTGAAAATAAATTAAATCGCCGGCTAGGGGTAAGCTGATTTTATTTATTATACAATGATTTTTAAATAAGGTTATCTGTTGTAGCAAATTAATTTAATTTTTAAAAACGTGTTGTTCACTTCAATATGGTTTTGGTTAGATTACCATTTAAGTGGATTTGAATACTTGTTCGAGTATTATAAAACGAGTAAATTAAAAATTATCAGCAGAGATATTGAACTAATTTACACTGTTTCTATATCTTGGATTGATTCCTGGAAAGCTTGCTTTTTTTGGATTAAGATTCTTTGGGTTAGAGGATCAGGTGTTCGAGTGTCCGTCATGAGGTCACACCATCTGTTGTTATTTCCATTGATCGCGTTTTGCCCTGACGTGTGTTGAGGTCAAAGACGTTGAAAATACTTTATTCAGTTATGTATATATCCATTTTACATTTTTATAAAAAAAAACTTATAATAATTGTTTGTTTTGCAAATGTTTCTATACTAATTGCACTGTGAAGATGCAATGCTTTAATTTATGTTTGCATTAATACGTTCTAAATTTTATCTTGTAAAAACCTCCGGGACATGAGCTCATATCACGACGGTTTATTTTGTTAGCCTTTTGCTACACTGTAATTATTAAAAAAAAAGAAAGAAAATTTTTTGAAGTAAAATTTACAGTTTTGTTAAAGTTCTAAGAGAATTAAAATTGGTTAAAGATTAAATTTTTATTAGTTTTACTAAAATAATTTTGCAGCTGAATTATCTTGTTAGTTCAATTACAATTATTATACGTATTTATATCATGTTGTTTTGTCTTATTTCAAACTAAATCAGTGAAGTTTTTGTTGGATAAATTATTTCCATGTGTATACTATCGCAGAGATAAAACAAAGAACCTACTGTGTTAGCCCTGATGATAAGGTCTCCAGAAGATTTAAGTAACAAAGTAAATATCTATTAACAAAGATTGAATAGGTGAACCTTGGTCGAGGTAAGACACGTTACAGTATTTAACCTATGCTACATGTTATATATTTATTTGTTAAAAATTTCTCTATTTGGTCTGTTGTTTTTACGCTTTCGTAATTATTTCAACTGTATTTGTGTGTAAAATTGTGTGGTTTTATTCCCAAAGAAAAGAAGAAATAACACTTGAAATTTTGCTTCGTCCTTCCCAGCTAAACCTACATCAATACATTAGAGGTAAACTGTACTGTCATATGTATTGGATTTTGAAGCAGCTTAAAATGAAGAAAGGAAATCTTTGTAATTGCTTGTATTTTTATATTGTTGTATCCATGTTTAAAAAATTATTTTAAACTTTTTGAGCATAGATACCATCATATAAAAATACAAGCAAGTATAACGATTTCCTTTCTTTAGTTTGAGCTTCTACAAAATTCAATATTACATGAATACATGCCATTTCCTAGTAGGGTTTTTAACCATTTTGCTAGCATGAAAGCAAACCTTACTCAAGATACCTGGTAGTTGTTATACAATCCAAAAGATGGCGCATCAATAAAAACCAAACCTTAGTATGAGTGGTTCATCTATAGTAACTTTATGGTTTGGACACGCTGCTTGAACGTCGAGGTCAAACACCTTCGTAGTATCATTTTGTATTTAGTTCGTTAACAAATTCATGTAAACGACCCAATCGATAACCAGGGAATGTGTGATTAAAATAAAATGCCCTTTGAACATTTAACCAAGTCACTGGAAAGGTAGAAGATTAGTGAAACATGCTTTTTGGATAAACAATTTATTTGATTATTTTACTTCACGTATGTGATCTTATCCTCAAATATTATCCTGTGTATGACTTTTATACCACCAAAAACAAGATCAAATTGCATTAAACGGTGACATACTGAAGAACATCTGTGATATGTAATTTATATAACTAGTTTCCATCCTGGAAAGGTATAATTTAGAGGGTATATGTGTAAAACGGTAAGGGGTGGTCGAATTTTAAATCTATCTACAGATTCGGATTCTGAGTAAAATTCTAGATTAATTTGATGTATCGCATGACTAAAAAATTTATAAGGACGGTCAGAAATCGCTGCTAGTAAAAATTCTTAAAGTGGGGGTAGCTTCCTTGGGCATGATGCTATCTAAAAAATTCCTAGAAATTCAGGTAGCTGAGAAAAATCTAATATTAATTGATACCAAACAAGATATATTTGTCTTAAAAGACAAAAATGGGTAGCTGAAGAAAACTATTTGGTTCAGATGTGTGAGGAAATGTGGGATTCTGGAAGAAATGTGGCGGGTAAACTGTTAAAAACCACCTACTGCCGTTGCTAAAGCGCCGCGTCTTTCAGCAATAATCGTCCTAACCATAGGATTTCCTTCACTTAGACATAAGGATTACTTAAGAATTTAAGCCAGGCTTAAAAAGTGAGTGCAATACAAAATCTGCCACTTAGTAATTTTAAATCACACAAATATACGGGCGGTGTGTGCAATCGGCCGTTATTGGATTACCTTATATTTACTTTCTCGCTTACTTTACACAGTTTTATCAATTTTTGACTTCATATTTCAGTTTCGGATAAAACAAATGACAATATAGATATAATATAACATGTGTAATGATAGTATTAATTTTTTTATACAACTTACGAACATCTTAGATTAGAAAACTATAAACATATCCACAGATTAATTAATACTCATATAATATCTTGCATCACTCATATATGATAATAGAATTGTTCCTATATATATTATATGAACTGGAAATTTTAGAAATTGGAAACTTTAAGAATTAAAAATTAGAAACATTGGAGCGGTACTAACCATACGTTGAACCAGGGTCTATTCTCTTTTATAGGAGGCTTGAAACACGAATCGTAGCGCCATGATCCATATCGGACTAGTATTTATTTCAAAGTTTATTATTTTTCTTACAGATCCCTAATTCGAAGTGATGCCGTGTTTGGAGAACAATACCTTAGCCCTTTTAACCTAATTGTTATTCTTTATTGGTCTGTGGTGGCGTCATTCGTACCCAACACATTAATTATGGTGTAAGTAAATTTATTTATTGTTTTTTTAGTTGTTTTGGATTTACCAACGTAACACTTTTTGCACATACTTGAATCTTCTGATTAAACGTAGTACACCGTTGTTTGTAGTTACCTAAAATTGATAAGGAGACATTGTTTATGTAGCATAACTTTGGACAGAAAACGGTTCTTTTATTAAGTATATTGCTATTGTTACTCCATTTATGAATTATTGTGTATAAATAAATATTCCTATATTCGAGTTTATGTTTTGAAATTCTTTAATAGTCCACAAGCATTTGTCTGATTATCTTGAAGTCAATAACTTATATAATCCTTTGCAGTCAGGTTTTCGTAAAAACCATAGTACATCAACGGCGCTTAATCAGGTTATTGATGACCTTCGTTATGCACTAGCCCGCAAAGATGTTACAAACTTGTTCCTACTTGATTTCACTAATGCCTTTAATCTAGTTGATCATGATATCCTACTAGTTTATTTAAAAATGTATATATTATATACCTAGCCGAACGGGAACAACGTATACAAGCCAGAAGTGGATCTTCTAATTGGGAAGTAGTCACCAAAGGTGTTCCTCAAGGTAGTGTACTTGGGCCGTTGCTTTTAAGTTTGTTCATTGCCTCCAGTAGTAAAGATTTAACCTGTCGTTATCATTTATTTGCTGATGATTTTCAAATATTCAGGCAATCAGAGATGCAGCATATTAATATCACAATTGGTCTAATAAATGAAGATTTGAGCAAAATAGCAGATTGGATTAATAGGCATGATCTAGCAATTAATCTTTAAAAATCCAATGTATTATTATTAGCTCGCTTTATAATAAAATACTTATACAGAAGAACGCTCTTACCAATTTAAAATTTATCGACACCGTAATACCTTTTAGTAATGTAGTTAGAAACCTAGGTATCCATATCGATGATACTTTATCCTGGATTCTACATGTAAATAAAATTAGCCAAAATTTATTTTTCACTTTCCATAAGCTAGCATTATTAAAAAATTTTCTTCCATTCCAAGCCCGCTTACGTTTAGTTAATGCACTTTTAGTTCCAAAAATAGAATACGCTGATGTAGTATTTACAGATATGGCTGGGTATCTGAGTAACAAACTCCAACGTTTACAGAATGTGTATCGGATTTATTTATAACTTACCTAAATTTGAACACATTACTCCATACAGGAATGAACTAGCTTGGTTAACGATGGACGACTGACGTAGTATGCATTGCGCTATATTACTTTATAAAGTGGTAAAAACACATACTCCTCAGTACCTACAAGCTAATTTTCACCCTTTGTCAGGACAGTACTCAACAAGATCGACTGATAATGTTCGTTTTACAATTCCAATTCATAGAACTAATTTCTACAATAATTCATTTACTGTTAAAGCTATTCAACAATGGAATTTGCTTCCGATAGACATTAAAACATCTACTGCAATTAGTATTTTCAAAAATAAAATCAAATTGTATTTCTTCAACAAGACCTAACTTTCATATGATATGCTTTTTATTGTTCTCCATTTCCATCCGTTTCCGTCCTTTCCCACTCCTTTCTGTGGTTCGTTTAACATAGAAATAACTATGCAGTTTTATTTAATAATAAATATTCAAATCCGATTACTAAGGTAATATTTTCTACTGTTCATTAACATGAGGTTTCACCAATGGTAAATTGGAAGAAATCGCCAGCTGGCGATAAGTTCACCTTTTGTGAACTTTGAAATTTGTTTATTATTTTTCTATTTTATGCACAAAGGTATAAATGTACAAGTTCTCAATCCAGAAGTCATTATTATTATTATTATTACTATTATTATTATTATTGCTTATATAATAAAAACTAAGTTTATAAGTTTATGCCAAAATGGCGATTTGATGTAACCATAGACTGAATTTGCATTATCCTTAGCTCAATTATTAGACTTCTGGCAAATTTGCAAATAATTGGAAATCGTAAAATTGTAACTTGACTTGAATAGCCTATCTGTCTATCTATCTGTCTATTTATCTAACTGTATATTGAATAGTCAAAAACGGCTGACTGCAAAATTGAGGGTTATTTTCAAGTTGGGAGCACTAATTGGTAGCGAATATTTCCTACTTGAAATAACAGAAACGAATTTGATGAATATCTAGTTTACATTCTTGCTTTCAAAACTACTTTTTGGAATTAAAAATAATTAAGGTTTTGGGATTTGAATAAGAAAGTTAGGTTTTTAACCTTTCCTGTATAAAGTCTGCAATTGACGCTACATGGCAAATCAACCGTGCTGAATAAACTGTAAATAAATTCCATTAATACTAGTCAAGCCCCAACAGATGGCGCTGTCAACTTGGTTTAGATTTATAGTATGGAAGATTGTCATCTTATTCTTTATTGAATTCTATGTCTTCACATACTAACAAACGTTCACTTACATGCTTTTTATGTGCTTATTCTGCACCTTGATACTACATATTCGAACACATACTAATGACCGCCCATTTGCATGCAATTTATGTAAGTATATTCATCTTGTAAAAGTCGTTTGAATGCTCATATGTGGACCCATACTAGTGAACGTTCATTTGCCTGCAATTTATGTAATTATGCTGCACCTCGTAAAGATAGCTTAAAAATTCATATGTGGTCGCACACTAATGATTGTTCCTTTGCATGCAATTTGTCTAATTATGCTGCATCTTCTAAACATAATTTGAAATTTCATATGCGGAACCATACTAATGATCGTCCATTTGCATGCAATTTATGTAATTATGCTGCAACTCGTAAAGGTAGTTTGAAAATTCATATGCGGTTCCATACTACTGCTCGTCCATTTGCATGCAATTTATGTATTTATGCTGCAACTAGTAAAGATAGCTTGAGAATTCATTTGTGGTTGCATACTAATGATTGTTCCTTTGCAGCAATTTGTGTAATTATGCTGCATGTTCTAAACATAATTTGAAATTTCATATGTGGAACCATACTAATGATCGTCCATTTGCATGCAATTTATGTAATTATGCTGCAACTCGTAAAGGTAGTTTGAAAATTCATATGCAGTCCCATACTAATGATCGTAGATTTGTATGTAATTTATATATTTATGCTGCAACTTGTAAAGGTAGTTTGAAAATTCATATGCGGTTCCATACTACTGATCGTCGATTTGCATGCAATTTATGCAATTGTGCTGCAACTCGTAAAGGTAGTTTGAAAAGTCATATGCTGTCCCATACTAATGATCGTCCATTTCCATGCACTTTATGCGACTATGCTGCAACTCGTAAAAAATCATTTGAAAATTCATATGCGGTCTCATACTAGTGATCGTCCATTTCCATGCAGTTTATGCATCTATGCTGCAAGAAGCAAATATAATTTGAAAATTCATGTGCGCTCTCATACTAGTGATCGTCTGTTTGTATGCAATTAATGTGATTATACCGCATTCCTAAAATATAACTTAAAATTGCACATTAATGTACATACTAAGAATTCTAAAAAATAGGCCTAAAAAGTCTATTCCAGATTCATCTACTTAGTTTATGTCGATACCGAAAAACATAAGTGTATAAATAAACACTCTAAGGTTTAATACAAATCAACACAACTGTTGTTATTGTTACAAGCTACTATTAGGCAACCCGTCAAACACACAAGCGGCGTAAGCGATGTATATTCTAAAGAAGCTTCGAACTTTCCAGCATATATCGGAGTATAAATCATGTATTTAATTCAGGGTATATATAAGACCGCTGATGAAGTACAGAATTAGTTAATATCTAAATGTCGAATATAAATTACATCGTGTAAAGTTAATTAGTTACACTCTTGAGAGTCCAATAGTAAATATAAATTTTTGTTATGTGAACGTGTACCGACAGCTGTACATAAATAGACAAAAGTGTAATAAATAAATTATAGTAGTGTTAGTCTTGTTAAGAGACATGGTTAAGAATTTAGTTTAAGAAGATATTAGTGCTTGTAAAAAAGATTAATGTTAATGTCATTGTTGATTGAACTGAAAACATCTATATATAAGGCATATAATGTTAATTAGACTTGTGAATAGTGAGTAAAAAAGACTATTGTTACTACTTGTTTTAAATTAGTGAAACGCGTTATGGTAGCCCGCTACACTGGTGTCGGGCTGTATTGGGTGTATAGTGATTAATCTAAAAAAAAACACAAGTCTAAGGACATTTGAGTAGTTTGTGTATGCCTGTTACAAGAAGCCAAAGTAAAATGGACACAGAATCTTTAATGAATTTCCTTAAGAATTTTAAATCCGATATGGAAGAGAGGTCGGTCAAACTAGAACTGGCACTTAGTGTAAATGATGAGAAAATGTAAAAAAAGTTAAGTGAAAATGCAGCGAACATGGAAGAAAAGTTGAATGAAAATAGAGCCACGTTAAAACAAAGATTAATGGAAAGCTCCATTGCATTGAAAGAAGATTTCACCGAATAGGTAAAAACAGTTGAGCAAAAGTTGGACAGTAAATTGGTAAAAATGGAAGACGATGTGATGAGGCTGCGAGAACAACTGACTTCACTAACAACGCGGCCACTTGAATTATCAAACCAAGTTGTAAATTAGTACATCCCAGAAATAAGAAGCGTGGAAGGAAGCGAGTCAATACCGTCAAAATTCAAAGTGAAACCACTCATATTCGTTGGTAAAACACCTTGGCCGACATATCTGAAACAATTTGAAGCTGCTGCAATAGCCAACGGTTGATGCAACAAAGAGAAGGCTATATCCTTAACAGTGGCCCTGCGGTAGAAATCTCTTATCACCTTGCAAACGATTCACGATCACCAACAGAATGATTGCGACCTCTTAACATCAAAGCTTGAGATGAGATATGGAGACGCTCACCTTCAATAAGTTTACCATGCACAAGTTAAGAACCGCTCGCAAAAGACAAATGAAAGCCTGCAAGAACTCGAAGCTGACATTGCCAAATTAATAGGATTGGCATACCCCACGGCACCAGATAGCTTCCTCGAACAACTGGTTGTTGAAACATTTGTGAATGGTGTTAAAGACTGCGAAATACAGCAAGCGCTAAGATTAGGACGGCTCAAAAATGTTAGATTACGCACTGGCTCATGCGCTTGAATTTGAAGCAGCTAAGTAGAAGGGTATACAAGATGATTTAAGAGTAGGTAAGTCAGACAGGGCTTAAAGGGCAGTTAAAAAGTTTTTCGGGGAAGATAGGAAAAAATATAATGGTATTAAAGATGAGAATAATGAGCTTCTAACAAATAAAGTAGAGGTAGCAGATAGATGGAAAAGATATTTAGAAGATTTATATAAAGGAGACGATATGGATGAGTTAGCGAACCATCAAGCAGAGGATGTAGAAATAGGGTTCTCAATATTAACAGAGGAATTTGATAGAGCTGTTAGTGATCTTAAACTAAATAAAGCGCCGTGGATAGACGATATACCCGCAGAATTAATAAAATATGTAATTCAGAAAACTTTAGACAGATTATATGAACTAGTAAAAGTAATATATGACACAGGTGAGTCCCAATACATTTCGAAAAAGATATTATTATCCCAATCCCAAAAAAGTCAGGAGCTGATAGGTGTGAGAATTTTAGAACGGTTAATGTAACTTACCACGCTTCCAAAATACTAAGAATAATAATTAAAAATAGAATAGAAGCTTTGACAGAAAATTATTTAGACGAAGACCAATATGGTTTTTCAAAA
Organism: Platerodrilus igneus; assembly: GCA_036346225.1. Lineage (NCBI taxonomy): Eukaryota > Metazoa > Arthropoda > Insecta > Coleoptera > Lycidae > Platerodrilus > Platerodrilus igneus. The sequence goes on from JARFIW010000003.1 coordinate 12,279,223, forward strand.
GACAGAGAGGTTAGGGAACCGATACTAATGATTAGGGTAATTATCGAAAAAAAGGTTACAAAAAAATAAAAAACTCATTTCGCGTTTGTAGATTTAGAAAAAGCATTTGATAGGGTTAATTGTATTGTTATGTTCAGGGTTTTGCGAAAAATAGGCATCTCTTATAGGGATAGAAAAATTATTTACAGTTTATATAAAAACCAAAGCGTAGTAACAAGATTTGATGAAATAGTAAAGGAAGCTAAGAGTAGAAATAGTGTTTGGCAGGACTGTATACTATCTCCCTTGATTTTTATTATTTATATTGAGGAAGCTGTAAACTTAGTTAGAGAGAGACAAGAGAGGTATTAGTGTACAGAAACAAAACGTAGACATGTTACGTTTTGCAGATGATATAGCAATTATAACAGAGTCTAGAAAAGAGTTAGAAGAGTTTTTAAATATTTTAGGTGAGATACTACAGAGTAACTATAGTATGAAAATTAACTCAGGAAAGACAAAGATAATGACAAGTGAGTTACGGCCTAGTTCTAAACCAAAATTAAAAATACGTAATACCGAATTAGAGGAGGTAGATGAATTTTGCTATTTAAGTAGTATAATTACCAAGGGAGGGACGTAGTAGAAGCGATATAGTAGCTAGATTAGCTCAAGCTAGAAAAATGTTTTTAAAAAGAAAGAGTCACTAATAGCTAATAGAATTAGTTTAGATAATATAAAAACTTTCTTAAAGTCGTACGTGTGGAGCACTCTATTATACGGTAGTGAGACTTGGACAATTACAGAGGTAGATAAGAACAAGATAGAAGCTTTTGAAACTTGGTATTATAGGAGAATGTTAAAGATTAGTTGAACAGATAGAGTAACAAATGAGGAAGTTTATAGAAGGATAGGTGAGGAACCCTGTTTGTGAAAACAATTAAAGGTCATAAAAGATTGAATGATAGGGCAACAGTTAAGACATGAGGGACTATTTAGTAAGGTCTTAGATTATAAACTACCAAATAATAATAGAGTAGGAAGACCTAGACAAAGCTATATTAGTCAAATTATTAGAGGTTTAGGTTGTAAAGGGTATGTAGACTTTTTCAGACTAGCTCAGAATAGAAAAAATTTAGAACAGCGTCAAACCGACATTAAGTAAGTTCAAAAACAAAACAAAAAAAATAAATAAATAAAAATCAATTAATTAAATGTTACCATGACATAACTCACAATTAGTTAGTGGTCTGGCATGTTGGCAGCGATTCGTTGCTTAAGCCTTACCATAACATATAATTTAACACCTTTCCTTTTTTGAAGGGGTTAACCAGGTAATATTTCATTTCCTTATAAATGGGAATCATGCAAACATTATGGATTCTTTAACAACCATCAGGTTGATAATATCTATGTAGAGACAAGTAGATAAGAGAAAGATAGAGTATAGGAAGACCCAGAGCAAGCTATATTAGTCAAATTATTAGAAATTTAGGTTGTGAAGGGTATGTATAATTTATAGATTAGCACAGAATAGAAAGAAGTTAGAGCTGCGTCAAACGGACTGTTTCGTATTAATTTAAACTCAAACTATATTGTGGAATAAAATTGTGCAGTGCGCTTGCACCTCTTATAGTGAAACGCGTACGAAAGTGGTTTTGTTAAGCTTATCGAGGACTCTTCATTCGACCTAGTACCGGAACGGTTGTGTCAGGGCAACCTATACAAACAATAAAGTATAGTGCTTGTAACAGTGCATTCAACTGACTCCCTCAGGGGCATTGCAGCAACATCGAAGAGGACCACACACCAAGGACAATATTGGTGAGTGAATTTATGCATTCTGTTTGTTTTTACATGCATACAATTTTCGTATTTAAAGCTCGCGTTTTGTTGTACTTTCACAATACAGTCCACACGAAATTTGTATGTAGATTTCATGCGTAATTACGAAGCATCTGGTCACATGTTGCTTTTATCAGCGCCTCCAGCTGACATTAATGCATATTTGATCCCACACCATGCCGTGTTCCAACTAGAAAATAATAAACCTAAATTGAGAATTGTTTTTGATGCTTCGGTTCGAGCTTCGAATGGTATTTCATTGAATGATACCTTACTCACTGGACTTCAGCTCCAGAATGATATTGTAAAAATACTTTTGGCATTTCGTATTCCCAAGTTCGTTTTTGTCTGTGACATAAAACAAATGTACGGGCAGATATTGATATCACAAACGGATCGTTCTTATCAATTGATACAATGGCGATGGAATCCTTCAGAACCTATTTCAACCTATCAGTTGAACACAATTACATATGGAGTTTTATCCGATTCTTTTCTCGCCATTCGCACTATCTTAAAACTAGCTAAAGTAGGAGAAAGTAGCTACCCATTGGCTGCGCATGCTTTAAGAAATAATTTGTACGTTGATGATGTGTTGACTGGGTCGTCCACGCTCCAGGCAACTCATGAACTAAAACGTCAATTTATTGAACTACTACGTGCTGGCTGCTTCGAACTACGCAAATGGGCTAGCAACAGTTCACTACTATTAGAAGATATTCCTACTGAGTATCAACAAGTAAAACCAAGTCTAGTCGTAAATGATTTTAAGCTTACCGTAAAAGTGCTTGGTGTTCAGTGGCACTCGATACTTGATAATTTTTCATTTGAAATGCAACCTTTAGAAAATCGTCTTTCCAAGCGGATTTTACTTTCGACAGTTGCTAGGATTTATGATCCTCTAGGATTTATTACACCAGTTACCTTTTTACTCAAACAACTCATTCAACAATTGTGGGTGCTGAGGTTGGATTGGGATGATCTTCCTCCTGAATCTATTATCATATTTTGGAAAAAAATTGTTGCTGAATTTTCATATATTGATTCAATCGAAATTCCTCGCTATATCCCTATTAATGAAGCCTGTAGTATACAACTACATGGTTTCTGTGACGCGTCCGAGAAAGGATATTCGGCTATTGCATATTTTCGTTTAGTATTTCCGTCAGGAAAAATATCTTTTTACTTTGTAATGGCTAGATCAAAGGTCGCCCCTTTGAAATGTCTTTCTATACTCAAGCTAGAACTATGTGCTATCGTACTTTTGTCTAAATTAGTACATTTTGTTAAAACACATATTCAAATGTAACCTTTGAAAAAATCTGTTGTTACACTGATTCTTATGTCGCTTTTACTTGGATTAAGTCACCTGCCTATCGTTTAAAAATGTTTGTGGCTAACCGTGTTAGTTACATCCAAGAACGTATTTCGCCCGAACAGTGGAATTACATTAGTTCTTCAAACAACCCATCTGATTGCGCTACCAGAGGTTTATTTCCTTCGGTATTGCCCGCGCATCCGCTATGGTGAGCAGGTCCTGAATTTTTGTCGTTGTCAGAAGAAAGTTGGCCTTTGCCAAAATTGTTCGTCCTTTCTCTGGAAGCATCTTCTGAGGAGAAACGTATTACTTTTATTGTTACTGTAGAATCAACTTGGCTGGAAGACTTATCAAACAAATTTTCGTCGTTTCACAAAATTCAACGCATAGTCGCATATTGTCTGAGAATCTTTAAAGTTGGAAAAGGTACCATCAATTCTCTATTTTTATCGTCGGTGGAACTTCACGCTGCTCTTATGGTTATTGTTAAAGTGGTCCAATTTAGTTCACTTAATGTTGAAATCGAAGCCGTTCGTCAAGATGAGCCTTTGCCTAAACATCTGCAACGTCTAGACTTGTTTCTTTATTCAAATGACATTTTAAGAGTAGGCGGGAGACTGATTCATTCCAGTCTTCCAGATTCCGCAAAACATCCAGCAGTATTACCCATAAACATCGTATAACAGATTTGTTGATTAAACAAGTGCACACACAAAATTTACATTTGGGAGTCAATTCAACAATGTACCTGCTTCAAGAACGATTTTCGGTCATCTCATCTCTTTGCGCAGTTCGTAGAATACTATCTAAGTGTTATCATTGCTATCGTCTTCGCCCTGTTCCTGTCAGTCCAGTTATAGGTGAATTGCCTTCATTTCGTGTTCCTCCTTTAAATTGGAGACTAGCCAACATAAAAGATTTATCGTGGAAGCGATGGGGTACCTCGTGTAGCCACCGTAAAAACTTCACGAGGCAATTTGGAAAAACCAATAGTCAAACTATGCCCATTGCCGTCTCAAAAATAAATATTAATTATTTTAGTGTTCTTTATTATAGTTTCGTAAGCATTAATATATTCATTTAGTTCTACATACATACAAGACTCGGTCACAATTTAAATTTTCGTGTTAAGTGTAAGAAAAAAAATAGCCCAAAGCTATTTTTGGTGGGCAGAATGTTTCGTATTAATTAAAACTCAAACTATATAGTGGAATAAAATTATGCAGTGCGCTTGCGCGTCTTATAGTGAAACGCGTACGAAAGTGGTTTTGTTAAGCTTATCGAGGACTCTTCATTCGACCTAGTACCGGAACGGTTGTGTCAGGGCAACCTATACAAACAATAAAGTATAGTGCTTGTAACAGTGCATTCAACTGACTCCCCCTGGGGCATTGCAGCAACATCGAAGAGAACCACACACTAAGGAAAATATTGTTGAGTGAATTTATGAATTCTGTTTGTTTTTACATGCATACATTTTTGTATTTAAAGCTCGCGTTTTGTTGTACTTTCGCAATACAGTCCACTAGAATTAATAAAACGCGCTAGCACATTATTCATAGTTAATTAATTACACGGACCTTAAGTAAGGTCGAAAACAAAATGATGAACAAAATGATAATGATCCGTAATGACCTTGATGCCGTTTGAAAAATTGCCTAATTAAACGATTATTATTGAAAACCAAAACCAAAACCAAATGTTCATAACCCTAAAGGGCATACTGTATACGATTATTACACATTTTCTATCACTAGCTGCCGGTCCAATAACACCTACCATGCGGTGTCCGTGTAATTGCAAACAATATGAGCCAAAACTTTATTTTTTAAAATAGTTGTTTCATTCTAAAATTCAAATAACAACATGCATTTTAATAACTAATGCTACCTAAAAAGCAAAGACTAGTACAAGAATTGTTCTTACTAATACCGCAATTGATTATACTAAATACATTAAACTTTTTTCTTCTTTCTCTTCTTTGGGAATCAAACCACTTATAATTGTTGAAATAGTCTTTATTGGCATTCTGATCCATGACCTAGGATCTAAACGGCAAAAAGAGTACTTCAATAACTATAAGTGGTTTTATTCCCAAAGAAGAGAAAGAGGAATAAACCACAAACCACAACAAACTTACAGGGAGTACATTCAACTTTTTTAAAAATCTACCAAATGCTGCAACATTATTTTCTTGTACCACACTCGTAAAAATTAAAAATAACACAATAGTTCAGGACAAGTGCAACATAGGAAAAATTACATAATTATCACCACATGGTTACAATACTAATTTCATTTACACCTCTGTTACTTGGTAATGTTGTTAATTCTGACAATTTATTTAGTAGGTATATATTTCTAAGAATGCGCTACTACAAAATGGCTCAGCAAAATGAATATTTCTTTATAAATCCTTTATCGATTAATGTCATACATTGTAAAGATTCAGAAAATGCATAATTTTCAATTACAATAGCATCATTCTTTAACTGTAGCAGTTATTTGTCGAGAGCCATTACAGCCACTAACTAAAAGACCTGCGGTGTGAGGCAGTAAACATTATGGCTTAAAAATAAATAATTTTGTTGAATTTTGGAATAAAAAAGTAGAATTGCCAACTTGTAGTGACTTATCTGTCTTTTTCTTGATCTTCTTTGGGTATTAAACCACTCATAGTTTTTAAAATTATCTTTATTAACGTTTCGATCCATAACCAAGGATCGTTTTCAAAATAATAAAAACTTCAAGTTTGACATTTATGACATAAATTGAAGGTGACTTTGATTTATTGATGTTTGAAATATTTGGTTTGAGTACACTAAGCAAAATTTTTAAAGTTTAAATGAATAATTGCCTTCAATTTGTGTTACGGCCTGGGACCGACTTTTTTAGGTAGCCAATACGCTTAACGTGAAATCAGCTGATTAATTTTTATTGTAAAAATTCAATAACTTGGGAATTGGAAAACATTTTTTAACATGTTTCTATTTATACAATTTAGAGGATGGTTATTAAAGAAGTGTGCAATTGCATTATTAAAAGGCTTAAGTAGTCGTTTTTATATTTATTTTGAAGGGAAATCATTATGATTTAGGCTACCTCTTTGGTAGATTTTAACATTGTTCTGAGGTAATCTTATGGTGGGTTTACACTTGTCAGATACCAATGTTGTTCTATGAAGGTTGTATATGGATCTGAGGCGACCCTATGGCGGGTTTACACTTGTCAGATACCAATACTGTTTAACGGAGATTGTATATGGTTGTGAGGTAACTTTATTGCGGGTTTACACTTGTCAGATACCAATGCTGTTTTACAGGGGTTGTTAATATGCTTCATCATCATCTTTATTGGATCTTCATCTCAAAACTGGTTGGACACGTACCTGCACTTATTTATATTCTGAGCTAGCTTCCCTTCTATTGTTTTCTAATTTTATGTTTTATTTCACTGAGATTTAGTGAAGGGGGTTAAGCAACCTGTGGCTACCAAGATCCCCCAACACTTAGATATTTGCCGAAATAATGGTTTTCTAGTTAATATGCTTATTGTTATATAATTAGTTATTGTATGTATAAATAGAAATCATGTATGTAGGCTGTATTTCATGTTAATATCGCAAGGAAAACCCAGGAAAACTTGCAATGCTACCTAGATATTGGGGCATTTGATTTTTATTTGTTATTTCTTTTGTTATTTCTTTTAGTAATGGAATCCATTGTTTACTGAAAGTTACGGATTCGTTTGCAACGCAGTTATTTTTATGTAAGGTTATATAAGCAGCTTCTTTGATTTTGCGTTTTTGGTGGTTTTCTTCTTTGTCGACAATTTTTGCGTCCTCCCATTTTATTTTATGACTGTAGTCCCATGCATGTTGGCAAATCATGGATTTTTCAAATTTTCTACTTTTTATATATGATTTATGTTCTTTTAATCGAACTTCAAATGGTCTGGAACTTTCCCCTATATAAAACTTATTACATTCGCACGGTATTTTGTAGATACAATTTTTGAACTTTGTATTGCGTTTTTGGGTTTTGTTTTTGTTAATTGTGCTCTTAGTGTATTGTTGGTTCTAAATACTGTTTTAATTTTAAATTTGTTTCCTATTCTTTGAATTTTCGGAGAATCCTTTTATGTATGGTATTGAGAGCATTTTGTTGTGTGTATCATTGTTTTGTTTTCTTTTTCTTTATTTTTAGGGTTTTATTCATTTCTTTCTCTATTATTCTTTTAGGATATTTGTTTTCTATTAGTGTACATCTGATTAGGTCTTTCTCTTTTTAAAATTTCTTCGTTTGATGATATTAATTTTGCTCTATCATACATGGTTTTGATAATTCCTCGTTTGACACAGTGTGGGTGGTTTGAATCGAAGTTTAAGTATCTGTTTGTGTGTGTTGGTTTTCTATATACCGATGTATTAATTGTTGTATCGTTTTTGCTAACGAGAATATCTAAAAACGGAAGTTTTCCATGTTGTTCTAATTCATATGTGAATTTAATAGTTGGTTCTATTTCGTTAATTGACTGTACAAAGTTTTTAATTAGTTCTGTATTATGAGGCCAAATAGCATAGACATCATCTACGTATCTCCACCAGATTAGTGGTTTCAATTCTTGTGTGAATATTACATCTTTTTCGAATTCCTCCATGAATATATTACTAAAGATTGGTGATAGTAAAACAGCATTGGTATCTGACAAGTGTAAACCCGCAATAAGGTTACCTCACAACCATATACAATCTCCGTTAAACAGTATTGGTATCTGACAAGTGTAAACCCGCCATAGGGTCGCCTCAGATCCATATACAACCTTCATAGAACAACATTGGTATCTGACAAGTGTAAACCCACCATAAGATTACCTCAGAACAATGTTAAAATCTACCAAAGAGGTAGCCTAAATCATAATGATTTCCCCTTCAAAATAAATATAAAAAAACGACTACTTAAGCCTTTTAATAATGCAATTGCACACTTCTTTAATAACCATCCTCTAAATTGTATAAATAGAAACATGTTAAAAATGTTTTCCAATTCCCAAGTTATTGAATTTTACAATAAAATTAATCAGCTGATTTCACGTTAAGCGTATTGGCTACCTAAAAAGTCGGTCCCAGGCCGTAACACAAATTGAAGGCAATTATTCATTTAAACTTTAAAAATTTTGCTTAGTGTACTAAAACCAAATATTTCAAACATCAATAAATCAAAGTCACCTTCAATTTATGTCATAAATGTCAAACTTGAAGTTTTTATTATTTTGAAAACGATCCTAGGTTATGGATCGAAACGTTAATAAAGATAATTTTAAAAACTATGAGTGGTTTAATACCCAAAGAAGATTAAGAAGAATACTAAACAAACCACAACAAACATACAGGGAGTATTTATCTGTCTTTCTAATAATTTTTTTGAAATTGCAAATAGTATTCAAATGGAAAAGCACTACAAGAGTTCAGTGCGCCAAAATTGGTCACATCATCAGCAAGATGAAATAAACTATGAAAATTGTGGGTTTCCATTGCACGCCATAAGTATTTTTGAAAGAGGTAATGAAGTTTCAAATCCTTTAATGGATACAGCTATAACTTTTCAATTCCATTCTAAACTATTTTTAATGAAGGAAACAGCCTAAAAATCAAATGGCTGTAAAAATGTTTGACAGCTTGCAGATTTTTTAGGTCAACATAGATGTCAATAGGAAGAGTAATATAAGAACCAAATAAAGTATTCCACTATGAAGTTAATAGAGGCCACAATTCACCAGTATTACATTTGAAATGTGGTAAACGATCAATAATTATAAGCAGCACAATATTGGAAATAATATGAGTAGAATAGGTACCTTCGTACGAGGCCAAAAAGTGCAATTTTATATGTATTTTCTTATGGAAAAATTTAAGGACTGTTTTGCACTTTTTTGTACCAAGCATTGAAATCCCCATAAGGAGGGTCCGTGTGTCAATTCAGGTTACTTTTCAGCCCAACATCCTGACTGGAGAGTCTATTACATTCAGTTTTTAAGAATAGGATAACACTAAACTATACAAAAATTTTATTAAGGATAATATATTTACAATAGTATTATATTTTTTCATGTTTCATAATTTAATAATGTCCGACGGGTAATGTTGCATACCAATCACGAAGCAAGTGGCGTTTATCATCGTGCGGACTAAGGGCAATCTTCTCCTGAGCAATGGTGTGAACCTGATGCTTGGATGATTGGATTAAGTTCTGTTTTGCAAATATTTCCTTATAATCTTCTATGCACTCCACATAATCTTGAAACGTAATCCTGTTCTTTATAACTGATATTTTAATTCCCTTTATCTTCTTTGTAGCACCAAAGTCTCGGATATCGGGTAATTCATCCTCTTCTATTAATCATGATAGTCCAGCCTCTTCTTCCTCGATTGTCTTAAGAATTCTTATAGCATATATCTTTGATCGTAAGCCAATAAAATCTGTCATAAGTCACCCATTATTTTCATCCTTTATCATCCCCAATACTTTTTGTTAATTAACGAAATTCCATAATTGTTGTTGGCAGGGTAGTCTGAAGTATCGAAACGTTGTTGATAGTCCCGCTTCATAGTTTCATAAGGATCCTGATTTACTATTTTTAGATTAAGCTATCGGTATCCGTGTAAAGAACTCGGCACCCATCTCCAAAGGCGGCATTCATATATCCATAGCGGAAATCGTAGATTGTCAACTTGGCTATGCCGAGAATGCACATACCAACATATGTAGGTTTGTTAAAATAATTTCAGATTTAAAAAGTTCCACTGCAGCAAGGTTTTCATCGAAGATTGTAACATTTTTGAATAACGGGCTGGATATCCGAGCTTCGGCTCCATATCTTCCTTCCTAGTTTCGTACAAGTTTCACATTACAATGTTTGCGTATATTTTCCATCGTCTTCCCGAAGACAGCATTATTCATCTGCTTGAACAAGTTTTTCTCAGATTCGTTCCTTGCTCGTTTCCGAAGCTCAGTATTCAAATCAATATAAGATTTTAGCCAACAGCTTTGTTTTAAATTTAGGTACCTTATGAATAGGTTTTAATGTAAGTCCATTTTTCAAAGCCTGCTTTAGATTTCTGTAGTGTATCACATATTTACATTTAGAATTCCATTAATTTGATGTTTTGAGTTTTCGATACAGGCGGTTTTTCAATCTTTGGGTCAATGTGCTCTGCACAGAAGGAAATGTCCTTATGCAAGTCGTGGATAGATTCTGGATACTTCAAATCAACTTCCAAGATATAACCTTCGTTAGCATTATCAGGAACTGATGTTATGTCAATGATAGTGTCTACCCATTCAAATCCTTCATAGGGTAAGGATTGACTTATTGCCCACCCGTATTATTAACATCATAGTACATAAGATACACATCCGGTTTGGAAGGATCATACGTAAGCAAATATTTATTATTTGCAGAAGCACGTCGTTGCGAACACACTTGACTAAATCCTCCTCGTATGCCCTTTTCAATGAACAAGAGTTGAACAATGTCAGTCAGTAATTCAAATTCCTGTGGTGTATGCTTTAACATTGCGTCCCAAGTGAACCCTGGAAGGGTATAATAGTGGGCGGAGTCTAGCCCGTTAGTTAAATGACAACTCGTACCAAATTGCTCAAAAACTTCAACCAATAGCATCACATCGGTCCTGAGGTATAAATCAGAATGCTGTCCCAGGTTTTGAATATTAAATGCTCCTCTCACCTTTTTAGCATGCTAATTTCCTTACCTTTCAGCTTATTGTAAAACTCTTCGTGATTAGGTAGTGAAGTATAATCTAACTTTTCAAAAGAATCTATAAAATCGTATGGGTATACCCCTTTTCTAGTTAGTAATTCAAATTTCTCATTACTCGAACCAGAAAATTCATTTCTTAGTAACGGGTATTTGTTTAGATAAGAAGCCAATGTTTCTAAGGAAGAACTTGATACATGCCAAAATGGTCATGTGTCATGTTTTAGGGTAAGAGATACCTTGTAGGTTAATTGCCACGTATTTTTGAAATGATACGCTAACTTCCGCCGTTGGTGACGGTCGAGTCTGCGCAGAAGGAACGCGGAAGTGCGCGAGTCGAGAAACTGGGATGAATTAACTTGACGTGGACGAAGCAACAAGTAGTTTTTAAAATAAAAGAAGGTATGTATTTTCCCTTTACCTCCTTTTATCGTTCCTCTACCTCTTTTCTTTCAAACCCCTACGAGATGCAATAGGAAGTTCAGCAACGGATAATAATTTGATGTTCAACACGGCGTAATCACAAAAACATCCCACGTGCTGGACCCTGAGATGAAATTCCGAGATATACAGATCACGTAAGTAATTTGGATTTTACCTAGAATGTGCATGTAAATTGACTTAGATATAGCGATTGCATCATCCGGTAAAAACTTGGTCGGTATAGGTTATATAACTGCGTTAGAGCCACGCCTAAATTGTAATGTTGCGTAAATGTAACAAACTCGTAAAGCGGAAACTATCGATGAACCTGTAGTTGATTAAGTTCTCAGGTATATATTTTGTGAAGGAGATATATTTTTCTTTGTTACCGGCAGCACCTCCACACGGCCATCCAAATCTACAGCAATACTTTTAATTATGAAATTGGCTATCGTAACCACTCAAGTTGTGGAAAACTATAGAAATGGTATAAGAATCTTGGTACTCAATATTACAACTTTCGTGCGCTGCTCCTCTATAATTGTTGATAGGCACTAAATGATTATGTTCACGAATTTTTATCTTCTGGACTGAACGGCTCTCCGCACATATAACAATGTAATGCGGTCTTGAAAGCAGCTTCCTGTTTTTGTGTCAAAGGATCCATATCATATGGACAAAAAATACCGTTTCTACATCTTGCGCAAACTGCCGAAGCTCCATTGTAAACCATTTTATATATTCTTCACCTCGATATGATCGGTAAAACGATAATGAATCATCATAGTCACACTTCACATAATATCCAACATTGTATGGCACGTTTTCTTAATACTTTTTCGCTCTTCCGATAAGTTCCAGTACACATTCCAAATCGGCATATATAACAAACGGGACTTTTAACTTTATTCTTGAAATTTTTGAAACGGAGAATATTGTCTTTTTCTGTAGTCAGTCTATGTAAGCATAATTGTTTCATTTTGCAGTCATTAATATGATTACACAATTTTTCTTTAGTATTAAAGTAGTGTAGACATCGATCATAAGTGTTTCTTCGCATGATTAGAACTAAGTAGTGATGACACCAGTCGACTTAAGTCTTTCATCTATACATAATGGGAGTTGAATGTTTCTTGTCCATCGAGGTTTTTAAAGCATTCCATATCCTCATCATAATATTTGTTATGAATGATCAAGAGATTCACACGTATATTTTTTCTGTTTTCTGATATTGACAACGGAACAGTAATAAACTTATGTTTTTTTAGCATCAAAGTGTAGATATTAACGGAGATATCATTTTGCGATTCAAAGTTCTTAACCTGAGCTATTGTCATCGGAACTTGTATTCCTTTTAAGTTCAATATTCCAGAGTAGTGTAGGTATGATGTTATCCTATAGCTCTGCTGCTTAACAGGATATAGCGCGGCCATTATGGACCATGCAAAGCATGCCAGGTTGTCATTCTTCACATTGACGCACGCCTGCTTCCATTTGATATCAAACGGCACCTCTATATACGAAGATCCTCGCATAGGATTATATTTGTTAATATTAATCCCCACTTTAACAATATTTTTCAAACAGCATCCGGTATCCCACTCTTGGAACTCTTCCAATTTTGTCATTAATGGTTTCATAACATTTGCCTTAAACCATCGGTCTAAATCAGTGCCCCGAAAAATGGTGGCAATTGACGTCGTAAAGTATTTATGTTCTTGCATAAGCTTGGAACCAGTTGCAATTTCAAACTCTCCACAAAACGCTGTATTAACTTTAATAGCTTCTTCCATTTTCAATGTATTCTGGATTCTCCTCTTGAAAAGACTGTTACAGTCTATTAAAAATTTTCCAATATCTTTATGATTAAGGTTATTAATTACTCCTGTTCGTATGCGTCCTTTGAAAGCCGAAATGGAATCTTCCCAAAGTATACGCTTATATGCAGTTTCCTTTCTTCTGGGCTACTTTAAATTGTGAACACATAGATTTAATGTTCGCCGATGAAGCCAATAGCTTTTGCTCTTCACCAACCGATTTCGCTTGTTTTACCGCCCTATTTATACGACGAATTTCAATATAACACTCATGTTAGTCACCTATTATCACTTTATCATCACTTAAAGATTTAACTACAGCAAACAGCAGCTATATCCTGCACTATATCACTAAAGAGAGATATGTTAGCTCATTCAACTTTCTGTAAAAGAATGACTGATGTTAGTACACGCTTCCGTATTTATACTTTTCCCCCACCCCAAATTTTTATTGCATAAAACTTATTTTAAAAATTTTTAAAATATTAATTATTAAAAGCTGCGCACCTTTAACAAGAACTGGAATATTAATTGGTATGATTATGCAAACTTCTAGACTCGATTGTATACGTTTTTTAAAGATAGATTTGATCGATGAAAACTAGGTAAGAACTAACAATCGCTCGGCTGGCAGCGGTTTATATACCCACAGACGAGCGTGGGTGGGGGAGGGGGATTCCAAAGATAACATAATTATAAACTCGAACTTTGGACCGGTGGTCACTTCTACAGTAACTTCTAGAATGTTTACCAAATAAGATCAGAGAATAATCAACTTGGAGTTTGAACATGTTTTCTTGCAGGCGCATGTATAGATTAACTAACTGAACTTTGAACTTGTGCAGTTTTTGCATACATGCACCGAAATGTTTAGAATATCTACTTTAAATTCAATAATTACTAAAAAACAAAACAAAGAAAAATATAGATCACAATGATGTGAGAAACCGGGGGCGGAATACATCTAGCGGTTGTGCTATTCTGTAATATTAACAAAACATAATTTGATAGCCTTGTGAACACTTTTTTATTTAATATTAATCTAATTCCGATTTGTAGACCCCTACAGGGTAACTGGCGTCAGGGAAACTTTGCCATTAGAGCGCCCGCAATCAGATATTAATCTGTCAACGCAAATCAGAGAATAGCTTATTATTATTACAATAACAAAAAAACTGGACTCACACACAGCCTCTTGGTAAATAATCATCAGAATTTAAACAAACGTTATGACTAAATTTTATCATTACAGTAACACTATGAGTGGTTGAATCGAGAAATAGTGCAAATAACGCAACGGCGAGGATCAAATCAATCTGAAATGGCGTAACTCCGACTCCCAGCAGGTAGGGTTAGGTCTGTCTGACCGCAGAGTCGTCGTACTAAGCCACCAACTCGTTGTCCGATTTCGTAGAAAGTAACCCAACTAGATCGGTTTATCCTCAAGCCTTCAAACCCACGCAGTTGCATAAAAAGAAACCTAATAAACATTCATTTTTTTACATTATATAATATATTTTTTTGCTTACACATATACAGCTCCATTACTTACCTGACCTGGGGGTATATAGATATATCCAAAGTAGTTGATGATTAAACACTTAACGATGAAGATGGTGCTTTATTTACGAAAACAGTATAGACGCTCACAATTTGGATATAAGCTTGTGAACTAAAATAAAACAAATCATTAAAATAAGAATATGGTTAATTATTACAAATGATATTTTTCACTTGGCCAATGTTACTATAAGTTCTCGAAACTTACGACGCTTTTCTAAACCAAAGGTTATTTTATGATTACTTACTACTCAATTATATATACAAATATGTATTCCAACTGAAGCAGTAATATTAATTACACGTGACAATATATATAAATTAGCTTGACTCGTTTTAAAGTTATAAATATAAAGTTAAAGGGCAGCACTAGATTGGAATTTTGAAATTACTGCATTGGATGCGTTCTCCTCCAATTAAAAAATAAATATCTTTACAAAATTCCCATATCTGTAGCCGTTTATATGCTGAAAACCAAAAGGGCGAAAGTTATTAATTTGACAAGACTATAAATACCACTATAACCGATTTAACACACGATACCCAAGTATGTTTAGAAATTTTTTACATATTTCAAATAGTTTCAGTAGATCCCAAGATAACAAAACCATTTAGGTCAAAAATCGATTAAAAATTATAAGTATTTCGAAAAGTATGACAAATTTATCAAAATCCCTCCTTTAAACAAGCCCTATTTCCGATTTACTAAACTTGATCCATATTCAAATTACCAAAACAATATTTCTAAAAACAAAAAGTTGCAATTGGCCACCTGTAGAATATATGCGGTAAAGCTTAAAACATGTAAAACACAATTGCATTTAAACTAATAGGTGCCTTGTTGCAAACCAAGTATCATTATCCATACGTAAAAATATGAAAGGTTTTGTATATATATATATATATATATATATATATATATATATTGTCGTGGTTAAATAGGTCTAGATAATAAATTTTTAACAACTGTGTATATAGGAAATAACAACAATTTATTTACGCGCTAAATTAATCAGTTTAGATAGTGAAAAACGGAAGGTTATTGAGATATTTTTGTATTTTTAAATCAAAAGGTTAAAATTGCATAACGGGTAGAAACTTTAGAGTACATGAAAACTCAAGGATACGCATAATTAGTTGTAATAGTTTAAATCAAGCGCATGGGATAAGAAACGGAGCTTTCAAGTATAGAGAATCAATAATTTAAACGCATATTTCCATTTAAATAAACGAAACGTTTGTTATACAAATCCTAAGAAGTGGTAAACTCGGAATTATTATTTTAACCGGACAAGTTGCTTCGAAGAAACACCTATCAGTTAAAAATCAAGTTCAGAGAACGGAAGTATACGTTGAGACAGAATTTATATGGAATTGTTTGTAAAGGTCGGTCTGACAAGCTGCTAAAATCACAAGTGTTTTGAAGACTAAGTGAAATAAAAGATCTATAATGTAAAACAAACAGAGAACACGTATAAGAAAACGTTGGTTACAACACATGCCTAAAATACACGGGAGATTTGAAAGCCAACAACAATATCGATTTTTTGTAGGTTGAGAGGGGTTCAAAAAGAGACAATAAAGATGGGTGAAACGAAGTAAGGTAGCTAGGAGGTGG
Organism: Platerodrilus igneus; assembly: GCA_036346225.1. NCBI lineage: Eukaryota > Metazoa > Arthropoda > Insecta > Coleoptera > Lycidae > Platerodrilus > Platerodrilus igneus. The sequence goes on from JARFIW010000003.1 coordinate 12,295,559, forward strand.
AACGTTATAACGGGGGAAAGCAGTATCATTGGTCGAAGGCTAGCAGTTTTGAGAAGTTCGCGTCCGTTGATGTTATTGAAGGAATTTTTCAGAATTTGAAGTTCGTTACGTTTTAATTTTGGAGAATTGGTTTTAGAAAATAAGCTTTCCTATGAAAGGAGGTTCCGTGAGGGGTATGGAAAAGCGTATAAATACACTGGGAGGATTATTAAAGCTCTCTTCTTGTTCTTAGATCTTATATCGGTTAGATCTCTTACGTAATTGCTAGTATATGCTCTTACGTTGTATTGATTATTATTTATTCGTTGAAGTAGCATACAACATCCTATTTTAAAGTGTATAAAGCTCTTAGTAACGTACCAGAATTGAATTAAAAGTGATTTGCACAAGTGGGTGCTGTCGTATCAAAGGTGCGTTTACTACACGATACAATCTAATAATAGGATGGTACTTGAGTAAGCAAATCGAAAAATTAGAAACAAGTATGCGTGAAGTGTAGTGGGTTTGGAAAGTTAAGCTTGGTGAAGGTAGAAATATTAAAGGTGGTTGCAGAGATTTGGATAGTGAGTGGGGATCAGTTGGATCCAGGCATAATCACAAAGTATATGGACACAACAACGAGGGTTTTGTACACATCTTTAGAGGTAACGATGGACGATGCTTACTTCAAGTAAAGAAAATTAATTTCTTGCTTTTGCGGAAACATTTATGCTGATTTTTTGTATTTGAGTGTTTTGACTTATTAGGATTGTATTTTATTACCATAAAAACTCATTTAAAGGGGTATATGTACAGGACAATTAATATTGATTATTTAAAATGTTTATTGATGATGTGAAAATGTTGTTGTAAGGAGTAAACGGGTCTTTAGACTTATTTTAAATAAAAATGCAATGTGTAAATGCATTTAGAGTAACTGGGTTATACTGAACTCAAAATTTCTTTATTTTCCCGGGGGTTTTTGGGAAAAAATGGGTTTTTCTTTAATTAAAGGGGTTTTGGGGGTTTTTTTAAAAATTTTAAAGGTTTTTTTTGTTTAAAAAACGGGTTTTTTTCCCCGGGGTTTAAAAAATTGGGAGGGTTTTTTAAAATTTTGAACCTTTTTTCCTTTTTAAGTATTTTGGGCATTTTTTTTAAAAAATGTTTGTTGGCCCTTTTGAACCTTTTTGAAAGTTTATTTGGCAATTTTTTAAATTCAGCCTTTGGTTTTACGGAACTTTTAAAAAACCTTTTTTTGAATTTTTTAAACCCATTTAAAAATTTTTTCCCCCTGTCTTTTAAAAAATTTTTTTCCTTGAAAAGTTGTTTTTTCCCCCCAAAAATTTTCCCGCAATTTTTGTTTGGGTTATAGCTTTTAATTTTCCCCAAAAAAATTTTTACTTTTCCCTAAATTTTCCCAAAATAAAAATTTAATTTTCACCCCTTTTCCCCAAATTTTAAATTTCTTTTAAAATTTTTGTTTTAAAACGGCCCTTTTACTTTCAAAAAAAAATGGTTTGGTTTTTTTTTTATTTCCCTTTGGTTTTAATTTTTAAACACTTAAAACCCCGAAAAATTTTTTTTGGTTTTGGGAAACCCCATTTTTTTTAATTTTTCAAAAACCTTTTTGCCCTTTAAGGGGTTTTTTGGTTTTAAAAATATTTCCCCCCAATGGTTTGCCCCTTCCCTTTACCTTTTTGGGAAACCTTTCCTTTTTGGACGGGTTATTTCCCGGGTTTTTTTTCTTAAATCCTTTTTTTTACCCCAAAGTTTCCCAAGTTTTGTTTTCTTGAATTTTTTAAGGCTTTTTACCCAATTCCTTCTTTTTCTTTTTAATTTTTTAAAAACCCCCTTTAAACTCAAATTAAATAAAATGTTATTTTAAATCCTTTTAAATTTGATAAAATTTTTTGGTTTTTGTTTTTAAATTTTTCCGGTTAAATTTATTTAATTTTTTTTTTTTTAAAATTTTAAAATATTTAAAAAATTTTTTGTTAAATTTTTTTCCATTTATTTTAAATTTAAAATTTTTATGTTTTTTACCCTTTGGATGGAAACTTTTTACTTTGGGATTTTCCTAATTGGGGTTCAAATTTTAAATTTTGGGTTCTATTTTCCCTTTGGAGGAAAACTTTTTTTTTAAATTTAAAAATCAAATACCAAAATTTTGAACCCAAACCCACTTTTTTTCGGTTTAAATATCTCCCTTTTTTACTTTTATTTAATTATACCCTTTTTAAAAAAGAAAAAGGGGGTTTTTTTAATTTTTTTTTCAAAATTTGTTTGTATTCGGTTTTTTGGTTTTTGGAAAAATTAAAACCCAAATTTTTTTTAAAAAAATTTTCCCTAGTTAAGTTTTTTGAAATTACAATAAGTTAAAAAAAATTTCCAAATTAAAAATTTTTTTAAAAATTTTTTTAAATTGCCCCCTTTAATTCAAAAAACCAACGCCTTTTATTTAAATTTTTTAAACCCCCCTTTACATTTCTTAAAACCTTTCGTTTTTCCGGGAAATTGTAAATAAATTTCCAATTGAATGTTAGGGCCTCCTTTTTTTAAAATGGTTAAACCCCTTTATAAATTTTTAATGGAAGTTTCCCTTTTCCCTTTTTGTTCCAAAAATTAAAAATGAATTTAAAAAAAACCCTATTTTAAATTTTTTTAATTTTTTCCCCGTTCCCAAATTTAATAGTTTTAGGCCCCAAATTTTTAAATTTTTTTTTTAAAATTTTTTGTTTAAAAGGTTAATTTTAAAATTAAAAATTTTCCCCTTTTCAAAAGTTAATAAAATTTTGTTTAAAAAAATTTCCAATTAATGTTTTTCAAACCTTTAAACAACTGAATTTTTTAAAATTTTTAACAAAATTTTATATAAATTTCCCTTCCTTTTTTTTTAAATAAAATTTTGGGAACGATTTTTTTAAATGGGGAAAATTTTTTCGATTTCCCTAAATGTTTAGAAATTTTTAAATCTAAAAAAGGTTTTTTCAGGAAATTTTCAAAATAGTAAAAAAAAAATTTAGAAGTAAATTAAAGGTAATTAAATTTACATTTAGGGTAAAGGAAATTAATTAACCCCGTGTAGTGGTTTGAAAGAACTATCAAAACGACGTTGGGTTTCTTAATTTAAAGTAAAAACCTTTTCCAATAAAAAAAACCCTTTACAAAAAATTCATTTTTTTAGTTTCGTTGCTTTGTGGTGGCTTTTGAGGATAACAATTTAAAACGACACATGGAAATGGGGGTGAAAAAAGGGCTTGTTCGCCTGCGATGGTTGGGCCCCATCCTTTCCCGGAAAATTTTATTGTCAAGACCTATTTAACCTATAATTCCACGACAATATATATATAAATATATATATATATATAATATATATATATAAATATATATATTGCTGTGATATTCTCCTGTGAATGCGGGAACTGGGTCCTTTCAACAAAAAATTCTAGTCCCACAGATTGGGCGTCATAAACTGCTGTGATCCTCTTTTCGCCTCGGCTGCTCACCTAATTTTATAAACCTCCTCATTCATAAAATTAAACAATAATTCCTACCACAAACATCAACGTTAACTCTATTTACATCAATATTCAGAATACATTAAATTTTCAAATTAAATTTCAGCATAAAATTCAGTTTTAAAAGAATTTCAAGATTAATTTTATTATCACTTTAACGTGCATCCAGAATTAAAGTCCTTGTTGGATGCCTACTAATTAATATAACAATATAAGCAGACCGGAGTCTGAGTATAAAGGAGCATCTACCACCCCTTTACGTTAATTAACCAGGTTCGTCTAATTGAGCTCAAAGACATACCCAAAATTTCATCATAATTCAGAACATCAATACTAAATACCCTTTCTACTTAAACAAGCAAATTTCACCTTAAAATTAAAATTTTATTGTTAGTACAATTTTACTAATGTCCATTTAAAGTAAATCAATTATAAAGTTATTCAACACACACAAAAAATGTCAAACAAAATAGTATAATTTACCTGAAGGTTACTGTCCTCCTTCAATGTACATCGTCCCTTTAGTTAATCACACCATTCCAACAGGATTATATTTACGGCTTCTAATTCTCAACGCTTTTAAAATTTTCTCCATCACCATTTATTTAAAGTTGTTTCTGGGCTTTTCCGGAACTCATCTGTGTATATCTGACCCTTGTTTCGTGGATCCAGACACGTATTTGAACCATTTAATTATTAACACCCCCGACAAATAGCAAAGAAATTCATGCGTCTTTCACCAATATACGCCAAAACTGCCTACTTTTGTGTATACATTTGTCGTTGTAAATTTTGCTAATTGGTACAGTGATACTAAATTTTATTACCTTGTATCTAAGTGCACTGAAGTACATTCATGTTAGCACGTAAATAACAAACTATTTTGAATCACTAAAATATACGAGCAAAATTTTAAATTATTTTATCAAACTAAAATGCACTGTTTAACATCTTGAATCAAGTCGCGGATGTAAGAGCTTTTAACGCATCGAATAGTGAAAAGTCTAAGAGGCCCAAATTCATATTACCACCTGTATATATAGCGAATAGCTGGCACGTCGCTTTTGTCCTCAAAACAGACAATTCTTAAGAATTTCTCATTCTATGTTCCCAGTCCGTCGCTCGCGCATCGGTTTTTACGAATTTTTCACTCGCCCCATTTAAATCTCAGAAATTCTCACACGGAACGCAAAGTCTGGAAATAACTAATTAATTTTGTACAGAAATTGTTGTTTCTACCTCTGATATTTGCATCCTATTTTCAACCAATTGTGACCCTCGTGACGTTGCTTAAATCACGCCTTTACTATATGTGTCTTTGCTTGACGCATTTTCTTTCCTTTTCTAACCTGTTCGTATTGGTGCAAATTGATATTCTTTATTATCGATTATATTTTAGTCCATGTGGACTATCTGGGTTTAATAACCCCGTATCGCACCTTCTCGTGAATATTAAGCCCCGGTTTCTCCAAGATTCTTTGTAAACATTAATTATCTGCAAAATTTTCGCCGAATGAGCTTTTTAAATAAACCCTGTTTTGTATTTCGTGCTAAAGCATCTGACCGTTTCCAATATCCTTAGAATCGACATGTTTATCTAAACAAATTAAACTGAAATTGCCTTTTAAAATACGCAGGTGTGTTCAAACATCCTACTTCTAACTAACACTTCTAGGATTTGCATTTTAGTGGGTTTTTACAAGTTTCTATAGATATTATCTGTACGTTTTGTTCAATAGCGGTTACTTGAAATAGAGTTAATTAAGATAAATTTTGCACGTAATTTCCATTTGTTTAGGAATAATTACATTACACGCAGAGCTTTTTAATACTGCTTCTTTTGATATAAAGCGTCTTGTACATGGTTTAAATCTTTCATTTTTACTGAAACTAATAAATTTTTATGCTTCACGGTTTTAATAACGCGTATTATCTAATAATATTCATTATACACGGTGATTAAAATTATTTGATGTGATTATTTAATTTTCTACCCTGGTCTAAATATGAGTAATATATATATATATATAAAATATATATAAAATATATATATATATATATATATATATATATATATTATTGTGTAAGGGGTTATTGGGATATATAAGGGCACAAGTGAACTCATAGGTTGAGAGCTTTTGAATAAGAGAAAAATTTTTATTTAATTAGGGAGTTGGAACATTATAACAAATCATTTTTAGCTTAAGTAGTGTATAATAATGTAGGGTCAATTTAATTTAGCCAAGGATAATGTAACATAATATTTGTATAAATAATAATAAATAAAAATAATAATTGGGGTAAAATCATTCTAACGTATGTATCACAAGCGCACAATTAGGACTTGCATGATCCACGTTGTGCTGACGTGATTACAAAGGTGCCGCAGTATGTCACCATCTAGCACATGCGGATCGGTAGGCCATGCATGATTCACGTTGTACTGGCGTATTGCACAAGCGCCATTAGAGCACTATTTAGCGCACTTAGATAGCTTGGACAAGCATGATGTATGTTGTGCAGATGTGATTGCGCAGGCGCCAAAATTAATTATTCTTAAAGTGTCAGCTTTCAAAGTTTCCATTCCTCAAAATTATCAATTACCAAAACATCAAATTCTATCAATATTTGTTACTCAAAATTTCCATTTCTCAAAATTTCCAATTCTCAGAAGTTCCTATTTCTTAAAATTTCCTGATAATCAACATTTAAATTTTTAAAAACTCTTAATTCTCAAACGTTCCTTTTCTCAAAATCCTTTTTCTTAAAATTTCAAAATTTCCAAACCTCAAAATTTCCATTTCTTTAAATTTTTAATTCTGAATGTATCCAATACTCAAAATTACATCATGAAATTTCGAATTCGCAATTTGCATTTTTCAAAATTTTTAATTTAAGAAACTTCTATTTTACAAAATATACAATTATCAAATTTCCAATACTTATGGATATTCATAACTCAATTTCCCATTCTTAAAATTTCCAATCCTCAGAAATTTTAATTTTTAAAGTCTCCAATTTTCACAACTTTCAATTTCAAATTTCAATGTACTTAATTCTCAAACTGTCTAACGCAAATTTCTAATTATTCAGAAATTTTATTTCTTAAATTTACCATTCATCAGTATTTTCTAGTTCTTAAACCTGACTTCAAATTTTCCAATTCTAAAATTCTTTATTCTCAAAATTTCCGTTTTATAAATTTCCAGAATGTACAAATTCGCTATTTCTTAAAACTTTTAGTTCTCAATATTTGCAATTTTTAAAATTTCCATGTACAACTTCAAATTCTCAAAATTTCCATCCTGGAGTTTCCAATTCTGAAATTACCATACGTGACAAATTCTAATTCTCAAAATTTTCGTCAAATCTTCAAAACATCTATTTATCAAATTATCTAATTCTCGAAGTTTCCATTTCTCAAAATATCCTATTCTCAAAATTTCCAATCTACATAATTGCCATTTTTCATGGTTTTTGGATCTCATTTTTCAAATCCCAAAATCTTCAATTCCAAAAATTTCCACTTAAAATATTCAATTGAGGATTTCCCATCCTCCAAATTTTTGTCTTTCAGACATTTTAATTCTCAAAGTTCGAAATTCTAAAAATTTTCAATTTTTAAACGTTCCCTTTCTTGAAATGTTCAATTTCCAAAGTCTTCAATTCTCAAAATTTTCATTTACCAAAGTTTTCCTTTTTAATAATTTTAAAACCTGAAATCGTTATTTTTCTAATTTTTAATTCTTAAAGTTTCCAATTTCGAAAATTTTCAGTTCTTGTAATATATAATTCTTAAAATATGCTATGCTTAAAATTTCCAATCCTAAAATATTATTATTTCAAAATTTGTTATTCTGTGATTCCATTTTCAACATTTTTTATTTCTCAAAATTGTTGGTTCGCAAAGTTTTACGAAGACGCCGTCCCAAGTCACCATGTAGCGCACGCGTACAGCTAGAATATGCACGATCCATGTTGTGCTGGCGTATTACACAGGTGCAGTAAGGCACCACCTAGTACACGCAATAGCGACAGATTCGTGACAGAACTATAACAAATGGCTGTAGTCTACTACTTTAATTTACGTAATCTAATTTTTTCATTTTCTAATACAATGTTACTATCGTTGATCGATGTTAGCGATAACTAATAAATAGTAGATAAAACGTTGTACAATATTTGTAACGTAACTTCATACTACGATACTCAATGTTTTACCATTTCGTATCGTAATATGAACAATATGAACTAGATGATTGAGTCTGGTGTTTGCTCGAATGTTCGAGACTTCTGTAGAACACACTTTGTTTATGCAACTTGCATGTGTGACGGGTTGTCTAATAGTTCGTAACGATAGTTAGCAGTAAGATGTGTTTCCTTAAGATGGTAGTAGCGTGAAGTAGAGAGGGGGGAAAGCGAGTCCTCAGGAAATATAGAGATCGTTAAAAGTCAGTATGTAGGGATAATAAACGAAGTATAACACCCTGATTAATAATTCTCGTGGTTTTCCCGCTTCTAATAATTCTACTACTTCTCAATCATCTTCATATAAATCGTTGTCAAATATATCCATTATGGTGTATAAAACAGCAAAATATTGAAATACAAATAAATATATACACAAAGTGTAATTTTATATTAATGCTGCAGGATACAATGTAAAATGTCATAAATATGAAATGAAATACCAAGTAAGTAATGGCCGTTGCTAAAGCGTCGCGTCCTAACCCTAGAATTTACTTCACTTAAACATAAGGATTACTTAAGAATTTAATGTACGATTTACGGTGACGTGTGCAATCGGTCGTTATTGGATTACCTTATATTTACTTTCTCGCTTACTCTACGCAGTTTTACAAAAATTTTCATTTCATATTTCAGTTTCGTATACAACGAATGACAGTATAGATATAAATAACATGTGTAATGATAATATTTTTTTTATACAACTTATGAACATATTAGATTAAAAAACTAAAAACGTACCCACAGATTAATTAATAGTCATGTAATAATTTGCATCACTCCCATATGATAATAGAAACGTTCCTAAAAAAATTCTTTCAATTTTCTGTCCTTCTCTGCGCCTTGACTTTGCTCCCCCTACAAATATTATATGGGTGCCCTTGTCGCTACATAAATTTTCAGTTACACAGCATTGAAAACAAACTTTTAAAGTGCGCTACTTTAAAAATATTTATAAATAAAAAATAGATGGTTATAGGGGGTTCTGGGACCTCATTTGCTCCAGCATCCTCATTTGCTCCCTCATTTGTTCCCTCATCTGAACCAAATAGTTTTCTTCGACTATCCATTTTTATTTTTCGAGATAAACCTATCTTTTTTGGTATCAATTAATATTAGATTTTTCTCAGCTACCCAAATCTCTTTAAATTTCTTAGATTGCATCATCCCCCAGAGAGCTACCCCAATTTTAAGATTTTTTGCTGGTAGCAATTTCTGACTATCCTTATAAATTTATTAACCATGCGACACATAAAATTAGTCTAGAATTTTACGCAAAATTTGATTCTGCAAACAGATTTAAAATCCGAGCATCCCTTACAAAGTTACACTTTTAAAGGCTCCGAACCTCCAATTTTTTCGCTCATCTATGACATATGCTTTAAACAACCATTTCCTGAGAAATCTAAAACCGCGAGGATTTTAGAAATGAGTTCTTTATAAGTAATAAGTGTTTAATATTTAAAACCATTTTCAAACAGTAGTGTACTGTTTTTTAGAATATTCAAAACCGCGGCTTTTTAAAATTATAAACAGTTATCAATTTCTGGTTTAACATTTTCCTAATTACTAAGTACGTCACAAATAATTATATGCTCAATGCTAAATATGTACTTTGGAAAATACATTTCGCTTCCAAAACTAATTGCTTTACAATTATGTGAAGTAGAAGTGAAAGCAGTGTTTCTCTTTATTAATTATATTATTGACTATATGTTTGAGAAATACAAAAATATATTTCAATGTCGTGCATTAGAAAATTCACGTATAATTGCTTGTAGATTATTAATAACACAGTGTACTTTCTAGTACGTCCTCGACTAAGTATTTAGGGAAATGCAAACTTCATTTTGTAATACAGATCGGTTAACAATTAATTATTTCAAACCGTATATAACGCGGACTGATTAGTAAAGCCTATTAGTTCCGCACGCTTTGTGTAATGTTCGTCGAAATTTTAAACAAATCATTTCGTGTGCTTTTCCTCAAAATCTTTTAAAAATTTAAGGCAAGTCTGCATTTTTTTTATTAAAATAGAACTGAATTTATTTGCAAACACCAATTATTGTGTATTTTGCTATTGTTTCTGATTGTATTTTTAAAACATTAATTTTTTTAAAGTAATGCGCTGTTTTACATATATATTTTTTTCAAATTTTAAAGATATGCTTTTAGCTAAGATAAATAAAAAAACAATTCCACAAATATTTTATTAAAATTAAATACATTTATACATTAACAAAAGGCTGTAACAGGCTGTAATATTCACCTTGAAACAACTTAAATTATTCAAACAATAGTTTAAACAATGATTGTATCTATCACCGAATCTTCTTCTTAATTCTTTGAACCTAGGAAGTGAGAATACACTTTCCATGTTTAAAATGTTGTTTGATAAATATTTCGATAGTAACTGCTTCTTCTGTTCTCTTTTAACATAGACAGTAGTCTCGGGAGGTATGACTTCTTTCAGTAAATCACCCATATTTGTATATCCACTTGTAGAGGTCCATGGATTCTTTCTTTTAACCACCGAACTTGCTTTTTAAAATCATCACTTAGGATGTTATACCCCCCGCCATGTTCAGTATCTCATGCCATATTATATTATTCGCTACATCCAAAATGGCGATCTCCCTGCAATAGAAATCACTAGTTTTGTGTTGATATCCTTGTAAATCGATTATGAACCACATGCTTCCTGCTTCAAATCATAAATGGAAATGGACTTCTAAGCAAATCTCTCCTATCTATCCAGTTAGGGGTCTTTACCCCCGCCAACTCTTTATGATTTTTTCAACTAGGTAATTATCTAGAAGTTTGGTTGATACTAAAGCAGGTCTATTTTATTAATCCAACTTTTACCATCCCCCAATCACGACACTAATAGTTCGCGCCCGTGCTTCCGTTTCCGTAAAACTTTTTCCACTAGGTACGTATCGGGTGCTGCTGTGAGCTGAATCTCATCGCCGTAAAAAACACCTAGAATTGGTTGACCTTCCAAATCTTGTAACAGATAGGTTATCGGTCTCGTTTGTTGTACTTTAACAATTTTGAATAGTTCTGTACTCCAGTTTGGATGAAATACTCGGTCGAATACTGCTTTATATTTTGATGTACGTACAATGTCTTTAACCTTATACAACTTCTTGCGACTTTTAGAAGCACTGTCAGAGTTGTAAAGTTTTATTCTTTCCGGATGTTCTTCCGCCTCTATAGGTGTCATGTTAATAGCCCGATGCGGTGTATTATTATATTCTTCCATAACCTTAGGCAAAATATCCAACCATCTATGACTGCCTTGCAAGTAAAATCTTCTGTACAATTTGTTTTTGATTGTTCTGATCAACCGCTCAACCATACTAGCTTTGATTGCAGAATACGTAGAGTAATGGTTTATCTTATATTTTTGCATAAGATTTATTAAACCAGCGGTTGTAGTACTCTTTCCCAAAATCCGTTTGTAGATTGAGTTTTACGTTATTTTCTCCTTGCAACATTTTGTCCAATATCTTTTTCACAGCATTTGTAACTTCTGAACCAGTTTTATTTTTTAAAGGTTCTGCTAAAGCATATTTTGTGAAACAGTCCACCGCTATTATAATATATTTGTACCCATTGTTCACACGCGAGTAAGGCTGCATTTCGCACAAGTCCGATTGGATAAAATCACGTTTCACATGTTTCAGATTTGTATGACGACGCTGAAAATTTTTTCTTGCAGGTTTAAATAATTCTTTAACGATGATTTCTTTACTCATTTTTGCTTAACACTGTTGCTAAACTAATAGCGCTATCTTTATATAGTTGCACCTTTGACATAAACTGAAGCTTTGGTATGTAGTTTTTTTTTTATAGCTGCTGGTGACGCCTCGTAAATCGAGGATATTGCGAGACCGAGATACTTATCGTTTATCTCAGAAGCAGCAGTCAAATTCATCAAAAACTGCATAAACGTTTTAAAGTCAGATACAAGCTAATCCAATTTTTCATTTACATATTGTTTATTAACTGCGTCAGATGGTTCAACCGGGTGAGCAAGCATTGTGATACGCTGGTTTTCTTGCATTGAAGGCTTTATCTTTACGCTGTATATCATCAGAATTTTTTAGACAGTATGAAAAGGCTTGATTCACGAGCTTGATTACAGATTTCTTATTAACACAATCACTATCGTCTCTAGGATCCATTACATCAACTAACCTTCTTTTACGAAAACTAATTGTTTCTTCTCCAGACTTGATTAACACAATCATAATCTTCTTTCGGGTCTGATGAATTCACTAACCTTCTTTGCTTCATATCGTATCCATCACCATCCAACGTTAGCACAAATTCTCGGCCTGGAAAACCACGCCGAATGTCAGCATCTTTACGCTCTGAACGTCCGAAGCGGTCGATGGGCATTTTAAAACTGTGTAATTATTTACTGAGCTCACTGTATTATACCTTCTTCTCTCAACTCTTTTATTATTGACACCATCTTGTTAAAGTTTTCCTCGCTTGTATTTCCAGCTCGGTCGGATGCGTTTAACAATCTCAACCGATCCACAAGTTCATGTACATTATTCCAGTAGATATATTGCACAGACATCGAATTTAAACTTTTGTAAAACCGATTAGAAAAGCCTAAACCCGCACCCGTAGTCTGTTTTCTTCTCTTTGGCTGTTTTCTTTCGGGATTCCTCCGAAATACGGTGAGATATTTTTGCACATATTTGTTAAACTTTTTGTTATGTATTGGGAATCCGCTTAAATCGTGCACCGCAAATGGGTTAAACTTTCTCCTCAAAAACAATGCTGATTTGATCATTTTCAAGTAATTCGGCAAATCTTCATGCAAATTGAAATCGCCATCTTCGGGGCTGATGTCTTTATAAACCAACAGATTGTATAAACCCCGTACTCGGGTATATCACATTATTTAATGTTATATCGCTAGTTTCCGGCTTAATTACCAATACACTTTTTCACAAACTCCATGAGTCGGTTTCCGCATTATACTTTACTCCATAAATTGATTTGCCAATATTTTCGTCTTCGTCTCTAGCTAACACGTCCACATAGTAAAGATGGAACGGTTCTTCTGGAACGAGGTGCTCCATGTCTTCGAGTTTAACCCTTGTTGTAGGTGTGGGAATGTTTCCGGTGATTGCTTGCAACTGGGAAGCGGTTATTTGCAAGGGGTCGATCAATTGTTTATGAGCTTCTTTGAATTTTTGCTGAGATGTAGCGTCTCCCTTTTTGTATGCCACAAACTTTTTTCGTACAGCATCTTGAATTAACTGAAGATTACGTTTATTTGCGATAAAATTGTTAACGTCCGTCATCATCAGACTCTGAATGGGAACTAACTATTTTTTTGAATAATGTCAAATATTTATATACTCCTCGAAGTTCTTCCTATATCGCCCCTAATCCAAATCAAAATCCTCCACAATAGTTATAAAATTATGTTTTGAGTCACCCCCACCCCAACACTGTAAGCACATTTCTTTAAAATTTGGATATGTCATGTCACCGCTTATATGATCAAGAAAGATATGTCTGAGATTGGTTTCATCCTGTTTCCATAATGCGATTACATTGGCGTTATCTCTGAGTCTATGTTTTAAGGCATTAGCGTATGTTTGACATAGGTAGAATGAATCTATTGCTTTATGTCGACCGAACGAGAAAAACTATGTGATTTTGCTTTGCTCGTTTGCAGGTATATCATCGAAAACCATAATTGAATCTTCTTTGGTATCTCTGGGTTCAATCAAATCATCGTAATTTTCAAACTCATGGTACCCAATTTCTTTTTTTAATGGTGTAAAAACGTTTCTTAACAATTTGTATTTCGGCTGATATAAACTTTTCGAAAATACATAGACATTTTGGAATCTAAGACCGTTCTCGTGAAAGATCAGAGATATTAAGGCATTAGTCTTCCCACAACTCGATGGTCCAGCAAATATTGCTCGTATATTGAATGGAACAAAACACCATGTTTACCCATATTGTTAGGGGCGGAAGCCAAGAATTCGTCAAAGTTCTGCACTGGTATTTTAACTTCTTGTATAGCATCACCCATGTCTCTCACATTTTCTTGCATAGAAACACCATTCTTCTTTTGAGGTTTACGGAGATCCAAATGCCTGCTTAACGTTCTTCTGGATATACCATATAGCCTACTTGCAGAGTTAACACTTATACCCTTTTGTATTTCACTAATTGCTTTCTCTAAAGATTTTTTGGTATGCATCTTTCAAATATAGGTTTAAACTGATTCAAATTGAAAATAATACTCCCTTAAATACCAACATTACAAGAATGCGCATAGGCAGGGGTGCGCATGGGCAAGGGCGCGCATGGCAGGTGCGCACGCGCAAGGTGTGCATGGGCAGGGGTGCGCACTGCAAGAGCGCGCACGGGCAGAGACACCGTGCAGGTGTGCGCATGTACATGGGTGCGCACGCGCAGGGATGCGCATGGACAGGGGTGCGCACGGACACAGGCGTGCTTAGGCATACGCCGGAATGCGTGAGAAACTGTATTGGATTACCAAAAATCTTAATAATATTAAAACAACATATATTTTATATTATTTTATTAAATATATATATATGTATATATACAAAATATTTAATTCTGAATAAATCTATTAACAATTTCCGTAAACGGATTATATTCAAACATAGAGTCATGTATAATTAAAGCATAAGGCTTCATCGACGGTTCAAAATTTCTTGAAGCTTCTAATTCCATTCTTACATCAACCGTTGCGTTCTTGATGCTTTCAAATTGATGGCGACAGTCGATTACAAAGACGGGTAAGTCCTTAAACCTGTTGTAGTCCATTAAACATTTATTTGACGATTTGTTCGGATAGTATTTTTCCATAAAAGATGCATAAGACAGGTACGCTGGCAAGTAGTCGTTCTGCTCAAAATCCAAATTTAATCGACCTTGAGAGAAGGCTGAGAGTTTAAAAACACTTTGACATTGGTTATATTGGCATTCGTAAAGTTCGTAGCATTTTCTTCTTTCCTGTCGTACTTCCCATTTTGCAGCGCCAGTAATATCCACCAAGCCTTCTCTGTTTCGTTCGATACTTTAATTCTCCATTGCGACTTTGATTGTGTTAGAGACGGTAATTCGTCTAGCTCCGTTTTTGAATGCAACCATTATAGATGATTGATTTTGCATTTCTTATAGCAGCGATGCCTTGGCAAAGTCACTTAATGTTATATGCGGAACCTCCCATGAAATACGTTGTATTTTGAACGTTACTGTATTTCCAATCGACTTGTAGAAATTTACGTCCGACTTTGATCTGATTAAAATCAGTTCTTGAGGCATGTTGACGATAGTTTTATTGTAATCTTCAAAAACCAAAAATGGTTTTAGCGGTATAGCACAACTAAACCGTCCATCTTGAAATATGGTATCGGGCTTCAACCCGGTATGTGTAATAGATTTTGTTTCTGATTCTTCCATGGATACTAAACCCTTAATAGTTCTTGTAATTCCAGGGATTCTGCAGTCATCTATTATTTGATTATTACCCAATTTGTATTGAATTTTCTCAAACAGAAAATATGGCGCATTTCTAGTAAATTCGTAAGCTTTAGGATCTGGTTCTGCTGCTCTAATCGGGTCTGCAGTTGTTGACGCTTCTCTTAATGTTTCCGTAGGCTTATAGGTACCCCTTATAAATATGAAACTTTCATGGGGGTATGTGATGTAATCACTGTTCTGGATTTCAATTGAAATTCGATCGTTGTTTTCTGCATTCAATATAAAGGGAATATATGTATAATAATCTTCCTTTATTATGGTTTCGTCTAATTTATAACCTCCAAACACATCCAATTTGGGTACGTCCTCATATTTAAGCCTCCCAAGTTTAACGTTTTCATCACCGTGGAGATCTAAGCTGCGTTTACTTCTGCCACCCATCATTTATAACTTTTAATCCCAAAGATTTTAAGAAACGTATTTCTTCTGCTGTAAGTCTCTCGACAACTTGACTCTTTGACCTCGTATTCACTACTGGTCGTCTGGAGGTGTTGTAGCGTGTTTTATATACAAAACCGATGGGCATTTTCAGCTACTTTTTATTTCCAGTCTCACACAGGTGTATGTTTTCGGTGAAAAGTTTATCAATTCGCCCAAATGATCGACTAATCTGATTGTAATATTATCAATTTCTGTCACGCTCAGTGGATAATATATAACGTGGTTAGGTTCCTTTTCCAGATTATACCCAGGCGGTACAGATAGACTGAATTCGAATATGCAGTGGTAAGAAAATTGTTTCTGTACGAACCTGCGGTGATATTGGTTTCCACAAAATGTTTGAGACCGATATTATGTTCACTTGCTGATTAGCGATATGTACGGTATCTGCCGCCAATTGGCGATTGGTAAACCCCAAGATTGTTTTTACGGTTTGCCCCAAAATCAATCGGTATACTGCTTCGTATAGAACACTTTAATGTATTATTGTTGGCACTCAGTTTAAAATATTTTCAATGTTCTCGTTGATGTCCGGCTTCTAACTGAACCATTTTTGAAGACGTCCTGTATATGTGCATTTATTTCTTCTAATTCGTATGATTCAGGTTCAATGGTTATTCTGTGATGCTCTGGATCGTTAAAGTATAAGATGTTTCCTGGATGTATGTTTTGCATAGTGTTACAAGTATACAGTCCCACTAAACCCAAAGCATATTCACCGTCCTGTTTCAATTTAATTGGTGGGTAAATGGATCTCGTCGATATGACATTACCATATCCGAACACGCTCACTGTTTTAGCCATTGTCACTAAGAAACTTTAACACTAAATGACCGCAATTGTAAGTGTTGTAAGTCTACTTACACTGTCGTTGTAAATTTTACAACCTCGAAAATATCTCTTCACTTCTTCCGGTGGTCTCAAGTCTCCAAACGAATCGTAGTAAAACACACTATTTTCACGTTTTCGGTACCCCACCCAATGTGTACCTGGTCCTCTTGTGGTATCCAAATTAATCACACCGACTCGTTGACATACGGTCTAATCTTCTGTGACTGATCTCTAGAAAAACGCCGCGAAAATGAGGAATGTTAGATGCGTGTTTCCTTATATCTACGTCGGTGAGAGCTCTTCGAGGTAACTTGTTTTTTGATACTTTTTTACAAAAGCCACGCCCCTGTTTGTACGGTTTCAAGAATAATGCGGAGCCTTTTTTGTATGGTTTTAGAAACATTCTATTTCCTTTTTTCCCAACGGTAATGGCTTCCATAGATCTATTGTGCCGTTCGCTCTCCTTAAGCTGCTCGTTGGCTGTCTTGACATCATTTACTGCTTTAGCTATACCCGCAGCACCACCTGTTAGTGCTCCTACGGCGCTTAGCCCTGCGAATATCGGAATCAATGGTAGAAAACCTCCTTTCTGTGGAACGGGTATAACACGCGGGACTTTAATTTTGTTCTCCCACCTGCTCCTTTTATGATTTTTTTACCAATTAGAATACCAACGTCTAGTAGCTTTTTCAAGTTGTCGCAATTCGTTTGTTACGTTCAGTTATGACTTTTATATATTCCCAAATAAAATATCACATTACCGCTACTTTTCTCGCTTATCCAAACTTCAGAAGGCATGGTAATTAGGCAACCCATGTTACTCGGTAAATGCATAAATACTGAAATTTGTTATATCTAGTTAGCGGTGCTGAACATTTGACAATTGTCATAAGAAAATAATTATGATACCGTTGTTAGGTTTTACTTTATATTTCGCCTTGTGTTTGAAATTTAAGCAAATTACCAATTCCTATTCGAATTTCTTCCTTCTGGTTAATTGGTAAGTAACCGCCATTTAGTTGTATAGTTTCAAAAGTTAGTGCCTGATTTTTAGCTCGCTTATGGATGGATTTCCGTTGTATTATACAGAAAGTGGATAATTCACTTTATACTGGTACTGTTTCTACCCTGAGGTCTACCTTTTGGGTTCTACTCTCTTGCTGTACTGGAGTACTGGTTACTGTTTGTGCGGATTTGTTACCGTACTAACGGTGGATGAGGGGTCACAATTCGACTGTCCGCAGAGCAATTCGAATTGGTGGTGCTGTATCTGTTTTACAGCGCTTTGACGAGATCCTTCTAGAATATCTCTTTTATTACGTTTATATGTACCATGTACTACTCAAATCGTTAAATACACTACTGTATATTGCTGCTAGAGCCCGAACTCCGTTACTGATACTTTTGGGGTTTGTTCGTGTTAACCTAGTTCCAGTCTTCCGCTATACGTCCATGAATTTAAGATTATACTATATGTTAGATCTTAAAACTATAGAAAACAAAGTTTAGTATAAATATTTCTTTTCTACATTATTACTTTAAATTTCAATTAAAGATTGTAAAGCTGGTGCGTATCTGGAAACGTTTCTACATGTGTATAAAGCTCTTGCAGTAAATTGGAAATTACGAATTATTAGTGATAGGGTTACATAATTTGGTAACCTATTTCTTTGAGTTAAGCATTAACTGCACTTTAAAAGTAAAAAAACTGTCATACGTAGGGTACCTATAAATAATTGTTATTAACAAACCCCACTCAACCTTCCATGAATAAACTATCTAGTCAGGCTATTTTACTTTTATTATTATAAATACTGATATCAGACCGATTAAGATGTGGTCCTGGTTTACATTTCTACATAACCTAACCGTTTTCTGTTTCAGCTATTCGATGTATTCGTTCTGGTTTAATCCTACACCCACTCCCAATCTACGACTACGTTAGTCTGGCATCCTTTGCGTTTATGCTACGGTGGTAACGTAACACGTTGTAGAATAAAATATTGCCAATTCGAACTTCGCCTTCAACCAAGATTTTAATTCGTTTCCCCCTTTGAGTCAGAGTAGTAAACCAATCGCCATTATTTAAATTAGAATTAGCAACAAACCCTACTAATTCGCTGTATAATGCTGGGAAGTCACGACTTTCCAACTGCTTAAATTGATACTCCAACAGCTCTCGCATATGGAATAGTTTACGGCACTCCAATTCATTTATAGCTATCGAGCTATTACCCATTATTATTTTTAACTGGAACGTTTCGTCCTCAGTTGTTCCAAACAATGGTGATAGAGTGATAAAAAACGGACCTCCTAGTTGTATGTATAGATCTTCCATTTCGGTTGCACCATTTAATCGAGTGTTTAGCACGTTAATTTGAAATTCCACTTGAAAATTTGTAAAGGCTATCCAATTTTCGAATGCCAATTCCAGAACATGGTTGATACAATATTTCTTGCTACACACCAATCGTAATGCAGGTATTATTGTTTGATTTATAACAAACCCAATTTCCACATCATGAGGGTGTTCGCCCAATTCACTTAAACTATACGTGAACTTATAAATAAAATTTTCGGTATACGAAACTTGTGTATTATTAACATCAGCATACTCCATTGCTTTACACTGATTTCACTGAGATGACTGAGAAAGGATTCTATGCAGATCATCCTTTTAAATGTTTCAGGATTGTTGTTGCGCATGCGTAAATTGTACTCAGATGACTTAGAATACGTAAACAAGAAGCTAATTAATTTTCACCGACGTAAATAGACTGGTTCAAAATATCTGTAAACAATTAGAGTAGAAGTGAAAGTTAAAGTGATACATCTGATAATTACAGTTGTAGTGCGTAAGCAAGAAGCTAATTAATTTTCACCGACGTGAATAGACTGGTTTGAAATGTAACTCGAGGTCAAAACGACGTTGGGTTTCTCCTAATTTAAAGTAAACAACCTAATTATACCAACCGGGTATAAAACACCGTGCGATACAAAATAATTCAGTTTCTGTTTAGTCTTCGTGTGCGATGTCTGTGGTGCAGCTTTCTCGAGGAGTAACAATTTAAAACGACACATGCTCCAAGAACATGGATCGGTGTCAGATCAAAAGACTGGCTTGTTCGCCTGCGATGTGTGCCCGGCATCCTTCTCGCGGAAGGACAACTTGAAGCTGCATAAGGATGTTAAGCATGGTGTAGTGGTTCCAGTTGACGGCCCATCCGAGTCAAACGATCGGCTACACCGAGAGTTGAGGACCTGCCCCAAGAGGTTGCGGAGATGCATGGGTATATGTGGATGTTGCCAACGGCAGCCCACCAGCACTACAACGCGCACAAGACTGCTGCGACTAGGGTACTCGACGGAGGCGATGGTGTGGAAATAGTAGCTACGACGTTTCGGAATAGAATCGCTACATACAAAATTAAAAATACTAACACTAGTGGTATGTTTTAAAAACTATTTGAATTAGTGTTTAACTTAGTTATTTCTAGGCATCCTAGACTTCCTCCGCACGCAACGTGAGAGGTTCATCGCCTTAGTCGGAGAACAGTTGGATATATACACATCCCTCAAGATCAACTTGGAGGTGTTCGGTGGCTACACCAAGATGGGTGTGCCAGAGGGTGTTGAAGGTGTGAAATCCTTCAACACCCGAAACATGATTATCACGTCATCCAGCGATCTGGGGGAGGTCTATAACACCTTTGTGGAGACAATGTTGGCTAAGTCAGACGAATTTCAAGAACGGGACTCTGGTGAGTTTTGAAAAATTATTATTTTTTTTTCTAATTTTTTAAAATTTTAGGATGGACTCTGAAAAATGTACTGTACTTGAAAGTGAATGTAAACAAGTACAACCCTTTGCGCGGATCCTCATACATCGAGCTCCCCAAATGAGTTCGTGACAAGGCTGCTGTTATTAATATACAGAACAATGACGATGCATGCTTTGCGTGGTGTGTTGTGGCAGCATTGCATCCAGTTGAAGTTCACCTAGAAAGAGTGTCTAGTTATCCGCACTACTCCTAGTATTAAACTTGAATGACATCAATTTCTTTATGCAGAAGTTGAAGGAGGAAGCCCGCAGATTGGGTAAAATCCTTAAAACTAATGTACCGATGACAGCGTTGGAACCTTTAGACGAGCTATTATATTATATTGTAGATGATTGTGGCATCTGCAAGAAACCATTGGGAGATGATCGAGTAAGGGATAACTGCAATCTTACGGGGAAATTTTGCTTTGCAGCACATACCCAGTGCAATTTAAAATATAAAGTACCTCGGTTTATCCCTGTTGTGTTCCACAATCTTAGCGGATACGACAGTCACTTTATAATAAAGGAGCTAAGTTGTGATAAGGAGCAAGTCTCAGTGATCCCAAATAACAAGGAAAGATTCATTTCTTTCACAAAGCATGTGAGACTGTCTGATGATGAATCAGACTTAGAAGATGATGATGATGATGAATCTATCAATTCTACAGTACAGCTGAGATTCATCGATTCCCTGCGTTTCATGGCATCAAGCTTAGATAAGTTGGTGAAAAATTTAGAACCTGATCAGTTTGTTGAGATGAGGAAGTGTTTCCCCGACGACAAACAGTTTTCTTTTCTACGCAGAAAGGGTGTGTTCCCGTACAGGTATGTGACAGACGCCTCAGTATTAAATAGGACAAGTCTACCATCCCGAGAGGAATTCTATAATTCTATAATTTCGTTGTCTAAATACGATCACGCTGAGAATGTATGGAATGTCTTCAACATATGCACGCTCGGTGAATATAGTGATCTCTACTTGAAGACCGATGTTCTATTATTAGCTGACGTGTTCGAAAATTTCCGGGGTGTGTTTGAAAACGTATGACTTAGACCCCTGTCAATATATGACAGCACCTAGTCTAAGCTGGGACGCCATGCTGAAATATACTGGAGTTAAATTGGATTTATTTACAGATGTAGAAATGCATCATTTCGTCAAGAAAGGTATTCGCGGTGGGTTAACCCAATGCAGCGCTCGGTATGCCGAAGCCAATAACAAGTATATGAAGAATTACGTTCCCAGCAAACCCTCCAAATACTTGGCGTACCTTGATGCGAATAATTTATATGAATGGGCCATGTCCCAACCGCTACCGATAAGCGGATTCAGGTGGTTGAAAGAGCAAGAGCTTAACCTCCTGAAAGCATATCTGTAACAGGGGAGGAGGGATACATCCTGAAAGTAGATCTGGAGTATTCAGAAGACCTGCACGATCAGCACAACGATTTACCGTTTTGTCCACAGACCATGGTACCCCCAACACCATCCACCAAAATACAGAAGCTACTTGCCAGATTGCTCGACAAGAGTCATTACATCATACACTACAGAAACCTGCAGCAGGCCCTGCGTTACGGTCTTAGACTAACCGGCATCCATCGCGTATTGGAATTCGACCCATCACCTTGGTTAAAACCCTACATCGATTTGAATACAACCCTTAGGACATCCGCCAGAAATGCGTTTGAAAAAGACTTTTTTAAATTAATGAATAACGCGGTCTTTGGAAAAACGATGGAGAATGTTGATAAGAGGGTTGATGTGAAGATAATTACTCGGTGGGAGCACGATGGAAAAAAATTATGTGCAAGTAGACTTATCGTCAGCCCGAACTTTATCAGTAGTTTAGTGCTAGGTGAGAATTTGGTTATTATACAGATGGATATGGTAAAGTCACTTACAACAAGCCTTTAAATGCAGGTTTTCAGTTCTAGATCTATCAAAACCTTCATGTACGATTTCCATTATAGTACCATGAAACATTTGTATGGATCCAAACTCTCACTACTTTACACAGACACTGACTCTTTAGTGTATAGTGTGCAGACCGAAGACTTGTATAGTGACATTAGCGCAAACATAACAATTTTGACACGAGCGATTACCACGAACATAATAAACATAACATACCACTTGTGAACAAAAAGATTCCCGGCAAGTTTAAGGATGAATTCAACGGCGACTTGGTGCTACAATTTGTTGGGACTAGGGCCAAGTCGTATTGCATCCTTAGTGAGAAGGACGTGATTAAAAAGATCAAGGGAGTATCGCGTGAAGTGGTGAAGGGTGTTAGTTTAGATAATTTTAAGAAAATTGTATATAGTAGTTCTGGTGCCCTTATGCATAGCATGGTGTGTATTCGGAGTAAAAAAACAACTTTATGCCCAATTAATCAATAAAATTAGTTTATCGGAAGAAGATGATAAAAGGTACGTCATCCCTGGTAGTACTTCAACATATGCATGGGGGCATAAGAATATAAGATAGTTGTTCATATTTGTATATATTTTATTGTGTATATATAGTAGTATGTAAGTTAGTTATAAGACCACCCCCATCCTTAATAATTCCTTCGCTCCCGGAGACATGTGTTTACCTCCACGTGGTCTCGCTGGACGGTAAAACAATATGTCTTATTGACCGAAAACACGTTTCCTCTCTTTTTAAACAGCATATTAAACTCTTTTTTGTTACAGGTCTATTCAAACAACCCATCAATCTCTTTTTTTGTTACAGGTTACTTTCAACTGCATGGATTCGACTACACAAAGAAAATAATGTTATACTTTGTAAAAATTGTATTCTATTAGTTTATTAAACTGTAAATCGGATAAAATAAATTATTAGACTTTTGTGTGCTTAATTTCTTTGTGTTAATACCTCTAAGTAGTTGGTTAAAGCATATGTCATAGATGATCAAAAAATTTGGAGGTTTGGAGCCTTTCAAAGTGTAACTTTGTAAGGGACACTCGAATTTTAAATCTGTTTGCAAATTCGAATTCTGCGTAAAATTCTAGACTAATCTGATGTGTCGCACGGCTAAAAAATTTATAAGGATATTCAGAAATCGCTACCAGCAAAAATCTTAAAATTGGGGTAGCCTCTGGGAGATAATGCAATCTAAGAAATTTAAAGAGATTTGGGTAGCTGAGAAAATCTAATATTAATTGATACCAAAACAAGATAGGTTTATCTCGAAAGATAAAAAATGGATAGTCGAAGAAAACTATTTGGTTCAGATGAGGGGGCAAATGAAGATGCTAAGATGAAAATGCAAGATATATTTATCTCGAAAGATGCAATGGCTAGTCTATGAAAACGGAGATTCATCTCCGCATTTCCTCCTAGGAGATTCATCTCCACATTTCCTCCTTATGAGAATTTACATGTAAATGAGGGAGCAAATGAGGAATCAAATGAGGAAAGAGAAAGTCACTTCTCCTCATTTCCTCCTTATGGGAATTTACATATAAATGAGGGAGCAAATGAGGGATTCGGGAGCAAATGAAGGATTCTGGAGCAAATAAAGATGCTGGAGCAAATGAGGATGCTGGAGCAAATGAGGTCCCAGAACCTCCCATAACCATCTACTATAATATAACTTATATATAAATGGACCAGCAAGTTCATGACCACATCAAACACTATTGTCATTCAGTAGACAGAAAGTAATGGAATCGTAACTTTTCAATCCAGGATACTACCTACCTGAGTTCCTAGGAGTTTCTAAGTCCAAGCAGTTCAAATTATTTTGTGTTGTTAAAATTGGAACAACTTAACTTTAAGCAAGTTATAATGTCAAAAGCCAAAAATTTTTAGACGGCCTGAACTATTAATACGAATAGTAGTGAATAAATGTACTTTCGGCTTTCTGTAATCTTCATATCATACCCTTGCAACCATCACAAACACTTCAAGACTGTTTATAATCTGAGTACCCTATGTTGTGCTAGCAATCAAAGCAACCACTTACTACTTAACATAGTCTTGAGTCTGTATTAATTTTTTAATTTTAAACAAGCGACATCCAATATTGTTCAAAAACTAAATACAAACAAAATTCATTGATATAAACATTAAAAATGCTTCACTTAAATATTAAAAATTTTTAGTGACTTAAAACTATATTCCAGATATTTTTTCTACGAATTTCATTTTCAAAGTAGAGAATGAATTGACTTCAACTGCTTCTACTGTTCGCCATCAACAATAAAAGTCATCATTCACTGTTGTTCTGTTACACAATCTAAACTATAACAATGTTCTTACATTTTGTTTAATTCGAAATTTCTATAGGTAGCGAAATTTTTATAGCTTTTTGGAAGTTATTTCAAAGTATTTTATACACTTGTAGCTAAAATCGCAAAACGACCATCTAAATGACGACAGTCGTGTGGATTTGTATTAAATTTTACAGTGTTTATTTATTTCCTTAAGTTTTCATTTTGCACAGTTTGAACACATATTTTTAGGTATCGACATAAGCTAAGTCGTTGATTCTGGAATAGACTTTTAGGCCTATTTTTAGAATTCTTAGTGTGGACATTAATGTAGATATTTAAGTTATATTTTAGGGATGCCGTATAATCACATTAATTGCATACAAACGGACGATCACTAGTATGAGAGCGCATATGAATTTTCAAATTATATTTACTTCTTGCGCATAAACTGCATGGAAATGGACGATCACTAGTATGAGACCGCATATGAATTTTCAAATGATTTTTAGGAGTTGCAGCATAGTCGCATAAACTGCATGGAAATGGACGATCATTACTATGGGACGGCATATGAATTTTCAAACTACCTTTACGAGTTGCAGCATAATTGCATAAATTGCATGCAAATCGACTATCGTTAGCATGGGACCGCATATAAATTTTCAAATGATTTCTACGAGTTGCTGCATAGTCGCATGAACTGCATGGAAATGGACGATCATTAGTATGGAACCGCATATGAATTTTCAAACTAGCTTTACAAATTGCAACATAAATACATAAACTACATACAAATGAACGACCATTAGTATGGGACTGCATATGAATTTTCAAACTACCTTTACGAGTTGCAGCATAATTACATAAATTGCAAGCAAATGGACGATCATTAGTATGGTTCCGCATATGAAATTTCAAATTATGTTTAGAAGAGGCAGCATAATTACACAAATTGCATGCAAAGGAACAATCATTAGTATGCGACCTCATATCAATTTTCAAGCTATCTTTAAGAGTTGCAGCATAATTACATAAATTGCATGCAAATGGATGTTCACTAGTATGGGTCCACATATGAAGCTTCAGAACATGTTTATAAGATGAAGCATAATTACTTAAATTGCATGCACATAAATGATCATTAGTATGGAACCGCATATGAATTTTCAAAGGAATTTAGCATATGAATTTTCAAACTATCTTTGAGTTGCAGCATAATTACATAAATTGCATGCAAATGGACGATAATTAATATGGAACAATATGAATTTTAAACTATCTTTACAAATAAATTCCTTACAAAATTGCATAAAATGGGCGGCATTATATGGGACCATATGGGTTTTCAAATACTTTTGCAATGCAGCATAATTACATAAATTGCATGAAATAGAAATTAATATGGAAACATATGAATTTTCAAATATTTTAAAGATACAATATTTACATAAATTGCATAAAATGGGCGGTCATTAGTATGGGACGCATATGGGTTTTCAAATACTTTTTAGATGCAGCATAATTACATAAATTGCATGCAAATGGACGTCATTAGTATGGGACCGCATATGAAATTTCAAATTTTTTACATTTGCACATAATTACATAAATTGCATGCAAATGGACGATCATTAGTATGGATCCGCATATGAAATTTCAAATTACTTTTACGAGTTACATAATTCATAAATTGCATAAATCCCTTTTTTCCCCAAAAATTTTAAAAGTTTTTAAAATGGGTAAAACCCGGGCCATTAAATGGGTTTTTTTAAATGACTTTTGAAGAACATAATTCATAAATTGCATGCAAATGGGTATTAATATACCCATTGAAAATTTTTTTTTAGATAAATATTAATAAATTGCATCAAATGGGCGGTCATTAGTATGGGTCGCATATGGGTTTTCAAATACTTTTTGAGTGCAGCATAATTACATAAATTGCATGCAAATGGACGTCATTAGTATGGGACCGCATATGAAATTTCAAAATTTTACGATTTGCAGATAATTCATAAATTGCATCAAATGGCGTCATTAGTATGGTCCGCATATGAAATTTCAAATTACTTTTCAGTTGCAGCATAATTACATAAATTGCATGCAAATGGACGATCATTATATGAACCGCATATGAATTTTCAAACATCTTTACAAGATCATATCTTCATAAATTGCATACAAATGGGCGGTCATTAGTATGGGTCGCATATGGGTTTTCAAATACTTTTGAGATGCAGCATAATTACATAAATTGCATGCAAATGGACGTCATTAGTATGGGACCGCATATGAATTTTCAAATTACTTTTAGATCAATAATTACATAAATTGCATCAAATGGCGTCATTAGTATGGGACCGCATATGTTTTCAAATTACTTTTTAGAGTGCAGCATAATTACATAAATTGCATGCAAATGGACGATCATTAGTATGGGACCGCATATGAATTTTCAAAATTTTACGATGCAGATATTCATAAATTGCATCAAATGGGCGGTCATTAGTATGGGTTCGCATATGATTTTCAAATACTTTTCAAGTGCAGCATAATTACATAAATTGCATGCAAATGGACGATCATTATATGGGAACCAATGAATTTTAAACACTTTCAAGTCATATTTCATAAATTCAACAAATGGGCGGTCTTAGTATGGGCCATATGGGTTTTCAAATTTTTAGATGAGCATAATTACATAAATTGCATGCAAATGGACGTCATTGTATGGGCCGATATGAAATTTTCAAATTACTTTTAAGATGCAGCATAATTCATAAATTGCAGCAAATGGCGTCATTAGTATGGGCCCATATGAATTTTCAAATTACTTTTGAAATGCAAATAATTACATAAATTGCAGAAATACGTCATTAGTATGTCCGCATATGAATTTTCAAACATTTTAAAGATGCAGATACCATAAAGCATAAAATGGGCGGTTTAGTATGGGGCATATGGGTTTTAAAATTTTGGAAAACAGCATAATTACATAAATTGCATGCAAATGAATCTTGTTGGGACGCAATGAATTTTAAATACTTTTAGTGAGCAAATTACATAAATTATCAAATACATCTTATATGGGACGTTAATTTTCAAACTTTTATAATACATAATTACAAAATTCTGCAAATACGTCATTGTACCGATTGATTTTCAAAATTTTCAAATCAATATTCAAAATTGCCCAAAGGGCGGTATTATATGGGTTCCTTGGTTTTCAAATTTACTTTTAAATGCAGTAATTACAAAACCCGAAAACTTTCATTGTATGCCCAAAATGAATTTTAAACACCTTTTAGTGGAAATTAAAATTAAAAAATGGGGACTTTTGGGTATTAAAAAATTTTTAAAGATGAAGCAAATTAATAATTTTGTTTGAAAGGAATCTTTGGGTCAAATTCAAAATAATTTTGGAAGATTTGGACAAATTCTAAATTTTACCAAAAAAACCATTTTGATGGTTTTTCAAGAAATTTTAAAATTTTTTTTAAAACCGAATAATACAAAATTGCAAAAATAATTAAAATTAGTAAATTTTTTCGTTTTTAAAGAAAAATACAATATTTTAAAAGGGGTGCTTTAAGAAAAAAATGGGTAAAATAGGGTTTGTTGATGGGCAAATTTTAAAATAAAAGTTCTAAAACCCATTCCGGTTTTTTATATTTCAGGGTTTATGAATTTAATCCCGCTTTTTTTACTAAATAAAAAATGGAAAACTTTTAAAAGATAAAAATATTGAAGAAAAAATAAATTTGTTTAAAAAAAAAAACAATTTAAATTTAAAATTTTACCATTCCCAAAAACTTGAAAAACAAAATTTTATTTTTAAAAATTAAACTTCTTTAAACAAAATTCTCAAAAAATTTTCGTTTTAAAATTAGCCCTTTACCTTGGTGTTTTAAAAAATTTGTTAAAACAAAAATTTAAAAATTATTATACCAAACCCCACTGGGTTTTTAAAAATTTTTTGAAAAAATATAACCATTTTTAAAATTAAATTTTCTTTTTGCCTGTCAAACCTTAGAAAGGGCATTCGGCATTAAAACCCCCAAATTCAGGTAAACATTTGTTTGTATGCAAAAAAGGGTTTTAAAAACATTTTCCATTTTGGTTTCAAAGTTTTACTAATAAAAATTGGGAATTTTTAAAATTTTTAAAAAAGTTTTAGTGTAAGTTATTGAAACAAAAAAATTTTTTTAAAAAAGGAATAACCATACCAAAATTTACAAATAATTTAGAATTTAAGATTTTTAGTAAACAGGTTTACTAAATTTACAAAGCATAAAAAACAAAATTTTTAAAAGGGATTAAACAACACTAAAACAATTTTTTCAAAACCAAACATATATAATAATGGTAATTAAACTTTGTAATTTTTTGTTTATTAAATTTTTAAAAGTAAAATTTTATTTGATTATTTATTGCTTCAAGTTTTTTAATTTAAAAAGGGTAAAAAATTTTAAAACATGAAACCAATTAAAAATTTTTAAAAGGTTCTCCAAACCCCCCTTGTTTGTTTCTTTTTAATTTTTAATTTTTAAAACACAAAAACATTTTAACCAATTATAAATACCACTATTCCTTTTAACCTTTAAATAAAAAATTTTTCCTTAAAAGTTAAAAACAAAAAAAAACCTAAGTTTTTTCGGAAAAACTAAATTCTGTTTTCTATTAACAGGAAATTTAAAGGGGAATTTTCCTTTAGGTTGATTTTTAAAGGGCCTAGTGCCAAACGCCCTTTAAAAGGGACCATTAAACCATAAAATCTTGAAAACCTTTCCCTTTGAGGTGTTTATAATAAAAATTCTTTTCAAAAAAAACCCGACTTAAATTTCCAATTTGGGGAATTTTAAAAGGGCGTCCACAAACCCAAATTGGGAAAACCACCCCAAATAACCCCTTTAAAATTTTGAAACCCATTTCCAATGGGATTTCCCTTTTTTTGGATTTTAAAAAGTAAAGGACCAGTTTACAGGGGTTTCTTTACCCAACACACAAACCTTTTTGAAAACCCTTCCCGCATTGGGAAACAGCTTTGGGAATTCAGAAACTTTTTTAAACGTTTCTTTTTTAAGGTTGTTAAGGGGAAAACATGTTTTCCAAAATTTTTTAATAATTTTGTTTTTGGTTTTAAAGAAAACGGTAGGAATTTTAAAAAGGGAATATTTTTTTTTTGAGGATTGGTGTTTTCCCCCGTTTTCTTTAATTTAAAACAATTCAATACCCCTTTTCTCCTGTTCATTTTTTCAATCCTTATAATTTTTCAGTTTCCCTTTAAAATGGACTTTAAACAAGATTTAAGTTCCACCTAACTTTTCCAAGGTCCAAACAAAAAACAACCCTTTATTCATCCAACCTCTTCTTTTTTAGGTAACTAAACCCTGGATGTAAAAATTTGCCCAGTTTTAGCTTTCAAAACATTTTATGTTATAAGGGTTTTTAGGTTCCAAAAAGTAATTTTTAAAATTATTTATTTTGAATTAAATAAAGAAAACTTTCTTATTTGGTTTTTTTATATTTTCCCAAATTTTAAAACAGAAAAATTTAAATTTTTAAGGAATTTCTAAATCCCTAAATAAAAGGCGTTTTTTTTTTATTTAAAAAATTTCCCCTTTTAAAAAACCTTAAAATTTTCGTTTAAATTAAAAAACAAAATTTTTTTAAACCCAAATTAAAATAAATAAATAAACTTAAAAACATTTAATTTTTAAAATAAAAACCCTTCTTAAAAAAATAAAAAACAAACCTTTTTTTTTGTGGCAAACTAATAACCAAAAACAAAAACTGCCTTTTTCCTAAAACTAAAATTTTAAAACAATTTTTGAAATTTTCCTAATTTAAGTACACGCACTTATAAGTTCTTTTAAAATCATTTTTTAATTGCGGTTAAAGATTTGCAGTTCCAAGGTAAATAAAGGTATTTCCTTAAATTTTGGTGACCAGAATTAATTTTAAAAATAAAGTTTTTATTTAAAAAAGATTTTTAAATTTTGAATTTGTTTATTTAAATTTTATTTCTTTTAAAAATTTTAAAAAAAGTTTCTTGCTGAATTTTGAATCGAATTGCAGGGAATTTATTTTTCTGTTGTTAACCAGTCTTGTTGTTTTTTTAAAAAAAAATTGGGCTTCGGAAAAAATACAAGGTTCTTATCACCTTTCAAAACATTTTTATTCCAAGTTTTCGTTTTTGCCGCTTTTAGGTGTAACGGTCAAGTGGTTTTTCGGTTTTAGGGATTTTTGTCGGTTTTTCACATTTCCACCCGACGGGCCCTTCCCAAAAAATTGGGTCTTTGGGGTAGGGGTTTGGGGAAACAGCTAAAGGAATTTTAAAAGACTTTAATTCAGGGGATAAAAACCTTTTGGGCTCGTGTCGGGGGTCGGGCCCCTGGGGTCTCGGCGCCTGAATGCCCTAATTGGGACCCACGAAAGTTACTAACGTTACTTCACTACGACCTCTAGTACCCCGAAATTAGGGTAGGAACCACTGGGCATCCCGGGAGGGGCCGAGACCTGCCCTTGTCTGGGGACGAAAAGGATTCGTACGCCCAGTTTTAGGGGAACAATTTAGGATTTGGGCCCGGCTTGTGGATGTTCGGGAGACAATTTGCGGGGAATCCAGCTGGTTCTTTTTTCAACATTTCCAACCGGAGGGGATGGGGAAGGGTGTTCTAGCTCTGCAGGTGCGCGCCCATTTGCAGTTGGGTCGAGCCGGCCGGGAAAGGATGATCACGACCCAAAGAAAACACCCCTTATGGTTTTTTGGCACCGTCTCGGGGCGGTTAGGTATTGGCAAACCGGAAATGGAAAAATATCAATTGCACCAAAGATGTAAACCTCGGAAAAGGACGGGCTTTTCCTGGCGGGGTGAAGGCGGGAGCGGGCGGTTTCCTGCCGAACCCCGCTTCGGCATTTAAATTAAGAACCTAGGGGAAAATTTATTTGGGGAAATTTTTTATTTGAAGGCCCCCTTGGGCTTTTATGGTTAAATATAAATTGGGCCCACCATTTAAATTACAGGGCCAGTAATAAATTGAAAAGGAATTTAACTTAACTAATTAAAATTCCGGGGCGTTTTTTTTGGTAAAACCAAATCCGCGAAATAACAAATCGGTAATCCCCAAGCTAATTAAAACCAATACAAAATATTTGGATAAAAAAGAACATTTAAAAAAAAAAATAAAACCGCTTAAATCTGGGAAAAAAGGGTAAAAAACCAAAGTTTTTGGAAAATTATAATGGGCGTAAACCCATTAACCAAAAAAAATTTTAAGGGGCCCTTTTAAACCAAAAAAACCCTCAAATAAAAATAAACCCCAATTATAAAAATTTTCCCGAATTTTTAAAACGGCGAAATTAAAAAGGGCTAAAACATTTTGTGATAGCGGTACTTCCGGGTTGATTCCGGCGGAAAATTAAAAGGCTTTCCGTTAAAACATTTTGCGCTCGGTAGGAATAAAAATTTAAATAGGGATTTTAATTAAGTATTTATATGAAAGTAATAGGTTTATTTTTTGGGATGGGTTTTTAAAATAAATTATAGTTTCGCTGGGACATTTTATGAATTTGCGTTAGAAATTTAGAAACATTTGTAATTGGAAACTAAGGTGGCGGGAAATTTGAAAAATTAATAAATGGGCGTTGAAAAAAAAAAAACAAAGTCTTACCGGGTTCTTAAAAAAACAAATTGGGACAAAGTTTGGCGGTTCCTGCGTCGTCTTTTAAGCCGGGGAACGGTAAAATGGTTGAAGCGCGGTTAAAGGTGTCATTTGCCGGTTTGCAGCATGGTGGCCCGGGAACAACCCCGCGGGAGAAAGGAAAGGCGGCTATAACGGCCTGGGGTTGGAAAACAGAAAGAATTAAAAAGTTAGGTTAAAAATTTAAAGAAGAAAGGAAGAATAAATTTGTTCTGCCGCCTCGAGAAAGCCCTGGGGGCTGCGGGGCCAAAATCGCCTCAAATTAAAGAAAACAAATGGCGAATCAGGAAGGTTTTCCACAGCGGAATATTTACTGGAAATTTTCCCTGGAAATGAGGGGAGAAGGCGCACGTTTAATCTCGGGAAGTGCAAAGGCCGGAACATGCCGTAAGGAACCAGAGAGGTCGCAGGGCCTTGGAGGATCCCTGAACCCGGGGCATATGGAATTTAGAGCGCCTGCGGCCTGTTTGCCCGTGTTCTTTGGGGGTTTAATTTTGTTTGGGGGTTTTCCGCGTTGCTGGTCCAGGGAAATTTTCCCAAACCAAAAGGGGTGCCGATCCGGGAGCTTCGTAATTGCTTGCAGGTGCTGGGAAAGTTTTAGCCTTTGATGGGGAAACCCGGGAAAGGGAAAAGGTTGGTTTCCCTGGGCCCGGGCCCGCTTGAGGTTGGGGGGAAAAGGGGGGCGGTTGGTGGTGTTGCCCCAAAAAAGGGGGGAAAGGCGAGGGTTTGGTTGGAAAGTCTGGGGTTTGGAAAAAGGCCCAAAATTTTCCTGGGGTTTGGGGGAAAAAAAGGCGGTTTTTGGCCAGGCCCCTTCGCAAAAATTGAAGGGGCCCCGGGGAAAAGTGGAAACCCGGGAATTTTAACCCCAAATTTCGGGAAATTGGGGAAAAATTTACCGGGGGAAAAAACCCACAAAGGCTGGGGGGGGGGAAAATTTTGAGCCCGGGTAAGTGCAAACGAAAAACCCTGGGATTTTAAAAATTTTTTTTCAAAAAAAATTTTCCCCGAAGTGGAATTTCCCCTTTCGGAAAATTGGAAAAACTCGTTTTTTTGGGGCTGGGGGGACAGATTTGGGGGGCCCAAAAATTTTAAATCCCCGGGGGTTTTTCAAAAGGGAGAAAGGGCCCCAATGGGTTTAAAACCTTTAAAAAAATTTTTTTAATTTTAAAAGATTTAAAAAAGAAATATTGGTAAATTGGGAAAAAAACATAAAACCAAATTTCGGAAATTTTTAAATACCCAAAATTTTAAAGTTAGGGGCCACAAATTTCCCGGGTTTTATAAAAGGGTTTTGAAAGCAACCCCCTTTAACGGAAAATAATTTTTAAAATGGGAAAGCGCGGAAAAAT
This sequence comes from Platerodrilus igneus, assembly GCA_036346225.1. NCBI lineage: Eukaryota > Metazoa > Arthropoda > Insecta > Coleoptera > Lycidae > Platerodrilus > Platerodrilus igneus. The sequence continues at coordinate 12,329,241 of JARFIW010000003.1, forward strand.
TAAAAAATTTACCAACAATTTTAACAATTTTTAAAATTTTTTCAGCAAAAAATTTTTGGGGAAGGGGGAATTTTTCCCCGGGAAAATTTTCTTTTACCAAAAGGGTCCCAATTTAAAAATTTTGGGAAAATCCCGGGGTTTTAAATCAATTTTGGTTTAATAAAAGCAAAGGGAAGCCTTAACCCGAGCTTTCTTTAAAATGGGGTTTTATAAAAAGATTATAAATTTGAGGTTTAACCCCTTTTGGTTTATTATTCCCGCCAAAAAAACAATGTTTGGAAATAAACGGAAGGGTTTAAAAAAAAACCCTGGGGGGCCAAAAAACGATATAAAAAAAATTTCCCGGGGAATTTAAAAAAATTTTTAAAAATCCGAAAGATTGGTGTTAAACAAAGCAAAACCCCTGAAAATTTCAAAGGGAGGGAGGGGGGTAAAACCGGGTTTTCTGGAAGAAAACTTTAAAAACGATTAGGGTTTTTAAACAAGGGAAAAAAAAAAAGGCCCCGTTTAACGGCTCAAAAAAAAAACGAAAAATTTCCCAAAACCCCAAATTTTTTAAAATAAATTGGAAAACCCAATAAATTTTAAAATTTGGGCAAAACCCGAAAAGAATTTTAAAAGAATAACCGGTTTGGGGAAAAAACAAAAAAGTTTAGTTAAAAGAAAAAATAAAACAGGAAAAATTTTAAAACCCAGGAATTTAAAAATTTTGGGGAAATGAAAGAGGTTGTTTCTTAAACCCCTCCCGGTTTTTAAACAAAAACCCGAATTTAAAACCCGGGGTCCCAAAATCTTTAAAAGATTTTTTTAAAATGGGACCGGGCTTTTAAAAACGAAAATTTTGAAGGGTTAAAATTAAATTACCGGAAAAAATTAATTTAAAATAATTAACCAGGGGTTTTAAATTTTTAGGGGTTTTTTTTTTTAAAGGCCCTAAATTTTTTAAAAAACCCCTAAGGGGGTTTTTTAAAATTTTAAAAAATTTTATAATTATTTCTTTCCAAAATGGGTTTTGGGGTTTAAAAAATTTTAAACCCCAAAATTTATTGATTGGGGAAAAAAAAATTTTGAACGGGTTCAACAATTTAAAAATAAAATTTTAAAAAATTTTTTTTTAAATTTTTAATTTTTAAGGGTTTTTAAAAAATTTTAAAATTTGCCCAAAAATTTGGGAAAAATAATGGGGTTTTTTAAAATTTAAATTTTTGGTTTTTTAAAAACTTTTTGGGAGGGTCTTTTGCTTTTTTTTGGGGAAAATTGATCCCGTTTAAAAAGTTTCATAAATAATACCAAATAAACAATAACAAATAAATCATAAACCCTCATTAAATTAAATCAATAAAGTAAACAAGGATAATAAAACAGAGCGCAACCGCGCATCCCCCCAGGACTTGAAAGTGAAGTGATAGTGATTGTGATCCCCCCAAGAACATTTAGTGCATACCCACCAGGACTTTAGCAGTGCACCCCGTCCCACCTTTAGAAGTAAGTTACAGACGACCAGGTCTTCGGATGCTGGAGAATTTTATTATCGAGGTAAGACTTAAATTGTGGCGGCTGTACTCGCACAAGCATTGATTTACATTAATTAGTAGTTTTTGAAATAATTTAAGAAGCACGTTTGGTGTGTAAAGGCGCTAGCCGACATAATGCTTGTGCGAGTGCAACTGATAAATAGGGTGATGCTTTCGCTATTTTGTGCACTGCTATATGCTTAACGCTTATTAAACATTTATTTATATATTTACATAATTATATTTATTTATATTTTATATTTACACTTTATATTTATTTATATATAGCATGTATTATGTGGCGTATTTGTTTTGTTTGACGTTCTGTCGCCATTTTGGTTGCAGTATATATTTGGGAAGGACGAGCAGAATTGCAAAGATTGTAATCATAATGTAAATCAGTTAGGGAACGATAGGGAAAGCTAGGGATGGATTTAAATTAGTTAGCTAGATTTGGATAGTTTTAAGACGACACTTCACGTCGCACTGGTAAGCAGAACCGGCGTCTGCTATCCGGTATTACGGATCCCTCCCCTTCTCATTTTTGCTTGTTGATCGGGTACACTCGAAAGTCAGCGCTAGGGATACCATTATTTACAACCCTGTTTTTAGTTTTTGTTTTGTTTTTGTTCCAGTTTTTGTCAGATTTTTAGGTTTGTTAGATTGTTAGAGTTTGTTAGGTTTGTTAGATTTTTAGGTTTGTTAGATTTTTATTTAGTTTTTATTTAGGGTGAATCAACTATGAAGTAAAATAAATTAGGAGCACGACTATTTTTCGCGTTTAAACCCAATGTAGTACCTCCGGGTGGAGCATTGGGGACGTGGCCGCAAGTATAGCGGCCTTAATTCAAATTATAATGATTCAGGAAACGGACCAGCTATATCAATGGCTACCCTCTCAAAAGGATTCCCCACGTTATACTGTCTCATTGGGGCTTTCCGTTTTGTGACCGGGCCATTTGCAGAGGCGCACAATTCACATTTCCGGCACCACTCCTTCACATCATCTTTGCAGTTCACCCAATAGAATCTTTCTCTCACTCTTTCGAGAGTTCTTTTCACGCCAAAGTGCCCTCCGGAAATACCATCGTGCAAGTGCTGCAATACTTTTGGCACTCTGCTTCTCGGCACTATCACTTGAAGTCTCTCAGTGCCATCTTCATATTCCAGGCGTCGTTTCAAGATTCTATTTTCCATTATCAAGGAGTCTCACTGTGCCCAGTATGCCTTCAGGCTCCTACTTGAAATACTAATTTCTTCCCAAGCTGGTCGTTGTCCTCTACTTTTCCACTAAATAATACGTCCCAATTCGGCGTCATTCTCCTGGTCTTCTCGTATTCTTTCGGGTTGTCAAGTATCATCAATTACCGTCATTCTATGGACGACACTTATTTTCTCTTCCATCTTGGAGCAATGATTGCAGTCCACCGGACAAGGTCTCTTTGATAGAGCGTCTGCATTCCGATGGCTAGTTCCTACACGATGTTCTGTGTCAAAGTCATATTCCTGCAGCCGCTCTATCCACCTTGCCACTTTCCCATCAGGATTTCGAAACCGCAGTAACCATTTTAGTGCAGCATGGTCTGTTCTCAATAGGAATCTACGGCCGTATAAGTACTTATAAAAGTGCTCTACGGATTTGACGACAGCCAACAGCTCCCTTCTTGTCACACAATAGTTCCTTTCTGGCCGCGACAAGACCTTGCTGAAATACCCAATAACTTTTTCTTGTCCGTCTTGCACTTGCGAAAGAACGCTTCCTATAGCTGTGTTACTGGCATCAGTATCCAACACAAATTTCCTTTCCATCCGTGGGTAACTCAAAATTGGTGCTGTAACCAGTAGCCGTTTCAGTTGTTCAAATGCACTGTGGCAGTCATCATTCCAATCATATTCGTGTCCATCTTCGGTTAGTTTCGTTAACGGTTTGGCAATGTTCGCAAACCCAAGTATAAAGCGTCGATAATATGTGCACAATCCTAGAAAACTGCGTAGTTGGTGTATATCTGCTGGTGCAGGCCACTCTTGTACCGTTTTTATTTTGTCAGGGTCAGCTCTTATTCCGGTCTCCGAAACGACATATCCTAGGTATTTCACCTCTTTTCCAAACAGGTGACACTTCTTGGGGCTCAATGTAAGGTTTGCCCCCCGTAATCTTTGGAATATCTCCTCTAGGTTCTTAAGGTGTTCTTCAAAAGACCGGCCTAACACTATCACGTCGTCTAGGTACACCAGACAAGTCTTCCAAGACAGTCCACGCAATATCGACTCCATCAATCGTTCAAAAGTAGGAGGGGCATTGCATAATCCAAATGGCTTGACCTTGAACTGCCATAATCCAGTTCCAATTGTAAACGCAGTCTTCTCTTTGTCGTTGGGCTCCAAGCCTACCTGCCAGTATCCGCTTTTCAAGTCCAAGGTCGAAAACCATTTGGATCCGGATAGAGTATCCAAGGTGTCATCAATTCTGGGCAAAGGATAGCTGTCTTTCTTTGTCACATTGTTAAGCCGCCGGTAGTCTACACAAAACCTTGTCGACCCGTCCTTTTTCTTGACAAGCACTACCGGGGATGCCCATGGACTATTCGAGGGTTCAATTACTCCCTGTTCTTCCATGTCGGTGATAATTTGCTCGGCTTCCTTACGTTTTGCCAAAGGAAGCCGCCTGGGGTGTTGTCTTATCGGTTGCGCATCTCCAGTATTGATCTTGTGTTGCACAACATTCGTCCTTCCTTTCTCACTATCATCCAGTGCAAACACATTTCGATATCGTCCGACCAGCTCTTTTACCTTGTTCAGTTGGTCGCCGTTTAATCCTTGACACGACGGTATTAACATATCCAGCAATTTATGTGAGCAACCGTTGGCTGGTTTATCTTTCGTGTCGTCCACACAACGTTTAATATGGCATACTGGAATGCAACTTCCCACAATCGTGTCTTTCTTCAGGGTCACCGTATGCGGATTAATGTTCAGCACCCTTACTGGTACCATATTTCGAAACTTTACCAGCGTTCTTCCAATCAGTAATCCCTCCTGACCCATTCCCGATTCAGTTGCTTTCATCATGCATACTTGTTCTTCCCGGAGCGTACCATCCGGGCGTCCCATTACTATCATTTCCGCCTTCTCGGGTATTTTCATATCGCAAATCATTCGAACTTGCATCGTCTGGTTACTCGTACCTTGAAATGGAATCTCATCATCATCTATCCGAAGCACATTTTCTTTCATGTTTTCATGAAACCCATATTCTCTCATGAGATCCATTCCCAAGATCACTTCCTCTGTAATTTCAGCTACCAACACTCAATTATTAATTAATTTGTCCCCAATTGTCAACATAACGGCAATCTCTCCGTGAGTACCAATCTTCTCACCACTTGCCGTTCGGAGACACACCGATACAGGTAGCACTTTTCCACGACCGACCAAATTTGGTCTCACAATAGTTCTTGTCGCTCCTGTATCCACAAGTAATCGGACAATTTTACCATTAATTCTACCATTGATATAAATGTTGTCCAGACTTCTCATCGACGATGCAACACGGATGGTAATCTCCGGGGCACTACGTTGTGCTGTCGACGTTCGCCCCCTTACGTCGACTTGCTTTAGTTTTCCGGGTGCTCAACCGGTTGTTTTTTTGGTTGAGTGCAGCGTCTCTGTATATGACCAACTTCACCGCAGTTCCAGCATCGCAGACCCCATCTCCGCGGTCGTTGTCTTTCAAGCTTTTCCACACGGTTGATTATTTCATCTATGCTGTTCTGCGCTTGATCAGGTTCCTCTAAGGCAGACCGAACTTTGTGACTCATTCTGTGTGATGTCTGCTTAGCTGCTTCAAATTCAAGCGCATGCGCCAGTGCGTCATCTAACATTTTTGGCCGTGCTAATCTTAGCGCTTGTTGTGTTTCGCCATTCTTAACGCCATCCACGAATGTTTGTACAGCCAGTTGTTCGAGGAAACTATCTGGTGCCGTTGGATATGCCAATCTAACTAATCTGGCGATGTCAGCTTCGAATTCTTGCAGGCTTTCACTTGTCTTTTGCAAGCGATTCTTAACTTGTGCGTGGTAAACCTATTGAAGGTGAGCATCTCCATATCTCATCTCAAGCTTTGATGTTAAGAGGCCGTAATCATTCTGCTGGTGATCAGGAATCGTTTGTAAGATGTTAAGAGCTTCCTCCCGTAGGGCCACTATTAAGGAAATAGCCTTCTCTTTGTTGCACCAACCATTGGCTATTGCAGCAGCTTCAAATTGTTTCAAATATGTAGGCCAAGGTGTTTTACCATCGAATGTGGGTGGTTTCACTTTAAATTTAGACGGAATTGACTCGCTTCTTTCCAGGGTTCTTATTTCTGGAATGTTCTGATTAAAAACTTGGTTTGGTAATTCAAGTGGCCGCGTTGTTAGTGAAATTACTTGTTCTTGCAGCCTCATCACATCTTCTTCCATTTTTATAAATTTACTGTCCAACTTTTGCTCAACTGTTTTTACCTGTTCTGTGAAATCTTCTTTCAATGCAATGGAACTTTCCATTAATCTTTGTTCTAACGTGGCTGTACTTTCATTCAACTTTTCTTCCATTTTGGCAGCATTTTCACTTAACCTTTCCATTTTCTCAGCGTTTTCACTAAATCTTTTTTCCATTTTCTTAGCATTTTCACTTAACCTTTCTGTAAGGTTTGATTCCAGTTCAACTGACCTCACTAAATTTTCACCGAGTGTCACTTCCAGTTTAGCCGACCTCTCCTCCATTTTCTCAGCATTTTCGTTTAACTTTTCTTCTATACCGGATTTAAAATCCTTAAGGAAATTCATTAAACTTTCTGCCTCCATCTTATTTTGACTCCTTGTAACTCGCATATATAAACTACTTAAATGTCTTTAGACTTGTGTGCTTTCCTTTTAAATTAATCACTATATACCCCGCAGCTGACACCAGTGAAGCGGGCTACTTCTACCGCGTTTCTTTAATTTAAAAACAAGTAATAACAATAGTCTTTATTACTCACTGTTCACAAGTCTAATTAACAGTATATGCCTTATTTATAGATGTTTTCAGTCCACTTAACAATGAAGCACTATTACACTAATGAATTTACAAGCACTAATATCTTCTTTACCATAGGTCCATTAACAACACTAACACAACTATTATTCAATCCAAGCTCTATCTATTTATGTATACTACAAGCTGCATGTACATTAGACACGTTTAGCTCATATAACATTTATGTATATACACGCTTAGGCTTCCAAAAAGCTCAACTTATAACGATATAATTTATATTAGACATTCAAGTATAGACTAACTCTTACATTCATAAGCGGCCTTATATATACCCTAAATTAAAGACATGACTCATTATCTAGTAATCTCTAGAAGAATTCTGCAATCCTGAAGAATACGCTGTGCCTCGGGCGTTTGGATGTTTGACGGGTTGCCTAATAGTGGATTGAAACATTATGTAATATGTTTCCTTATGTTGTATTAATAAATGAAAAATTAAAGCCTGATGTTTCACATCAATAATAGCACAATGCTTTTATGCTACTCAAGCATTTTGGACGATTTACTGTAATATTGAAAATTGGGCAATTTTTACTACTCCTTCCTGGCATAAAATGTTGTTGGCAACCATGTGGGTGGCACCGGTGAATTAAATTTTCTACTTTAATTTTTTACTTTGCAGGTCCAACCTTAATTTAGGGGATAATACTTATTTAATTTTAACTAATATTTGGAAGAAATAATTTGAAAATGGTTCGTCAGAACAAAGAATGTAATCTTTCTAAAGATTTAGCAACATATCTTGCAAAGAGGGTAAGAAGTGTAGATGATATAGATATTCGTTATGGATATGGGTCCATTTTCTGTGATGTCGCCTTATATCTTTTTGGAACAGACTGCTATGCTAAACGCAAACTACTTATAAACAGGTGGAAAAAAAATATAAATAATATAAGACAATTGTTCTTGAAGATTGTTGAACAAGAAAACAATCGAAGCAACGGTGAGTTGGAAGGGGATTATTTATCCGATGGCATTAGAGAGGTAGGTATATTGCAGAGTAGTAGTAGTGATTATAATTCTCTTGCATTAAACACAACGATCGCAGTTCCTGTTAATATTACATTAGAGAATAAAAACCCTTTCCCCGAGAAGAATATGACCCACCTTTCAATGTGTGATAATAGCATTGATCTAGAGAACATCAACAATTCACCAGTGCATCCTCATTTACAAACTCAGTGCTTGAACGACAATGTTTATAAATTTACTTCTAAAATACAAAATATTTTCAAATGGGATTTTACGTTTAAAAAAAATTATATGTACTTTTTGTGTTAAGACATTAAACATGTCTATTCCGTGTGCCCACTTTATGTGAAGAACAAGCACGTTAATAAATGTTTACAAATCGTGTCGTAAATTTATTTGTCACACTACACTACGGCCGAGTGAGTGAAAAAGGATATATTCATTGCACTCTACACACAATAGGAACATTTAATCATAACAATTTACTGCGCCGTAAACAATTTAGGGGTTATGCACGGCTTTTAGCTAAGCAACAATTCCAGAATATATCTGCATTTAAATTCAAACAGAATATAATTTTAGCGGCAGAAGAGAGTTTGTTACATTTAAAAACCATTCACGATATTCCCACAGCAGATGTGGCAAGACATTGAAATAGACGCAGCGAGTGAAAACGAATTGGCCGAAAATGATTTTAAAGTGTACGTAAACTACCTGCTATGTGGAGAATCGTTTACGAGTATTTTAAACGGGTAATATTACCATGCATTTTTTCAATTTTTGGCTTGTGTATGCACTAGGCCCTAATAATCAATTCCCATCAATGGCAAATAATAATCCCCTATACTTTTTGAAAAATAGAATTTCAAAGTGTACGTAAATTACCTGTTGTTTGGAGAAGCAGTTACAAGTATTTTATACGGGTAATAGTGCCGTGCCTTTTTCAAGTTTTGGCTTGTGTGTGCACTAGGCCCTAATAATCAATTTCTATCAATGGCAAACAATGGTCCCCTTTACATTTGCTATTACATAGAAAACACGGGAACTCCACGTTGTTGTTGAAATTTTAGCTTCCATTGAGTTTACTTTTTATGTGTTTTAGTACTGTTAAGTTGTTCAAATTTTTCTTTATTTAGGTAGATAGGGTATTAGTCAGCTATTTTCGTAAATATCGTTCAATATAGTTCTCCGTATTTTTTTAATTATTGTAAATACAACAAGAACGCACAAGATGGTGGTGTTGGAGCAGCTTTATAGTAATTTTATAATGTTTTTCACTGCTTTAGCATCTCCAGTTTACCATTTTATTGTGGGGAATACTGTAGCAACCAACCCCCGTAAATATCAAGCAATGGTCCCCTATACTTTTCGTAAAATTAAATAAAATCGAAAATTACTATCGTTTCCAATTCACTTTTGCATGTATTATTGTATGTAGGGTTCGGTTTTACGCACCAGAATTCGTTGCCGAGAGATTTCGTTGCTATCATACGCATCTATTTATGTCTAAATTTTTGCAGTTTCGTAAGCAATTCCGCATGAATAAAGAAACGTTTGAAAGCATAATTGAGAACTATAAAACTTCACCTTATTATCCACAAGATACACGCCATGGTGGCAAGATACCGAAGTCCCCTGAAACTCATATGCTTTCGTTTTTATGGTAATTCTGTAAACTTTATATTTTAAATTTTCTAGGTGTAAAGTTTTAGGTTTGCTGGAAATAAATACTGCAAGCGTGACGTTGCCAGTAGATTTGGAATGGCAGAAGCTACTTTAATTGCTTGTTTTAATCGGATGTTAAATTACTTTATGTCAATTGCTTCAAATGTAATAACATTCCCAAGTAGCCATGAGGAAAAACAGAAATAACCAAGTAGAAAGGTTTGTATTTTATCAACATTTACCTACAATAGCCACATTCAAAATGTACTTTAGATTGCTCGCCTTCCTGGTGTAATTGGAACAATAGACGGAACGTTTATTCCCATTCGAAAATCAATTCATAAACTCAAATCCATATATGTAAATCGGCATGATTTACCGTCACTAACCTTATAGGCAAGTTGCAAATAAATCTTTAAACTTATTAAATGTCAATTTACAGGTCATTTGCTAATAAACAATTTTTGGATGTTTTTACTGGAATTCCTAGAAAGATACATGATGCACGAGTATTCAAGTTGTCGCATATAAGCCAAACCATCTAACACATTTGCGGTGATGAGTTTTATTTATTGGGAGATGCGGCATATCCATTACGCAAGTGGTTAATAACGCCATATAGAGATTACAGGAATTTAACACCTGAATAACATTTTAATAAAAAATTGGCTGCAACGAGGGTTAAAATTGAAAATATTCGGTTTATTAAAACATTTCGCCAGTTAATCCGAACAGATTTTGAGTTAGTGGACACAACAGCTGAATTTATTATAGCTTGTGTATTACATAATGTATGCATTAATGCTAATGATGAGTGGAATGAAGAATACAACGATATAGAAATGGATGATAATTTACAGCAACTGGATGATGATGTAAGAGCAAGACAAGGAGGAGAAATAAAAAGAAGCTATTTATGTGAACTTGTAATATACTGTAATATACTTTTTAAAAATGTACTACTTATATCTATATTAACTGTAATACATTACTTAATTTTCTAATTATTTCATATTTAATGAAAAATGTAACTAATAATTAAATCACGCAGCTTCTAAATTAGAATTATTTTTTGTTTGTAATGATAAAAATTGTTGTAAGAGCTCTATTTTTTCATTATGGTGCCTATCTTTATTTGCTTCTTTTTCCTTTTGAATTTGTAACAAGATATTCGACAGCTTAACTGCATGTTTCCTTTTTTTGGTAAGTGTTTTTTGCATGATTACCTTGTTAGCACTGCGTAACACCTTTGGTTGGGTACTATCATCGATTTTTGATATTTTTCTCAATTCATCCTCATATTCTATAGTCTTTCTAGATGAACCTGACGTTGAGTTAGTTATGGTAGCTGTTTTTTTTTGTTTTAATATGGTTTTGTAGCGGTTTTCACACTGCATACCACTACGCTCTACACTTAAGGTTTCTTTTAAAGAGCATGCAATGTGGTCCCACATTAGTTTTTTTGTTTTAAAACGTTTCATAGGGCCAACCTGACTATGCGATTCTTCATATTTATCCAGAAGAAATTTGGATTCTGCAACGTTCCACTCTACAACCTTTTGCCCTGTTGACGTGGAGGGTTGTGGCTGCTCCACTAATGACTCTTCCAGAATATTGGCAGTAATTAGAGCTTCTTTAGCTATAGTCATTAAACTTTTCTCGTATAAAATAATAATTTATTAGTGTCTCCTTACAAACAGTAGACATTTTAGCATTGTGTTGTCTGAGCACTGTGTTAAATAATACTAGAGTACATTAGGTAATGAATGCATATATTTATATATTATTATAATTTTGAATTACAAGAAGCATTATTAATTATATATGTTCGTAATTTTAATGACACGTCTTACTGTTCGCCGCCGGTACATCAATGCCCATATGCCGTGCTTCCACAACAACCTTGTTTAACCAGCGATGCCAGACGTATTAAATTATCTTAGTAATTAACACCTTCCCTTTTATTCTAGCGAGCCAAAATCATACACTACGTCTACAACATAGTCTTTTAAATGCTCCAGAACTCTTTTTACTCTAATTGGCCTTTCAGAATTTACATTTGTTACCTTAGGTATATTCTGAAAGGGACCAAAGGTGTCAATGTCTTCATATAGAAATTTATTATCACAGCCAGTCTTAGCTAGCTTTAAAAATCTTCTGTTTCGCCTATAAATATTACCATATTCATCCCTAACCATATAAGATCTATCATTAACAATATCAATTATTTTACCTTTTACCCACCTATTATTTTTTTGTAATAAGATATTTTGGTTTATGCTAAATTTACAAAGTTCTTTAACATTTCTATCATAATAAAATTTTTGTTTTTTTGTTTCTCAGCTATATTTTTACTAATCAATTTAGGATCGACATTTGTAACTTCAAGGCATTTTTCAGAGGTAGGTATTTTTGTTTTCCGGATTCTATTGTAAAAGTTGAGCTGGTGAGTAATTTATATCAATTAAAGGCGTATTTCTATATTCCATTAAATATACTTCTAAATCAGAATTAGGGGTCATTTTCTTTAACATGTTTTTAAAGATTCCTACATACTTTTCTGCTAGACCATTTGACTGTTGATAATGTGGGCTTGAAAATTTTATTTTAAAATTCCACTTGTCTGAAAATTTTTTGAACTTCAAACTATTATAAGGGACATTATCTGCATACAATATATCTGGAACACCAAATCGAGAAAAACAATTTTTAAGGAATTTCATTACAGATTCTGCTGTTTTATCACGAATTTCTGTGGCTTCTATCCAGTTAGAGTATTGATCTACAAGTACAACATAATTTTTATTTTTGTATTCACATAAATCTGTAAATAAATATCGCCATGGGTGAGATGGAACTTCATGATTAATTAGTGGTTCTTTTTGATTACTTTTTTGATATTTTTGACAAAGTTCACAGTTTTCTACTAACTTTTCTATATCAACCGACATTCGTGGCCAATAAAATATTTGTCTGGCCCTTAGTTTACATTTGTTCATTCCAAAATGTGCTTTGCGAATTTTCGAAAACATTTCTGATTTTAATGATTTAGGAATAATAATCTTTTTGTTTAAAAATAATAAATCATTTGATACATAAATATTATCTTTTAGTTTGTAGAATAGTTTCAATTCTGTTTAAAGAGCTTTATTTGACTTCGGCCAGGACGTATTACAAAATTGTTTTACCTGTGATAAAATTGTATCGTTATCATTTGCTCGAATAAATATTTTCTTTTTTCTTCAGTCATAGGAATATTATATAACAGTGAGTGTATTATGTATTCCATTTCAGGGTCATCTACTGCTTTTGTGTCAATGTACGATCCAGATAGCGCATCAGCCACATACATTTCCTTTCCTGGCAAGTATACAATACAAAGATTGTACTTTAACAATTTAAATAATATCCGTTGCAATTGGACTGTGTCAGCTTCTATATTTTTGGAAAATATTGGTATTAAGGGCTTGTGGTCTGTGCATACCTTTTTTCACTAACCAATAAAGAACGTGATGCAAATGAGATGGGGTCTACCATCCTGCAATAACACGCACCCTAAGCCTTCACTTGATGCGTCACATTGTATTATAATGTTCTTTGTAGGGTCATAAATCTGTAAAGTGGGAGAACGAGTTATACACAATTTTAAATGATTTAGTTCTCGTTCGTGCTCCTCACTCCATTCAAATTTTGTATTAATTTTTGTTAGTCTCTCATTGATGAAGTTATTTGGGACAAATTAGGTATAAACTTTGAAAAGAATTTTGCCATTCCCAGTATTCTCATTAAACTTAGTTTAGTATCTGGCGAATTCATTGAAACTACTGCCTTCACATTCTCAGGACAGGGTTTAACACCGTGTTCTGAAATAATCTGCCCCATAAAAACAACTTCATTTAGTTTATATTAAAACTTTTTAAGATTAAATTTTACGTTATTTTCTACTTCGTTTAATGCTACATCATGCTCTAATTCAGTTTGGCCCGAGATGATAAGATCATCAAAATATATATCAACATTTGGAATACCCCCAAATAGCTCACAATTTTTCTTTTGAAATATTTCCGGTGCTGATGAAATGCAAAACGGAAGTCTTTTAAACCTATATCTTCCATATGGAGTATTAAACGTGCATAAATGAGCTGTTTTCATCAAGTTGGATTTGCCAGTATCCATCTTTCATATTGTTGTATATAGCGAAGCCATTATTTTAGATTACTTTTAAAATATTACATTGTAACAGAATCAGTAAGCCGAACATCCTTTGTTCTAGGAAAACTTGCATCATGTTTATCAAATGTCATGTTCTTGAAATTACCTTACCACACTTATCCTTTTGTATAATTAATCTTTTAGTCATGTCTTTACTTTGTAACAACCACAATTAGGTTTCCTGCAAATGTCCTAGAACTCAGGGAAGTTTTGGCTTACCACTATTAAATATACATTTTTATTGCCTGCCACAACCTTCGGCAGAAAACCCATTTCTTGTTATCAACAGCTGTAAAAGACGAACCACCAGAATAGTAGTCAGTCAGTCTGTGTATGATCCTAGTTCCTCCCTTGCTCTGAAGCAAGTCGGCTCAGAGCCAACCATCAAAATGGCGACTTAATCTATTATGGTTGCTGAGACATTATTAATAATTACAATGGTCGCTGAAATCTTATAACATAAGTCAACCTTTATTATTATTATTGCTTGAACTGTTATTACGCTTTGCTGTTATACTGAATCTATACATATGTTCAATAGAATTTATCATGGTCAATCAAAACCTAATAATGTTGAAGATTATTTGGAAGATTTCGTAAATGAATTTGTTCACTTGCAACTCAATGGAATTATGTTGAAGAATAAGCACTATAGATTGTTATTAAACGCTTTAATTTGCGATGCACCTGCTAAGGCTTTTGCGCTTTGTGTAAAATTACATAATGCTAGCATAAGTTGTAGTAAATGTATGGTGGAAGGTGATATGTCTGATAAACATACTATGATATATTTAGATAATTATTCAACATTAAGAACTGATAAGAATTTTCGACATAAGGTTCAAGAAGATTATCATAAAGGAACCAACTCCCTTTGAAAAAATTGCTGATTTTGATATTGTAAATCAAACACCTCTAGATTACATGCATGTCGTACTGCTTGGTGTTGTTAGAAAATTAATTTTTTTGCTAGTAAAAGGGAAATGTGGAATTAGAATGATACCATCTATACTTGAAACGTTCAATACAATGTATTTATCTTTCACAAATATGATTCCTCGAGAATTTGCCAGGAAACCACAATCAATTTATAAGATTGATCATTGGAAAGCCACCGAATTACGGTTGTTTTTATTATATGTGTCACCATTTGTATTAAAACATGTTTTATCTTTTGACCAATACAACCATATTTTAAAATTACACATGGCTATTAGAATCTTATGTAGTCCATTAGTTTGTCAAAAACCTGATTATAATATGAATGCTAGTATCCTTTTAAGAGAGTTTGTGGAAGAATATGGCACTCATTATGACATTGAGAATGTAACTTATAATGTTCATGCTTTAATCCATTTATCACAGGATGTTAAATTTTATAGTAACCTGGATAATTTCAGTTATTTTCCTTTCGAAAATTATATGAGACAAGTTAAAAAATGTTTACAGTCTTCTAATCTCCAATTACAATAGATTGCAAATCGCATAGAAGAACAAAGAAAAATTGATTTAATGCACGATAAATTAAATAATAACGCAGTTCTAACATCTAGAGTAACTGATGAAGATGAATATACCTACAACTTTGAACATTTTACTGTAAATGGAATGGTTATTGAAACAGAATTGCCCAATAATGTATATCTCCTACATAATGACACAATTGTTATAATTGACTCCGTAAGGGGAAACTCTACTGGCGACATTCATGTGTTTGGAAGAACATTTTTAAGAAGTTCGTTTGCTTATGAAAAACCACTGGATTCCAGACTGGTTGGAATATTTTTGGTGAATGAATTGTCAGAATCTGAAGAAATAAATTTCTCTAAAATAAAGAACAATTGTGTATTGATACAAACACAGCCGCATTCTTCATACATTGCAATTACTTTATTGCATCATAAAATATAGACATACGGTTGTAAGTTTTTATAATAATTTGTTGAGTGTTGTAGTTTAGATAGTGGAGAAACAGGTGACTAATTTTACAGGTTGCTGTTAAATAATGTACGGGATTAGAAAATTGCCTTTTTTACCCCTTCTAAAACACAAAATTATGCTACATTGTCGGTTTTTGCAATTCTATATTGTTTTTGTTTTAGAATTCTTTTTCTGTTGTTCATACAACCAATCAAGATGAAGAATTTTTTGATGCTATTCCAACCAGTTGGCTCATTAACGACAGCACTTATTATTGGCCCCCAAAACATATGGATGCAAGTAAACTCATCAAAAATATGCAAGATCCTGCAGATAATTGGGAAGAGCACAACTGTCGAATTATAAAACAATATGGTTAAGTACAACAAATTGATAATATACCTTGTGATTTGTTTATGATCGGCCATAGCATATTAATATTTCACAATCACACAATAAATTTGATAATAACATTGAAACAAGTTTTGAACAAGCAGTTATTAATTTTGTTGTTGTAATCTGGACATCTTAATATGAATTTTCACAAGTACAAATCATTTTATATTCTTAACCTGATTAACTAAAAGTATTAAGATTTTATGAAATTTTAACATATAAGGATGTTATCACTTTGCTATCAATAAATCACAATGCATGTAATTACTTTCCATGTTGTAGCTTTTTTGACTGATGCAAAACGAAAGTGTCGAAAATTGTTAAACAATGAGGAATCGTCTAATAGTGAAATGGAAATGGGAAACGGTTGTAGGAAAAAAATTGTTAATCGTTTGCTAGGGAACTCTACTGCTGACTGTGATAATTTAGTGCCTATACCATATACTCCTCCAACAATCAATAAAGCAAAAATATTAACTCATAGCGGAATTCACAAAGAAATGGCCACTACAACTCCTTATCAGATGATCGATATTGATAATGAACAAAACAATGTTTTGGAATCTAACATTTTTAATTCAAGTAGCAGTGTGGGTGTAGTAGATGATATTCCTATAACAGTTTTAGGGGGTGATATTTGCAGTTTGTTAGCATTATTGTTAATAATTACATTTTAAGATTACACCGTGTTTTCCAAAAAAATTGATGAGGTCGTTGGGAAGATAGCAGTCCTCACAATTGAAATATGCTCTCTAAAAGTAACTGTCAATAATGTGGCCAATATGGTAGGAGCTGAGCTTGGGTGCCTTAAGATTTCCACATCGACTTTGCTGTTAAACCTACCTATCGACAGCAAGGAAGGATTGGATGAACTTGAGAACAATATAGCTGATGAGGAATGTGAAAAAGAATTAGTAAGTTTTTTATTATTGTAAGTTATGTCTGAATCCAACAACACTCATTTTTTAGTTTTAAAACAAAAGCCATTTTTTTAAACAAAAAATTTATTTCTTGTCATGCCAGTAGATGTATTATTTTAGCTTTTGTTCAAATACAAAGATCAGAATTTTGTATTTTTTTTTATTGTAGATGAAAATATTGTGTTTGATAAGAGGGGGCCGACTGGAAGATTTTATTAGACGTATGTGTGATAAAATCTATTCTCGTACCTTTGCTGTAAAACTGGCTTGGACTTCAGCAAAAAATAATATTCGATAGGCAACACAAATGTAACGAACGTTATGGAAGGTAATGGTAAACTGTACATTTTACATTTTCATAAATTCATAATTTGCAGAGGTTGTAAGAACGTACAGCGATCGCAACTTTTCGAGTATAATTTTTAAGCAGATTGTTTCAAATTGGCTGAGAAATGCCAACATTAGACTAGCCAAAACAGTTGCTAATTCTAATCAAAAATAACACATTCTTTTTCTAAGAAGTATAGAAATTACTTTTGTTTGTTTTATTGTAATTAACTAATATGTTTGAGGATCATAAATTGAGTAATTTAAAAATAATAGTTTGATTTTGAACTTCAAGAAGGTTCTGTCTAGAAGATTTATAGGTCTTTTACATGTTCAATTTATTATTAACTTGTTCTTAAATATTTAGTAACTATGCCTATTTGTTAACTTTTTGGTTTTTTTAATATATATTTTTGTGGGGGTTTGCTAAAACTCCATTTGAAAGTTTAAAATTACAATCGATAAAATGATGCGTTGATGTACTTGTATGTGTAACTATAACAGTAGAATGTATTATAAGTTAAAGTAGGTTAAATACTGTATGTGTTCATGTAAGTGCTATAAATATGTAATATATGTATATATTTAACTAGTATCATACTTTTTTTTGTATTAAACTATTTAAATGCATTTTATACTAAAAGTTTTGCCTCGTTTGTTTTAGATATTTGATGCTGATCTTATTTGTCACACATCTATTTCATTTCTGTCTGATTTACATATACATATTGGTAAATCGAGCAGGTAATATATCGTATGAAGAGATTATTCCTGTAAACCACTCATTGTTATTAAAAGAATATTTATTGACGTTTCGATTCATCGCCTAGAATCGTTTTTGAAATACTAATGAATTATTTCTTTTAATAACAATGAGTGGTTTATTTCCCAAAAATAGAAGGAAGAATATACAGCAAACCACAACAAACTTACAGGGAATATATTTATTCCTGTAATTTTTGTCTACTATTGGAAATTTAATTGTATACAATGACACATGCACACAGATCATTCTCAAATCTTGTACATTGATATATGAATGCATCAGAACATTTGTTTTTGTGAATTCCAAATAACTCCAAAATATATATGATTAACTAAAAATTTGCAAAAGCCTAGAGGAAGTATTGTACAGATATATACTACAATTAATTAGTTTGAAAGTCACTGATGAAATCCACAAACACAATTATTTTGCATGTATAATGGTCAGTGCACGGTATTTCAGGTGTTAAGTGTATATATCAAATCCTCTTATGAAGAGTGCTAAGCTCTTCATGAGGGTTTGATATAGACACATATAGCACCTCAAATATCGTACAATGATCGTTATAAATACAAAATAATTGGGTTTGTGGATTTCAATGACTCAAACTAATTTAATTGCTGTTTGATCTGTGCAATACTTCCTCTATACTTTTGCTTAATTTCAGTTAATCAAATATATTTTGGAATCAAATAATATACCAATTGATTAATCATTTATAATACCAATAATATATACATAAAGGTATAATTTTAATATGAAGTATGAATATTGATTATCTATTTTATCATACAAACTGTAAACAAATAATATGCGTTTTGTATAATTATTCTGTTAAAACTAATAGAAGTAGTGACATCGAATATTATACGTAATTACAATGCATCTATTATTCAATTATTATTAATCCTTAAAACTGCTATTAGTAAAATGGGTATATATTTATCAAAAGATAGTTTATACATTTTGATTAGGTGGACATTTCTTACATATTCTTGATGAATTGATCAACTACTATAATACACATGCATTATTTGTTTTTAAATGTATTATGCTTTAATTATAAGTTTAGAATACCTCTCTGCGCTACCTAGGGGGGGCATAAGGATATAAGATAGTTGTTCATATTTGTATATATTTTATTGTGTATATATAGTAGTATGTAAGTTAGTTATAAGACATACCTACCACCCCCATCCTTAATAATTCCTTCGCTCCCGGCGACATGTGTTTACCTCCACGTGGTCTCGCTGGACGTTAGATTAACGACAATATGTCTTATTGACCGAAAACACGTTTCCTCTCTTTTTAAACAGCACATTAATCTCTTTTTTGTTACAGGTCTATTTAAACAACCCATTAATCTCTTTTTTTTGTTACAGGTTACTTTCAACTGCATGGATTCGACTACACAAAGAAAATAATGTTATACTTTGTAAAAATTGTATTCTATTAGTTTATTAAACTGTAAATCGCATAAAATAAATTATTAAACTTTTGTGTGCTTAATTTCATTGTGTTAATGCCTCTAAGTAGTTGGTTAAAGCATATGTCATAACTGAGCAAAAAATTTGGAGGTTTGGAGCCTTTAAAAGTGTAACTTTGTAAGGGACACTCGGATTTTAAATCTGTTTGCAAATTCGAATTCTGCGTAAAATTCTAGACTAATTTGATGTGTTGCATGGCTAAAAAATTTATAAGGATATTCAGAAATCGCTACCAGCAAAAAATCTTAAAATTGGGGTAGCTCTCTGGGGGATAATGCAATCTAAGAAATTTAAAGAGATTTGGGTAGCTGAGAAAAATCTAATATTAATTGATACCAAACAAGTTAGGTTTATCTCGAAAGATAAAAAATGGATAGTCGAAGAAAACTATTTGGTTCAGATGTGGGAGCAAATGAGGATGCTAAGATGAAAATGCAAGATATATTTATCTCGAAAGATGCAATGGCTAGTCTATGAAAACGGAGATTCATCTCCGCATTTCCTCCTAGGAGATTCATCTCCACATTTCCTCATGAGAATTTACATGTAAATGAGGGAGCAAATGAGGAAGAAGAGAGTCACTTCTCCTCATTTCCTCCTTATGGGAGTTTACATATAAATGAGGGAGCAAATGAGGGATTCGGAAGCAAATGAGGGATTCTGGAGCAAATGAGGATGCTGGAGCAAATGAGGTCCCAGAACCCCCATAACCATCTACTATAAAATAACTTATATATAAATGGACCAGCAAGTTCATGACCACATCAAACACTATTGTCATTCAGTAGACAGAAAGTAGTGGTATCGTAACTTTGCAATCCAGGATACTACCTACCTGAGTTCCGAGGAGTTTCTAAGTCCAAGCAGTTCAAATTATTTTGTTTTGTTAAAATTGGCACAACTTAACTTTAATCAAGTTATAATGTCAAAAGCCAAAAATTTCACGACGGCCTGAATTATTAATAAGAATAGTAGTGAATAAATGTACTTTCGGCTTTCTGTAATCTTCATATCATACCCTTGCAACCATCACAAACACTTCAAGACTGTTTATAATCTGAGTACCCTATGTTGTCCTAGCAATCAAAGCAACCACTTACTACTTAACATAGTCTTGAGTCTGTATTAATTTTTAAATAGTTTAAACAAGCGACATCCAATATTGTTCAAAAACTAAATACATGTAAAGTGTAACGCTAAACTCCTTATTCATATAAGGTTAAGATTATTAGATTTACTAGTTTATAGGTAGTGTAGACACTGTAACATATATATAGACAGATAACCTATTTCGTGTGGTGTGTAAAAAATTATGTTATGTTAAGAGCACATGGTAATTAATGAATAAAGTTTTAGTTTTGGAGGTTTTGTTTATTTTAAATTGAATTTCATTGTATTAAAATAACAGGTTATGGGCCCAGATTGGTGTCAATTAAAAGGTATAAAGTAAAATTTGAATATCATGGCTCAGGGTGGAAAAACGACGTACAATATTGAATTATTAACTGGTGGTAATTACATAAATTGGAAATTTAGAATGGAGATGATATTAGGTGAAAATGGGGTTAAAGAATGCATAGAGGAAAACAAAGCTTTGGCCCAACTAAATGCAGATCAGAAAAAGGATTTTATGAAATGTGACAGCAAGGCAAAATCTTTGATTGTTCAGTGTGTTTATGATGCACATTTGGAAAGTTTAAGAGAAAAGAAGACTGCATATGAAATGTGGAAAATATTAAAGGAGAAATTTGAAAAAAAAGGACTACCAGGTCAGTTAGTTTTAAAGAAAAAAATGCTGTCCATGAAATTAAAAGAAGGTGAATCGCTGGAAAATTTCATTGTTGAGTTTGATGAAATTCTTAGACAATTAAAATCTACAGGGGTAATGATTGACGAGAAAGACTTAATATGTAATCTATTATTGTCACTTCCAAAGTCTTATGAAACAGTAGTTACTATTATTGAAAATTTACCTGCTGAAATGTTGACCCTTGAAAATGTAAAAAGTAGATTGCTGAGCGAGGAAGAAAAACGGCAACTAAAAAAAAAAGGTAGTTATGGTGAAACTGCGGAACAAACAGCATTTAGTTCACAAACAGGATGTTATAGATGTGGTAAACCTGGCCACTTCAAGAGAGAATGTAGAACTCGTTTAACGAATGCTAGATACGGAGCACCACAAACTGGAAATAACAAGGAGTCCGGTAAACTTAGATATGAACATTATAGAGGAAGTTCGCTAAATAGAACATTTCCAAGAAATAGAGGCAGGGGAATACAAAGAGGTTATTTTAGAGGTGGTTATGGAGAAACAAGAAGTCGAGATCGGCGAGATATGGAAAATTTAAGTAACCTTACTGAACAAGGAGCAACAACCAGCGAGGTGAGTGATTTAAGTGAAAATTTATCAAGTGTTAGCTTTATGTCGGATGTTAATGGTGAGAGTATGTCAAGTAATTATAACGATAAAGATTTTATAGAGTTTGTTATAGACTCGGGTTGCACTGACCATCTAATAAATGAAAAGGATGTGTTTTCTGAAATTATTTTTTTAGATAATCCAATTAAAATAATCACAGCTAAAAATAATAATTATTTACTTGCTACTGGCGTGGGAAATGTAAATGTAGTCAGTTCTGTGGGACAAAAAAAAATTAATTGTACTATAAAAAATGCTTTATACGTACCTAATTTACGAAAAAATTTGTTGTCTGTTAAAAAATTAGAAATGTCAGGAATAAAACTAGTTTTCGCAGATGGTTTAGTTAAGTTAATAACTGGAGGTAACATTGTAGGTATTGGAACCAGGAATAATTTATATCAAATAAGTTTTGAGATTGTTAAAAGGGAATGTCAAATTGTAAATGTTGATAAGAATGATTTTTTGAAGTGGCATAAAAGATTTTCTCATTTGAATTTTCCAGCACTTAAAAGATTGATAAAAGATAAAGTAGTAGACGGCCTGGAAAATGTTAAAGTTTCCAATATTGAGTTCTGTGAACCCTGCATTGCAGGAAAGTTATCAAAAAAACCGTTCGGTACAAGATATAGAAGTAAAAGGTTGTTACAAATTGTTCACACTGATATTTGTGGACCAATTACGCCCACAGCTTACGATGGCTCTAAATATTTTATTACATTCATCGATGATTTTTCCAATTTTACAATTGTTTATTTACTAAAACATAAAAGTGAGGCTTTTTTGAAATTTAAAGAATTTTACTTCATGTCAAAGGCTATGTTTGGGTTCTGTACATCTAAACTTAGGTGTGATAATGGGGGTGAATATGTGACTGGTGAATTAAAAAATTTCTGTCGGGATAATGGGATCATTTTAGATTACACGGTGCCTTATACGCCTCAACAAAATGGAAGGGCAGAAAGGAAAAATAGAACCTTAGTAGAAAGAGCAAGAACTATCATAAATGAATCAGGGGTACCCAAACAATTATGGGGAGAGGCTATTCAGTTTACAAATTATACCATAAATCGAAACCCAACGGAAGATTTGGACAACATAACTCCTGCTGAAATCTGGTATGAGCGGAAACCTAACGTCAGCAATTTAAAAATTTTTGGAAGTATAGCTTATAGTCTTGTAAGGAAAGAAGCAAGAGAGAAGTTTGATTCTAAGGTAGAAAAGTGTGTTATGGTAGGCTACGCAAATACTGGTTATAGGTTATGGAATGCAGATAAGGGCAAAATAATTATTTCTAGAGATGTTAGGTTTCATGAAAGTCAATTTTTCTTTAAGGACAACAAAGTCTCAATAGAAATCGAGGATACAGAATTAGAACAAACCGAACCAGACGAAAGGAAACAGGAAGAAATAATTGAAACTAGAGAACATAATTTACAAGAAATGAAATTTGAGGAAACTAATTGTAGGGAAAATAAACGTAAAATTAAACCTCCGTCGAGGTATGACGATTATGAACTATACATGGCATTTGATGCAGAGGGATTTGTGGACGATGTACCCGAGACTTTTAATGAATTACAACACAGAGTGGATAAACAGTTGTGGGAGGATGCAATAAGAAAAGAGATAGAATCTATAGAAAAAATAACACTTGGAAGATTGTAGAAATGCCTATAAACAAAAGGATTTTAGACACTAGGTGGGTTTTTACATTGAAGACAGCAGAAGAAATAGAAAAAGATAAATATAAAGCCAGATTGGTTGCAAGGGGGTTTGCACAGCGGGATATGTTAGATTATGAAGAGGTGTTTTCTCCTGTAGCTAAAATGACAACACTAAGAGTGTTATTATGTATAGGAAATCAGTTAAAATATCATTTTAGGCAGCTAGATGTAAGGAGTGCATTTCTAAATGCTAAATTAGATGAGGAAATTTATATCTATCCACCCCAGGGTTTAAAAATTGATACGGGACAGGTGTTAAGGTTGGAAAAATCATTGTATGGACTAAAACAAAGTTCAAGATGTTGGAACGATGAAATAAATAATTACTTAATAAGTATTGGATTTAATAGGTCAGATAGTGATCACTGTTTATATATTTTAAGCCTGAAAAAGGAAAACATTTATTTGCTTCTATATGTTGATGATATTTTGATTACTGGATATGATTTAAAAAATATAGATAATGTCGTAAAAAATTTAACAATGGAATTTGAAATTAAGGATAAGGGAGAACTTAAACATTTTCTAGGTATAGAAATAAATTATAACAGAGAACTTGGTATTTTAAGGTTGAGTCAATCAAAATATATTGACAAAGTTTTAACTAAATTTAATATGAAAGAATGTAAAGGTAGTGAGATACCTATCGATCCAAAGTTAAAGATATACTTTTCCAATAGTGAAAATTTAACAAAGAAGCCTTTTAGGCAATTAGTTGGGTGTCTCATGTACTTAGTACAGGGAACGCGTCCAGATATTTGTTTTGCATTAAATTTCTTTAGCAGATACCAAGACAAAGCGATAGAGGAAACTTGGATGTATTTGAAAAGAATGTTAAGATATTTAAGTAAAACTCCTCGTGTAGGATTAGAATTTGTAAGAAAAAAAAATACAAGTTTAATTTGTTATGTTGACGCAGATTGGGGAAATGACATAATTGATCGTAAGTCAGTTACAGGTTTTTTATTTAAGGCATGTGGCAATATAGTGCATTGGGTGACAAGAAAGCAGAATTGTGTGACTCTATCAACAAGTGAAGCGGAATTAGTGGCGCTATGCAACGCAGTCAGTGAAGGTTTTTGGTTAAAGAAACTTTTGTTAGATTTAAATGTAGATGTAGGTCCTATAACGTATTTCGAAGACAACCAAGGATGTATTGCTGTTATAAAAAATCCAGCAAACAACCGTAGAATTAAACATCTAGATTTAAAATTTCATTTCATTTGTGACAACTTAAAAAAGGATAACATTGTTTTAAAATACTTAGATACTACTTTACAGCAGGCAGATATCCTTACAAAAGGGTTGCCGTGCGCTACATTTATAAGGTTAAGGTTTGATTTAGGGCTTCGGGATTTTAGCGAGGAAGGGTGTAAAGTGTAACGCTAAACTCCCTATTCATATAAGGTTAAGATTATTAGATTTACTAGTTTATAGGTAGTGTAGACACTGTAATATATATATATATATATATATATATATATATATATATATATATTATTGTGTAAGGGAGGGGGTTATAAGGTTTCTAAAGGTATATTTGTAGTGATAGGGGTGTATGCCAAGCGATAGGGTCAATATTTCAGATTTAATAATTTAAAAAACTATAAATTTTGCTATACTTTACATACGTTAAAGTATGTACCATTTCAGATTGAAACTTATATGCCAAAAGGTAGTAACATGACTTTATGACGTTGATATAATGCACGGTACTTGAGGTTTTATACTGAGTTGATATTTCATGAGCCAGTTGAGAGTACATTTGCCGTCGGAAAGCCGGACGCATTTATGGATATCTGCAATATAACAAAGCGTCCAGGTCGTGTATGAATTATTTGGCTTTTCCTTTTTATAAAATCAAACTTTTAGACGAATTGTAAATCAAAATTTAAAGTAAATCAAAATGTAAAAGGTTATTGGAGTTTAGTGAAGTGTTTTGGACCAATGGTAGAAATTTAAAATTATTATAAAGACTATAGCGAAGGTATGTTGGACACTGAAAGATAGGTGATTTGTTATTGGATGTTATATATGTAAAAATGTTATTGTAGTAAGCTAAGTTTGTTTATTTAATAACTAAGCAAAATAAATAAGGGACTTCTTTTTCAAATTTGTTCAGATACAGACCTATTTATGAAACCTGCGTTAAAATTGTAAAATAGTTTTGAAATAAAAGTTTATTTGTGTATCATCGAGTATTATTTAATTCAAGTGTGAAAGGAATAAGAAGCTTCGAGAAAATAAAGGTGACGAAAGTATAAAGGGAGTTGTAAAAGTGTTTAAAAGTGCAAAGGGAAAGTCAGCGTGTATTTAAAGAAGATTTTGGAAGTGGTTATTGGTGCAAAGGAGAAAGCGACGGGTATTTATTTGAGAAGATTAGTGTTGGTTTTGGGATAGATTTGGGTATTACGGCAGCAGGATATTGGAGTGGATAAAGAAGGCATCGACGACATAAATAATTTTGGATTGATTTGAGAAGATATAACGGCAAAAAGGACATCGTATGGATAATTGGAATAGCAGGATTAGGAGTGATTTGTATTAAGACAGCGGGATTGATTTGGTTGTGCGAAGAGAGAATTAAGCGGGATACGGAGCAGAGGAACAGGAGATAGAAATACGGCGAGGAAGAATTGACGCAGGGGAAGTAGATAAAGGTTTTTTTACTAAATTCTAAATTGGGGTAACATTATTTCAGGTTTGGGTCGTCAAAATTGTTTTATAAAACACCTGGAGGCAGTACGCAAGCGGACAATTTTGGAGAATCTTTTGTGAAAGTGCGTACGGCGATCTCGAACTTGAGCCAGCAGTCAAAGGAAGGCCTTCAGCGCAGTATATTTCTGGTAAGTACCGTGAATATATTAGAACGTCAGAAATTAAAGTCATAAAAGTTACATAAATTAATTTGACATCAGGCATCGTTGATCTATTAAGATTTGGCATATCAAAATAAATTTAGTACATTTCAAAAGTGGTAAAACAAACGAGGGTGCAGTTTGGTTGGGTAGTGCACATCTACTCACGATTGAACCCACGGTGAGTAGGTGAGAAAACCCTGAGATTAAAGTTTCAAATAGTCGAGGCATATAAAATATAGTAATTAGTAAAAGAAAAACCAACCAAACGTTTGCTAAAGCACCTCAATTTGAAATCATTAGGGACGACGACAAAAGTCGTTAAACAAATTTTATTTAAAGTTAAAAATAGTAGAGACAAAAAAACATAGTAATTATATTATATAAAATATAGATACAAGAATATATATATATATATATATATATATATATATATATATATATATATAGACAGATAACCTATTTCGTGGTGTATGTTAAGAGCACATGGTAATTAATGAATAAAGTTTTAGTTTTGGAGGCTTTGTGTATTCTAAATTGAATTTCATTGTAATAAAATAACAATTTTAACAATACAAAAAAATTTGAACTGCTTAGAAGGTTATGAATAAAAATGCATGTTTTGGGCTTAGAAACTCCTCGGAGGTCAGGTAGGTGGTACCCTGATTGCAAAGTTACGATTCCATTATTTTGTGTCTAGTGAATGACTATAGTGTTTGATGTGGTCACGCACTTGCCGGTCCATTTATATATCAGTTAAATTATTTATAGATGTTTTTTAAGTAGCGCATTTTTAAAGTTTGTTTTCAATGTTGTGTAACTGAAAATTTATTTATCCAAAAGGGCGCCCGTATGATATTTTGTAGGGGAGCAACGCCAAGGTGCAAAAGAGAACAGGAGATTGGAGGATTTCTTTTAGGAACGTTTCTATTATCATATGAGAGTGGTGTAAGATATTACATGACTATTAATTAATCTATGGGTACGTTTTTAGTTTTCTAATTTAATATGTTTATAAGTTGTATAAAAAAATTTAATATTATCATTACACATGTTATATTATATCTATACTATCATTTGTTTTATACGAAACTGAAATATGAAGTCAAAAATTTTATAAAACTGTGTAGAGTAAGTGAGAAAGTAAATATAAGGTAATCCAATAAAGGCCGATTGCACACATCACCCGTAAATTTAAATGTCATTTAAAATTACTAAGTGATTGATTCTGTATTGCACACACTTTTTAATCCTGGCTTAAATTCTTAAGTAATCCTTATGTTAAGTGAAGAAAATCCTAGGATTAGGACGATTATTGCTGGAAGACGCGGCGCCTTAGCAACGGCCATTACAGCCTTGATATTTCATTTAATATTTATGACATTGTACATTGTATCTTGCAGTATTAGTCTAAAATAACACTTTGTATATATATATTTATTTGTACTTGAATATTTTGCTGTTTTATATATCATAATGGCTATATTTGACAACTATTTGTATGAAGATGATTTAAAAGTAGTAGAATTAATAGAAGAGGGAATACCACGAGAATTATTAATCAGGGTGTTATACTTCGTTTATTATCCCTACGTACTCACTTTTAACGACCCCTATATTTCCTGAGGGCTCGCTTTCCCTCTTCTCTACTCCACGCTACTACCATCTTAACTATTGTTACGAACTACTAAGCAAACCGTCAGATATGCAAGCTGCATAACCGAAGTATATTCTACAGTACTCTCGAACATTCGAACAAACGCCAGACTATGAATCATTTAGTTAATTTTAGAGTATAAATAAGATCGATGATGAGTGTACATCAGTGAGTCTATATCCAAATGTCGTACATAAATAATATCGTGTATAGTTGGTCATTACGTTTTGAGAATCCTATAGTATAGGTCTTTCAAAATCTTAGCGACGTGCGTAGAAATACCAAATATTACTGACAAAACTAAAAACCAAAATGAAAATATAGTATTGTGGAATGATAGTCATGGCTCCAGCAGCGTTGACATTACTGCAATATAATTTTAAAATCGATGTTACCATATGACGATAAGATTAAATTAAATAATCACTATAGCGGCATTACAGTGCTTCTTTACGAATTTTAACCACGGTGTAGTCATTTTTATATACAGCACTGTCATTGGAATGTTAATGCTAATACAATGGGTTCAAGCAGCTCTGTTTAAAATCTAGGGCCCCAAGATTATTCTAGGAATCCTATTTTTAACTTTATTTGAGATTAAACTTTTGTTCTGTACTACACCACGTTACTGGTTATATTTATTAGATTACTCTGTTCCAAATCATATTGATTAAATCTATGGTTATTAATGTAACAAAACGTCACGTGCTTCTATCATTAAAGTGGCTTATATATATTAACCTTATCTAATCTATGTTCTTAACTTATCGCCGAACCGATACTGCATATTCTAGACATCTTATTTTGACATTTGCGATTCCTGCCTATTTCTTTCTGTTTTCTGTATTTTGTTTAATTTTCCTTGGTTATTAATATTTATAAAACAGTCTTTGTCAAGACTACATTTTGTTGTTTATTTAGAAATAGTAAGTAAACGTTTTTAAATTTTATATTTCTTGAGTACATATTTTTTTTTAGGTAAGATTCGACTTCATTAGGAGCAATTCTCAAAAAATTGTTCATAGCTATGGTCGTGAGATTATATATAATCTTTACAATTATATGAAAGAGCAGAAACATGCTGGCCAAGATACGATTTTGCTAAAAAAATTGAGCAAAATAGTGTCTGAAGCAACTGGTATTGGGTTAACAACTGTTAAGAAAATTATTAAAGAAGGCAAAATGCAGCCAGTTGGTGCTAAGTTACGATTTACCTCACCAAGGAAAACTATCAAACTCTATGTTAGTGATGAATAATGCATCACACCATAATGCGACCGAGGAAGCAAATCCAACTACGGCTTGGAATAAAGAAGACATGAGGTGTTGACTACTGAAAGAAACACACATTTTCAGTTTAAAAATACAAAATCAGAACTATTTGCAAATATTAATCAATATAAGCCTATGTGCAAACATTATGTTGTTGATAAAATTTTAGCCGAACATGGTCATACAGTGTTGCGATTGTCCCCATATCATCCTGAACTCAACCCTATTAAAAAAATATGGGCAATAAAAAATGATGTTGCTGCAAATAACACAACTTTTAAATTAGAGGACGTATGGAAGGTGACTGAAACTAAGTTCAATACCGTTGGTCATCAAGAAGGGCTAAATGTTTGTTCTCGTGTAGACAAAACAGAAAAAGAATACCTTAGTAGAGAATATATAATAGATGACATAGAAGAACTAATAATAAATGTTAACCACGATAGTGATTCTTCAAAGTTGAGTTTGCGTGGTGATGATTTTGATTGCAAACCATTACAGTAACGTGCAATACGATTGTGTAAGCTATAAGGCATTTTCAAGTTGTTTGTGGTTCATATTGTTATTCATTTAAATAAGCAACATTATTGTATTACTTAATAATATTAATAATTAATATTTTACTTTGGTGTCTGATCTAAATAATATATCTAAGGTTTTATTAAATTTATTTAAAATCATTGGATAAGTTGTATGAAAATTTAATCATGCCGTCTGAAGTAATTATTACGACTATATAATGTGTATAGCTTAGGGTAAAGTACAAGCAGTGTATACAATTACTATACCGTCCAAACTGTTTTAAGTTGTGTTTATTTAAC
The DNA here is from genome assembly GCA_036346225.1 of Platerodrilus igneus. Lineage (NCBI taxonomy): Eukaryota > Metazoa > Arthropoda > Insecta > Coleoptera > Lycidae > Platerodrilus > Platerodrilus igneus. Next base: position 12,359,253 of record JARFIW010000003.1, read on the forward strand.
TGAAACATTTGTATAAAAATAGATTTTTATACTACAGTTACTTTTGCTAACCAAGCTTACAATCTACAATGTCTCCTTAACTATGAATTTCTTCTCCATTGTAAAAACCATGCTTGTTGTTGTTTTTCAAGATTCAAACAATAAACTACCTATATTCCAAGTTTTATTTTTAATTGATTGTTCTAATTAAAATCTTTGAAATTCCGAGAAATCTACCCTTTGTTAAGTTATGCTCATGCTGAATCCTTTGATGCAGATTCCACAATGAATTTTATCCACACTTATAAACTCTGCATGTATTTGAAAAATTAATACCTCAAACGTGGTTCTTAATGATATTTGAAGAATTTTCAGTTCATTTTCCAGTTTTTTATCTTGTTAGTTTATTCCTCCTGTTCGAAAGAATCAATAACTTTGACCTTATAGCGAATATTCTATAATCTTTCCTTTTTATGATTTATTTAATTCACTTAGTCCCAAGAAATAATATAAAAGTCAAAAGTGAATACGCCTTGCCTTTTATCACAGATTAGTAGTATGGTTAGGTATTTGTTTACACATTAATAATTTGACATTACATTAAGGGTTATTTTAGGTTGAACTGAAAACACCCTGTTATATCCTTTTCTAAAGGTTTCTCGTTTCCTCTATTGCGCATCCCAGGGTCGCTGAGATTTTGAAACAGCTCTATATCACTTAAATTCCTATTTCGTCGTCCATTTTTTCATTAATAACGTTAAGACCTAATCGCATATCAATATAGAATGATCGAATTCTACATTTTAAGGTTATAATTAACAATGTTTTATTTGCAATTTAGCAGATCATTTAAGATTACAGTTATGGTCCTCTGTATTTTCACTTATTTTATGATTTAGTTTTGCAATCGCTTTAAAGATTTCGCAACTATAAATTTAAAATATCCTCAAAACTCTAGATAAGATGATTAACTTTCGTTTCGTAAAATTGTTTATCCCCTCGAATACTTCAATCAACAGCCATATCGACAAAAAATATTCCAACTAAATACTGTTTGATTAACGACAATGCATTGTCATTGTTTGTATATATAAACATGGTATTGTCCAAGACAAAATAAATTCCATATTATTTAAGTTCCCTACACTAATTGTACAATGCCTTATATATAATTGTGACTTCTAACGATAAGTGCCGGCATTTCTATACTAGTAAGGCAATGGTTTACTATTCTATCTTACCTTCAATTTGTGACTCGGTTTAGAACAGGGTGTAGTCGCTTTTATGTACAGCATTGTTATTATGATTTTAATCGTAATACTATCCGTTCAAATGGTGCTGTTTTAAATCTAGGGTGCCTAACTGCTTAAGTAATTTAGGGATCCCAGATTTAAATTTAGACACCACGCCAGGCTACAGGTAGTGTAACAGTTCGATTTAACTGCTACGAATCTGGACGTTAGGCAACTTTATTTACCACCATTTAGATTATACGTTAAACGGAAAAGCAAGTTCCTTTGTCTTATGAGTCGAAATTCTGTTAGGTAGGGATCAAAATGCATATTTTAGTATTCTGCGCACTTGTTAAGATCGGGCTATCTTATTCAACTTTTGGTGGAAGATGGACACGAAGCAGCGTGTTATTTTCCAAACGTTAGTTTGCTTGTTAGAAGCGTTTCTTCTTGAAAATAAATTAAATCGCCGGCTAGGGTTAAGCTGATTTTATTTATTATACAATGATTTTTAAATAAGGTTATCTGTTGTAGCAAATTAATTTAATTTTTAAAAACGTGTTGTTCACTTCAATATGGTTTTGGTTAGATTACCATTTAAGTGAATTTGAATACTTGTTCGAGTATTATAAAACGAGTAAATTAAAAATGATCAGCAGAGATATTGAACTAATTTACACTGTTTCTATATCTTGGATTGATTCCTGGAAAGCTTGCTTTTTTTGGATTAAGATTCTTTGGGTTAGAGGATCAGGTGTTCGAGTGTCCGCCATGAGGTCACACCATCTGTTGTTACTTTCATTGATCGCGTTTTGCCCTGACGTGTGTTGAGGTCAAAGACGTTGAAAATACTTTATTCAGTTATGTATATATCCATTTTACATTTTTATAAAAAAAAAAACTTATAATAATTGTTTGTTTTGCAAATGTTTCTATACTAATTGCACTGTGAAGATGCAATGCTTTAATTTATGTTTGAATTAATACGTTCTAAATTTTATCTTGTAAAAACCTCCGGGACATGAGCTCATATCACGACGGTTTATTTTGTTAGCCTTTTGCTACACTGTAATTATTAAAAAGAAAAGAAAGAAAATTTACTGAAGTAAAATTTACAGTTTTGTTAAAGTTCTAAGAGAATTAAAATTGGTTAAAGATTAAATTTTTATTAGTTTTACTAAAATAATTTTGCAGCTTGATTATCTTGTTAGTTCAATTACAATTATTATACGTATTTATATCACATGTTGTTTGTGTTATTTCAAACTAAATCAGTGAAGTTTTTGTTGGATAAATTATTTCCATGTGTATACTATCGCAGAGATAAAACAAAGAACCTACTGTGTTAGCCCTGATGATAAGGTCTCCAGAAGATTTAAGTAACAAAGTAAATATCTATTAAGAAAGATTGAATAGTTGAACCTTGGTCGAGGTAAGACACGTTACAGTATTTAACCTATGCTACATGTTATATATTTATTTGTTAAAAATTTCTCTATTTGGTCTGTTGTTTTTACGCTTTCGTAATTATTTCAAGTGTATTTGTGTGTAAAATTGTGTGGTTTTATTCCCAAAGAAAAGAAGAAATAACACTTGAAATTTTGCTTCGTCCTTCCCAGCTAAACCTACATCAATACCTTAGAGGTAAACTGTACTGTCATATGTATTGGATTTTGAAGCAGCTTAAAATGAAGAAAGGAAATCCTTGTAATTGCTTGTATTTTTATATTGTTGTATCCATGTTTAAAAAATTATTTTAAACTTTTTGAGCATAGATACCACCATATAAAAATACAAGCAATTATAACGATTTCCTTTCTTTAATAATCTATAGGAACACTGTGGCACGATTTAAATAAAATTAAATAAAAACCCTTAACCACAAAAAATATTTAAATTACTAGATACGTATTTCGACCACTATGTGGTCATCATCAGTAGGGAAAAAAAATGATTAAATCAACAGAGTCTGTTTTGAAAGAATGTCCAAACCTAATTTCGCCCACACTAAAATTAAAATTAAAAATTTCAAATCCTGAAATGCCAAAACTTTACTGTTTACCAAAGATTCACAAAAATAATAAATTGATGAGACCAATAGTTTCAGGTATCAACTCACCGACTTACTACAGTATTGCCCGAAATAAACAGTACTGAAATTGTAATTGTTTTGTATATTTAAAAAATATTATTGACACTTTATTATATGTTCTAAATGTGCACCTCCTCGTTCGAGACAGACTTCATAACGATGTTCTAAGTTTCTGGTCATGTTATTGAATAAGGGTTGTCTCAGGGCTGCGAAGAAGACTCTAACGGCATCCTTTAATTCATCGATGGTTTGTGGTGCCCGTTTGAAAACGGCATTTTTAGCCATGCCCCAAATGTATGCGTCTGGAGGTGTGAGGTCTGGAGAATGTGAAGGATAAGGGAAGTCAGTAAATCGTGATATGAATTTGCTTGGAAAATGTTCTTGAAGAAATTGACGAATTGCGGCAGCAGTATGGCAAGTTGCCCCGTCCTGCTGAAAAAATTGGTTTCGAAATGCCAAGTTACGTGCACGACAGAATTGACGTAGATCAGGGATAAATCGTGTTAAAATTTGTCTGTACCTCTGTTGATTAAGTGTGACTTGCCTACCATTCTCTTCGATAAAGTACGGACCAATGATTCCGTGTCCGGAAACAGCACACCAGACACTCACTTTTCACTATGTAAAGGAACCTCTTGAACCTCATCGGGTCTGGCAAAGCCCAGAAATCGATTTGTGCGACGATTCACATAGCCTGACAAGTGAAAATGTGCTTCGTCTGAAAACCAAACATTTTTCAAAAATTCAGGATTTTCATACTGTAACGCGAGAATTCTGGCGCAATATTCCACTCTACTGCGATAATCCTGAGGATGTAGTTGTTGATGTACCTGAATCACATACGAAAATGTACCCAGCTCCTTCAGGATTCTTTGAAAGGAAGTTCTTTTAAATCAAGTTGTAACGCTGTCCTTGCCTGGCTGACTTTCGGATTTTCTAAGATTTGCTCAAAACACGTTCATAGTTATTGTTGTTGTTAAGTGTCCTGGGACGCCCTGAGTTTCCTTTTCGTTGGCACAATACACTACCTGTATTTCTAAACTTTTCAATAACCTTCAAAATTACAGCATTACTTGGAGAACGTTTATTAAACCTTTGTGTGAATTGATCAGACACGTATAGCAAACTTGCACCATTATGTCGGCCGATTCCGTATGAACGAAAATAATGCTCTACCAGAAACACTTTCTCCTCTGTACTTAACACCATTTTTAACAATTAGGCCCTACTAATTACTTGTTTGAGGTTTACTTGACAGGTCTATACTAGCTAACTTGAGTGTGGCAGCGCACGCATAAAAACACCGCCAACTTAGTTTCAGTACTGTTTATTTCGGGCAATACTGTATTTATCACGATGGCTGTCAAATGAATTTAAGAATTTAAAGTTTAATAGTTTGTCTGTACAAAACACTTTAGAGTTCATTAATAAAATTAAAAATATCACATTAGAAGAGAACGAAATCTTAATTTCATTTGATGTCAGTTCATTATTCCCTAGTGTTCCAATACCACGTACTTTAACATATTTAAAGGATGTTCTTATAGATAGTGATATTGATGATGATAAAGTTGAGGATTATATCAAGCTTGTTTCGCATTGCATGTCCCAGAACTGTTTTCAATTCAACAACAAGTTGTACGAACAACATGAAGGCACAGCAATGGGAAATAGCTTATCACCTTTCATAGCAAATTTATTTATGTCTCGTTTTGAAACCGAGTTAAAAGAAAACTCCAAATACTTCCCAAGAATATGGTTAAGGTACGTGGATGATATTTTTGCAGTTTTTGACACTTCTAAATCAAATGTTGATGATTTTCTTAAAGAAATGAATACAAAATTTCAAAGCATAAAATTTACGTATGAACTAGAGAATAATGGACAATTACCCTTTTTAGATACATTAGTACTTAGAAATGGTAATAAATTAGAATTTGACATTTATAGAAAAGAAACCAATGTAAATCGCTTTATTTTGTCTTCCTCTAATCATAGCATACAACATAAGTTGGCTTCATTTAACTTTTTATTTATAGATTATTGAATTTCCCTTTAAATAAAAACAGATTTAATAAGGAATTTGCTCTTATTAAACAAATAGCGAATTACAATGGTTTCTCTTCTGATATTATAGATAATATTTTTAGAAAGTGTAAAAATAGGATCAACATCCGTAAATCAACGACTTTGCAATCAACCACCTCTAACGATAATGTTAAATATGTTAAACTTCCGTTTCACAAAACCACAAAGGGTCTTGATAAAATATTCAAACAGTGTAATTTCAAAATTGCTTTCACTAATACTAATAAAATTAAAGATTTGCTAGGTAATCCAAAAGACAAGGTGGAAAAATTGCAAAAATCGGGGATTTATGAAATTAGTTGTGCAGGGCCAGGGTGTTTTCAAAAATATATTGGTCAGACCAAGAGGAATATAACAACAAGATTTAAAGAACACATTGCTCACTTCAAATATGGTAAATATGAAAGGTCTCAGGTCGCCAAACATATACTTGAAACCAGCCACCCCGTTAAACTAGAAAATGTTAAATTGTTAAAAGCGGTACCAACGTTTTCCTCCTTAAATGCCTATGAATCAATTAAAATTGTTAAACATAAAGGACCCCTCTTAAACACCGATAAAGGGCCAATAGAGTCATCTGCTATGCTTTCCCTATTGGTCAACAACCAATGAGATAGCAAGATTAAAAAGGTTCCGCTTCAGTAGATTTAGAATTAGTATAATTTAAGTAGATTTAAGTTATAATGTCATAATTCACTTGTTTGTTGTTGAGAACACCAGCCTGCGGGTGAGGAGAATATCCTCGATAGTGTTTAAAGCAACAATATAGTAAATTATAGGTTGGGAAGGTTCACTTCAGGCTAAGTGGTGAGGAGAATATCCTCTGAAGTGTTCCAGAACAACAGCAAATTTTTTTTTCCCTACTGATGATGACCACATAGTGGTCGAAATACGTATCTAGTAATTTAAATATTTTTTGTGGTTAAGGGTTTTTATTTTATTTTATTTTTATTTATTCCTTTCTTTAGTTTGAGCTTCTACAAAATTCAATATTACATGAATACATGCCATTTCCTAGTAGGGTTTTTAACCATTTTGTTAGCATGAAAGCAAACCTTACTCAAGATACCTGGTAGTTGTTATACAATCCAAAAGATGGCGCATCAATAAAAACCAAACCTTAGTATGAGTGGTTCATCTATAGTAACTTTATGGTTTGGACGCGCTGCTTGAACGTCGAGGTCAAACACCTTCGTAGTATCATTTTGTATTTAGTTCGTTAACAAATTCATGTAAACGACCCAATCGATAACCAGGAAATGTGTGATTAAAATAAAATGCCCTTTGAACATTTAACCAAGTCACGGGAAAGGTAGAAGTTAGTGAAATATGCTTTTTGGATAAACAATTTATTTGATTATTTTACTTCACGTATGTGATCTTATCCTCAAAGATTATCCTGTGTATGACTTTTATACCACCAAAAACAAGATCAAATTGCATTAAACGGCGACATACTGAAGAACATCTGTGATATGTAATTTATATAACTAGTTTCCATCCCTATAAGGATTCATTAATATGATTTCACATACTAAGGAACTCCCATGTACATGTATTACACCCCCGTAAACGCGGTACGCGCGCCACTAATGACAGTTGGTAACGATATTACATAATGTGAAAATTGACGCGCAAATTGTCGATGACGTCACACAATATGCAAATTATGGCACGTAGTTACACAAATTTTAAAGGAAATAAATTTTAAAGAAAACCCCCAAAGGGGGCACTCACGTGAACAGGTAGAGCTTCCTTCAGGATTAATTCATGATGGCGGCGGCTTCCTTCAGGATTACTCCATGCTAGCGATTGCGGGGCTCCGTGGATCTTTTTCGGGCGTCGGCTACCTTGACTAATCTTTCTCGGGTAGTGAGAACTCTTGAGCCAGGTTATACCCAAATTTGATGGTCTTCTTCCTATGTAGCGGGAACGACGGGAACTGGTTATAAGGAACGATAAGGGCAAAAGGGGCCTACATAACCAAAAAGATACGATAAGATACCACACAACCACTCTTCTTCGCGTTTCGGAGGCAAGTCCCAACGCGTCTTTCGGAAATCCTCCACTCCCTTCTTCCCCCACACGCGTTGACGCGAATCTCGCATTTCAAAAAGATGTTTTGAAAATGCATCTGCAGTTTCATGCTAACGATCGTCCATTTGCATGCAATTATGCTGCATCTAGCAAAAGGCGTTTGAAAACTCATCTGTGGTCCCATACTAATGATCGTCAATTTGCATGCAATTTATGTAATTATGCTGCAACTCGTAAAGGTGATTTGAAAATTCATATGGGGTCACATACTAATGAGCATCCTTATGCATGTAATTTATGTAATTATGCTACATTTCGTAAAAGTAATTTGAAAGCTCATATACGAATTCATACCAATGCTCGTCCATTTCCCTGTAATTTATGTGATTATACCGCATCTTGTAGGAGTAATTTGAAAATTCATGTGCGGTCCCATACTCATAAACGTCCATTTGCATGCAATTTATGTAATTATGCTGCATCTTCTAAAGGTATTTTGAAAATGCATTTGCGGTTCCATGATGACGATCGTCCATTTGCATGCAATTTATGTAATTATGCCGCAACTTCTACGGGGAGTTTGAAAATTTATTTGCGGACCCATAGTAATGATCGTTCATTCGCGTGTAATTTATGTAATCATACTGCATCTTCTAAAGATGTATTGAAAACTCATCTGTGGTCCCATACTAATGATCGTCCATTTGCATGCAATTTTTGTAATTATGCTGCAACTCATAAAGGTGATTTGAAAATTCATGTGGGGTCACATACTAATGCATGTAATTTATGTAATTATGCTACATTTCGTAAAAGTAATTTGAAAGCTCATATACGAATCCATACCAATGATCGTCCATTTCCATGCAATTTATGTGATTATGCTGCATCTTCTAAAGGGAGTTTGAAAATTTATATGCGGACCCATATTAATGATCATTCATTTCCCTGTAATTTATGTGATTATACCGCATCTTGTAGGAGTAATTTGAAAATTCATGTGCGGTCCCATACTCATGAACGTCCATTTGCATGCAAATTATGTAATTATGCTGCATCTTCTAAAGGTATTTTGAAAATGCATTTGCGGTTCCATGATGACGATCGTCCATTTGCATGCAATTTATGTAATTATGCTGCAACTTCTACGGGGAGTTTGAAAATTCATTAGCGGGCCCATACTAATGATCGTTCATTCGCGTGCAATTTATGTAAGCATACTGCATCTTCTAAAGATGTTTTGAAAACTCATCTGTGGTCCCATACTAATGATCGTCCAGTTGCATGCAATTTTTGTAATTATATTGCAACTCATAAAGGTGATTTGAAAATTCATATGGGGTCACATACTAATGATCATCCTTATGCACGTAATTTATGTAATTATGCTACATGTCGTAAAAGTAATTTGAAAGCTCATATACGAATCCATACCAATGATCGTCCATTTCCATGCAATTTATGTGATTATTCTGCATCTTCTAAAGGGAGTTTGAAAATTCATATGCGGACCCATATTATTGATCGTTCATTTCCCTGTAATTTACGAATCCATACCAATGATCGTCCATTTCCATGCAATTTATGTGATTATGCTGCATTTTCTAAAGGGATATACTCCCTGTATGTTTGTTGTAGTTTGTTTAGTATTCTTCTTAATCTTCTTTGGGGATTAAACCACTCATAGTTTTTAAAATGATCTTTATTTACGTTTCGATCCATAACCTAGGATCGTTTTCAAAATAATAAAAATTTCAACTTTGACATTTATGACATAAATTGAAGGTGACTTTGATTTATTGATGTTTGAAATATTTGGTTTGAGTACACTAAGCAAAAATTTTTAAAGTTTAAATGAATAATTTCCTTCAATTTGTGTTTTGGCTACCTAAAAAAGTCGGTCCCAGGCCGTAACACAAATTGAAGGCAATTATTCATTTAAACTTTAAAAATTTTTGCTTAGTGTACTCAAACCAAATATTTCAAACATCAATAAATCAAAGTCACCTTCAATTTATGTCATAAATGTCAAAGTTGAAATTTTTATTATTTTGAAAACGATCCTAGGTTATGGATCGAAACGTAAATAAAGATCATTTTAAAAACTATGAGTGGTTTAATCCCCAAAGAAGATTAAGAAGAATTTCTAAAGGGAGTTTGAAAATTCGTATGCGGACCCATATTATTGATCGTTCATTTCCCTGTAATTTATGTGATTATACCGCATCTTGTAGGAGTAATTTGAAAATTCATGTGCAGTCCCATACTAATGAATGTCCATTTTCATGCAATTTATGTAATTATGCTGCAGCTTCTAAAGGGAATTTGAAAACTCATATGCGGACCCATACTAATGACCTCCATTTGCTTGCAATTTATGTAATTATACTGCATCTCGTAAAAATGAATTGAAAAATCATACGCGGCTGCATACTAATGATCGTCCATTTGTATGCAATTTATGTAATTATTCTGCATCACGAAAGTGTTCTCTACAAAAGCATATGCATTCCCATACTAATACTAGTGTACATTAATTTCCATGCAATTTATTTAATTATTTTACATATCGTAAAAGCAATTTGGAACGTCATATACGATACCATGCTAATGATCCTCAATTTGTATGTTTATACTACATCTCAAACTGTAACTTAAAAATTCATAGCCATTCACATACTAAGAATTCTAAAGTTAGATTGGAAAGTGTACTTAGCTTGTGGTGATACCTAAAAATATGTGTCCAGCATATACCAAAGAAGCAAAGTAAAGTGAATAATTAGAGACTGAATTGTAATACAAAGCAACACGACAGTCATTATTTAGAAGATCATTTTGAGAATTTTAGCTAAAACTGTATAAAATGCTTTGAAATAACTTTCAAATGGTTTTACAAGTTTTGTGCGCGCGTAAGAAATCGAATTAAACAAAATGTAAGAATATCGTTATAGTTTAGATTGTGTAATGTAAAGTCTTAGAGCGACAAAGAATGATGTGGCTTTTATTATTAACGCTCGACGTTAGAAGAATTTGAAGATAACTCATTCCTTGTTTTGGAAATAAAATTCCTAGAAAAATTACTTCGAACATGTCTTTGAATCACAAAAAAATTTCAAATTAAGTGATATATTTTCAATGTTTATATCAATATGTAAATTTTAAAAAAAATTTGGCAGTACTCCTACTGAATTACAACAATTAAATGTATGATGTGGTCATACTCTTACGGGTCCATTAGTAGAGAAGTTACTTTATTTTTAGATATTTTTTAACTAGTGCACAATATAGTTTTTTTTGTTAATTAATATTTGATAGCATTTTCGAATGCGGTATAATTGAAGTGTACATAACGATAATTTTATTTAATTTGTGTATCGTTTATTGTATACCACAACTTGGTGAATTCTTGGTATTACATAAGGTTTTGTATTTCTTTTTTATTAAATTTTCTACTAATAATAGGTTATTTTTTAACATAATTACATTTATTTTTGAAAGTCTAAACTCAATACATACTACAAATAGTAAGTAACGATTTATCAGACGTATTATTAGTGAATTTGTAATCCTTAGCTATTTTACTTGCCCTAAAAAGAATGCTCTAAATGACAAATCATTTATTCAACTCTTATCACAATCTTGGACATCTATTGAAATGCTGTTATATTGATGATGATTTAGATATTAAAGTTTTAAGCATATAGGAAAAACTTGCTAAGATAAATTAACGTTCAAATAACTACGAAGGATATTTATTTAAAATTAAAGCAGTTTAAATATTTGTGTACTCAACTTTTTGTACTTAGTTCTTTCACCAAGTTCGTACAAACGATACATCATCATCATTTTGTTTTCGACCTTACTTAAGGTCGGTTTGACGCAGTTCTAATTTCTTTTCTATCCTGTGCTAAAAAGCTCTACATACCCTTCACAACCTAAATTTCTAATAATTTGACTAATATAGTTTGGTCTAGGTCTTCCTATATCCTTCTATGTTTTTCCTATCCACCTGGCTCTACATAGATATTAGCAACCTGATGGTTGTTAAAGAACTCTAACATGTTTACATGATTACCATTTATAAGGAAATGAAATATAACCTGGTTATCCGCTTCAAAAAGAAAAAGTGTTAAATTATATGTTATGGTAAGGCTTAAGCAACGAATCGCTGCCAACATGCCAGACCGCTACCTAATTGTGAGTTATGTCATGGTGACGTTTATTAAATTATCTGTTATGGTAAGGCTTAAGCAACGAAACGCTACCAACATGCCAGACCGCTACCTAATTGTGAGTTATGTCATGATGACGTTTATTAAATTATCTGTTATGGTAAGGCTTAAGCAACGAAACGCTACCAACATGCCAGACCGCTACCTAATTATGAGTTATGTCATGATGACGTTTATTAAATTATCTGTTATGGTAAGGCTTAAGCAACGAAACGCTACCAACATGCCAGACCGCTAACTAATTGTGAGTTATGTCCTGGTGACGTTTATTAAATTATCTGTTATGGTAAGGCTTAAGCAACGAAACGCTACCAACATGCCAGACCGCTACCTAATTGTGAGTTATGTCATGGTGACGTTTATTAAATTATCTGTTATGGTAAGGCTTAAGCAACGAAACGCTACCAACATGCCAGACCGCTACCTAATTGTGAGTTATGTCATGATGACGTTTATTAAATTATCTGTTATGGTAAGGCTTAAGCAACGAAACGCTACCAACATGCCAGACCGCTACCTAATTATGAGTTATGTCATGATGACGTTTATTAAATTATCTGTTATGGTAAGGCTTAAGCAACGAAACGCTACCAACATGCCAGACCGCTAACTAATTGTGAGTTATGTCCTGGTGACATTTAGTTAACTGATTTTTATTTTTTTTTGTTTTGTTTTCGAACTTACTTAAAGTCGGTTTGACGCAGCTCTAAATTCTTTTCTATTCTGAGCTAGTCTGAAAAGGTCCACATACCCTTCACAACCTAAATCTCTAATAATTTGACTAATATAGCTTTGTCTAGGCCTTCCTACTCTATTTTTATTTGGTAGTCTATAATCTAAGACTTTACTAAATAGTCCCTCATGTCTTAACTGGTGCCCTATCATTCTATCTCTCCTGACCTACAATTGTTTCCATATATATATATATATATATATATATAAACTTCCTCGTTTGTTACTCTATCTGTCCAACTAATCTTTAACATTCTCCTATAACACCAAGTTTCAAAAGCTTCTATCTTTTTCTTATCTACTTCTTTAATTGTCCAAGTCTCACTACCGTATAGTAGAACGCTCCATACGTACGACTTTAAGAAACTTTTTCTATTATCTAAACTAATACTATTAGCTATTAGTAAGTTTTTCTTTTTTAAAGACATTTTTCTAGCTTGAGCTATTCTAGCTACTATATCTCTTCTGCTACGTCCGTCTTTTGTAATTATACTACCTAAATAGCAAAATTCATCTACCTCCTCTAACTCGGTATTACCTATTTTTAATTTTGGTTTAGAACTAGGCTGTAACTCACTTGTCATTATCTTTGTCTTTACTGAGTTAATTCTCATACTATAGTTACTCTGTAGTATCTCATCTAAAATATTTAAAAACTCTCCTAACTCTTTTCTAGATTCTGATATAATGGCTATATCATCTGCAAAACGTAACATGTCTATTTTCTGTCCCTGTACACTAATACCTATCTCTTTTCTCTCTCTAGCTAAGTTTAAAGCTTCCTCAATATAAACATTAAAAATCAAGGGAGACAGTATACAACCCTGTCTAACACCATTTCTAATCTTAGCTTCCTTTTCTATTTCATCAAATCTAATTACTACGCTTTGGTTTTTATATAGACAAACGATACAAACGACAACTAATTTGAATGAGAATGGGTACTGTACACTGAGAAAAGTGATTTGGTTGATACAACCAATTCTGTTGTTTTGAAGAGTAAAGCATTTGATCAAGTATTTTTTAGTCGTTCTAAACGAAACTATATTCACTGAACCGCTTGTAGATGGTTAAACTAACATCAAAATTAGTTGACTTAAATTTGTTTGTTTGAATGCATAATAACAGTTGGTTAATAAAAGAATGCAAAAGTGAATTTCATTCAACATCAGTCGTATTTAATACAAACTAATATTGTCAACAAATTTCATATTTTAGTCCAATACTACATTAATGTTGAAAAAAATCCATTTTAGTTAAATGAATGCTGAAAAAAGTGTCAAATGAACACGTCTTGTAACAAATTTAACATTGAAACACACGTACTTTAGCTTGTTGATTTAAATAAACTACGATTGCCAAATCAAACGTCGGGTTATTCGTTGAACTCCAATCGTTTTCAGTAAGTGTGCGATACTGCGTATTGGTTGTACTGCGCGCGCACATTATATCTTTAATATACTGCTACCCTTCGACTGCGACACGTCAACATGGCGTCAAGCGTTACTTTGCATTGTTTATTGTGTTAGTTTCCATAAAAGTATTTCAACCAACTGTAAAAATACATGGAAGATAATTTTAGTATGCTGTACTATGTTTAAGCAAAATCTCTTCGTCTAAAAACACGTAAGTACCTACTTATAAATTGGTCTTATTGCCCATAACTAAATGCTGTTGTTTTTAGCATTCAACTATATAAGCGAACGTATAACTTCAAAGCTCAATGGCAACCTCAAGGAATAAACAAACTTTCAATAATCAGTGTCAGTTTTATAAAATTGAAGTGGAAGCTACACTTAAAATTATGCAGGATGAACTAGGGTTAATGTAACATTCAAGGTGAGATTTGATTCAATATACAACTTGATAATGTGACTGAATGAAGTTATTTTAAATCAATATTTTTTTAAAATCTGTTAGGGATGAACAAACTCATTTGTTAATCGCCAAGTTGTATTAAAAAAAATGGTTAAAATAACTTCATTAAGCCGGAATCGATCAAGCTGGATATTGAATCAAACTACCTTGGATGTTTAAACTAATTCTATTTTTAAACAATGTACAAGGCAACGAAATGATTGATTTGACAGCTAAATGTTTCAATTCAACACAATAAAAGTTTGATTAAACCAAAAATGTTATTACTTTAACCTTATTAGCCACTTAACTTAATAACTATTATCTGCTCAACATATGGGTTAGTTAAACCAATGACGCTTTTTGGTTAGTTGAAAAATTTGAATAGTTTGTTGTAATGCTACAAACCCTTTCAAGTATTTGCTTCAATGATTTTTATATGTAAGTGGGATATTGAACGTGTTGATTTAACACAACAGTTTATTTGATAAAAGTATTAAATAATTCAAATCAAACCTACAAGCAATTGAAGTAACGATACCTAACATTCAAGTTACATTAATAGCGATTTGAGTAAATGCCATAATTATTGTGGTGCAAATTTATGGTTTGTTTGCTTCAAAATCGGTTTTCCAATATTTTATTATGTTCTATTTAATGCATATAGATCATTGTTTATATACAAACCAAAATTCTAGTTGAATCAACTAATTTTCAGTTGAAGCAACAAAATCCTTTTCTCAGTGTAGAACTTGTACTTATTACTAACAAATGATGTGTGATATTAAAAGAAAATTGCTACGTACCTAGACGTAGTAAAAAAAAAGAACAAGGAAGAAAGAAACTGACCGGGCTCAATCGGCGAGTGGGCAGGGTAGAATATCTACAAAAACTAATGAAAGGCCTGAAATAAAAAAAAAATTACACACTCCTAAAAATAATCATACAACCTCTAATTAAAACAAAAATATATACAAAGCACTGTATTCCCCAATCCTCCAACCAAAAAAATTCAATAACCCCCAATATACATCTGTTCGGCAGAACAACAAAAGTACGTCAAAAATGGCTTCTACAAAGGGGCGACAACTTATCACACCACCTTGTTCAACGACGAAAACACACAGTGGTGTGCTCCCATAACAAAAAAGGGCAGCACTCCCACAGGCAGTTAGGTAGATCGACGGAAGAAGTTAGTCAAACTCTTGTAAAAACCGTTTAAGGTCTATATCTTCTCACATTTTTATGAACGTACACTTTCATTCACTTTAAGTAATTGCTATGGATACTGGAGAAGTAAGTAGAGGAGCCACATGCAGTCGCATATCAACAAACACCTATTTGCATGCACTTTGAGTGATTATTCTGTATCCTATAAAAGTGCACCGAAATTTCGTATGTCCTCACGTATTAACGACAGGTTATTTCCATATTTATTATGCGCCTAATTTACACCTCTAATAGGTCACTTAAACGTGCATATGCACTCTTATACTAATGAACGTATATATTTATTCGATTTATGTAATTTTGCATCTTTTAGGGCCGGCTTTATCACAGTTAGTTAAACCTGAACTAACAGTTAATTACTGTTTATATATTTGTTCTGTTTTACAAGTTGTACTTATTTCAAAAGTTTGGATTAACTGCTAGTAATAGTAACTACTACTCTATGTGGTAGTTAAGTTGTAGTTATTCCTTCGAATGTGTACTGTGCGACCGTAAAATCCGGATCTCTAATAATAAAATGAAAACGACGTATTTTTATGAAAACTCCAAAAACACGTCAATTTTAGTTTTTTCTTGCGGTTTTATTGCTTATAGTTTTAGCTCTGTAAATTCATCCCCTAATGTTAGGTGAAATCAACCTTTGAAATCTTAAATAGCAATAGGGGTCAAGTGACATATCATTTCGTCTTCTTTTCAAAAATGTTTTACTTTTTAATCTTTGTCGATTAGTTTCCAAGAAATTAATTTTTCCAAGAATTAAGTTGACTAATGCAATAAATAAGTACAATTACAAATTATTTAATCAATCATCAACCAAAATACGTAGAAATTAAAGCTAAACTAAAATTATATTAAATATTCAAATTGCCAGCCATTCGCTTCTTGACAGTAAGCAATTCTATTTAAAAGTTCCAGAAGAACATTGTTTATTGTGTGTGCCTCTATAAGACGAATTTCTCGAGTTATTCGCCGTTTTAAATCGTCAAGATTTTCCAGCCTCGTGATATAAATTTTAGATTTTAAATAACCTCACAGAAAAAAATCAAGTGCGGTAAGATCTGGCGATCTAGCTGGCCACTCTATTGGCCCTCATCTGCCAATCCGTCTACCTGGATGGTTAGCATCTAGAAATTCAAAAACATGACACGCGAAATGAGGCGGTGCACCATATTGTTGAAACCAAACTCTATTAAGGAGACCTGGATTCTCTTCATCAGGTTCAAGTGCAAGTAAATTATTTTGAAGGAAATTGAGGTATACTTCTCCAGCGAGGCTGCCATCGAAAAAGTATGGTCCTAATATCATGTCGCCTGTTATTCCTACCTACGCATTTACTTTTGAGTATTGAGTGTTAGTTTCTCGCATATAGTGAGGATGCTCTCCAGTACCGACAATTTTGTCGATTATCGTCTCTATTTACAGTAAAAGTTGCTTCGTCGGAAAATACAATGAGACGATAAAAATTCGGATTGTTTGCTTGCATGTGCATAACCACTTCACAAAATTGCAGTCGTCTATCACAATCGTCTTCGTTCAGTTCTTGAACTGTTTGAATTTTGTAGGATGAAACTTTTCCTTTTCCTGACTAATTTCGTTTTCCACAGAAAGTGATCGTGTCGACAAATGTGGATTCTATTCTACTTTCAAAAGAACCTCTAACTTAATATCATTATTGACTTTTAGATGACCAATTTTAGGCACATCTTTTACACTACCAGTTTCCTGGACGTGTTGTCCTCTTCGATGTTACTGCAATGCCCCCGGACGAGTCGGTTAAATGCACTGATTACAAGGCACTATAGTTCATTGTTTGTATAGGTTGCCCGGTAAACTCGACACAACCGTTCCGGTGCTGGATTGAAAGAAGAGTCGTCGACAGACTTGACAAAACTATCTGCGCACGCGTTACATTATAAGAGGCGCAAGCGCACTGCATAAGTTTGTTTCACAATATAATTTTAAAGTTTAATTAATACGAAACAATACTTTTCACGACCTTTCAATTTCTCAATTGTAGGTGACTGATAACCGAACACGTTTGTAACTTATTAAACTTTATGTACATAGAATCAACACTCTATAATTTATTTAATTACCTGGGCCCATAATCCGTTGTTTTAGTGCTAATATTTATTAAATTGGAATGGATGCTCTGCGGTAAGGACTTAAGACACTACTAATTGAAACATATTTTGCTCATTTTATAATAAACGTGATCCTAAGAATAAATTATAATTGTTATTTTAACTACTGTTTTTGTAATTTTCTTAATAATATTTAATAATAATGTATTCGTGTAACATATTCGAAAGTATTTTTTTTTATTTGCAACAATTTAATTTCAATAACTGAGAATTAAATTCTGGCGTGACTGCGTCCCAAACAAAGGTTTTTTCAAAGCATGTCATCGCATCCGTCTTCTTGCATTCGATAATATTTTTATATTTCAAAATGCAGTGCATTAGAAACATGTTCTCTTCATTGCGGAAGTATACTTTTTTACTTTCTCCTGAACACATAATATACTACGATTTGTATTCATATTACATGTACAACACCTTTTCAGTCACCACAGAGCTCAAATGAGTTTATGTAATACGTGGTGAATTCTATACGAACTGGAAGGGCCACGAAATGATAAAAAAGCAAAGCAACTTTAAATTTCAGGCAACCCGCAACTAAACGTATTTCCCTCTCTCTCTAACACAATATAGGAAGGTGTAACCTGTCATTTTCTAATGACTATTTGGTTTTAATATAATGAAAAAGCATAATTAAACTTTTTGAAATCAATAAAATTTATCTTTGGAACAACTAACCGCACTATTATAGTCTCACTTGCAGCTAAAATGTATCAGGTAGAAGCAATTAATGTAATTGTATTTGAATAAAATGCTATTGATGTCTATAATCGCCCATTTAACTGCATATATAAAACAACGATGCAAATACGTCCACATATCATTCTGTCTCACTCGTTGCTTCTGAAGCAGTTCGTGTGCCTTTCGTATATGAACGAAGCCATTCCACTTCACTGCGTGTAAATAAATATTAATTTCCTAGAAAATTGACAGCTAGGTAAGTGACTCTTTCCACTTAACGGTGCAGCATACTTTAGAAAGTTGCCCTAAACCATCAAAATGGAACTTATGTAATTATCACTTAAAATGAGGTGCGGTGCAGTTGGTCCTAAGCGTTTGCATACAGAATAGAAATACAAGCTATTACCACCGAGATACTCCCATACGTGGCGTCACATTAGCGGTGGGATCTTGTGTTATCGTTCGGGTGAGCGGCGTTTGAAAGAATTATGATATGAAATTAAAACTATTAATTGAACATATTGCTACGATTTTTTTTGACTCGAGCCCCAACGATTGGGTGTCTTTTAATTGCTACGATCTCCGTTGCTGGGCGTCACTCAATAATACATAAAGCTCCACTTCAACCTAACACTGACATCTACTCCATTTTCCAATCGCATACTCATTGCAACTTAAAGCAAACTGTTTTTACTTACGTAACATAAACTTTCATGCAAAACGTAAAAGCATTTTTGTATGGAGCCATTATCTTGAAGAACATTAATAGTAACGTACGTTAGGCTGTTTCAAGACTAAGAGCTAAAAGCTTGCTGAAGACTAAGAGCTTGTCGGAGACTAAGAAGAAGAAGAGCGTGTTTCAACGATGTTCCACAGTTTATATAATACTTTCCATCCCCTCAAAGCCTGTTAATTCCATAAAATTTTAACCATACAAACACTTCTGCACAACAATTCTTTGAGAAACTTTAACGGCCAATCTTTTCCACAAAACTTTAACTAACGTACACAGTAATTCCTCGTATTTCTCTAACTGAAACTCGTTTCTCTAAAAAACCACTTGACGTTAACCACCACACGTGCCTTACTAACATGCTTTCCTTGTATTTCAGTATTTTCCTTCAATCACGTTGTGTATATATTTAGGGCTGGGTCGGCGTATCGATATATCGATACGTATCGATACGACCCCCGTATCGACCCCCCGATACAGCAAAAAATAAGTATCGATATATATATGTATATATATATATATATATATATATATATATATATATTATATATATACTGTGATCCTACCTTATTAGTGATAGGCGTAATATCTCTATCTGTCACTCCTTGTCTTATTTTAGAGCCTTGTTGAGTTATGCCACACAATTTATCTTTAAATATTTTACACGGCTGCTGCACTTCATTATTTTACAGGGCCGTCAAACACGTGGCGGAATCTACCTAGGGTGGGTCCGTCCTAAGCAAACACCTCTCAACTAGACACCCAAACAAATATCCAAGGAGTTTTCAAAATAATTTTAAAAGCCAAAAGTATTCCCAAACACTAGTTCCACTTTTATAAATTTGATTAAAGCACTGCGTAGATATTAAATACTAATACCTGGAATCCAGATACAAGCGCCGCCTTCCAGCCGTCCTGAAGCCAAGTGACCAGCTGCAGGCACCTCCTGTAAATCAATAAGTAACTCGAGCAACTGGTAATCTCCAGACTATAAAACTACTAATATTTCTACAAATTTTATGTTATACAAATACTCAGATAACTCCAATTCCACTATGCTTTCGTCTTCAAACAATAACGGTACAGACCAGCACTCCTCTTTAATTAACTTTTATTCGCCGTAAAACTGCTACTATTTGCTATCTCCAGGTACAACTTGACTTTCAAAACTTTCTCGTAACTTTTTAAATGTAATAAAACTCATAACAGTACAAAACACGTCTATTTTTCAGTAATATAAATTTGAAGTCAATTATAAATAAAATCCGTCTTCTTTTGTTTCCGTTGCCATAGCAACTATCTCTACGCACACTATGTAATTTATAATTATTAATAATTGATTTATAATACAGTTGTTTTCTCTAGATACATTCATTTTCTAGATGGTTTGTAATCCAGTGATTTATGTATATTGAACTTTTTACAATATTGAAAATAGCTAACAAACTTTGATGGTTCAGCTTTTAAATTGTAGGCAACAGACATTTATGTCTTATTCGGTAAACGTCCTGTCATTACATAACCAATCTTTAATTGTTAAAACATGTTCAAACTGAAATTGATTTACAAATTTTACGGGAGTATCACTTAACTCCTTAAAATTTTAAAAGCGTGCAGTATACCAAGCAATTTTGATATTTGTTTTACATTCAAATGGTTCTGAAAACGCTAACTCCAAATTAAATTTCATATACGTGCAACCATAACAATTAAAATACGTATACAATGCAAACTTATAACTAGCTTAGCCTGGTCTATGGCCGGTATATGTTGTTGAATGCAATGCAGTTTCAAAAGCTTTATAAATTTATAAACGTGGAATAGTTGTTGTTAATTTATAAACCAAAAATACCTGAAAGAAAATACTCAAACAAAACCAAATATACCCCATTCTAGCAAAGTCGTTTCGAAGCCCTATTTAAACATTTTATAAGCCCACCCACTTCTTGACAGTATATAAGGCCCCACTGATTTTAAATAAAATGAAAATTTGCTTCCTGGATATAAGTAATTCTTTTAATGGTTGAGAAATTTTAAATTTTAGTTAAAATCACTATAGTTTTTTTCTTTATGTATGAGGATTAAGTGTTAGTTTCTGTATATTCTGTATAGTTTTAAGCTCGTTAGTATTATTTACAGTGTTAATTTTATTCTTGCGATACTTTACTTTCCACATGGAAATATGGATACAAATTTTCTATATGAAAACGTCCCCGACATTCACCCTGTCATTCTCCAATTCGTAAGTATTCCCTTCTGCAAAATTCTTCTCACTCGATAAGGACCTTCGTATGGAAATAACAACTTGGCACAAATATTTCTTTCCCAATTTGACATTCTCAATCTTTTAACAATAACAAGATCCCCAACTGAAAAACCACTTGCTTCTTGATTTTCTTGTTACGTTTCTCCAACTCCCTTCTTTGTATCGTTTCGACTTGTTGTTTGGCTTTATGCAACAACTCCGTTATATCCTCCACTTTTGTTCAGCTCTCCACGGTCTTGCTGGAATCACCTTCTTCATCAATGTCACAGGACACATTCCTGTCACTGAACTTGGTACAAAATTATAATATTCTTCTATTTGCGGTAAATACCTTACCCACCGATCATGTTGTTCCTGCGTTATTAACCTCAAAACTTTATTACTTCTCGAATATATCTTTCACACGGATTTCCTTGAGGATGTCTGATACTACAGAATGTCATCTTTATTCCATCCTTCCTTAATTTACTTTCAACCCTTCGATTACGAAAATACGTTGCATTGTCCAACAATACCCTATTCATCTTACCTATTCGTTCTACAAACTTTCTTACAGAACTCAATACATGCCTAGAATTACATCTCCTCGCTGGATAAAGCTGCACAAACTTTGTAAAAATATCAACTACAACTAAAATATGCTGATATCCGTTCCTACTCGGTATCAAATTACTCAAGTAATCCATTGCCACAATATCTAATGGACCTTCCGCTCTTATACATCTAACTTGATTCTGCAACACCCCATTCTTATCCTTTCCTAACAAACACGTCTCACACAGATTTATGCAATTTTTCACCAATTTTCTATCGTTTCGTGCATAGAAAGCTTCCCTAAATATCAAGAACGTCTTACGAATCCCTATATGACCAAACGTAGTATGAATTTCCTGGATCAGCTCAACGGCTAGCTGTGTCGTTAACACTAATAATTCATCATCCCATAACCTTTTCACCAAAACTCCCTCGACCATATAAAAACCTCTGTCTTGTTCTAAATTCTCTGAATAATTTTTCTCTGATCACCCTTATTTCTTCGTGTGCTTGCATCCGATGAAATCTGGCATTCGACCATCTTCCCAGATCTTCAAACACTTGCAATGCAATCAAAATCCATTCCTACTATCCGTTAGCAACCCTTCATCCTTCCTACTAAAGAAATCAGCCGTAACATTTTCTTTACCAGGTTTATGTCTAATCTCAAAATCATATTCCTGCAATACTAACGCCCATCTATACAATCGACTGTTCAAAAACTCTTTCTTCTTCAGAAACGTGACCACTGTGTTATCCGATTCCACCAGAAATTTATTACCCAATAAATAAAATCTTAACTTCTTCACAGCATATACGATTGCCAGCATCTCTTTTTCCGCTGTCGAATACCTAGTCTCGCAGTCTTTCAGAGCCCTCGAAATAAAACAAATTGGCACTTCTCTCTTCTTGAACCTGCACCAACTCAGCCCCTATTGCAAAACTCGAAGCGTCTGTCCTTAAAATAAATGGATCCGTAAAATTGGGATATTTTAATGACAGTTCCCTATAAAATACCGCCTTCAACTCCCGAAATGCCTGCTCCACTTTGGTCGTTCCATTTCCACCTTTCGTTCTTTTTAACAACTCCAACAATGGAATGCACAACTCCGAATATTTTGGTATGAATCGACGATAATAATTTAATACACCTAAAATCCTCTTAAACCTTTCAAATTTCTTGGCTGTTTCAAATTCTTCAACTCGTCCAAGCGTTTTTCACAAATTCTAATTCCTTCGCTGCCAACGACAAACCCCAAATACTTTACCTGG
Source organism: Platerodrilus igneus (assembly GCA_036346225.1). NCBI lineage: Eukaryota > Metazoa > Arthropoda > Insecta > Coleoptera > Lycidae > Platerodrilus > Platerodrilus igneus. The sequence goes on from JARFIW010000003.1 coordinate 12,382,359, forward strand.
TCCTTAAAAACTCACACTTCTTCGAATTCAACCTCAAACCTCCCTCGTCTAACCTTCGGATCACTTTTCTTAAATGTTCTAAATGTTCTAACTCGTTCTTAGAAAAATCAAAATATCATCGACATAGTGCGTACAGAAGTCTTCGTACTCATCTAATAACTTCTGCATGGCTCGAACTAATGCAGCGGATGACGTTGAAAGACCAAATGGAACAACTCTGTACTGATAAATCTCCCTTCAATGCTAAATCCAGTATACTTCCGACTTTCCTCATGCAAAGGAATTAGCCAAAAGAATTCTTTAAGTCCAGTTTGCTAAAAACTTTCATCTCGCTTACCTTGTATAACAAATTATCTAGTGATTTTGGTTGTTCAAATTGTGGTTTAGTAATCGCATTCAATCTCCTAGCATCTAAACATATTCTTAATTCTAAATTATCAGATTTAGGCACAACCACTACCGGATTGATATAGGGTGTTCTCGCTGATTCAATAATTCCTCTTTTAATATCTTTTAATCTCATTTTCACTCGACCCTTAATGCAAATGGTATTGGATATACCCTAGTACGAAAACTTCCCTCGTCTGTGACCTCTAACTTATGCGTATACTCCTTCGCAAACCTAGGCTCATTACTAAAAACTCCTGCATGTCTATTAAACACCTCATATAACATTTCCTTCATATCCACCCCTATTAATCCTATCTGTTCCTCATCAAATACCTTCTCAAATATATTACATAACCGTAACTCATCAATTCCATCATAAATTCTATTCTTAGTCTTTCCTGATCCTATACTATCTGTATTTATCTCATCCCTAGTATCCCGATTATCCTTAGGCACCACCCATTTCTTCTCTAAATTTAATACCTTTACCATTCGTGCTTTACCATCTATAACCAGTCCAAATTCCTCAATTACATCTATCCCTACAATAAAATCTAAATATAATCCTCTTGCTATCCAAAACTCTACTTCACCTAGTCTGGTACTTCCTAATACAATCGATACTCGTACAACTTTGTCTATCGTAGTTAACTTCCTCTTAATCGCAGACCATAAATTAATACTCTTAACCCTACAAATTTTCCCTTTGAATAATTCTGCATGTTTCAAAACTATTTCCTCTCACCAGCGATAACTGCGACCCTGTATCTATCAATGCCGTGTAAACAGAATCCCTAAACTAATATGAATAAATGGTAACTCCCGCCTTCTTTCAAACTTATTATCTAACAACTTATCTACTAAACTAATACTATGCTGTGTCCCTAAATCTGATTTTCCTAACACTAATAAATCGACGTTTTTTTTGTACCGTGGGTTCATCGTGGACCTCCACTTTCTCTATCCTATCCTCCGATCTCTGTCGCGTGTCTCTTGTTGTTACGTGTTGGATCGTCAAGTTTCTATCTGTCTCCCGTTCTCGGTCTCTAATCCCTGTCGGTATTTCCCCTGATCCGTTGATCTCTGCTCGCTTTCTCTCTGCCACCTCTGTCCAAAACTCGTTCTTTGCTGTCCAAAACCTCTGTCATTCCTATCAGTCCTGTTCCAGTCATTGTTCCCCCTATAATTATCGTCTCTATTAAAACGTTGTTCCCAATTATTATTCGTTCTCCTTTGATTTCCTGATATTGCTTTCTGTAGTTGTCCTGTCCATTCTCCCTATAATTGTATCCTTGCACCCCAGTCCTCTGGTAGTCTGTGCTATTCCTATTCCTATCCCAATTCCTATTATCACTATTTTCCTGTTATTCGTTTCAAACGTCCTAGCTACGTCATAATTTCGCATCATTTCCAAAAAGTCTCTTAAAGTCCGAACGTTTTGTATCGCTACGGCCCTAGTTATTTCCGCCTCCATATGCCTTGACAACAATAATATAATTTCATCTTCTCTTAATTTAGGAATCAGGTGCTGCACCTGGTTATACTTTTCAATCACATAATTTTCTCTCGATCCCTGGTATGACCTATAGTTCCCAGTGTTTAAATCCGTTCGAATATTAGCCTGATGCGTGTTTCCCCAATATTGTTCTATGAATAGCCTTCGAAATTCCTCGTACGAACTATATTGCCTCCTCACGATACAGTGCCATTTCTCTGCACAACTCCCCAATGTCACGCTCACCATCTGCATCTTCACCCTCTCAGGCTCACTCTCTACCATCTCGTCCAACTTGCTAAGATAGACCATCGGCTGCTCATTCTTTCTGCCTTCAAACCTCGGCAAGGTCTCTTTCCTAGCCTATACTGGTATCCTGCATCACAAACAACTCTTCCCTTTCCAATTCAACCAACTGTTCTCTCATCTGTCTAACATTCCTTCAAGACCAGACAATCCATTTACCGTATTCCCCAGAACCGTCGTATCCCTTCTCAGCTTCTCTGCCACCTCCTGACTCGCCCGCAATTTGCCTATAATTTCGTTTTTAGAGTTAATATTGTCCTCCGTCTGAATCCGAACTATTTCACCTAAATTCTGCAATTTTTCTGTCTGTCTAACTTCGACCATGTACAGCTCTTCCCTTAATTCATTTAAACCTGTTGTTACCTTCCTTCTACAACCTGGACTCTATCCTCTACGTCCTTCAGAACTTCATCCTTAAATGAACACAAACTGCTCTGTATTGATACATTAATTCCTTCAATTTTCATTTCCATCATATCAAATTTTTCCTTAACTTCCGCTTGTGAATTTCTAACCTCGGCCAACAATGATCCTCTCAATTCTTCATGCGACTTAGTTAACGACCCTTTTAATTCCAACAAAACCATCATCACATCTTGGATCTGCATATTCTCTTTTCCCTTATCAATTTCATTTTCTCCCGATGTATCCCTGAATTCACAATAATCACCTCCGGCTCCACATATCCTCCAGCTTCATCCCTAGCATCCCCTGCTGCTACAGTCTTAACCACCGGTTGCCCTCTCACACCAGTCTCAACTCCATAAACTTTCCTGACCTCGTGATTCTCTCCTCATCAGACATGTCCCTTTAATTTTCAAAATCAACTTCAATGATGTGCCCCACTAAGCTACACAACCTCTGCAAATCTGAATCAGCCCTATCGAGCCCCACCTAATGTTTTACCGCCGCTAAAATTGACCAAAGTGTGAATATCAAATTACGTCTTAGCCTACTACAATAAATTCAAAACCTTCAACAACTGTCAAATAAATATATATGAAACGTCAATCAAATATTAATTTTCACTTTTAAATAGAATATATGCAACGTACAACTAACAAATCTACTCTGCCCCACGTTGGGCGCCATCTATTATATATATACTGTGATCCTACCTTATTAGTGATAGGCGTAATATCTCTATCTGTCACTCCTTGTCTTATTTTAGAGCCTTGTTGAGTTATGCCACACAATTTATCTTTAAATATTTTACACGGCTGCTGCACTTCATTATTTTACAGGGCCGTCAAACACGTGGCGGAATCTACCTAGGGTGGGTCCGTCCTAAGCAAACACCTCTCAACTAGACACCCAAACAAATATCCAAGGAGTTTTCAAAATAATTTTAAAAGCCAAAAGTATTCCCAAACACTAGTTCCACTTTTATAAATTTGATTAAAGCACTGCGTAGATATTAAATACTAATACCTGGAATCCAGATACAAGCGCCGCCTTCCAGCCGTCCTGAAGCCAAGTGACCAGCTGCAGGCACCTCCTGTAAATCAATAAGTAACTCGAGCAACTGGTAATCTCCAGACTATAAAACTACTAATATTTCTACAAATTTTATGTTATACAAATACTCAGATAACTCCAATTCCACTATGCTTTCGTCTTCAAACAATAACGGTACAGACCAGCACTCCCTCTTTTAATTAACTTTTATTCGCCGTAAAACTGCTACTATTTGCTATCTCCAGGTACAACTTGACTTTCAAAACTTTCTCGTAACTTTTTAAATGTAATAAAACTCATAACAGTACAAAAACACGTCTATTTTTCAGTAATATAAATTTGAAGTCAATTATAAATAAAATCCGTCTTCTTTTGTTTCCGTTGCCATAGCAACTATCTCTACGCACACTATGTAATTTATAATTATTAATAATTGATTTATAATACAGTTGTTTTCTCTAGATACATTCATTTGCTAGATGGTTTGTAATCAGTGATTTATGTATATTGAACTTTTACAATATTGAAAATAGCTAACAAACTTTGATGGTTCAGCTTTTAAATTGTACGCAACAGACATTTATGTCTTATTCGGTAAACGTCCTGTCATTACATAACCAATCTTTAATTGTTAAAACATATTCAAACTGAAATTGATTTACAAATTTTACGGGAGTATCACTTAACTCCTTAAAATTTTAAAAGCGTGCAGTATACCAAGCAATTTTGATATTTGTTTTTACATTCAAATGGTTCTGAAAACGCTAACTCCAAATTAAATTTCATATACGTGCAACCATAACAATTAAAATACGTATACAATGCAAACTTATAACTAGCTTAGCCTGGTCTATGGCCGGTATATGTTGTTGAATGCAATGCAGTTTCAAAAGCTTTATAAATTTATAAACGTGGAATAGTTGTTGTTAATTTATAAACCAAAAATACCTGAAAGAAAATACTCAAACAAAACCAAATATACCCCCATTCTAGCAAAGTCGTTTCGAAGCCCTATTTAAACATTTTATAAGCCCACCCACTTCTTGACAGTATAATATGTATCGATACGTATCGATGTTCGATATAGAATATGTATCGATATTCGATACGCAAAATCCCGTATCGCCCACCCCTGTATATATACTTATGTCACAAATATTAAACTTGAAACTTTAATTATTTTGATAACAAACAATCTTAAGTGAAAGATCGAATTGTCAGTAAATACATTATTTTAAAACGATCTTGTGATTTTATTCCCAAAGAAAGAGTAAAAAAATTTATAGATGCGTATCGATTCGTACCGATAGGTATCGCTACGTCTCGATAGGTATACTTAACCTACACATCTAAACGTTCCGATACGAATTGCTATATATAAATATATATATATATATATATATATATATATATCTATACGTACCGCTACGTATCTATACGCACCGATACGCATCGATACGTATCGATACGCATCGATACGAATCGATACGAATCGATACGTATCGATATGCATCGATACATATCGATACGCATCGATACGTATCGATACGTATCGATATATATCGATATTCGATATATCGATACATATCGATATAGAATATGTATCGATATTCGATACGCAAAATCCCGTATCGCCCACCCCTATATATATTCAACCCTGCTGACGATAGTTAACGTTTAAAATACACCCCCTAATGCAACATATTATCCCTATTTCGCTCTAATCCACGCTAAATCAACTATCCTTTACTTTGTCTGTCATCCCCGTTGTATAACTAACGACTGGTTCTCACTTTACTACCTTGTATTCATAACACGTGTTATGCCTATTCCACTCCAACTTACGCGCTACAAATCACCTATCACTTACTTGTATTCCATGTCTGTGGTATATCTAACCTTGTATTCCCGCACCAAAGCCAACAAGCGCTAACGTTCAAACCACACCTATCTCATTTATACAGATGCTATCAAACAATTCCTCTTTGTTTCTTTGTGGGCAAGCCTCATTTGTTACGGTTAAAGTTACCCTAACAACTTAAGTTTTACATCTTTTTAAGAGGCTATAAATTTATTCTAATTGAAGTCGGAGCTAACAATTACCTGCAATTCCTGTTGTTTATGGAACGTTATCGCTCCTCATACAAGAAAACATGCAACGGTTAAATCTGTTTATAACTTAATGATTCTAGGAAGGCTTCTTCAAAACATTTTTAAACGTTTTTAACAACTATAACAACCAACTTGGCTTGTAGTTAACGCTACCTGAAAAACTGAACAGTTTAAAATTTTAGAAAAGCTTTTTAGAAAATATTCCTACACTTATTAAATACGTTTGTTTTTAACTCTAAAATTTAAATGCTTTATTCTACACGGGGTTGTTCCTAATATAACACCAGCTATACTTTATGAGTATTTAAAAAATTATGAAATTTTAACTTCTTGAAATACGTTATGAAAAATTATTAATTTTAAAACTACTGACAATAAAAGCGCTCTTCAAGGTTGCTAGATATTTTTACATGCTAAATCACGAAATAAATTACAACATGAATAAATAATGCCCTTTTAACCCCCAAATATCACAGTATATAAACAAATATAGATAAGTTTGGGAGCTTTCGGTTGTCTTCGGAAGTTATTTGTGAGGCCTAGTAAGAACTTGAACAGCGATAGTTAGAAAATATTTACAGTTTTAAGAGGCTCAGACGTTTTTGATGGTCTTCGGAACTCTTCGGAAGGCTCCGTGTTTTACTTGTGAGACAACATTAAGATATGAATAATTATTGTGTGGACGTATGTACAGCTTGGAGGGGTTCGGGGGTCTTCGGTAATCTTCGGAACCCTTTGGAAGCCGTCGTGGTAGTAGTGCTTTAGGCCTCATCGAGTGCGTCGCCGTTGAACTCGACGGGGATGTTGTCCTGGTGGTAGAGTTGACAGACGCAATCACAATAACGACTTGTCGGTGATAGATGGAACGGAGCTTAACGCCCATACGTAGTTTATTAACTATTGATTGATGAATTATAGTGACATGCCCTAGGTACGGCGGCGGACAGCATCACCGTCGGAGAATACGCAAGCTAGGGAGAGCACTGCTCGCTGAAGTGTCAGCAGGCTATGGTGAGCACTGCCAGTTGATTCTTTAGGCTATGGGGAGCATTAAGAAATATTTTTCGGAGAATTTGTAATTATATTAATGCACTTCCATTTCCTATGCTTCCTGTGTTGAAAAACGTAATGATGTCTTTAACCAATGAAATTGTGTTTTTCAATTGTTGAGTGTAAAAAGTAGTTCAAATTATTTTGTAATGTTAAACTTTGTACAACTTTAATCAAGTTGTAATAGTCTTTTTACCAGTAATCTCAAATCATTTTGAGATTGGCTGAATTGAGATTTATCTGGTTGTTAGTAAAGTAAAAAGAACGCCATTTCACATCATAACCCTACTTCTGTTCATAACCTGATTTATCCATTAATTCGTCCAACGCAGGGAATACGAATTCTCCCCAGTTTTACCAAACTGAACTGATATTCCATTTGGAAGTAATTACGAAATCGCGCTTTAAGGGAAAGAGGGGAAGTGATTTTTCCAAACATTCTTAGTATGAAATACCAAAAAGAACGGGTCAATTGACATCGTAAGTGAAGTGAGCTACTATTAACTGAGATTACTGGTAAAAAGAACACAGCTAATGTCAAACGCCAAAAATTTCAGGACGGCCTGAATTAGTTTTACGTGTTGAAATTTAAAATTTGAACAGTATTGTTTAGATGTACTTCTACGGCTTTTGTAAAAGGCAGCAATGTCTTATTGTAATCTTCATGCCCTTCTCCTGCAACCATCACAAGCACTTCAAGAATGTTTTCAACCCAATGAGGCTTGTGATATATCGTTTGAAAGACCTCTCAATTTTCTATTTAAAAATGTTATAGTTTTTAAGTTTACAAACCAATGCTTCCCATTTAAAAAAATTGGGGACTGTACCTCTCATTCGAAGGGAGTTGAAGGTAGTGATCGCATTTTCACGTTGATGAATGTCAATTTATTATTTAAATTTGACGTGTTTCGGGATTTTTTATAAATATGTACAGTAACCGAAATAATGAATTTATTCCTTTTGGCTTTTACACACTACAATTTTTTTCGATTTTTGTTTAGATTCCCGAATATTTGCGAACATATTTCAATATTTTCGAAATTTTCTATCACTAGTTTACATGAATCAGGGTGTTAAAAAGTCTATAATAAAAGCGATGGCATTTTCTGTTTGACAACTGATGAATGTCTTTTTCATTTAATTTAGAAATGTCTTGTCCTAGCAAAAGGTTCCTGTAAGGTTTTCATGTTTGCTTAATAAAAAATTTGTACAGCACTACATGAATTTAATAAAACTTAACAAATATTGCACAAAACCTATGAAGTAAATGCCTTCTGTCATGATCTTAGTTATGTTAGTATCAACAGCATATACAATAAGTACCTCCCGGAATGAATGATTCATGTTTGACATTTTTTCTCATTTCTAATAAAGAAACGAAATCTTCTTTCTTATACTTGGAGAATTCCTTCTAGTCCTCATACACGAGAAATAATAGCAGCAAGCCGTAGACATTTCTGCAATAAATAATTACGTCGTTTAATTAAACCCTTGTCTTCAAAAATTTAACTGTCTTCAATCGTATACCAATACCTTTCTAATGACCTATTGAAAAATTTCATTTGCATCTAGAACCCCTTGCAAACTACCCCCAACTTTCTAATATGCATGGCCACTTTAAAAAATGTAAATATACCTCCTAATTAAAATTTTAAACAAAGCCTGGTACGAAAATAGACTTACCAAATAATTTCTATAATTTTCTGAATCGAAATTGACAGGTCCGTTGGTTAAGCTTATCACTAATTAAAATTACTGTATACACTAAGCACTTTAAATGTCAACATTTAAAAATATTAGGTATAAACACTACTAAAAACAACAATTTCTTAAAATACACTGCACACTTTTTGTTCATATAATTATACGCACAGAGATTAGTAGCTACGCACTATAAAAATGAGGCTAAGAGGTCTTTGTTTATATACTACTAACTGACAATTTTATTTCCAGTCGTGCATTGTGCAAGACAAAGATAAAAATCCACAAAATTCAAGTTCCTTACACCTTACTATGTAGTATACAAACAAAGCTTGCACTGCTTGTCCGTTACCTTACATACCATAATAACATTGTAACGAACACGATTTTGTTTCCAATTAATTTACGTCTTTTGTAATTATTAATTTAGAAACATCATTTACGGTATGGAAAACATAAATTTGCTATTCCATTAATGTAATATTTATTCGTTATCGTATATATAACTCCATCTGTGCTTATAAATTTAATGTAGTTTCCTTGTAACTCGCTAGTGTGTTGATGCAAGAATTTGGTTCACTGCGCTTGCTCGCGTAGAAAAAAACACCTTATTGCTTTAGGCTAATTTAATAGGAAGATGTAATCACTTAGACAAGTTTTCGACGCGTGGTCGAGTAGTTTTATTTAAGGATGGTTTCCAACAGGCAGGTGGCCTGGTGCCGAAGAATTCCTTTGGTCTTTTGTAGTAGAAACCATCACTAAGTTAGTCGACTTTAAAGTGGTTTATAGGAGATGGTTTTGAAATAACATCATCACGGTATGTAATTATTTTCGTTTCAAATTTAAATTAATGTTTCTTGATTTTGTAGTAGAAGTTAAAGTTAAAATTAAAGTTAGAGATGAAGTTAAAGTTTTAGTTACGAAATATTGCAAAGTTTTTTCTGGTATTAAGCATTGCAAATTTTAATTATGGAGTATTGCAAAGTTTTGGTTATTAAACATTTCAAAATGAAATGTTAAGGTGCTCTTGTCGTGAACAACAAAATTTAAGCGTTCCTTTTAGAATGGAAATCAAGTTTGTAATCAAGCACATGTAAAGGACGCGCAGCTGTTGTTGAAATTGTGCACGAGGATTGTTGAGCGATGCTACAAAGGTCATCATCAAATAAATTGGTAACTACTAAATTGCTACTGAAATTATATAATTGTCGTGCGAAATGATATATGGTGAGTGGTTTCCTTATTCAGTTCTAGTTACACAAATAAGTTACAGGAAACGTAGTGATTTTTTTTGTAAAGTTATATGGTGGTTTAAATTGACGTAAATTTTTTTTGTTCAATATTTAACAGTTTGAGTTGTATAAATGTTCATAGCAACGTAGAAAATTTAAAGATAACTTTCTGAGAATTTAATAGGTTAAACAAGAATTTGTTTGCAACTTAACAGGTGACATCTTAGTGTTTGTTTGTCACATTTTATGGTTTAGTTTTTTACTCGAAAGTATAATAGTTTACGGATTATTTTATACCATAAGGCTATTTGACCTTTAGTTCAAGTAATAAATTTTTATAAATATCTAAACTCAACTGTACATGAAATAAGTTCAATTGATTTATTCGTTCACTTGTAAACCAAAACAGGATCCTTTTTCGATAGTAATTTAAAGTTGTTGTGTATTTCTAAAACACGATATCTTCCTTAAAGACTTTTAATAAATTAAGATTTTTGAAGTACCTAAAATTAATAAGAGATAACGATAAATACTTTTATAGTTTGATTACAAAAAAATTTAATGCTTATAAATTTGTCTAAACGATGTATATTATTCTTCAAAACAATAAAAAATGGATTGTTGTATTAAAGCTTATTTTTATTGAAGTCGATAATAGTTTCTCATAATTGATACAAACAAATTCATAAAATTCTTGAGTATAGAAAGAAAGACCACTGACATTATATTGGTAAGATATTATAGAGTCATATTTTTGAATTGTTATTTTTATTGAAATTTTGTTTGTGATAAAGTGACAAGGCTCTAGTGAAGCCCTAGTTCTAAGAATTTTTTGAGGCGGTTATATTTTCAGGCAGTACGCGATCGTCGTTTCAATCCAAGCTTGCAGTGTTAGAAGTAAGTAAGTATTATTTTTATACGTTTTGATTGTTAAGGAGATTTTTTCTTTTCGAAGATTTCCGTATCTTATCTTCGGATTGTTAGACATTAACATTACAGGTATTATTAAGGTACGGTGGCGTCCAAAATATTATCTTTTTTTATCGTATACCATCCTACGACCCTGGCTCATACCTCTGCCTTAAGTTGAAGAAACTTAGCTGGCTGGAAAATCTCTTTTGAGGGTCCTTTAGTACTAAAAGCCGCTTTACATACATTTTACCCTGGGCTTGAACTTTAGACAGGAACCCCCATTTCTAGAGTCTCTACCGCCTATAGTCGCGTAGTTACATTGAAAAAAATTAGGTGTAACAACATCTAACGCCTAATGGCGGCATTACTGCCAAGCAACGTAAGAATCTACTATTTTACCTAATTTCAATTTGCGACTTGTTTTGGACACGCCCACTGGAGGCATTGGAGCGGTACTAACCATAGGTTGAAATTCTTTATTGATCTATGGCTGAACAACTATACGTAGTATATAAACAAAGGCGGAGGTAAACAACTTTACGTTCTGTATATCATTTTGTATTTAGTTCAACAAATTCATGTATAAACGACCCAATCGATAGCTAATTTTGGAGCAAAAATTATTTTGTATAATCTGGTGTATTACTTACTACCAGGGAATATGAGATTAAAATAAAATGCGCTTTGAACATTTAACCAAGTCATGGAATAAGTAGAAGATTAGTGAAATATGTTTTTTGGATAAACAATTTATGATTATTGTGCTTCACGTATGTGATCTTATCATCAAAGATTATCCAGTGTATGACTTTTGTACCACCAAAAGCAAGATTACAATTACATCAAACGCTCAAATACTAAAGGACAACTGTAACATGTAATTTATGCAACTGTTCTCCATCCTCTCAAAACGCATTAATATGTCTTCACATACTAACAAACGCTCACTTACATGCTTTTTATGTGCTTATTCTGCACCTTTTAAAAGTAGGTTGATAGTTCATATGCGAACACATACTATTGAACGGTTATTCCCGTGCAATTTAAGTAATTATTCTGCATCTGGAAAAGATAAAATGAAAATTCATATGCGAACCCATACTAATAACCGCCCATTTGAATGCAATTTATGTAATTATGCTGCAACTTATAAAAGTAGCTTGGAAATTCATATGCGGTCCCATACTAATGATCGTCCATTTGCATGCAATTTGTGTAATTATGCTGCATCTCGTAAAGATACATTGAAAGATCATATGCGAACTCATACTAATGACCGCCCATTTGAACGCAATTTATGTAATTATGCTGCAACTCGTAAAGATAACTTGAAAATTCATATGCGATCCCATAATAATTACCGTCCATTTGCATGCAATTTGTGTAATTATGCTGCATTTTCTAAACATAAGTTGAAATTTCATATGCGCTCCCATACTAATGATCGTCCATTTGCATGCAATTTATGTAATTATGCTGCAACTCATAAAAGTAATTTGAAAATTCATATGTGGTCCCATACTAACGACCGTCCATTTGTATGCAATTTATGTAATTATGCTACATCTCGTAAAGATAAATTGAAAGATCATATGCGAACTCATACTAATGACCGCCCATTTGAATGCAATTTATGTAATTATACTGCAACCCGTAAATATAGCTTGAAAATTCATATGCGGTCCCATACTAATGATCGTCCATTTGCATGCAATTTGTGTAATTATGCTGCATCTCGTAAAGCTACATTGAAAGATCATATGCAATCCCATACTAATGGTCGTCCATTTGCTTGCAATATATGTAATTATGCTGCAACTCATAAAGGTAATTTGAAAATTCATATGTGGTCCCATACTAACGATCGTCCATTTGCATGCAATTTATGTAATTATGCTGCATCTCGTAAAGATAGCTTGGAAATTCATATGCGGTCCCATACTAATGATCGTCCATTTGCATGCAATTTGTGTAATTATGCTGCATTTTCTAAACATAAGTTGAAATTTCATATGTGGTCCCATACTAATGATCGTTCATTTGCATGCAATTTATGTAATTATGCTACAACTCGGAAAGGTGATATGAAAATTCACATGCGGTCTCATACTATTGATCGTCCATTTCCATGCAGTTTATGCGACTATGCTGCATCTCGTAAAGGTAATTTGAAAATTCATATGCGCCCTCATACTAATAATCGTCCGTTTGTATGCAATTAATGTGAATATACCACATCCCTAAAATATAACTTAAAATTCCACATTAGTTTACATACTAAGTATTCTAAAAAATAGGCCTAAAAATCTATTCCAGAATCAATTACTTAGCTTATGTCGATACCTAAAAATATGTGTTCAAACTGTGCAAAAAAGAAAAACTTAAATCAATAAATAAACACTCTAAAATTTAATACAAATCAACAACTGTTGTCATTTAGAAGGTCGTTTTGAGAATTTTAGCTACAAGTGTATAAAATACCTTGAAATAACTTCCAAAAGCTATGAAAGTTTTGCCTACCTATAGAAATTTCGAATTAAACAAAATGTGAGAACATTGTTATAGTATAGATTGTATAACAGAACAACCGTGAATGATGACTTTTATTATTAATAGTGAACATTAGAAGTAGTTGAAGTCAATTCATTCTCTACTTTGGAAATTAAATTCCTAGAAAAAATATCTGGAATATATTTTTAAGTCACTAAAAAATTTTAATAGTTAAGTGAAGCATTTTGTAATGTTTATATCAAGGAATTTTGGTAAAATTCTATTTGTACTTAGTTTTTGAACAATATTGGATGTCTCTTGTTTAAACGATTTAAAAAAATTATTACAGACTCATGATTATGTTAAGTAGTAAGTGGTTGCTTTGATTGCTAGGACAACATAGGGTAATCAGGTTATAAACAATCTTGAAGGTGATGGTTGCAAGAGCAGGATATGAAAATTACAGAAAGCCGTAGAAGTACATTTAGTCACTACTATTAATCTTCATAATTCAGTCGATTCCATTACTTTCTGTCTACTGAATGACGATAGTGTTTGATGTGGTCACGCACTTGCCGGTCCATTTATATATAAGTTATTTTATTTATAGATATTTTTAAAGTAGCCCACTTTTAAAGTTTGTTTTCAATGCTGTGTCATAGAACATATGTATGTTCTTTGTGCTGTGTAATTGAAGATTTATGTAGCGGCAAGAGCGCCCATCCATATAATATTTTATAGGGGGAGCAAAGGCAAGGTACAGAGAAGGACAAGAGATTGAAAGAATTTCTTTTAAGAACAATTCTATTATCATATAGGAGTGATGCAAGATATTATATGACTATTAATTAATCTGTGGGTATGTTTATAGTTTTCTAATCTAAGATGTTCATAAGTTGTATAAAAAAATTAATACTATCATTACACATGTTATATTAGATCTATATTGTCATTTGTTTTATCCGAAACTGAAATATGAAGTCAAAAAATTGATAAAACTGTGTAAAGTAAGCGAGAAAGTAAATATAAGGTAATCCAATAACGGCCGATTGCACACACCACCCGTATATTTGTGTCATTTAAAATTACTAAGTGACAGATTTTGTATTGCACTCACTTTTTAAGCCTGGCTTAAATTCTTAAGTAATCCTTATGTTTAAGTGAAGGAAATCCTAGGGTTAGGACGATTATTGCTGGAAGACGCGGCGCTTTAGCAACGGCAGTAGGTGGTTTTTAACAGTTTACCCGCCACATTTCCTCCAGAATCCCACATTTCCTCACACACATCTGAACCAAATAGTTTTCTTCGGCTACCCATTTTTGTCTTTTAAGATAAATATATCTTGTTTGGTATCAATTAATATTAGATTTTTCTCAGCTACCTGAATTTCTAGGAATTTTTTAGATAGCATCCCCCAGGGGTGCGCATGCGCAGGGATGCGCACGGGCAGGGGTGCGCATGGTTAGAGGTGCGTATGGACTGAGATGAATCTGGGCGTACACGAGGGAAGCAGAAGTTAACATTCACCAAACATCTAATTCGTATTTAGGTGGTATGGAGTACTTGCGGGCGTAAGTATCCGGAGTAAAAAACACGATTTATACACGCAGCTTATTAATAAAATTAGTTTATCAAGCGAAGATGTCAAGCGTAACGTCATCTCCGGAAGCATATCAACCTATGCATTGGGGCATAAAGATATAGGTCTAAGATAGTTGTTTATATTTGTATAGATTTTGTAAATATATTGTATATATTAGTTTTAAGATTCCATAATTTTTAAGTTCTTCTCCCACCTTCCCTTTTTCCAAATCCTTCCTGCTTCTATCCTGGTGGACAGAGTATACGTGTTATCTCCACGTGGTGTACGCAGGGCACAGCGGTTTTAGATTTCTTGGGAAATGGTTGGTTAAAGCATATGTCTTGGGTAGCGAAAAAAGGTTTTAAAGATGCACTTAAATAAAAATGGGCAAAAATTAAAGGTTTGGATATTTAAAAGGCGTAAGATTGTAAGGGATGGTACTATTTAAAATCTATTTGCAGATTTGTGCTCCCTAGAAAAATCTAATATTAGTTGATACCAAACAAGATATAATTATCTTAAAAGAATGACTACCCCGCGGATAATAAATACAATATACCGCTTGTAAACAAAAAAGTAGTACGGAAATTCAAAGACAAATTTAATGGGGGTCTAGTATTAGAATTCGTCGTACAAGAGCCAAGTCCTACTGTATTGTAAGCGAGAAAGACACGATTAAAAAGATTAAAGGGGTCTCACGAAGTGTAGTTAAGTAAATCCGAGGGTCCTAGAACCTATAACGAGCATATATTCCCAAAAGGGGTGGGATGCAACTGCGCAACAGTGCGTGGGAGAAAAAGGATTCACTCCAATAAGAAATTAAAGTTTCCATGTACGTAGCACCAGCCATTGGGAAATGGTAAAAATGTTAAACCTATAAAGGCGATTATTAATTATGGTTTAGAAATAAAATAGCTTAGACTGATTAATGTATATGGTTACATATTCCCGTACACATCCACAAACATCTACTTACGTCCACATACGGACATAGCGATGCCGGTAGTTTTTGTTTAACAAATAGTAAGAAAGATACGTTAAGTGCTAATGTGTGAAAGCCCATCCGATCGTTGGATTCAAAAAGAACGGTGCGGTGGAATGTATGGTGATTCCCGTTAAAATAATCGAAAGTGGTTAATCGATCGTATTAGATGTTTAAATATGCGAAAGTGTAAAAGCTTAAATGAGCAAAATTTAATTACCAGACAAAAAGTGTGCGATGTGCTATACTTATAAAGAAAGTATAGAATGGTGCTTTGCAGCGGTCCTAGCAGTAAAAAAAGCGACTGACTTTTTCAACCAACTACAAGAATAGCAGTAGCGCAGAGAAGGGGTATGCATGTATTATACCGCGCACTGTTACTATAAAATATGTTAATTTACGGGTAGCTCGAACGTGTAATTGATCACGACTTATAGCTGTTTGGAAATTATCAGAACGGGAGCGGGTCGAAGTATAAGTTAGATGGATGATTGACCGAGTTTTTTCTACCATTTACGAGGAAATCGAAAGTTAACAGACATCGAGCATCTAATTCTCTATTTGGGTGGTATCGAGTACTTGCCAGTTCTAGAAATAATTTGGTGCTACCGACCGCTATGCGGAAGATTTGGTTCTAGGAAATGAACAACCTACGAAAATACGGAATACTTGGTATTAATGCTAATTGGTTTAGTGGCCGCGCTTGTGCACTCTTCGAGTGTCTTCGGCAATCTTCGAAAATCTTCCAAAATGTATATAAACCATGGTGCTATCCATGGAAGCTGGTCGAAGAAAAATGTCATCCGAAAATATTTTTAATTGTACCTCTTGTGGTGCTTCCTATACCTGGAAAAATGCTGTCAAACGGCACCAGAACAAATGTCGTGTTGTATTATCGTTTACGGTTAAGCTTATACATCCGTCAGCAGTAAAGTGCTTAAACTGCAGGTCTTGCAGTATCGCTTTTACGAGAATGGGCAACTTACTGCGGCACAAGGAAAAACAATACGGTATGTCATTAAGCCGTAAACGTTCAGCTCCGCCAGCTATTAAGGTCTTGTACGAAACAACCACAAATTCTGTGTAAAGTATGCGATTTCGAAATGGAAAGGACTACGTACGCCGCACACTTGAGGAGCAACAAACATAAGAATGCAACAGTTACCGCTACTGGCGAAGATGGCATAGAAATGGTTAGCACAGCGTTTAACAACCGTATGGCTAGCTATCGCATAAAGAACGCCAGTGTCGACGATGGAGTGTCCGAGTTTCTATGGAAGCAGAAAGAGCGGTTTATTCGATTAATTAATGAAAAAAAAACACAACATACAGCAATAAAAGTTAATTATGAACTCTACAGCGTTTACACAAAAATGGGGGAAAAGACTACCGATGTGAAATCCTTTAACACAAAAAATATGGTTATTACATCTTCTAGTAATCTGGAAAATATGTACGAGGTCTTAAGCGAAACCATGAGAACAAAATCAGAAGAATTTGAAACACGTGGGTCCGGTTGGTCTTTGGAAGAGGTGCTCTATTTAGAAATAAATATTAATAAGTATAAACCGATGTGAGGAGTTCTAGGTTAAGAATAAAAATTGTGAATATGCATTTAGAAATGTGGTTTACAAAATTTAAACTGTATTAGTAAAAACTGTCTGTAATAAAAAGTTTTAAGAATGGTTTTTAGATTTTCTTTTAGGTATGAGCTGCAGGAAAGGTATAATTTATGTGTAAAACGGTAAGGGGTGGTCGAATTTTAAATCTATCTACAGATTCGGATTCTTAGTAAAATTCTAGACTAATTTGATGTATCGCATGACTAAAAAATTTATAAGGACGGTCAGAAATCGCTGCTAGTAAAAATTCTTAAAATGGGGGTAGCTTCCTTGGGCATGATGCTATCTGAAAAATTCCTAGAAATTCAGGTAGCTGAAAAAAATCTAATATTAATTGATGCCAAACAAGGTACATTTATCTCGTGGGTGGAAATGTGGAGAAAGATTTATCTCGCAGAAGGTATATGTGTAAAACGATAAGGGGTGGTTCTATTTTAAATCTGTTTGCAGATTCGGATTCTGCGTAAAATTCTAGACTAATTTGATGTATAGCATGGTTAAAAAACTTATAAGGACGGTCAGAAATTGCTACCAGCAAAAAATGAGAATAGCTCCCTGGGGGATAATGCTATCTAAAAAATTCCTAGAAATTCAGGTAGTTGAGAAAAATCTAATATTAATTGATACCAAACAAGATATATTTATCTTAAAAGACGAAAATGGGTAACCGAAGAAAATTATTTGATCCAGATGTGTGAGGAAATGTGGGATTCTGGAGGAAATGTGGCGGGTAAACTATTAAAAACCACCTACTAACGGCTATTACTGACTTGATATTTCATTTCATATTCATGACATTTTAAATTGTATCCTGTAGCATTAATATAAAATTACACTTTATGTATATATTTATTTGTATTTGCATTTTTGCTGTATTATATACCATAATGGCAAATGTAGATGTAGATGTAGATTGGAAATATAGAGAATAGGATATTTTGAGAAATGGAAACCTCTAGAATTAGATATTTTGATAAATAGACGTTTTGATGATTTTACGAAAATTTTGAGAATTAGGATTAATGGAAATTTTAAGAATTGGAAAATTTGAACACTCAGGTTTAAGAATTAGAAAATACTGATGAATGGTAAATTTAAAAAATTGAATTTCTGAGTTAAAATTTTTATAATTAGACATTTTGCGTTAGACGGTTTGAGAATTAAGTACGTTGAAATTTAGAGAATTTAGAAATTGGAAGTGATGAGAATTGGTAACCTTAAAGATTTAAAATTCTGAGAATAAGAAATTTTAAGAATGTGAAATTGAGTTATGGATATTTTAAGAATTAGAAATTTTGATAATTGTATATTTCGTAAAATGGAAGTTTTTACAATTGGAAATTTTGAAAAATGCAAATTGCGAATTCGAAATTTCGTTATGTAATTTTGAGTATTGGATACATTGAGAATTAAAAATTTAAAGAAATGGAAATTTGAGGTTTGGAGATTTTGAAAAATGCAAGTTTTGGGAATAAGGATTTTGAGAAATGAAATATTTGAGAATTAAGAATTTTTAAAAATTTAAATGTTGATTATCGTGGAATTTTGAGAAATAGGAATTTCTTAGGATTGGAAATTTTGAGAAATGGAAATTTTGAGTAACGGAAATTTTGATAATTAAAAATTTTGCGAAATGGAAATTTTGAGGAATGAAAACTTTGAGGAATGGAAACTTTGAAAGTTGACAATTTAAGAATAACTAATCTTGGTGCCTGCGCAATCACATCAGCACAACATGCATCATACTTGTCCTAGCTATCAAGTGCCCTAAATAGTGCTTTACTGGCGCTTGTGCAATATGTCAGCACAACATGAATCATGCATGACCTACTGGTCCGCGTGCGCTAGATGATGCCATACTACGCGCCTCAATAATCACGTCACCACAACATCGATCATGCAAGTCCTAGTTGTGCGCTTGCATTACATGGTGTCTTGTTACGGCACTGTACCATCCCATCAGCACAGCATGTCCTAGTTATCCGCATGCGCTAAATAGTGCCATAACGACGCCTGTGCAACATATCATCTCAACATGAATCATGTATGTCCTAGCGGTTTGCGCGTGATAGGTGGTGCCTTACTGCACTTGTGCAACGCGCCATTACAACATGGATCGTGCATGTCTTAGCTGTCCGCGTGCACTACATGGTGCCTTGCGACGGTGCTTTCGCAAAACTTTGCGAACCAACAATTTTGAGTAATACAAATTTTGAAAATGGAATCACAGAATAACAAATTTTGAAAAAATAATATTTTAGGATTGGAAATTTTAAGCATGGGATATTTTAAGATTTATATATTATATGAACTGGGAATTTTGGAAATTGGAAACTTTAAGAATTAAAAATTAAAGAAATAACGATTTGCGACTTGT
Organism: Platerodrilus igneus; assembly: GCA_036346225.1. Lineage (NCBI taxonomy): Eukaryota > Metazoa > Arthropoda > Insecta > Coleoptera > Lycidae > Platerodrilus > Platerodrilus igneus. Next base: position 12,402,069 of record JARFIW010000003.1, read on the forward strand.
TTTGGACTTGACCCTAGAAACACTGGAGCGGTACTAACCATACGTTGAACCAGGGTCTATTCTCTTTATAGGAGGCTTGAAACACGATTCGTAGCGCCATGATGCATATCGGACTAGTATTTATTTCAAAGTTTATTATTTTTCTTACAGATCCCTAATTCGAAGTGATGCCGTGTTTGGAGAACAATACCTTAGCCCTTCTAACCTAATTGTTATTTTTTATTGGTCTGTGATGGCGTCATTCGTACCCAACACATTAATTATGGTGTAAGTAAATTTATTTATTGTTTTTTTAGTTGTTTTGGATTTACCAACGTAACATTTTTTGCACATACCTGAATCTTCTAATTAATCGTAGTACACCGTTGTTTGTAGTTGCCTAAAATTGATAAGGAGACATTGTTTATGTAGCATAACTTTGGACAGAAAACGGTTCTTTTATTAAGTATATTGCTATTGTTACTCCATTTATGAATTATTGTGTATAAATAAATATTCCTATATTCGAGTTTATGTTTTGAAATTCTTTAATAGTCCACAAGCATTTGTCTGATTATCTTGAAGTCAATAACTTATATAATCCTTTGCAGTCAGGTTTTCGTAAAAACCATAGTACATCAACGGTGCTTATTCAGGTTATTGATGACCTTCGTTATGCACTAGCCAGCAAAGAGGTTACAATTCTTGTTCCTACTTGATTTCACTAATGCCTTTAATCTAGTTGATCATGATATCCTACTAGTTTATTTAAAAATGTATAATTTATCTGTGGCTGTTATTACATGGTTTGAATCCTATTATATACCTAGCCGAACGGGAACAACGTATACAAGCCAGAAGTGGATCTTCTAATTGGGAAGTAGTCACCAAAGGTGTTCCTCAAGGTAGTGTAATTGGGCCGTTGCTTTTAAGTTTGTTCATTGCCTCCATTAGTAAAGATTTAACCTGTCGTTATCATTTATTTGCTGATGATTTTCAAATATTCAGGCAATCAGAGATGCAGCATATTAATATCACAATTGGTCTAATAAATGAAGATTTGAGCAAAATAGCCGATTGGATTATTAATAGGCATGATCTAGCAATTAATCTTTAAAAAAATCCAATGTATTATTATTAGCTCGCCTTATAATAAAACAAGTTGAAAATGCAAGGCATTGTCGCAACGAACTTCCAAATGTAGACTTACTTTAAAACAATTTAAAGAAATTAAAATTATTATGTTGTAATTCTTATAAGTATTCAGATAAAATAAATATGTATCGCACATTAATTTTGGACCTATTTTAAATTTTTGATAAAAATTAATTCCCGGGGGGGGGTCGGGTATCCGTGGTCAGATTTTGTGGGGGTACCATATTTCGACTCAGCTATGTTAGGGGAGTCCAAATATGTATCGCACATTAATTTTGGACCTATTTGAAATTTTTTTTTTCCCGACGGAATATCGCGGCGGCACGGCGCCCCCGTGGCCCGATTTTAACTGACATCAAAACTTAAGCTCTGGACACCGAGCTGAATCGATTGATGTATCACACATTGATGTCCGACCATTAGAAAGGCCTCGGACGGACGGACAGACGGACGACAAATCGATTTCATAAACGAACTTCGAAGTTCGTTGATACTTATACAGAAGAACGCCCTTACCAATTTAAAATTTATCGACACCGTAATACCTTTTAGTAATGTAGTTAGAAACCTAGGTATCCATATCGATGATACTTTATCCTGGATTCTACATGTAAATAAAATTAGCCAAAATTTATTTTTCACTTTCCATAAGCTAGCATCATTAAAAAATTTTCTTCCATTCCAAGCCCGCTTACGTTTAGTCAATGCACTTTTAGTTCCAAAAATAGAATACGCTGATGTAGTATTTACAGATATGGCTGGGTATCTGAGTAACAAACTCCAACGTTTACAGAATGTGTATCAGATTTATTTATAACTTACCTAAATTTGAACACATTACTCCATACAGGAATGAACTAGCTTGGTTAACGATGGACGACTGACGTAGTACGCATTGCGCTGTATTACTTTATAAAGTGGTAAAAACACATACTCCTCAGTACCTACAAGCTAATTTTCACCCTTTGTCAGGACAGTACTCAACAAGATCGACTGATAATGTTCGTTTTACAATTCCAATTCATAGAACTAATTTCTACAATAATTCATTTACTGGTAAAGCTATTCAACAATGGAATTTGCTTCCGATAGACATTAAAACATCTACTGCAATTAGTATTTTCAAAAATAAAATCAAATTGTATTTCTTCAACAAGACCTAACTTTTATATGATATGCTTTTTATTGTTCTCCATTTCCATCCGTTTCCGTCCTTTCCCACCCCTCTTTGTGGTTCGTTTAACATAGAAATAACTATGCAGTTTTATTTAATAAAAAAATATTCAAATCCGATTACTAAGGTAATATTTTCTACTGTTCATTAACATGAGGTTTCACCAATGGTAAATTGGAAGAAATCGCCAGCTGGCGATAACTTCACCTTTTGTGAACTTTGAAATTTGTTTATTATTTTTCTACTTTATGCACACAGGTATAAATGTACAAGTTCTCAATACACAAGTCATTATTATTATTATTATTACTATTATTATTATTATTGCTTATATAATAAAAACTAAGTTTATAAGTTTATGCCAAAATGGCGATTTGATGTAACCATAGACTGAATTTGCATTATCCTTAGCTCAATTATTAGACTTCTGACAAATTTGCAAATAATTGGAAATCGTAAAATTGTAACTTGACTTGAATAGCCTATCTGTTTATTTATTTAACTGTATATTGTATAGTCAAAAACGGCTGACTGAAAAATTGAGGGTTATTTTCAAGTTGGGAACACTAATTGGTAGCGAATATTTCCTACTTGAAATAACAGAAACGAATTTGATGAATATCTAGTTTACATTCTTGCTTTCAAAACTACTTTTTGGAATTAAAAATAATTAGGGTTTTGGGATTTGAATAAGAAAGTTAGGTTTTTAACCTTTCCTGTATAAAGTCTGCAATTGACGCTAGATGGCACACAACCGTGCTGAATAAACTGTGATATAAATTCCATCAGTACTAGTCCAGCCCGAACAGATGGCGCTGTCAACTTGGTTTACATTTATAGTATGGAAGTTTGTCATCTTATTCTTTATTGAATTCTATGTCTTCACATACTAACAAACGTTCACTTACATGCTTTTTATGTGCTTATTCTGCACCTTGATACTACATATTCGAACACATACTAATGACCGCCCATTTGCATGCAATTTATGTAAGTATATTCATCTTGTAAAAGTCGTTTGAATGCTCATATGTGGACCCATACTAGTGAACGTCCATTTGCCTGCAATTTATGTAATTATGCTGCACCTCGTAAAGATAGCTTAAAAATTCATATGTGGTCGCACACTAATGATTGTTCCTTTGCATGCAATTTGTCTAATTATGCTGCATCTTCTAAACATAATTTGAAATTTCATATGCGGAACCATACTAATGATCGTCCATTTGCATGCAATTTATGTAATTATGCTGCAACTCGTAAAGGTAGTTTGAAAATTCATATGCGGTTCCATACTACTGCTCGTCCATTTGCATGCAATTTATGTATTTATGCTGCAACTAGTAAAGATAGCTTGAAAATTCATTTGTGGTTGCATACTAATGATTGTTCCTTTGCATGCAATTTGTGTAATTATGCTGCATCTTCTAAACATAATTTGAAATTTCATATGTGGAACCATACTAATGATCGTCCATTTGCATGCAATTTATGTAATTATGCTGCAACTCGTAAAGGTAGTTTGAAAATTCATATGCAGTCCCATACTAATGATCGTCCATTTGTATGTAATTTATATATTTATGCTGCAACTTGTAAAGCTAGTTTGAAAATTCATATGCGGTTCCATACTACTGATCGTCGATTTGCATGCAACTTATGCAATTGTGCTGCAACTCGTAAAGGTAGTTTGAAAAGTCATATGCTGTCCCATACTAATGATCGTCCATTTCCATGCACTTTATGCGACTATGCTGCAACTCGTAAAAAATCATTTGAAAATTCATATGCGGTCTCATACTAGTGATCGTCCATTTCCATGCAGTTTATGCATCTATGCTGCAAGAAGTAAATATAATTTGAAAATTCATGTGCGCTCTCATACTAGTGATCGTCCGTTTGTATGCAATTAATGTGATTATACCGCATTCCTAAAATATAACTTAAAATTGCACATTAATGTACATACTAAGAATTCTAAAAAATAGGCCTAAAAAGTCTATTCCAGATTCATCTACTTAGTTTATGTCGATACCTAAAAATATGTGTTCAACCTGTGCAAAACCGAAAAACTTAAGTGTATAAATAAACACTCTAAGGTTTAATACAAATCAACACAACTGTTGTTATTGTTACAAGCTACTATTAGGCAACCCGTCAAACACACAAGCGGCGTAAGCGATGTATATTCTAAATAAGCTTCGAACTTTCCAGCATATATCGGAGTATAAATCATCTATTTAATTCAGGGTATATATAAGACCGCTGATGAAGTACAGAATTAGTCAATATCTAAATGTCGAATATAAATTACATCGTGTAAAGTTAATTAGTTACACTCTTGAGAGTCCAATAGTAAATATAAATTTCTGTTATGTGAACGTGTACCGACAGCTGTACATAAATAGACAAAAGTGTAATAAATAAATTATAGTAGTGTTAGTCTTGTTAAGAGACATGGTTAAGAATTTAGTTTAAGAAGATATTAGTGCTTGTAAAAAAGATTAATGTTAATGTCATTGTTAATTGAACTGAAAACATCTATATATAAAGCATATAGTGTTAATTAGACTTGTGAATAGTGAGTAAAAAGACTCTTGTTACTACTTGTTTTAAATTAGCGAAACGCGTTATGGTAGCCCGCTACACTGGTGTCGGGCTGTATTGGGTGTATAGTGATTAATCTAAAAAAAACCACAAGTCTAATGACATTTGAGTAGTTTGTGTATGCCTGTTACAAGAAGCCAAAGTAAAATGGACACAGAATCTTTAATGAATTTCCTTAAGAATTTTAAATCCGATATGGAAGAGAGGTCGGTCAAACTAGAACTGGCACTTAGTGTAAATGATGAGAAAATGTAAAAAAAGTTAAGTGAAAATGCTGCGAACATGGAAGAAAAGTTGAATGAAAATAGAGCCACGTTAAAACAAAGATTAATGGAAAGCTCCATTGCATTGAAAGAAGATTTCACCGAATAGGTAAAAACAGTTGAGCAAAAGTTGGACAGTAAATTGGTAAAAATGGAAGACGATGTGATGAGGCTGCGAGAACAACTGACTTCACTAACAACGCGGCCACTTGAATTATCAAACCAAGTTGTAAATTAGTACATCCCAGAAATAAGAAGCGTGGAAGGAAGCGAGTCAATACCGTCAAAATTCAAAGTGAAACCACTCATATTCGTTGGTAAAACACCTTGGCCGACATATCTGAAACAATTTGAAGCTGCTGCAATAGCCAACGGTTGATGCAACAAAGAGAAGGCTATATCCTTAACAGTGGCCCTGCGGTAGAAATCTCTTATCACCTTGCAAACGATTCACGATCACCAACAGAATGATTGCGACCTCTTAACATCAAAGCTTGAGATGAGATATGGAGACGCTCACCTTCAATAAGTTTACCATGCACAAGTTAAGAACCGCTCGCAAAAGACAAATGAAAGCCTGCAAGAACTCGAAGCTGACATTGCCAAATTAGTAGGATTGGCATACCCCACGGCACCAGATAGCTTCCTCGAACAACTGGTTGTTGAAACATTTGTGAATGGTGTTAAAGACTGCGAAATACAGCAAGCGCTAAGATTAGGACGGCTCAAAAATGTTAGATTACGCACTGGCTCATGCGCTTGAATTTGAAGCAGCTAAGTAGAAGGGTATACAAGATGATTTAAGAGTAGGTAAGTCAGACAGGGCTTAAAGGGCAGTTAAAAAGCTTTTCGGGGAAGATAGGAAAAAATATAATGGTATTAAAGATGAGAATAATGAGCTTCTAACAAATAAAGTAGAGGTAGCAGATAGATGGAAAAGATATTTAGAAGATTTATATAAAGGAGACGATATGGATGAGTTAGAGAACGATCAAGCAGAGGATGTAGAAATAGGGTTCTCAATATTAACAGAGGAATTTGATAGAGCTGTTAGTGATCTTAAACTAAATAAAGCGCCGTGGATAGACGATATACCCGCAGAATTAATAAAATATGTAATTCAGAAAACTTTAGACAGATTATATGAACTAGTAAAAGTAATATATGACACAGGTGAGTCCCAATACATTTCGAAAAAGATATTATTATCCCAATCCCAAAAAAGTCATGAGCTGATAGGTGTGAGAATTTTAGAACGGTTAATGTAACTTACCACGCTTCCAAAATACTAAGAATAATAATTAAAAATAGAATAGAAGCTTTGACAGAAAATTATTTAGACGAAGACCAATATGGTTTTTCAAAAGACAGGGAGACTAGGGAACCGTTACTAATGATTAGGGTAATTATCGAAAAAAGGTTACAAAAAAATAAAAAACTCATTTCGCGTTTGTAGATTTAGAAAAAGAATTTGATAGGGTTAATTGTATTGTTATGTTCAGGGTTTTGCGAAAAATAGGCATCTCTTATAGGGATAGAAAAATTATTTACAGTTTATATAAAAACCAAAGCGTAGTAACAAGATTTGATGAAATAGTAAAGGAAGCTAAGAGTAGAAATAGTGTTAGGCAGGACTGTATACTATATCCCTTGATTTTTATTATTTATACGTTTTGCAGATGATATAGCAATTATAACAGAGTCTAGAAAAGAGTTAGAAGAGTTTTTAAATATTTTAGGTGAGATACTACAGAGTAACTATAGTATGAAAATTAACTCAGGAAAGACAAAGATAATGACAAGTGAGTTACGGCCTAGTTCTAAACCAAAATTAAAAATACGTAATACCGAATTAGAGGAGGTAGATGAATTTTGCTATTTAAGTAGTATAATTACCAAGGGAGGGACGTAGTAGAAGCGATATAGTAGCTAGATTAGCTCAAGCTGTTTTTAAAAAGAAAGAGTCACTAATAGCTAATCGAATTAGTTTAGATAATATAAAAATTTTCTTAAAGTCATACGTGTGGAGCGTTCTATTATACGGTAGTGAGACTTGGACAATTACAGAGGTAGATAAGAACAAGATAGAAGCTTTTGAAACTTGGTATTATAGGAGAATGTTAAAGATTAGTTGAACAGATAGAGTAATAAAAGAGGAAGTTTATAGAAGGATAGGCGAGGAACCCTGTTTATGAAAACAATTAAAGGTCATAAAAGCTTGAATGATAGGGCAACAGTTAAGACATGAGGAACTATTTAGTAAGGTCTTAGATTATAGACTACCAAATAAAAATAGAGTAGGAAGACCTAGACAAAGCTATATTAGTCAAATTATTAAAGATTTAGGTTGTAAAGGGTATGTAGACCTTTTCAGACTAGCTCAGAATAGAAAAAATTTAGAACAGCGTCAAACCGACATTAAGTTCGAAAACAAAACAAAAAAAATAAATAAATAAAAATCAATTAATTAAATGTTACCATGACATAACTCACAATTAGTTAGTGGTCTGGCATGTTGGCAGCGATTCGTTGCTTAAGCCTTACCATAACATATAATTTAACACCTTTCCTTTTTTAAAGGGGTTAACCAGGTAATATTTCATTTCCTTATAAATGGGAATCATGCAAACATTATGGATTCTTTAACAACCATCAGGTTGATAATATCTATGTAGAGCCAGGTAGATAAGAGAAAGATAGAGTATAGGAAGACCTAGAGCAAGCTATATTAATCAAATTATTAGAAATTTAGGTTGTGAAGGGTATGTATAATTTTTAGATTAGCACAGAATAGAAAGAAGTTAGAGCTGCGTCAAACTGACTGTTTCGTATTAATTTAAACTCAAACTATATAGTGGAATAAAATTGTGCAGTGCGCTTGCACCTCTTATAGTGAAACGCGTACGAAAGTGGTTTTGTTAAGCTTATCGAGGACTCTTCATTCGACCTAGTACCGGAACGGTTGTGTCAGGGCAACCTATACAAACAATAAAGTATAGTGCTTGTAACAGTGCATTTAACTGACTCCCCCGGGGGCATTGCAGCAACATCGAAGAGGACCACACACCAAGGACAATATTGGTGAGTGAATTTATGCATTCTGTTTGTTTTTACATGCATACAATTTTCGTATTTAAAGCTCGCGTTTTGTTGTACTTTCACAATACAGTCCACACGAAATTTGTATGTAGATTTCATGCGTGATTACGAAGCATCTGGTCACATGTTGCTTTTATCAGCGCCTCCAGCTGACAATAATGCATATTTGATCCCACACCATGCCGTGTTCAAACTAGAAAATAATAAACCTAAATTAAGAATTGTTTTTGATGCTTCGGTTCGAGCTTCGAATGGTATTTCATTGAATGATACCTTACTCACTGGACCTCAGCTCCAGAATGATATTGTAAAAATACTTTTGGCATTTCGTATTCCCAAGTTCGCTTTTGTCTGTGACATAAAACAAATGTACGGGCAGATATTGATATCACAAACGGATCGTTCTTATCAATTGATACAATGGCGATGGAATCCTTCAGAACCAATTTCAACCTATCAGTTGAACACAATTACATATGGAGTTTCATCCGATTCTTTTCTCGCCATTCGCACTATCTTAAAACTAGCTAAAGTAGGAGAAATTAGCTACCCATTGGCTGCGCATGCTTTAAGAAATAATTTGTACGTTGATGATGTGTTGACTGGGTCGTCCACGCTCCAGGCAACTCATGAACTAAAACGTCAATTCATTGAACTACTACGTGCTGGCTGCTTCGAACTACGCAAATGGGCTAGCAACAGTCCACTACTGTTAGAAGATATTCCTACTGAGTATCAACAAGTAAAACCAAGTCTAGTCGTAATTGATCTTAAGCTTACCGTAAAGGTGCTTGGTGTTCAGTGGCACTCGATACTTGATAATTTTTCATTAGAAATGCAACTTTAGAAAATCGTCTTTCCAAGCGGATTTTACTTTCGACAGTTGCTAGGATTTACGATCCTCTAGGATTTATTACACCAGTTACCTTTTTACTCAAACAACTCATTCAACAATTGTGGGTGTTGAGGTTGGATTGGGATGATCCTTTTCCTGAATCTATTATCATATTTTGGAAAAAATTTGTTGCTGAATTTTCATATATTGATTCAATCCAAATTCCTCGCTATATCCCTATTGATGAATCCTGTAGTATACAACTACATGGTTTCTATGACGCGTCCGAGAAAGGATATTCGGCTATTGCATATTTTCGTTTAGTGGAATAAAATTATGCAGTGCGTTTGCGCGTCTTATAGTGAAACGCGTACGAAAGTGGTTTTGTTAAGCTTATCGAGGACTCTTCATTCGACCTAGTACCGGAACGGTTGTGTCAGGGCAACCTATACAAACAATAAAGTATAGTGCTTGTAACAGTGCATTCAACTGACTCCGCCGGGGGCATTGCAGCAACATCGAAGAGGACCACACACCAAGGAAAATATTGTTGAGTGAATTTATGAATTCTGTTTGTTTTTACATGCATACAATTTTCGTATTTAAAGCTCGCGTTTTGTTGTATTTTCGCAATACAGTCCACTAAAATTAATAAGACGCGCTAGCACATTATTCATAGTTAATTAATTACACGGACCTTAAATAAGGTCGAAAACAAAATGATGAACAAAATGATAATGATCCGTAATGACCTTGATGCCGTTTGAAGAATTGCCTAATTAAACAATTATTAATGAAAACCAAAACCAAAACCAAATGTTCATAACCCTAAAGGGCATACTGTATACGATTATTACACATTTTCTATCACTAGCTGCCGGTCCAATAACACCTACCATGCGGTGTCAGTGTAATTGCAAACAATATGAGTCAAACTTTATTTTTTAAAATAGTTGTTTCATTCTAAAATTCAAATAACAACGTTCATTTTAATAACTAATGCTACGTAAAAAGCAAAGACTAGTACAAGAATTGTTCTTACTAATACCGCGATTGATTATAGTAAATACATTCAACTTTTTTCTTCTTTCTCTTCTTTGGGAATCAAACCACTTATAATTGTTAAAATAGTCTTTATTGGCATTCTGATCCATGACCTACGATCGAAACGGCAAAAAAGAGTACTTCAATAACTATAAGTGGTTTTATTCCCAAAGAAGAGAAAGAGGAATAAACCACAAACCACAACAAACTTACAGGGAGTACATTCAACTTTTTTAAAAATCTACCAAATGCTGCAACATTATTTTCTCGTACCACACTCGTAAAAATTAAAAATAACACAATAGTTCAGGACAAGTGCAACATAGGAAAAATTACATAATTATCACCACATGGTTACAACACTAATTTCATTTACACCTCTGTTACTTGGTAATGTTGTTAATTCTGACAATTTATTTAGTAGGTATATATTTCTAAGAATGCGCTATTACAAAATGGCTCAGAAAAATTAATATTTCTTTATAAATCCTTTATCGATTAATGTCATACATTGTAAAGATTCAGAAAATGCATAATTTTCAATTACAATAGCATCATTCTTTAACTGCAGTAGTTATTTGTCGAAAGCCATTACAGCCACTAACTAAAAGACCTGCGGTGTGAGGCAGTAAACATTCTGGCTTAAAAATAAATAATTTTGTTGAATTTTGGAATAAAGAAGTAGAATTGCCAACTTGTAGTGACTTATCTGTCTTTCTAATAATTTTTTTGAAATTGCAAATAGTATTCAAATGGAAAAGCACTACAAGAGTTCAGTGCGCCAAAATTGGTCACATCATCAGCAAGATGAAATAAACTATGAAAATTGTGGGTTTCCATTGCACGCCATAAGTATTTTTGAAAGAGGTAATGAAGTTTCAAATCCTTTAATGGATACAGCTATAACTTTTCCATTCCATTCTAAACTATTTTTAATGAAGGAAACAGCCTAAAAATCAAATGGCTGTAAAAATGTTTGACAGCTTGCAGATTTTTTAGGTCAACATAGATGTCAATAGGAAGACTAATATAAGAACCAAATAAAGTATTCCACTATGAAGTTAATAGAGGCCACAATTCACCAGTGTTACATTTGAAATGTGGTAAACGATCAATAATTATAAGCAACACAATATTGGAAATAATATGAGTAGAATAGGTACCTTCGTACGAGGCCAAAAAGTGCAATTTTTATATGTATTTTCTTATGGAAAAATTTAAGGAGTGTTTTGCACTTTTTTGTGCCAAGCATTGAAATCCCCATAAGGAGGGTCCGTGTGTCAATTCAGGTTACATTTCAGCCCAACATCCTGACTGGAGAGTCTATTACATTCAGTTTTTAAGAATAGGATAACACTAAACTATACAAAAATTTTATTAACGATAATATATTTACAATAGTATTATATTTGTTCATGTTTCATAATTTAATACTGTCCGACAGGTAATGTTGCATACAAACCAGGAAGCAAGTGGCGTTTATCATCGTGCGGACTAAGGGCAATCTTCTCCTGAGCAATGGTGCGAACCTGATGCTTAGATGATTGGATTAAGTTCTGTTTTGCAAATATTTCCTTATAATCTTCTATGCACTCCACATAATCTTGAAACGTAATCCTGTTCTTTATCACTGATATTTTAATCCCCTTTATCTTCTTTGTAGCACCAAAGTCTCGGATATCGGGTAATTCATCCTCTTCTATTAATCATGATAGTTCAGCCTCTTCTTCCTCGATTGTCTTAAGAATTATTATAGCATATATCTTTAATCGTAAGCCAATAAAATCTGTCATAAGTCGCCCATTATTTTCATCCTTTATCATCCCCAATACTTTTTTGTTAATTAGCGGAATTCCATAATTGTTGTTGGCAGGGTAGTCTGAAGTATCGAAACGTTGTTGACAGTCCCGCTTCATAGTTTCATAAGGATCCTGATTTACTATTTTTAGATTAAGCTATCGGTATCCGCGTAAAGAACTCGGCACCCATCTCCAGTGGAAATCGTAGATTGTCAACTTGGCTATGCCGAGAATGCACATACCAACATATGTAGGTTTGTTAAAATATATTTCAAATTTAAGAAGTTCCACTGCAGCAAGATTTTTATCGAAGATTGTAACATTTTTGAATAACGGACTGAATATCCGGACTTCGGCTCCATATTTTCTTTCCCAGTTTTGTATAAGTTTCACATTACAATGTTTGCGTATATTCTTCATCGTCTTCCCGAAGACGGCATTATTCATCAGCTTGAACAAATTCTTCTCAGATTCGTTCCTTGCTCGTTTCCGAAGCTCAGTATTCAGATCAATGTAAGATTTTAGCCAGCAACTTTGTTTTAAATTTAGATACCCTATGAATAGGTTTTAATCTAAGTCCATTTTCCAAAGCCTGCTTTACATTTCTGTAGTGTATTACGTATTTACATTTAGAATTCAACGTAGCCAACAATTTGAGGCTTTGAGTTTTCGATACAGGCGGTTTTCCAGTCTTTTGGTCAATGTGCTCTGGACAGAATGAAATGTCCTTATGCAAGTCGTGGATAGATTCTGGATCCTCCAAATCAACTTCCAAGATATAACTTTCGTTAGCATTATCAGGAACTGATGTTATGTCGATGTTAGTGTCTACCCATTCAAATCCTTCATATGGTAAGGATTGACTCATTGCCCACCCGTATTATTAACATCATAGTACATAAGATACACATCGGGTTTGGAAGGATCATACGTAGGCAAATATTTATTATTTGCAGAAGCTCGTCGTTCCGAACACACTTGACCAAGTCTTCCTCGTACGCCCTTTTCAATGAACAAGAGTTGAACAATGTCAGTCAGTAATTGAAATTCCTGTGGTGTATGCTTTAACATTGCGTCCCAAGTGAACCCTGGAAGGGTATAATAGTGGGCGGGGTCTAGTCCGTAAGTTAAATGACAACTCGTAGCAAATTGCTCAAAAACTTTAGCCAATAGCATCACATCGGTCTTGAGGTATAAATCAGAATACTTGTCCCAGGTTTTGAATATTAAATGCTCCTCTCACTTTTTTAGCATGCTAATTCCTTTCAGCTTATTGTAAAACTCTTCGTGATTAGGTAGCGAAGTATAATCTAGCTTGTAACAATTTTATTTTGGCAGTAAAAGAATCTATTCATTAAACGTACAATGAATATTGAAATACCTTTATTAACTAAAATAAAGATTCGAGTAACAATCAAATTTTTATAGTATTACAATATCTAGGATTATTAGTCTATTTGTTTCGGAGTTCGGTGCAATTCCACAGCCACTGGCGCGCGCGTGAGAGGTTCGAGAACCCCACTTATGATCCTCCCACCATGCAAGAACGCAGCGAGCGCACTCGTCGATAGTTAAAGGCAGCGTGAAGATGCATTCAAAAAGAATGGCGAGTGACCTCCGAGTCGCTTTATTTTTGTGAAACACTTCCTGAGTAACGGTTAGTACTTAATCCACATTTTGCATATTCGTTATCATATTAGCTAATTTAAAAATTTATTTAGCGCAACGACATGTCAGAAACTGCAACGATAAATTAGAAACCACACGACTACTTTGAAATTACAATTTAGAAACCTTAACTTATAGACTACGTAATGAAAAATTATATTTGTAAATAAGATTAGACAACGGAAGATTACGCTACAAAAGTAATGCTGCCTGGAATTAATGTAAGAAATCCGCCTCGCTTCAACACCTGTATTTAAAGCATGGAAGGCAGGAATAATTAGTAGCAGATTTAGCACGGCGAGGTTGTTTCCATTCCATCCAAGGACAACAGCCGGTATTTGGTTCGTAGTAGAATTAAGAATTTCCTCAGTACTTCATTCTGAAAGTACATTATTTCGTTTTGTTTGTTAGAAGTACAAAATTGTTATTCAGTTTACCTGTAACTAAGCTGGTTTTCTCCAGTATCAAATTTGATTTCACTCAGTTTCGTAAATATGTGACTGCACGTGGCTTCAGCATAAATTAACAGCTGCGATTACGTCACCTGTTTGTTTGAACAATGCCGTCAACAATTGCACAATGGCTAACAGATGTTTAGTATTACAGTACTGCCACTTTTGATAAAATTAGGGAATATCTTTGTGATTATTTTGATTTCAAATTAATTTTAATACCGTTAAATTAAAGAGAAAATTTTGTATAGTAATTTTGTAAATGACCTACACAGATCTGATTGGGTTAGAAAACTTTAGCATAACCAGTCACACTGAATTGTAATTTATTTGAGTAAGGATCAGTTGATAAACCTTACAACAACTTTACAAGTATATCAAGTATTCATTTTATTTTATCACATTGAATTTTATTTACTGAAACAAAGAAAATTCTTTCTAGTAAATTTATAATCCACATTTAAAGTTTTTTATTCTGATCTAGTTTGATCAGACCTGATAAACAAAAGACAGTAAGAGTTAAATTTTTATGATTCCATTATGTAGAAAATATTCTCTATGCATTTAGGTATACTTGAAGGACGCAAATAGTGTTCCCATTTTTTTTAGGTGACCTAATTATTATTCTTTCTTACAGGAACAGCGTCTTATTCTATTAAGACATATTTTTGTTAAAGAAGGCAACCTTTTTTTTGGTTGGGTTACCACGCCCATACAAAAAACCAACGTGGGGCTTGCCAAAATTCGTTTCACTAGCGCCCAACGTGTGAGGCGTCGAAATTTGTTTGTTCAACGTGTGAGGCGTCGAAATTTGTTTGTTCAACGTTTGGGGCTTCGAAATTTGTTTGTTCATAATTTGATTAGCGTCGAAATTTGTTTGTTCATAATTTGATTAACTTCGAAATTTGTTTGTTCATAATTTGATTTACCTCGAAATTTGTTTGTTCAAAATTAATTTTACTTCGAAATTCGTTCGTTCAAAAATTATTTTTACTCTGAAACTTGTTTGTTCAAAAATAATTTTACTTTGAAATTGTCTGTTCAAAATTTATTTTTGCTTCAAAATTTGTTTGTTCGGGATTTATTTAGCTTCGAATTTGTTTGTTCAAAATTTATTTTGCTTCGAAATATGTTTATTCAAAAATTATTTAGCTTCGAAATTAGTTTGTTCGAAAAGTATTTTGCTTCGAGATTTGTTTGTTCAAAAATAGTTTTGCATCGAAATTTGTTAGCTCAAAATTTATTTTGCTTTGAAATCTATTTGTCCAAAAATTATTTTGCGTCGAAATTTGTTTGCTTAAAGTCTATTTGACATTTAGATTTGTTTGTTCGCTTTTGATAAAAGATTGGTTGTAACATTAACCCTCATACAGTCAATTGATTAACTTGGTCAAATTTATTTTTGACGTTCATTCTATTTTGACCCCATATAATTTTTTTGATATTGTTTTGGCAAAAATTATTTTACCAAAAACACCTCTTGATTTTTACTTTTAGTAGTACGAATTTGTTTTGATCATTTTTGTAAGGTTCAGATCATTTAGATCCTTCAGTTTGATTCCATTAGGCTTTTGTAATCATGTCGGATATTCCGAATTGTTTGTCGACTTAAAGAAGAACGGGAGTAGAGAGTGAGAAACCGGTTTTGAGGAAAATTTTAGAAGACTGTCAGCTAAAGAAGCTGATAAGCCTGTTGTTTGATTTGTTTGAGTCAATAAAGAACATCTTTGTCGAAATTTGATGATAAGGCTAGAGATTCTATTTTGAAGGTACAGTGGAGTGAGCTGTCGTCGTGTCATTTGAGAGTTGCTCTTGTGCAGAAGCACGTTTTTGATTTTGTTAGCAGATTTTTGTTTAGATCAGCATTGCAACGCAATTTAGTCTAGGCGGAACTTGTCGTCGTGGTTGGTCGCTCAGCGGTATGTCAGTCCAGACGAGACTCAGGAAGAGTTGGTCGCTCGGCATTGCGTGAGTCTGGACGAGACTCGAGGTGAGTTAGGCGCTCTAGAATTTTTTTTGCATCTTTTTTTTGATTTGATGTAAACTTTTGGTATTGTTAGTCTAGGTGAGACTCGTAGAGGGTTTGTCACTCTAGCATATTTAGGCGTTGTGAAGCATTGTAGTTGTTTCGACAGTTCGATTTGTAGTAGGATGAGAGTGTACCCGAACACTGATTTTTTTTGTTAGCTATTGTCATGATTAGTTTTTTTATTGATGATTCATAAGCAGGTGGATGGCTTTTAGTTGTTGGTGATTGGTTTTCGAAATATTCGATTTTGCAACCTTTGCGAAGTGCCACAGCACATTTGATTGAGAAGTTCTTAGAAGAAAAAGTATTTTTTTTGCATACGGAATACCACCATTTGTTATTCGTGATAATGGTCCACAGTTGATTGGACATGTTTTTGAAGTTTTGGGTGCAAGGTACGAAATTCAAAAGATGTGGTACAATGCTGTGTATGCTCCTCAAGGCAGTTAAGTGGAAAAGCTTATAATGATAATTTTATACCTGGTGAGGATATTGATGTCGTCTCCAGTAGTAGACCTTCGTATGTTTTGGATCGTCAACCTTTGTTTAATATTTTTGGAAATGTCCGTGAAAATTTGCATGTAGCTTATCAACGTTCGAGTAAACGCTACAATCTTAGGAGAAGAGACATTTCATTCCGAGTCGGAGAGTGTGTTTGGAGAGCTAATAAGGTCCTCTCCAGTGCTAGTGATAAATTTTCCGCTAAGTTAGCCCCTAAGTTCGTTATGAGTAAAGTTCGGAAAAAACATTCCAATTTAGTATATGAGTTAGAGAACGAAGATGGAACGAGAGCAGGGAAATGGCACGTAAAGGACTTGAAACCAGTTGAAGCGTCGTGTCCAAAGGAAAATGATGATCCTGACGATTAATTCCGGTCCGGTCATCTCTTTGATACTAAGTAATGACGTAGTGGTTTGTTTTGTTTTGTTCCGATTTTTGATTTAGTGTCGGTCCACTAATATTGAGTATTTTATTTGAGAAGTGAAGTAAGTGGTTTGAGATTTTGTAAATTTTGTAGGTTTGAGGTGTGCCTTGGTGTGCACGCTGGTCATTTTGCTCGCGCGTTGCTCAGAGATGTGTTTGGAGGATGTCTTTGACAGATATCCTTACAATGTAGAAGTAGGTGGGCTATTTGATTGTTGGTCCTGATTTCTACATATCGAGGTAGAGAGAATATTAGATTATTCTTTCCCTTGTTCCTTTTGACCGTTTGAAGTTCTTTGATTTGATAAGGTCAAAGTTGGCTTGGTGAGTCTCACCGTTTGGTCCATCACTAATGAGATCAGTTGTTTGTTAGAACTTAGTGATAGGATATTCAGTAGGGTGTAGGATATCACAACCCTGACTGGTTCAATTTTGTATTTGAGTTTGATAAGTAACCTCATGGTTAGGTTACCTTAGTTTTGATTATCTCTTTGCGATAAAGTGATAATATTTTGTATTTGAATTTGATAAGTAACCTTTTGGTTAGGTTACCTTAGTTTTGATTATCTCTTTGCGATAAAGTGATAATACTTTGTATTTGGATTAGATAAGTAACCTTTTGGTTAGGTCACTTTTGTTTTGGTTATCACTTTGTGTTGATGGTGTTTAAATTTAGACCTATTCGTAGGGTATTTCTTTTGATTCTCACCTTATAGTGATGATACTTTGAATAGTTATGCTGTTTTGATGAGGAAGCATTCCTTTTTTGTAGATAGAGCTAATTGAGCTCCTGGAAGTGAAGTTTTTTTTAAAATTAGAAGTAAATCGTAAGTGTTTGGTTATAGGTAAGAAATATTAGCCTTGTTAGAAGTATGAATCTCAAGTCAGGAAATATTGTAAATTTGAATTTTTTTGTCCCGTGGAGTGTTTGACTCTCTAATTTGACCCCCTCCCAATTTTGATTATTACCGATTGTGACTCCCCGATTTTGTCTCCCGATGGACGTCAGGTACACGTAGTTACCAACACACTCATTTGTAAATATTTGTCCCCTCCATTTGAATAAATTTATAAAATTGCATAGTTAGTTAGGAAGGTAGGAAAGGCTAGTATTGTTATAAAAATTTTTTTGTATTTGTTATATTTGAAGTTTTCTTAAAAAAAAATTTTTCTTTTAGGAAAGGGTAGTGTAACAATTTTATTTTGGCAGTAAAAGAATCTATTCATTAAACGTACAATGAATATTGAAATACCTTTATTAACTAAAATAAAGATTCGAGTAACAATCAAATTTTTATAGTATTACAATATCTAGGATTATTAGTCTATTTGTTTCGGAGTTCGGTGCAATTCCACAGCCACTGGCGCGCGCGTGAGAGGTTCGAGAACCCCACTTATGATCCTCCCACCATGCAAGAACGCAGCGAGCGCACTCGTCGATAGTTAAAGGCAGCGTGAAGATGCATTCAAAAAGAATGGCGAGTGACCTCCGAGTCGCTTTATTTTTGTGAAACACTTCCTGAGTAACGGTTAGTACTTAATCCACATTTTGCATATTCGTTATCATATTAGCTAATTTAAAAATTTATTTAGCGCAACGACATGTCAGAAACTGCAACGATAAATTAGAAACCACACGACTACTTTGAAATTACAATTTAGAAACCTTAACTTATAGACTACGTAATGAAAAATTATATTTGTAAATAAGATTAGACAACGGAAGATTACGCTACAAAAGTAATGCTGCCTGAATTAATGTAAGAAATCCGCCTCGCTTCAACACCTGTATTTAAAGCATGGAAGGCAGGAATAATTAGTAGCAGATTTAGCACGGCGAGGTTGTTTCCATTCCATCCAAGGACAACAGCCGGTATTTGGTTCGTAGTAGAATTAAGAATTTCCTCAGTACTTCATTCTGAAAGTACATTATTTCGTTTTGTTTGTTAGAAGTACAAAATTGTTATTCAGTTTACCTGTAACTAAGCTGGTTTCTCCAGTATCAAATTTGATTTCACTCAGTTTCGTAAATATGTGACTGCACGTGGCTTCAGCATAAATTAACAGCTGCGATTACGTCACCTGTTTGTTTGAACAATGCCGTCAACAATTGCACAATGGCTAACAGATGTTTAGTATTACAGTACTGCCACTTTTGATAAAATTAGGGAATATCTTTGTGATTATTTTGATTTCAAATTAATTTTAATACCGTTAAATTAAAGAGAAAATTTTGTATAGTAATTTTGTAAATGACCTACACAGATCTGATTGGGTTAGAAAACTTTAGCATAACCAGTCACACTGAATTGTAATTTATTTGAGTAAGGATCAGTTGATAAACCTTACAACAACTTTACAAGTATATCAAGTATTCATTTTATTTTATCACATTGAATTTTATTTACTGAAACAAAGAAAATTCTTTCTAGTAAATTTATAATCCACATTTAAAGTTTTTTATTCTGATCTAGTTTGATCAGACCTGATAAACAAAAGACAGTAAGAGTTAAATTTTTATGATTCCATTATGTAGAAAATATTCTCTATGCATTTAGGTATACTTGAAGGACGCAAATAGTGTTCCCATTTTTTTTAGGTGACCTAATTATTATTCTTTCTTACAGGAACAGCGTCTTATTCTGTTAAGACAAGTTTGTATGTCAGCGAAGGCAATCTTTTTTCTTTGGGTCTCCAAGTCCGCCCTTAGAAATTTGCTATGCCATTAATATAAATCAATCTGGACTTGGTGGCGCCTGTTTGTTTTAGTTTGAGTGTGACCCCCCTACAAATATCGACTTACCCCCCCATTGCTCATAGCTCTACCCCAGGAATAGACCCCTAGTTACGTCGGAAGATTTAGTTTTGCAGACACCTAACTTGAAGTATGGTGTTAATAAAGTAGTGTCGGGCTGGTGCTTTTAGTGCAAAAAAATTATATACGTTTCACTAGCGCCTATGCGTGAGGCTAGCGGAGCCAATTAGAGAGAAGTTTAAAAAAAATTCGTTTCAAGCTTTTCAAAAGAATCTATAAAATCGTATGGGTATACCCCTTTTCTAGTTAGTAATTCAAATTTCTCATTACTCGTACCGGAAAATTCATTTCTTAGTAACGGGTATTTGTTTAGATAAGAAGCCAATGTTTCTAAGGAGGAACTTGATACTTGCCAAAATGGTCATGTGTCATGTTTTAGGGTAAGAGATACCTTGTAGGTTAATTGCCACGTATTTTTGAAATGATACGCTAACTTCCGCCGCTGGTGACGGTCGAGTCTGCGCAGAAGGAACGCGGAAGTGTGCGAGTCAGGAAACTGGGATGAATTAACTTGACGTGGACAAAGCAACAAGTAGTTTTTAAAATAAAAGAAGGTATGTATTTTCCTTTACCTCCTTTTATCGTTCCTCTACCTCTTTCCTTTCAAACCCCTACGAGATGCAATAGGAAGTTCAGCAACGGATAATAATTTGATGTTCAACACGGCGTAATCACAAAAACATCCCACGTACTGGACCCTGAGATGAAATTCCGAGATATACAGATCACGTAAGTAATTTGGATTTTACCTAGAATGTGCATGTAAATTGACTTAGATATAGCGATTGCATCATCCGGTAAAAACTTGGTCGGTATAGGTTATATAACTGCGTTAGAGCCACGCCTAAATTGTAATGTTGCGTAAATGTAACAAACTCGTAAAGCGGAAACTATCAATGAACCTGTAGTTGATTAAGTTCTCAGGTATATATTTTGTGAAGGAGATATATTTTTCTTTTGTTACCGGCAGCACCTCCACACGGCCATCCAAATCTACAGCAATACTTTTAATTATGAAATGGCTATCGTAACCACTCAAGTTGTGGAAAACTATAGGAATGGTATGAGAATCTTGGTACTCAATATTACAACTCTCGTGCGCTGCTCCTCTATAATTGTTGATAGGCACTAAATGATTATGATCACAAACTTTTATCTTCTGGACTGAACGGCTCCCCACAGATATAACAATGTGTTGCGGTCTTGAAAGCAACTTCCTGTTCTTGTGTCAAAGGATCCATATCATATGAACATAAAAATACCGTTTCTACATCTTGCGCAAACTGCCGAAGTTCCATTGTGAACCATTTTACATATTCTTCACCTCGATATGATCGGTAAAACGATAATGAATCATCATAGTCACACTTTACATAATATCCAACACTGTATGGCACGTGTTCTTAACACTTTTTCTCGCTTCCGGTAGATTCCAGTATACATTCCAAATGAGCATATATAACAAACGGGACTTTAACTTTATTCTTAAAATTTTTGAACCGGAGAATATTGTCTTTTTCTGTAGGCAGTCTAGGTAAACATAATTGTTTCATTTTGCAGTCATTAATATGATTACACAATTTTTCTTTAGTATTAAAGTAGTGTAGACATCGATCATAAGTGTTTCTTCGCATGATTAGAACTAAGTAGTGATGACATCAGTCGACTTAAGTCTTTTATCTATACATAATAGGTGTTGAATGTTTCTTGTCCATCGAGGTTTTTAAAGCATTCCATATCCTCATCATAATATTTGTTATGAATGATCAAGAGATTCACACGTATATTTTTTCTGTTTTCTGATATTGACAGCGGAACAGTAATACACTTATGTTTTTTAGCATAAAAGTGTAGTTATTAACGGAGATATCATTTTGCGATTCAAAGTTCTTAACCTGAGCTATTGTCATCGGAAATTGTATTCCTTTTAAGTTCAATATTCCAGAGTAGTGTAGGTATGATGTTATCCTATAGCTATGCTGCTTAACAGGATATAGCGCGGCCATTATGGACCATGCAAAGTATGCCAGGTTGTCATTCTTCACATTGACGCACGCCTGCTTCCATTTGATATCAAACGGCACCTCTATATACGAAGATCCTCGCATAGGATTATATTTGTTAATATTAATCCCCACTTTAACAATATTTTTCAAAACAGCATCCGGTATCCCACTCTTGGAACTTGTCCAATTTTGTCATTAATGGTTTCATAACATTTGCCTTAAACCATCGGTCTAAATCAGTGCCCCGAAAAATGTTGGCAATTGACGTCGTAAAGTATTTATGTTCTTGCATAAGCTTGGAACCAGTTGCAATTTCAAACTCTCCACAAAACGCTGTATTAACTTTAATAGCTTCTTCCATTTTCAATGTATTCTGGATTCTCCTCTTGAAAAGACTGTTACAGTCTATTAAAAATTTTCCAATATCTTTATGATTAAGGTTATTAATTACTCCTGTTCGTATGCGTCCTTTGAAAGCCGAAATGGAATCTTCCCAAAGTATACGCTTATATGCAGTTTTCTTTCTTCTGGGCTACTTTAAATTGTGAACACATAGATTTAATGTTGGCCGATGAAGCCAATAGCTTTTGCTCTTCACCAACCGATTTCGCTTGTTTTATCGCCCTATTTATACGACGAATTCCAATATAACACTCATGTAAGCCACCTATTATCACTTTATCGTCACTTGAAGATATACTGCACTATATCACCAAAGAGAGACATTCAACTTTTGTAACAGAATGACTGATGTTACTACACGCTTCCGTATTTATACTATTCCCCCCAACCCCAAATTTTTATTGCATAAAACTTATTTTAAAAATTTTTAAAATATTAATTATTAAAAGCTGCGCTCCATTTCGAATGGACCTGCACCTTGCCGAAGTTCTAAATTACTAGAACAGGTGAAATGGCTTGCGTGTTCTAATGAGCTAAAGAGCCAAACTACAGGTCCAACCAAAGTAGTAGGGTCGTTAGTGAGGAACCAGACTAAGACAGGTCCCCGAAAGAGGGCAGTGGCTCTTTCGGTACTTAGATTGGCAGAGACCATAGGGGTCGGTATGGCAGTCTAAGACACACTACCGCGATGCGGAAGGCAACGGGAAACCACCACATTATCTCCCAAGTACACAGCGTACTTAAATTGTTACAAACATGATGGCATTCTCTGGGGTAAAAGATTCCGGAGTTAAAATAGTCCCCCATTCGGATCTCCGGGAGGGGACTACTTCGGAGGATGCGATCGGAAAGTTAAAACTAAGAGTAGGGAACATTCTGCGAGTCGGAGCGTGGAATGTTAGAAGTATGAAGCAAGTAGGTAAGCTGGAGAACCTAAAAATCGAAATGAATAGGTTATCACTAGACATAGTAGGGATCAGCGAAGTTCGGTGGCCAGAGGCGGGGGATTTTTGGAGTGGAGACTTCAGGGTAATTCATACAGGAGCAGAGGAAGGAAATTTGGGTGTGGGGATAGTTATGCTGAAAAAGATAGGATACTGTGTAAAAAATTACTTACAAAAGAACGAAAGAGTACTCATGGTTAGATTAGAATCTAAACCGGTAAACACAGTAATAATACAAGTATACATGCCCACCTCTAGCTACAGTGACGAAAAGGTAGAAGCCATCTACAAAGATATCGAAGACATATTAAGATACGTAAAAGGACATGAAAATTTAATAATTACGGGGGATTTTAATGCCGTGGTAGGTGAGGGTAGGGAAGGAGCGGTAAAAGGTTTATTTGGTTTAGGCACGAGAAACGACAGGGGAAATAGGCTGGTAGAATTTTGCGACAAGAACAATTTAATCATCACAAACACATTATTTCAACATCATGCTAGAAGACGATATACGTGGAAGATGCCAGGGGATATAGGAAGATATCAAATAGATTACATTCTTGTTAGACAACGGTTTAGGAATCAAGTAAAAGACTGTAGAAGCTATCCAGAAGCAGATATAGATACTGACCACAACATCGTAATTATGAAGGCGACACTTAAATTTAAAAATCTGAAAAAAAGGAACGGAAAAAGGCACTTGGACTTAGAGAAACTAAAAGATAAAGATATTCAAGTAAGATTCGAAAAAAAGTCAAATGAATTGCTGAATGATATCTGGAAAATATCTGAAACTAAGGAAGTAGAAACAGAATGAAATAACATTAAATCCAGGCTAGACATGGCGGCCAGAGATATTCTGGAGTATACACAAAAAGAAAATAAGAAACCATGGATAACAAAGGATATCGTGAATTTAATAGAAGAAAGACGAAAATACAAAAATAAATCAGATGAAACAGGAAAACAGAGATACAAAGCCATAAAATGGGAAATTATTCGAAAATGCAGGAAAGCTAAAGAACAATGGATTGATGAAAAGTGCAAAGAGGTACAAACTAAGATGGAAATAGGAAAGACAGACGAAGCATACAAATTAATTAGAATGAATTTTAGGGATATAAAACCGTATAGTAAAAATATAAGGGACGCACAAGGAAACGTCATTATAGAAAACGTAGAGAAAGTGAGTATATGGCAAGAATATATAGGGAATTTATATGCAGGAGAGGAACTAACTGCATTAGAACAGGAATCAGACATTGAAAATGATGACTTGGGATATCCTATACTTCGAGACGAGTTTGAATTAGCATTAAAGAGTCTGAAACATGGTAAGGCGCCGGGTACAGTTAAGGTGCAAGCAGAAACTCTAAAGGCCGCTGGACAAGCAGTAACAGAACGTCTCTTCCAACTTGTAAGCTATATGTATGAGACAGGCGAGATACCCAAAGATTTCAAACGTAGCATCATAGTAACTATACCAAAAAAGAAAGGCGCGGATAGATGTGAAAATTTTCGAACAATAAGTTTGACAGCACACGTGTCAAAAATATTAACTAGAATTGTGCAAAGACGAATGGAAAACGAGCTGAAGAAATACTAGGAGAAGACCAATTTGGGTTTAGGCGAAACAGGGGAACACGGGAGGCTATTTTAGCTCTGAGAGTGATAATGGAGAAAACGATAGAAAAGGGGAAAGCATGTATATAGGGTTTGTAGATCTGGAAAAAGCATTCGACAATGTAAATTGGAAAAAAATGTTTGAAATACTCAAAAAGATTGGAATGAGTTATAAGGATAGACGAATAGTACATAGCTTATACAAAGAGCAAACAGCAGTAATAGAATTAGAGCAGGAACGTAGAGAAGTAAACATTAGGAAAGGGGTGAGACAGGGATGTGCCCTATACCCATTGATCTTTAACTTGTACATAGAAGAGGCAATGAATACTGTCAAATGCAGGAAGACATTTGGAATTACTATGCAGGGACAAAAAATTGATATGCTTAGATTTGCAGATGATATAGCGGTATTAGCGTCTAGCAAGGAAGAGTTAGAAGCGGCTCTTAATGAAATGGAAACGGTTCTGACAGAGAGATACGGTATGAAAATTAACAAAACTAAAACTAAAGTTCTAGTTTGCAAAGGTGGGGAAAATAAATCAAAAACAAGAATACAAGTATCTAACACGAACTTACAAGAGGTTAAGGATTTCTGCTACCTAGGAAGCCAAATAACGCAAGATGGGAAAAGCACAAAAGATATAAAACAAAGATTAGCACAAGGTCGTGCTACATTTAACAAGAAAAAGCAACTACCCTGCTCAAAGACCACAAACATAGAAACAAGGAAAAGATTGCTTAAAACATATGTGTGGAGCACAGCACTGTACGGCTGTGAAGCCTGGACAGTAGGAGAAGCGGACAAGAAAAAGGTAGAAGCCTTTAAAATGTGGTGTTACAGGCGTATGATGAAGATATCATGGACAGACAAAGTTAAGAACGAAGAGGTACTAAAAATGGTAGGGGAAGAAAGAAATATGTGGAAAACGGTAAAAAATAGGAGAGATAGGATGATAGGCCACATACTACGGCATGAGAGAATTGTGCGGAATATATTAGAAGCAGAGATAGGAAAAAAGAGAAGAAGAGGCAGACCTAGATTAGACTACTGCACACAGATAGTAAAAGATGTAGGCTGTAGAGGTTTCAGGGAGATGAGTAGGCTAGCCCAGAATAGAAATCAATGGAGGTACGCATCCAACCAATCCCAAGATGGATAAACTAATGACGAAAAGATAACTGTGCTTAAACATGATGATTATTATAAGTAACTACAAGAATTGGTTGGGCAATATTCTCGAATAATGTTAAGTGTGTGAAAGGATTTACTGGAAAACCATTATTTCGACAAATGTCTAAGTGTTGGGGGATCTTGGTAGCCACAGGTTGCTTAACCTCCTTCACTGAATCTCGGTAAAATAGGTATAAAATTAGAAAACAATAGAAAGGGAACGAGCTGAATACACATGCTGTGTGAGAATTTCAGGGAACTATGTAGGCTAGCTCAGAATATAAATAAGTGCAGGTACGTGTCCAACCAGTTTTGAGACGGAAAACCTAATGACGAAAAAATAAGCGCAGATAAATATGATGATTAGTATAAACAACTAGTTGTTGGTTGCGAAATACCTGCAACTAATGTTGACTGTGCGAAAAGATAAATTGGAAAATATATTAAATCGCCAAATAGTTAAGTGTTGGGGGAACTTGGCAGCCACAGGCTGCTTACCTCCCTTCACAACCATTGAAGGTCGGAGAAATAGGGCATATAACTGTAAAACAATAGAAAGTGATCGAACTGCATCTAACAAGAAAGAACAGCGCCTATGAGGAAAGACAACAAACAGAATAAGAAGAAAATTGTTGAAAGCATATGTGTGGAGCACAGCACAGTATGCCTATGAAATACGGGCAGTCTGAAACGCAGACAGAAAAATGGTAGCAGCCTTTTGAAATGCTGCGCTTCAGATGTATGAGGACAATAGCATGGACAGACAAAGATAATAACAAATAAGTTACAGAAATAGTAGGGGAACAAGGATATCTGGGGAAAAAGAGAAATAGTAGGACGGGATACGTTCTAAGGCATTTTTGGGGAATGGTATGTGATATATTACAAGCAGAGATAGGAAAAAAGAGGTAGATGTAGACCTAGATCAGACAGTTATAGATGCAAACTGTGCAAATTTCAGGTAAATCTGTAGGTTAGTTCAGAATAGGGAACAATGATGGTACGCGTCTAACCAGTTCTAGGACTGATGACCTAATGATGATGCGCACCTTTAACTGGAATATTAATAGGTATGATTATGCAAACTTTTACACTCGATTGTATACGTTTTTTAAAGATAGATTAGCTCAATGAAAAACAAGTTAAGAACTAACAATCTCTCGGCTGGCAGCGGTTTATATACCCACAGACGAGCGTGGGTGGGGGAGGGCGGTTCCAAAGATAACATAATTATAAACTCGAACTTTGGACCGGTGGTCACTTCTACAGTAACTTCTAGAATGTTTACTAAATAAGATCAGAGAATAATCAACTTGGACTTTGAACATGTTTTCTTGCAGGCGCATGTATAGATTAACTAACTGAACTTTGAACTCCTGCAGTTTTTGCATACATGCACCGAAATGTCTAGAATATCTACTTTAAATTCAATAATTACTAAAAACAAAACAAAGGAAAATATAGATCACAATGATGTGAGAAACCGGGGGCGGAATACATCTAGCGGTTGTGCTATTCTGTAATATTAACAAAACATAATTTGATAGCCTTCTGAACACTTTTTTATTTAATATTAATCTAATTCCGATTTGTAGACCCCTACAGGGTAACTGGCGTCAGGGAAACTTTGCCATTAGAGCGCCCGCAGTCAGATATTAATCTGACAACGCAAATCAGAGAATAGCTTAATATTATTACAATAACAAAAAAACTGGACTCACACACAGCCTCTTGGTAAATAATCATAAGAATTTAAACAAACGTTATGACTAAGTTTTATCATTACAGTAACACTATGAGTGGTTGAATCGAGAAATAGTGCAAATAACGCAACGGCGAGGATCAAATCAATCTGAAATGGCGTAACTCCGACTCCCAGCAGGTAGGGTTAGGCCTGTCTAACCGCAGAGTCGTCGTACTAAGCCACCAACTCGTTGTCCGATTTCGTAGAAAGTAACCCAACTAGATCGGTTTATCCTCAAGCCTTTAAACCCACGCAGTTGCATAAAAAGAAACCTAATAAACATTCATTTTTCACATTATATAATATATTTTTTTGCTTACACATATACAGCTCCATTACTTACCTGACCTGGGGGTATATAGATATATCCAAAGTAGTTGATTATAAAACACTTAACGATGGAGATGGTGCTTTATTTACGAAAACAGTATAGACGCTCATAATTCGGATATAAGCTTGTGAACTAAAATAAAACAAATCATTAAAATAAGAACATGGTTAACTATTACAAATGATATTTTTCACTTGGTCAATGTTACTATAAGTTCTCGAAACTTACGACGCTTTTCTAAACCAAAGGTTATTTCATGATTACTTACTACTCAATTATATATACAAATTTGTATTCCAACTGAAGCAGTAATATTAATTACACTTGACAATATATATAAATTAGCTTGACTCGTTTTAAAGTTATAAATATAAAGTTAAAGGGCAGCACTAGATTGGAATTTTGAAATTACTGCATTGGATGCGCTCTCCTCCAATTAAAAAATAAATATCTTTACAAAATTCCCATATCTGTAGCCGTTTATATGCTGAAAACCAAAAGGGCAAAAGTTATTAATTTAACAAGACTATAAATACCACTATAACCGATTTAATACACAATACCCAAGTATGTATAGAAATTTTTACATATTTCAAATAGTTTCAGTAGATCCCAAGATAACAAAACCATTTAGGCCAAAAATCGATTAAAAATTATAAGTATTTCAAAAAATATGACAAATTTATCAAAATCCCTCCTTTAAACAAGCCCTATTTCCGATTTACTAAACTTGATCCATATTCAAATTACCAAAACAATATTTCTAAAAACAAAAAGTTGCAATTGGCCACCTGTAGAATATATGCGGTAAAGCTTAAAACATGTAAAACACAATTGCATTTAAACTAATAGGTGCCCTGTTGCAAACCAAGTATCATTATCCATACGTAAAAATATGAAAGGTTTTGTTATATATATATATATATATATATATATATATATATATATATATATAATTATAATAACGATATCGGGGATTCAGTCAGATTCGATTTGGATTCAAAATAAACTCCTTATAATCATTCAAGCTTTCGAAAATTTATTATTTTCTTCTTCAGGAAACTAGAAACTTTAACAATTAAACAACATTTTTATATAGGTTACTTACGATTAGTGAAGCTTAAAAATCTAAAGTGTATAATAACATTAAAGGTAAAAAATTAAAATTTAGGTGACAATTTTTATAAAACTACAGTGACATGACAGTTGATGTTAAAAATATAGCTAATCCTAGATTACAATTTAGTTTAATTGATGCGTTTAATACAGATCATAAAAATAAAATATTTCTTTAGAGAATTACAATTAGTCATCTAAAGTTACGTAAGGTTTGGGATTTTTTGGTATTTTTAATTATGGTCAAAAGGTATGAATAAATGTTACTTAAATTTTGGGTATCAGTTTTTTTATTTAAAGAGTTTTCTTCCAAAGAAATGGCAATCATTTCCAGAAACAATCGTTTTTTGTAATTATCTTCAATATAAATAATTTTAGTACCATCGTAGTTTATTATGTGTCCAGTTTCAATTGCATGAGATGCCAGTGCACATGTTTTTTTATTTCTATTGCAGTCGCTTTTATGAGAAGCTAATCTAGTAGACAGCCAATTTGATGTGTGACCTACATATTTTCCTTCACAGTTTTGACAGGGAATACTGTAAACGACTCCTGATTGTCGAAGTGTTTTGTATCAGGATCTTTAAGATTGGTATACAATACTTTTTTCAAGGTTAACATTGGTTTTATGCTAAACCTGATATTTTTTAAGTCTTTAAAAAGTCGTTTACATTTATCAGTTAACCTGTCTATGTACGGTAGTGATATGTATGTTGTAGGAACTGTGAGGTTTGTGTTTTGGTTTGGAATAGTACTAGTTTTTGTAGTGTCTGAAGAGGTGTTGGTGTACGTAGGGGTGTTGAAAAGTAGTTTATTGATGAGTGTATTAGGATATGAATTTTTAAGTAGTAGGTCTTTGAGTATTAATAAATTTTTGTATTTTAGCGTGCGGTGTGAAACATTCTATTTTTCTTTTTAAGCCAAGAACTACGTTGATTTTCATATGCATCGGGTGAAAGGAGTGATAATTTAGATATCTTCCAGAGGATATTGGTTTTCTGTACCAGTCTGTAATTAAAGTATTACCTCTGCGTATTATTTGCATGTCTAAAAAAGGAACTGAACAATTCGTTTCTTTTTCTATGGTGAATTGAATGGATGGATCGTAGCTGTTAAATATTTGGAGTACCTGATCTTCACAATCTGACGGAACGCAACAAATCAAATCATCGACATACTTCTTAAAGAAAGGAATCTCAAAATGAAATTTTGTGAGGCAGCTATCTAACAGGTCATCCATAATATATTGCGCAATTATAGGCGATACACTAGCTCCCATAGGGGTACCTAAGATTTGTTTATAAAATCTGTTTTTAACTGAAAAATATGTCGTTTCAAATAGAAAATCGATTAATTTTAAGAAATTGATTTTGTTAATTTTACAGTTTACTTCAATACTTTCCCAATGAGAATTAATGCTTTTTTAGCTAGATCTACCGAAATATTATTAAATAATGAAATAACATCTAAACTAATGATGACATAACCTTCAGGTATCTGCAGATATCCTAATACACTCATCAATAAACTACTTTTCAACACCCCTACATACACCAACACCTCTTCAGACACTACAAAAACTAGTACTATTCCAAACCAAAACACAAACCTCACAGTTCCTACAACATACATATCACTACCGTACATAGACAGGTTAACTGATAAATGTAAACGACTTTTTAAAGACTTAAAAATATCAGGTTTAGCATAAAACCAATGTTAACCTTGAAAAAAGTATTGTATACCAATCTTAAAGATCCTGATACAAAACACTTCGACAATAAGGAGTCGTTTACAGTATTCCCTGTCAAAACTGTGAAGGAAAATATGTAGGTCACACATCAAATTGGCTGTCTACTAGATTAGCTTCTCATAAAAGCGACTGCAATAGAAATAAAAAAACATGTGCACTGGCATCTCATGCAATTGAAACTGGACACATAATAAACTACGATGGTACTAAAATTATTTATATTGAAGATAATTACAAAAAACGATTGTTTCTGGAAATGATTGCTATTTCTTTGGAAGAAAACTCTTTAAATAAAAAAACTGATACCCAAAATTTAAGTAACATTTATTCATACCTTTTGACCATAATTAAAATACCAAAAATCCCAAACCTTACGTAACTTTAGATGACTAATTGTAATTCTCTAAAGAAATATTTTATTTTTATGATCTGTATTAAACGCATCAATTAAACTAAATTGTAATCTAGGATTAGCTATATTTTTAACATCAACTGTCATGTCACTGTAGTTTTATAAAAATTGTCACCTAAATTTAAATTTTTTACCTTTAATGTTATTATACACTTTAGATTTTAAGCTTCACTAATCGTAAGTAACCTATATAAAATGTTGTTTAATTGTTAAAGTTTCTAGTTTCCTGAAGAAGAAAATAATAAATTTTCGAAAGCTTGAATGATTATAAGGAGTTTATTTTGAATCCAAATCGAATCTGACTGAATCCCCGATATCGTTATTATAATTATTATAGAACAGTCAATATACACAATTCATATATATATATATATATATATATATATATATATATATATTAATAGAGAAGAATAATCCACATTTGGAATGCAAATGAGTGCTTAATATATATTAATAGTTATTAAGATGAAATGAAAACCCAACTTTGTATTTAAAGTTAAATTACCATTTCAAATCGAACTAGTAATTAAAAATCACTAAAGAACGGTTTGGGGGGTTTAAAAAGGGGGCCCCTTTTTTTGGGCCCCTTTTTTCCAAAAAGGGCCCAAAATTTTTTTTCCCCCCCCCCCGATTTTGGGTTTTTTTAAAAACCCCTTTTTTTTTTTTTCCCCCCAAAAAAAAAACCCCCAAAAAAAAAAAATTTTTTTTTTTTAAAAAAATTTTTTAGGGTTTTTTTGGCCAAAACCCAAAAAACAAAATTTCCCTTTTTCCAAAACCCCCCCCCCCCCCAAAAATTCCCGGTTCCTAAAAAATTTTTTAATTTTTAAAAAAAAAAAAAAAAACCCAAAATTTTTTAAAAAAAAAAATTTTTTAAAAAAAAAATTTTAAAATTTTTTAAATTTTTTTTGGGAAACCCTTAAATTTTTAAAACCAAAAAAATTAAAATTTTTCCCCAAGGCCAAATTTTTTTAAACCTGGTTTTGGTTTTTTTTTTTTTTTAAAAAATTTTTTTTTTGGGTTTAAAAAAATTTTTTTTTTTTTTTTTATTAATTAAATTTTTTTGGGGCCCCTTTTAATTTTTCCCCGGTTTTTCCCCTTTTTAAGTAAAAATTTTTTTTTTAAAAAAAAAAAATTTCAAACCCTTTTTTTAAAATTTTCCCCCCCAAATTTTTTTTCCCCTTTTTTTAAATTTTTTAATTTTTTTTAAATTTTTTTTTTAAAAATTTTTTTTCTAAGGGGAAAAAAAATTTTTTTTTAAAAAAAACAAATTTTTTTCCCCCCAAATTTTTAAAAATTTTTTTTTAAAAATTTTTTTAAAATTTTTTCCCCAAAAATTTTTTTTTTGAAATTTAAAACCCCCCAAAAACCCCCCGGGGAAAAACGTTTTTCCCCCAAAAAAAAAAATTTTTTTTAAAAAAAAACCCCCCTTTTTTTTAAAAAAATTTTTTTTAAAAAAAAAAAAATTTTTAATTTTAATTTTTAATTGGTTTAAAAATTTTTTAAAAAAAAAATTTTTTTTTCCCCTTTTTTTTTTTGGGGGTTAAAATTTTTTTTTGGGTTTTTCCCCCCCCGGGGGGCCCCCTTTAAATAAAAAGGGGTTTTTAAAATTTTTTTTTCCCTTTTTGGGTTTTTTTTTTTCCCCTTTTAAATAAAAAGGAAAAAAAAATTTTAAATTTTTTTTTTTTAAAAAAAAAATTTTTAAAAATTTTTTGGAAATGGGGGTTTTTTTTTTTTAAAAATTTTTAAAAAAAATTCTTTTTTTTTTTTTTTTTAAAAAATTTTTTAAAAATTTTTTAAAAAAAAAAAAAATTTTTTTCCCCTTTTTTTCCCCCCCCAAAAAATTTTTTTAAAAAAAAAGGGGGGGAAAAAAAAAAAGGGGGAAAATTTTTTAAAAAAAATTTTTAAAAAAAAAATTTAAATTTTTAAAAAAATTTTTTAATTTTTCAATTTTAAGGGGGTTTTTTTTTAATTTTTTTTTTTTCCTTTTTTTTTAAAAAAAAACCCCCAAAACTTTCCTTTAAAAAAAAACCCCTTTTTTGGTTTGGTTTTAAAAAAGGGGGTTTAAAATTTTAAAAAAAAAAAAAAAAATTTTTTTTTTTTTTAAAAAATTTAAAGGGCCCTTTTTAATTTTTTTTTAAAAAATTTTTTTTTTTTTTTAATTTTTTTTAAAAACCCAAAATTTTTTTTTTCCCCCCAAACCCAAATTTTAAAAAAACCCTTTTAAAAATTTTTTTTTTTTAAAAAAAAAAAAACTTTATTAAAAAAAAAATTTTTTTTTTAAAAAAAATTTTTTTTTTTTTTTTTTCCCCCATTTTTTTTCCTTTCCCTTTTTTTTTCCCCTTTTTTTTAAAAATTTTTTTTTTTTTTTTTTTTTTGGTAAAGGTTTTTTTTAAAAAAAATTTTTTTAAAATTTTTTGGGGGTTAAATTTAAAACCCCCCTTTTTTTTTGGGTTTTTGGGGGGTTTTTTTTTTTTTTTTTTAAAAGTTTAAATTTTTTTTTTTGGTTTTTTTCCCCCCGGGAAAAATTTTAAAATTTTTAAACTAAAAAAATTTAAAATTTTTTTTTTTTCCCTTTTAAAAAAAATTTCTTTTAATTTTCCTTTTTTGGTTTTTTTAAAACCCTTTTGGGGTTTTTTCGGGAAAAACCCCTTTTTGGTTTTTTTTTTTTTTTGGGTTTGGGGAAAAATTTTTTTTTAAAAAAGGGTTTTCCCTTTTTGGGCCCCCCCAAAAAAAAAACCCTTTTTTTTTTTAAAAATTTTTTGGGGGTTTTTTAAAATATAAACCCAAAAACCATTTTTTTTTTTTGGTTTTTAAAACCCCAAAATTTTTTTTTTTTAAAAAAAAAAAAAAATTTTCCTTTTTTTTTAAAAAAACCCAAAATTTTTTTTTTCCCCAAAAACCAAAAAATTTTTAAAAAAATTTTTTTTTTGGTTTAAAATTTTTTTTTTAAAAAAAAAATTTGGGTTTAAAAAAAAAATTTTTTTTTTTGGGTTAAAAAACCCCCCTAAAAATTTTTTTAAATTGGTTTTTTTAAAACCAATTTTTTGGAAAAAATTTTTTTTTAAAAATTTTTTTCCCGAAAAATTTCCTTTTTTTGGCCCAATTTTTTTTTCCCAAAAACCTTTTTTCCCCAAAAAAAAAAAATTTTTTTCTTGGTTTTTTAAAAAAAAATTTTTTTTTTAAACCCTTTTTTTTTTTTTCCCCAAAAAAAAATTTTTTTTAAAAATTTTTTCCCCCAAAATTGGGTTTTTTTTTAAAAAAAAAAAATTTTTTTTTTTTTTTTTTTTAAAAATTTTAACCCCAAAAAAAAAAAAAAAATTTTTAAATTTTTTTTAAAAAAATTTTTTTCCCTTTCCCCTTTTTGGGGGGGTTTTTTTTTTTTTTAAAAAAAAAGGAATTTTTTTTTTAAAAAAAATTTTAAAAACCCCCGGGGGGGGCCCCAAAAAAATTTAAAAACCCCCAAAATTGGTTTTTTTTTTTAAAAAAAAAAATTTTTTAAAAAAAAAAAAAAAAAAAAATTTTTTTTTTTTTTTTTCCCCCTTTTTGGGGGGTTTTAAAAAAGGGGGTTAATTTTAAAACCCAAACCAAATTTTTTGGTTTAAAAAAAAAGGGGGAAAAAAAAAAAATTTTTTTTGGGGGATTGTTAAAGGGGGTAAAAACCCAAAATTAAATTTAAAAAAATTTTTTAAAAAAAATTTTTTAATAAAAACCTTTTTTTTTTTTGGGCCAGGGTTTTTTTGGGGGGAAAATTTTTGGCTTATTTAAAAAAAAAAACCAAAAAAAAACCCCCCAAAAGGGAACCTTTGAAAACCCAAAAATTTTAAAAAAATTTTGGGTTAACCCCTTAAAGGCCCCCCCCTTTAAATTGGGGGGCCCCCCAAACCCCAAAAAACCCTTTTTTTTAAAAAAAAATTTTTCCCAAAAAAGGAAATTAAAAAATTGGGGTTTGAAAAATTTTTTTAAAACCCCCAAAAAAAAGGTTTTTTTTGGGGCTTTGGCTTTAAATTTAAAAATTTTTTAAATTTTTTTTGGGAAAAAGGAAAAAAAAAAAAATTTTAAAAATTTTAAAATTTAATTTTGGGAAAAAAAAAAAAAAAAATTTTTAAAAAAATTTTTAAACTTTGGAAGGGGTTTTGGGGGAAAATTTCCCTTTTTCAAAAAAAATTTAAAAAAAAAAAAATTTTTTAAAAAAAAAATTTTCCCCCAAAAATTTAAAAAAAAAAAATTTTTTGGAGGAAAAAAAAAGGGGGTTAATTTTTTTAAAATGGGGAAAAAAAATTTTTTTTTGGGGGAAAAAAATTTTTAAAAAAAAAAAGGGGGAAAAAAAAATTTTTTTTATGGGTTTAAAATTAATTTTTTAAATTGGAAAAATTTTAAAAAAAAAAAAATTTTTTTCCCCAAACCCTTTTTTTCCGGGTTTTAAATTTAAGTTTTTCTTTCCCTTTAAATTTAAAGGAAATTTTTTTTGGCGGAAAAAGGGAATTTTAAAAATTTTTAAACCTTAAAATTAAATTTTCCCGGCTTTTAAAACCCTTAAAAATTTTTTAAAGGGGAAAAAATTTTAAATTTCCAAAGGGGTTTTTATTTTAAAATTCCAAATGTTAAAGTTTCCCAATTTAAAATTGGCCCCCTTTTTTTTTAAACCAAATTTTTTAAAAAAAAAAAAAGGGGGTTAAAAATTTTAATTTAAAACCCCAAAAAGGGAAAAAAAGGTTTGGCCCTTTTTTAAATTTTTAAATTTTAAATTGTTTTTTTTGGGTTTTAAAAAAAAAAAAAACCCAACTTTTAAAAAAAAAAAAAAATTTTAAAATTTTTTAAATTAAAAAAAAAAAAATTTGGGTTGAAAAAAAATTTTGGGGTTTTCCAAAAAATTTTAAAATTTTAAAATTTTGGCAAATTTTCCCCTTAAAAACCCATAAATTAAAAAAAAAATTTTGGAAAAAAAATTTTAAAAAGGGGGTTGGAAAGGAAACCCCAAATTTTAAAAAAAAAGGGGGTTAAAAAAACCCCAAATTGGAAAAAAAAAAAAAAAAAAATTTTATGGGAAAATTTTAAAATTTTTTAAATTGGTTAAATTTGGGAGTAAAAATTTTTTAAAAACTCCGCCCATCCGTAAGCCTAAACAAACCACCCAAGGGAAGTGGGTCAAGTTGGCCCCCACTTTCAGTTATAATTTTATCTTTCTCACCAATTGTGCTCGTTTTGTGCTCAATTGTGCCGGTGTTTGTTTCAATTGTGCTTATTTGTTTATAACGAAAAACCTTCAAAACAAATCCGCGGGGTCGAGGTAGCTGTACATTTGATTTTTCAATGCTCCTCCCGAAGATACTACATTAGTTGTTTTTACACACGGGACTTACATTTTACCTCTCATCCGAACACGGGCATATTTTTATGAAATATGCTCGCTTAACATTTTTTAAGCGGTCCGTGTTGGAACTCAACCCCTGGACCTTGGGGATTAGTACTCATAGGTGAACCAAGGTCGGCATACATTTTACTTAAACATTCATTGTAGAAAGAGGTTTATGTTCATTTTGCTAAGCACAAATGTTTTGATTATTTAGAAATCTTGTCTGCTTTATTACTATAGATACTAGTTGAAATTGAAAATCGGAATTTATTATTTACTTTAATTTTTCAGAGGCCTAACATGATTCGTATCAAACTTCTGTTGTAAAAGATGTTTATTAACGGAATGGGACGATTTGACACCGTCGTTTCAGCACGGCAGATTCGGCACAGAGACGTGTCGGCTCAAGGAAATTTCGGCGCAAGGACGTTTCGGCGCAGAAATGTTTTAATGCGCAAAATTGCTTGCTATTTGTCCATATTGCAATATTGTGCATATCTGCAGTGTTGTGGCGAAAATAGTCTTGAGGTTTCAAATTAGGTTAGTAGTAGAAAAGTTTTACTACTAATAGAAAATTATGGATTGAGCACATGTGCGAAAATAGTGTTGATGTATCAACGTGTCTGCGCCGAAACGTACCTACGCCGAACCATCCCTGCGTAGAGACGTTCCTGCGCCGAAACATTCTTGTGTCAAAACGTCCCTGTACCGAATCGGTCTCGCCGATGCGTCGTGGACATGGTATATTTAAGTATTACGTTCCTTTGGACCTGTAGTATATATACCGGGTAATCGATTTTAATGTTAGGTTTGTTAATGGTTTGCCCCTGGTGGCTAGAGTTTTTATCTATATTTAGTTAGCGTAGCGCTCCAGGGGTTAATTACTTGTCAAATGTGGTGTGCAAGGGCCGTCATATGTTGGTCAAATGCCGTCTAATGTTGTTAAATGTCTCGAAATTTTCAAATGTCGCTCAAATGTTTCAAATGTCAAATAAGTGTACACAATTTTTGTAAGTGATCAACCCTTCGGTAGCGCTTCAAGTCGTTTGTATGAAACATTTTAATGTCATCATCCGTCTAATATTATGCGCAATATTATTCTAAAGACCACATTGAGAATATAGGTAAAATATTCGGCACCGTGACTCCAGCCGGCCCACCCCAAAATTTAAAAAAAAAAATAATACAGGAACATTGCACCCCTGATGCATCCTTATGCACCAACCTCACATTTTATTGCACCTCTTCAATTAAATATTTATCGACAAATTTATAGTGTGCGGCAGGGTCACATGACCCTAACCGGCCGACACTTCAAAATAAAAATTGAGACATACTACCGTTTCTATAAAGCAATGCACCTTTGTGCTCCAGCAAAATTAATCTTTTCACCCTTTCTTAAACCACCCTCACCTCCTCCGAAGTTTTATTTTTTGAAAATTTTATTAAAACATTTACATACAAAATGCACTCATTAAACACCATCTAGCACTCACCTCACATTTATTGCACCCATTTGGTTAAGGACTTATTGACAAAATTAAACTGCACGGCCAAGGTAACGTGACCCTAGCCGGCCGACACTTCAAAATAAAAATTAAAACATACCACCGTTTTTAGAAAGCAATGTACTCTTATGCCCCACCAAAATTAATCTCCTCAGCCTTTCTTAAACCACCCTCACCCCATCCCAAGAATTATTTGTTGGAACAGAAAGTTATTATTATCGCTTTGCTAAAAAACATTAGCGGACTTTCTAAGAAAGGACTACACGTAATGCTGATAGGGAAGTTGGTCGTCAGAGAATAAATGCCTCTTTCAAAAATAGTAACATTTTGTCTGGCAGAAAAGATTTTACAAACATATTAAACAAAAAATGATTTGCTGATAATTTATAAACCAGTCACTGGTTATTCTCTCTATAAATTGTCAACAAATTATTTTTTGTCTAATATGCTTGTAAAACAAAATGTAGACAAAATGTTACAACATATAAGAAGTCTGAATATTTCCTAGAGACTTGAATGCGTAACATTTTTCAACGCTTTTGTACACGATCAAACAGAAGCAGCATCGCCATGGCATCAGTTCCTAGTGTCATATTAAATTTTAAATACTTCTTGTATTTAATACTTCACAATATAAATATTTTACCTATATTTTGAATGTGGTATTTAGAATAATATTACCTATATTATTAGAAGGATGTAGACATTAAAATGTTTCATACAAATCACTTGAAGGGGTTGATCACTTACAAAAATCATGTACACATATTTAACATCTGAAACATTGGAGCGGCATTTGAACATTTTCCAGATATTTAACAACATTTGACAGCTTTTGGCCAACATTTGACGGCCCTTGTACACCACATTTGACAAATAATCAACTCCTCGAGCGTTACGTTTTAACTAAATATAGTTTAAAAAACTCAAGTCACCAGGGGCGTACCATTAACAAACCTATAATTAAAATCAATTACTCAGTATTATATACTTTACATGTGATTTTCCAATGCTCCACCCGAAGGTACTACATTGGCCAGGAAGCGAGTTTTTTTTTTACCTGGAAAATTTGGAATTTTGCCGAACCCTTGCTGTTCCAAGCAAGGTAGGGATCTTTAGCGTGCGTGACAACACTCACACACGGGACCTCCATTTTACCTCTCATCCGAACGAGGGTGTATTTTTGAGAAAAATGCTCGCCTAACATTTTTCGAGCGGACCATAATACTACAGGTCTAAAGGAACGTAATACTTAAATAAACCAGTCTACAACGTTTTAGCGCTGCCGATTCGGCGCAGGGACGTTTCGACGCAGAGACGGTTTGGCATAAGGACGTTTCGGCGCAGAGACGTTGATACCTCAACACTATTTTCGCCTCAACACTATCTTCGCACATTCACCTTTCGATTATTATATTTTTTG
The DNA here is from genome assembly GCA_036346225.1 of Platerodrilus igneus. NCBI lineage: Eukaryota > Metazoa > Arthropoda > Insecta > Coleoptera > Lycidae > Platerodrilus > Platerodrilus igneus. The sequence continues at coordinate 12,441,701 of JARFIW010000003.1, forward strand.
TAGTAAAACATTTCTACTACTAACCTAAGTTAAAACCTCAACACTATTTCTGCCTCAACACATGTGCCCAGTCCATTATTTTCTAATAGTAGTAAAACTTTTCTACTACTAACCTAAGTTGATACCTCAACACTGTTTTGCCTCAACACCATTTTTGCACATGCACCGTATCTATAATTACCTCTTAGTAGTAAAACAATTCTACTACTAACCCAAGTTGAAAACTCAACACTATTTTCACCACAACACTGTAGATATGCGCAATATTGCTATATGGACAAATAGCAAGCAATTTTGCGCGTCGAGTCATTTTCTGCCCCGAAACGTGCTTGTGTCAAAACGTCATTGCGCCAACACGTTGTGCGCCAAATTGACCGTGCCGAAACGACGGCATCGTATCGTCCCATTCCGTAAATAAACACTTACTACAACAGAAGTTTGATACAAATAATGTTACGCATCTGAAAAATTAAAGTAAATAATAAATTTTGATTTTCAATTTTAATTTACCTATAGTAATAAAGCGGATAAGATTTCTAAATAATCCAAACATATTTGTGTAGACCAAAACGAACATAAACGTCTTTCCACAATGAACGTTTAAGTAAAATGTATGCGTTTCGTATACATCACTTCCAAAATGCGTGAAAATTTATATAAATTAAATTACCAAAACCTAATTCATATAAAACTTTGCAAAATGGCTTAATTTTTTTATTTATATTGCAAATAAGTCCTTAACCAACAGGGTGCAAAAAATGTGAGATAAGTGCTAGACGGTGCATAATGAGTGCATTCTGTATATAAATGTTTTAATAAAAAATGTTTAAAAATTAAATTTGGTAGTGGGTGAAGGTGGTTTAAGAAAGGACGAGAAGATTAATTTTGGTGAAGCACAAGGGTGCATTGCTTTCTAAAAATGGTAGTATATTTTAATTTTTATTTGAAGTGTCGGCCGGCTAGGGTCACGTGAGCTTGGCCGCGCACTATAAATTTATCAATAAATCTTTAACTGAAGGGGTGCAATAAAATGTAAGGTTGGTGCATAAGGAGTGCAATGTTTCTGTATTTTTTTTTAAGCTGTGAAGTGGGCCGATGGGCTGTGGCATTGAGTGATTCGATAGTTTTTTAGTCCAATAAATTTTGCCTTTTGTTTACGCATACTATAAAATTCGCAAAACCAATTGAATAATTAATATGCAACATATGTAATATAAGCAAACTTATAGAATATAAACCCAGAAAGTCAGTTTTCATCGATAAAAACACAAGTAACATTAGTAACAAAACTTTATAAAAATAATTTTAAAAATAACAATGCGGTAACTACTGGATCCCACTATATTTGCGGAAACTGCAAGAGCTTTCAAACTTTTAAGCAAATAAAGATAGATACATGCGGTTTTTACTGAGGTGCTTCACAATGACACAAAGTTTAATTAAACACATTCAGTTAGCCAAAAACAAAATGGTGGTTTATTTGAATTTTTCTTTAAACACCGGCGCAATTGTGTACAAAATAAGCACAATTTAATGGAATAAGATAAAATTGACAAAGTGAAAGAAAGCGGGAGCTAGCGATCAACCTGCCCCCCTTGATTTGTTTTCATTTTTTCGCTATAAGCAAATGAGCACAATTAAAAAAAAACACCATTAGATTTGAGCACAAAACGAGCACAATTTAATGAACTTAAAAAAAATTGAAAAACAAAAAACCACGAGGGCGAGCGGTCAACCTGGCATTTGTTTTAATTTTTCGCTATAAGTAAATGAGCACAATTGAAACAAACACCAGCACATTTGAGCACAAGTCAATGGACTTAACAAAATTGAAAATCAAAATAACACGGAGGGCTAGGGTCAACATGGCATTTGTTTTAATTTTTTGCTTATAAACAAATGAACATAATTCAAACAAACACCGGCACAATTGAGAACAAAACGAACACAAGTCAATGGAATTTAAAAATTGAAGAAGTCAAAAGAAACCGAGTGGGGGTCAACTGACCCCGGATTTGTTTACAATTTTTCGCCAAAAGCAAATGAACACAATTGAAAAAACACCTGCACAATTGAGCACAAAACGAGCACAATTAGTGAGAAAGAAAAAAAATTTGAAAACTGAAAGGGGGGGGGGACTTGACCCACCTTTCCAAGATGGCGAAACAATCCTAAAAAAACGCTAAACAAACGATTTGCCATGACAACATTTTAAAATCTTGCAAGGACGGGGTTGTTGCCAATAAGACCCCCATGCAACTTGATTTTTAAAAATTCGCGCATCTATAGGCCTAAACAGTCCTTCAAAATGGCAAACAATCCTAAACGAACAATTTGTAATGACAAAATTTTAAAATTTGGCAAGGACGGGGTTGGTGCGATTTGGTCCCGTCCAATTTGATTTTTAAAAATACGCGCAACTATAGGCCTAAACAAATGTCGAAAATGGCAAAACAAACCTAAACAAACGCTAAACGATCAGCAGCGATCAAATTTTAAAATCTTGCATGCGCAGGGCCAACTTCACTGACGTCCTGGATCAACGATTTCAAGATATACTTAATTTTAAAAATTGTGAATTCTTCACAGGCTTCTTATAAGCCTAAAGCTTTGTATTTATGGTAGCCATGGGCCTTCAGATATTCTTTTGTATCTATATTCTATTAATATAAGCTACAAATTCAAACATGCACATTTAAAAAAGGAGATCTGCTAAACTGTATAAGTATTAAAATGTAAGCAAACACATGCGTGAGAAACGAATGTCTTTGATTTCTGATGGCTTGCAGTTTCGTAGCCGTCGCCAACTCTCATTCTGGCGCCTAAGTAAGAAAATTAATCTTTATAGAATACTGATTTAGCATTTTTTATTGTACGGTAATATAACGTATAGATACGTATGTACCTTTATACAGCGATACTCTTGAAATGCGTTTTTTTTTTACATAGCATTCTAACAATCTGAGATTGGTTAACTATAAATATAAATTTTTTCACTGAATCATCTGGTATAGGATGTAGTATACATTTTCAAATTTACTCTGTTACATAAGTATATTGTAGTGCATGAGGGAGGCATTTATGTTCTTGCTTTTTAATTAATTATATCTGAGCATGGTAGTAGAGTATTTTATGGGATTATTTTGATAAAATGATTAAAAACCTGGTTTCGTGAATAAGTTGTATAAGCTGTGTCGGAGTATTGATGTGTCGATGCGAACTCGATTTTAGTGACCTACCCGATATAGCAAAAAATCGATACCGGTATGCCGATACGTATCGATATATTGCGTATCGGTATTCGATACATAAATATCTGTATCACCCACCCTATAGTTGTAAAATCTCTTTTATCAAATATTTCAAAAAGTTAGTTACTATATTTTATTCAGGCATAACCTTAATTTCCGCAATAGCTTAAGCTTAAAATTTGGCGATGATAATCTCCGTCAAAATTTAATATATTTAAATGTGCACTCACTGCAACTTGTGTACCAAATTTCAAACTCCTAGCCCACAAGTTTGGTTAAAAAAGTGTTTAAAAACAGAAACCTTTTTCCAGAATTTCTTGAAAATGGCTTAATGAACTTGAAATGTAAATATATTAACAGAAGCAGCATTTCATTTTTAACAAATTATTCCTTTACCATTTCTCTATAAAATAATTAAGGGAGCCAATATTCACCAAAGTTTCATTTTACATGTGATACGCTATGTATACAAAACCAGTATAATTTTGCCTTTTCACATTTAATTTCAATATACAGGGTATTTCAAATTCTAGGGCAACCATGGGGATCTCCTATAATATAAGTAATAGCGGGTAGGTTTAAGTTTGGCACTTTTACAGAATTTTGTGCTTAACAATATGCCACAAAGAAATTTCGCCTAACTGCATTTATTTCTGTGTTAGGGTAAAAAAAACAAAAAAGTTGATTTTCGTTTTTTATTTGTAACTTTGTTATTTGAAAACATATTTGAAAACTGTAACGATATTCAGTAGTGTATTTTTACAGATCCAGGTGCCACATTTCCTCCAGCATCCACATTTCCTCACACATCTGGACCAAATTTACATGTAAATTCCCATAAGGAGGAAATGTGGAGATGAATCTCCTCCTTGCTCCTCCTTGCTCAGACACCCCCAATCATTTTGATTACGTCACACCCGCATTCTTTCCACCCGCGAGATAAATCTTTCTCCACATTTCCACCCACGAGATAAACCTATCTTGTTTGGTATAAATTAATATTAGATTTTTCTCAGCTACCCGAATTTCTAGGAATTTTTTAGATTTCATCATCCCCCAAGGAGCTACCCTCATTTTAAAATTTTTTTACCGCTAACATTCTGAACCAAATAGCTTTCTTCGACTAGACATTGCATCTTTCGATATAAACCTATCTTGTTTGGTATCAATTAATATTAGAATTTTCTCAGCTACCCGAAACTCTAGGAATTTTTTAGATAGCACCATCCCCCCAAAAGCTACCCTAATTTTAAGAATTTTTACCAGCAACGATATTTGACCGTCCGCATAAATTTTTTTATACATGCGGCACATCAAACTAGTCTAGAATTTTACGCAGAATTCGAATCTGTAAACAGATATACAATAGGACTACGTCTTACAAAATTACACACATACCTTATAGCGAGCATACCGCAACCGTACCACTACTCGCTTTTAATGTCATACTTTCTATCTTGTTTAGCTCATCTTTCGAGATAAATGTAACTTGTTTGGTATCAATTAATATTAGAATTTTCTCAGCTACCCAAATCTTTTTAAAATTTTTAGATTGCATCATCCCCCAGGGAGCTACCCTCATTTTAAGATTTTTTGCTGGTAGCGATTTCTGACCGTCTTTATAAATTTTTTTAGTCATGCAATACATCAAATTCGTCTAGAATTTTATGCAGAATCCGAATCTGTAAATAGATTTAAAATCGAACCACCCCTTACCATTTTACACACATCTTCTAAATTATAAATTTCCTGCAGCTCATACCTAAAAGAAAATCTAAAAACCATTCTTAAAACTTTTTATTACAGACAATGTTTACTAATACAGTTTAAATTCTGTAAACCACATTTCTAAATACATATTCACAATTTTTTATTTTTAACCTAGAACTCCTCAAATCGGCCTATACTTATTAATATTTATTTCTAAATAGAGCACCTTTTCCAAAGACCAACCGGACCCACATGTTTCAAATTCCTCTGATTTTGTTCTCATGGTTTCGCTTAAGACCTGGTACATATTTTCCAGATTACTAGAAGACGTTATAACCATATTTTTTGTGTTAAGGGATTTCACATCGGTAGTCTCTTCCCCCATTTTGGTGTAAACGCCGTAGAGTTTGCAATAGACTTTTATTGCTGTATGTTGTATTCTTTTTTCAATAATTAATCGAATAAATCGCTCTTTCTGCTTCCAAAGAAACTAGGACACTCCATCGTCGACACTGTCGTTCTTTATGCAATAGCTAGCCATACGCTTGTTAAACGCTGCGCTAACCATTTCTACACCTTAGTCTCTAGTAGCGGTAACTGAAGCATTTTTATGTCTGTTGCTTTTCAAGGGTGCGGCATAGGTAGTCTTTTCCATTTCGAAATCGCATACTTTACACATAATTTGTGGTTGTTTCGTACAAGACCCTTTAACAGCTGGCGGAGCTGAACGTTTACGGCTTAATGACATACCGTGCTGTTTTTCCTTGTGTCGTTGTAAGTTGTCCATTCTCGTAAAAGCGATACCGCAAGACCCACAGTTTAAGTACTTTGCTGCGGACGGATGTATAAGCTTAACCGTGGACGATGTTACACCACGACATTTGTTCTGGTGCCGTTTGAGAGCATTTTTCCAGGTATAGGAAGCACCGCAAGAGTTGCATTTAAAAAACGTTTGCAGGTACCATTTTAGTACAAAACAAAATCCGCACTATAGGACTTTGATTAAACTTGTAAACGTACTAACTTATAACTAAAGAGTTTACTCTTGCGTACCTGCTTTATGTACCCTATACAATGCAAACCGAAGGTTTCCGAAGACACCCGAACGAAGTTGAGGATTCAGCGGGGAACTAAATGACGTCATCTTGTGCCAATCTTTGCTGCTCGTCCAGTACATTTAGCACCAATGTATGCACCCGGTTCGCTTCGTCCATGCTGCGAACGCAGTTAGTAGAAACATTGGAAACGTCTTCCATGTTATACAGATCGGCAATCACATCGCGTGCAGATTAAAAATCCAAAAGGGTGGTAGCACACGCACACAAATTGGCTGCAAGTCGTGCGGTAGAAGATGCAGTGCTACTATAAACAAAAACTTAATAAAACACTTTAAAACTTTACTAAGAGAACACCAAACTTGTTGTCTACAAAATATTTACTAATAAAGCAATTTAATTTTAAATAACTTCTACGTCATATTTTCGGAAATGGTAGGCTTGAATATTTTCTAAATGAATCATCAAGCGAAAGTATGCTAAGCGGCATTAAAATTAACCATTAATTTCCCATTTTTACGACCGCAGTTAATTATAGATTAAAATTTAATTTGTTCACGTTCGAGCTACCCGTAAACTAACATATTTTATAGTAACAGTGCGCTGTATCATACATGCATACCTTTTCGCCGCGCTACTGCTATTCTTGTAGTTGCTAGAAAAAGTCAGTCGCCTTTTTTACTGCTAGGACCGATTCAAAGCACCATTTTATACTTTCTTTATACGTATAGCACATTGCGCACTTTTTGTCTGATTATTAAATTTTGCTTATGTAGGCTTTTACTCTTTGGCATAGCAGTCGGTAGCACGTAATGATTTCTAGAACCGGTAAGTACTTGATATTGCCAAAATAGAAAATTAGATGTTCGATGTCTGTCAACTTCCGATTCCCTCGTAAAAGGTAGAAAAAACTCGGTCAATCATCCATCTAACTTAAACTTCGACCCGCTCCCGTTCTGATAATTTCCAAACATTTTTCACACGACAATGGGCGCAGAATTTTTAAACCTTTGAGGGATCTATAAGTCGTAATCAATTACACGTTTGAGCTACCCGTAAACTAACAATGCGCTGTATAATGCATGCATACCCCTTCTCTGCGCTACTGCTATTCTTGTAGTTGCTTGAAAAAGTCAGTCGCCTTTTTTACTCTTAGGACCGCTGCAAAACACCATTCTATACTTTCTCTAAAAGTATAGCACATCGCGCATTTTTTTATCTTATAAATAGATTTTGCTTATGTAGGCTTTTACACTTTAGCATATTTAAACATCTAATACAATCGATTAACCACTTTCGATTATTCTAACGGGGCCCCCCACCCCAATACAAATTTCCCAAAACCCCAAACCTTTCCTTTTTGAAACAAAACACCGGATGAGCCTAACACCTAACGATTTTTATTTGTTAAAAAAATTAACCCAATCCCAAATTGTCCAATATTTAGGACGAAAACAATTTTTAAAACAAAAAATAATGTTTAACCAATTTACCATTTAATTAGGTCTAAAGGGCTTTAATTTTTATTGAGGTCCACCCCTTACCTTTTTTCAAACCCACCCTTTAATAATAGCCTTTATAGGTTTCCCCTTTTCTTAACCATTTTCCCAATTTTAATGGTGCTTCCGTTACAATGGAGGACTTTAATTTCCCAAAATTGGAAATCCTTAAATTCCCCTTAAATTCGTTTTAATTTCCCACCCCTTTTTTGGAATTATATTGGTTTATTAGGGGTAGGCCCTCTTTTAAATTAAATAACTTTTTGGACCCCTTTTAATTTTTTAAGGGGCTCTCGCAAATAATTTAAATTAGCCCACCCAACAAATGGTTTAAAACCCAAACCCCTTAAATTTTCCCTCTTTAATTTTCCCTTTAAAACCCTTTTTGTTGAACATTGCCTTAAAATTTTTTAAATTAAACCGCGGGGAACACCCTTTAAGATAAATATATCTGTTTGGACAAACAAAAGGATTTTTAAAGGGGGAGGCTTAAAATTTGGCAAAATAATTTAAATAGAAATTTACAAAATCCCCTTTTTAAAGAAATTTAATTTTTACCCCATCTTTATTTTAAAACTTTCCATCTTTAAAACCCTTTTTCTAAAATTGCTTAACCAAATCTTTTTTTAAAATCCTAAAACCGGCAAGTCCCGAACCACCAAATAAAGAATTAAGTTATACTTTTCTGTTCCCCGGACGGCCCAGAAAATTTGGTGGGAGAAGAAAATTAAAAAAATGGAATCTTTTAAAACTAATTATAATAACAAAATTTAAAAAAATCCAAACAACCATTTTAAATTTAATTTTAATACCCAAAGGTTTATACCAAGGGAAGACGTTTCTTTATTTTGTTTGGAAACTTTAATTTTACTAATTTAATTGCGTTAAAATTTTTAATCCGGAACAACCCCAAGTCCTCATTCCCTTTCCCAAATTTAAAAGAATTAGGTTTTGAATTGAAAATTAATTTCCTCTTTTGTCGCCCCGACAACCAATCCCTTGGTGGTAATTCTTGCCTTTTAAAATTTTAAAGCTTTAATATATTTCTACAATTTTTATTTGACTTTTTTCATTAAAAAATTTAAAAATTTGCCAAGCATGGACCATTTTAAATTAATTTTTAATAAAGGTTTAAACCCAGGAAAATTCCAAAGGTTTTTTGGGCTTTTAAAATTTTAACAATTTTTTGACTTAAAATTTAAAGTCGCACCCAAGGTCCTCTATTTTCCTTTTTGAAAATAGTTTTGAATAACTTTAAAAGTTAAGGTTTTCCCAATTCTTTTCCGAAGGGCCTCATAATAAAGGTCTTTTATTAACCACAAAATCCATTCAATTGTGAAAATTTTTGCAGCCTTGGACAAAATTCTTTTAATTCCTTCCCATTTTCTTGATGTTCTTTGTTAACACACTTTTTTGTTCGGTATTGGAGGTTTTCCAAATCCAACTTTGCTTTTGCCACCATTTTTAAATTAGGTTGTTTTTTTCCCACGGGTATTAAATGGGAATTTCCAAAAGGTTTTTACTGGCCAAAAATTTAACCTTGTTTAACAACCCCTTTGGCGTGTTGGGTACGTAAAATTCCGAAATGCATTTCCTTTTAAGGTGTTATGGTTTTGCAATTTTGAAATAAATACCTTTTAAATTAACTTTTGTATGATTTTATTTATTCTTTTCCCCAAACCCTACTAACTAAAAGTTTTTTACAAAAAATTTAAAACTTTAAAACCATATTATCAATTTCCTTTCCTCGGCACAATTAAAATAATTTCTTTTAATTCCTTCCCCAATTTCCTCTAATAAAGGTTTTTTCCTAAACACACTTTTTGTATTGTTCCGTATTTTCCATTTTTCCAAGTGGTCCAACTTTCGCCTTTTGGAATTCCATTTCCCTTAATTCCAGTTTTTTTTCCCTTCCCACTTACAAGGGTTCTTGCAAATTGGGAATTTCCTTTAAGCGTAAACCATTGGTTTTTGGCCAAATTTAACGCGTTTCCTTAAACCTTTTGGACCGAAAATGTTAGGCCGTTGATTAACCCCAATTCCAAAATTTGGAACTTAATTTCTTTTGGGAAGTGTTAAAAATTTTGGCAATTTTATCCTTGTAATATAATATTCCTTTCCTTGTATTCTCCTTAACAAATTTTATCTTTGGTTAAATTTCCCTCCACCAAATTCCAAGAAAATTTAAGGTTAAATATTTAAAAAATAAAAAACCAGGCAAAACACCTTAATAAATTTTCCCTTTCCTCTGGTTTTGGAACAAAATTTTAATTTTTAAAGTTCAATTTCTTTTGTAATTTCCATTCCCCAATCGTTACCCAAAAAAGGGTTATTTAAACCACCTAAAACAAACAGCAATTTTTGTAGATAAAAATCCCAAAATTTTTTAAGGTTAAACCATCCTTTTGGCGGCCTTTAGGAAAGGTAAATTTAACCCTTTATTTCCAAAAGGTTCGTTTTTGGGCCAACCACCACCGTTCCCTTGACATAACTTAACCCAATTATTTGTCCCCAAATTTGGTTCCATTTTTTGGCCCAGGCCCGTTCATATGTTTCCCAAATTGAAACGAAAAATTTCCCTTATGATTCCCAAGTTGGGGTTTATTAACCAAAGGACTTAATTATTGGACACAAAGGATATCCTTAATTCTTGGTTTGGTTTTTACCAACCCAATCCAAATCCCACCAAATTTTCCGGTTTTTAGGAATATAAATTTCCCTTAGGGTAAATTTACCCTTTGGGGAAATTACCCTAAGGTTAAATTAATTAAATTCCTCCACCCTTGGAAATTATTGCCAAGGATTTAGGTTACATTTGTCCAAAAATTAAAATTAATTCTTTTGAATTTGGTTAATATAACCAAGTTCCCTAATAAATTTCCCAACAACACTGCTAATTCTTGAAAGAACACAATAGGTAGGGAATTTTTTTATTAATTTCCCCTTTTGAAATTTCACCCTTGGGGCCCAATTTTTAGGGGCTTTCCCCAAAAAACCGGGCTTAGGCTTTTCACCAATTCAGGGCGGAAACAAAAAACCAGGTGAACTTTCTTTGATACTTTTAAAGCCCCACCTTTTTAGGTTAAAACAATTTTTGTTTCAATTTGTTTCGGTCAGAAAGGTAAAATTTTCCAAATTAATTTCCAAAATTGGGAATTGTGGAAAACCAAAAATTTTGTCAATATTGTTGGTTCAAAATTTGCACCTTTTGACCCGAACAAACATCTGAAAACAAAAGGATATTTATCCTAAAAAACATCGTGGTGCATTTAACAGCTATCTACGAAGAAAGTTCGACCTTTGGTGGTTTTAAGGCTAAGCTTCCGTTTTCTTGCAAAGCACTAACAAGATGGGCCAGAGAGTAAAAGAAATTATCGGAAAAGAAGACCTCGAATGCATTAATAAAAATTCCAAAATCCTATATGTGTTCCATACAAAGTGGAACTAGCAGATGTTAAGTTGGAAACTTTATTGGAGGAACTACCAGATATATTAGACGAACTCGAAAAGATTATTTTTTTTTTTTGACATGGATGTAACCAAGATTTTGCTGGCATATTTAGCAAGATGGAGATGTGTAATTATTTAACTACAAAGCATAACTTTTGCTATACGGTAGAATACGAAGGAAAGTGTAATATTATAGTTGACAACGATAAAACTGTGGGATTGATTGTTGAACATGGCTAACAACTAATGCAAGAATTAAGATATACAACAAATTTGTGTATGAGATAACAAGGCCTGGTGTTAATAAACAACTTGGCAATCATATACTAGATTTTTTACGTTGTCCAGATGCACGTTTAAGGGAAACATTCACGTCTACTTTGGCGAAAGAACATGGTATTACGCGATTGAAAGCGACAATATACAACTGTGCAATTGGAAGCTATGTCAGTGCGGACGGGTGTATAAACCCTTAAAAGACTGTTTAACCTTATTGGAAGATAGTAAGTTATACTTCCTAAAGGCGCCAATGTACTCGGTACCACTTGCCAAAATGTGGAGTGTTATCGGCCAAGCTACAAAATAGCTGCTGTTTAGTGTAGAATAACCTACTACAGTACGTGTATTGGAGGAATGGCAATACAAAGAAATTGACGGGCTTGAAAATTAAGTTGTCCGAAAAACCAGAGGAAAGGGAAAAATTGATAAGGTATGTGCTTTCGGCTTTTAGTTTTAAATATTTACTTGTAAATTATTTGGAGATAGTAGAGGAAAGATAGCCAAGATAAAATAAAAACCTTACACAAGTGCTACATTAAAGCAGGTAGTATATTTTACACAATCTGCAACACCATATTCTACAATTCCAAAAGTAAAGGTCATTTCGGAATTGGGGTTGATAGATCCGCCTAACATTCGTCCAGAGGTTGTACTACAACGCGTAAATATTGGCAGTAAACTCTATCTGTTTGCGCAAAAATTGCCCCATTATGCACGCCATACCCTGTAAGTGGAAGAAAAAGACAACTGGAATTAGAGGAAATGGATGCAAAAAAGCGAAAGTTGGACTACATGGAAAACACTGCGACAATACGCGAACAATACATAGATGTGTTAGACAAAGAACATCTTATTAGAGAAAATGAGGAAGAATTAAAAGATTATTTTATTTGCCGATGGACTGACTTAGATACATCTGGTTTCTACAAGTTGTATGCATTGTGGTTAGTAAAAAAAGACTCTTTTAGTTATGTAGGCGTCCTTGCGGAAAAGGATGGTACTAAATCCGTATATTTTTTAAAAAGTTATTCTAAAAACGTATTTATCAAAATAGCAGATAACATAGACGACCTAAGGAATGCGAGTTTCGTAACCTTTGCGTACACCACACGCAAAGGGGGGTCCGTTACACATTGTATATTTGCCTAGTAAAGAACCTTTCGGATCATTTAGTACCGTGGGTCTTACTACCTCTAACAACCATATATTTCCAAAAGTGGTGGACATGCAACTATGCAACAGTGAGTTTGAGAATAAGGATTTCCTCCAATACCGACAAGAAGAAGTCGATCAAGCTAACAAGATACGTATGCAAGATATAGTGGGAGAACCGCGATTAAAAGATTGTCACAAGCTGCAAGAATTACACGAATGAATGGATCTGGTTGTCGATGGAATCAAAGACTTTATATATAGAGGCAAACTTCGGCCACAATTTAACGGTCTCTATGTATCAAACTGTTGGCTAGAAAGGAGATAAAGAACTTGGGTGTCGACTTAAATTTTAAGCTGCGAATAAAATTAGATAAAATTAAAACCGCTCCAAACAAACATAAAGAAAGGACTGTCTTCTGTGTATAACTTTGTATTAAAATTAAGTTTAAATGGCTCCATGCTTGGCATTAAATTTTTTTAAATTTTGTTTTGTATAATGTCAGAATAAAAATTTTAGAATAGTATTGCACTGCTCTTTATTTATAAAAGGCTATGACATCACCACCAGGGATGTGTCTGGGGCGTACACGAGGGAAGCGGAAGTTAATAGTCACCAAGAATTTAATTCTTTATTTGGATTGTATCGAGTACTTGCCGGTGTGTGTATCCAAAGTAAAAAAAACGATTTGTACACGCAGATTATTAGTAAAATTAGTTTATCGAGCGAAGATAACAAGCGTAACGTCATCCCTGAAGCATATCAACCCATGCATGGGGGCAATAAGATATAAATCTAAGATAGTTGTTTGATTTTGTAAATCTATTGTATATATTAGTTTTAAGATTCCATAATTTTTAAGTTCTTCTCCCACCTTCCAAATCCTTTCTGCTTCTGTCCTGGTGGAAAAAGTATACGTGTTATCTCCACGTGGTGTTCGCGGGACACAGCGGTTTTAAATTTCTAGGGAAATGGTTGGTTAAAGCATATGTCTTGGGTAACGAAAAAAAAGTTTTAAAGATGGAGTTAAATATAGATGGGTAAAAATTAGAGGTTTGGGTCTTTAAAAAGCGCGACTTTGTAAAGGGTGGTTCTATTTAAAATCTGTTTGCAGATTTGAGGTCCCTAGAAAAATCTAATATTAGTTGATACCAAAAAAGATATATTTATCTTAAAAGAGTGACTACCCCGCGGATAATAAACACAATATACCGCATGTCAACAAAAAAAAGTTGTAGGGAAAATTAAAGACGAATTTAATGGGGATCTAGTATTATAATTTGTTGGTAGTAATGTTAAGTCCTACTGTATTGTAAAGAAAGGACACGATTAAAAAGATTAAAGCGGTCTCACAACGTGTAGTTAAGTAAAACCGAGGGTCCTACAACCTATAACGAGCATATATCCCCAAAATGGGCATACAACAACGCAAACAGGTGGTTCTCCAATAAGAAATTAAAGTCTCCATGTACGTAGCACCAGTCATTGGGAAATGGTAGAAATGTGGAACCTATAAAGGCTATTATTATTTTTGTGGTTTTAGAAAATAGTAGTTTTGGTGGATTAAATAAAATAGCTTAGACTGATTAATGTATATGGTTACATATTCTCGTACACATCCACAAACATCTGCTTACGTCCGTATACGGTTATGGCGATGCCGGTAGTTTTTGTTTAACAAATAGTAGGAAAGGTACGTTAGGTGTTAGTGTGTGGAAGCTCATCGGATCGTTGTATTCAAAAGAACGGTGTGGGGAATGTATGGTGGCTCCCGTTAGAATAATCGAAAGTGGTTAATCGATTGTATTAGATGTTTAAATATGCTAAAGTGTAAAAGCCTACATAAGCAAAATTTATTTATAAGATAAAAAAGTGCGCGATGTGCTACACTTTTAAAGAAAGTATAGAATGGTGCTTTGCAGCGGTCCTAACAGTAAAAAAGGCGACTGACTTTTTCAAGCAACTACAAGAATAGCAGTAGCGTAGAGACGGTATATGCATGTATTATACAGCGCATTGTTAGTTTACGGGTAGCTCAAACGTGTGATTGATTACGACTTATAGATCCCTCGAAGCTTCAAAAATTCTGCGCCCATTGTCGTTTGAAAAATGTTTGGAATTTATCAGAACGGGAGCGGGTCGAAGTTTAAGTTAGATGGATGATTGACCGAGTTTTTTCTACCTTATACGAGGGAATCGGAAGTTGACAGACATCGAGCACCTAATTCTCTATTTGGGCGATATCGAGTACTTACCGGTGCTAGAAATCATTACGTGCTATCGACTGCTATGCGAAAGAGTAAGAGTCTACATAAAAAATTTAATTATTACACAAAAAAGTGCGCGGGATGAAAGAAAGTATAAAATGGTGCTTTGAATCGGTCCTTAGTAAAAAGGCGACTGACTTTTCAGCAACAAAGAATAGCAGTAGCGCGGCGAAGGGGGTATTATACAGCGCACTGTTACTATAAAATATGTTAGGTTTACGGGTAGCTCGAACGTGAACAAATTAAATTTTAATCTATGATTATCCGCGGTCGTACAAATGGGAAATTAATGGTTAATTTTAATGCCGCTAACATATACTTTCGCTTGGTGATTCATTTAAAAATATTCAAGCCTACCATTTCCGAAAATTTGACGTAGAAGTTATTTAAAATTAAATTGCTTTATTAGTAAATATTCTTGGTGTTCCCTTAGTAAAGGTTTAAAGTGTTTTATTAGGTTTTTGTTTATAGTAGCACTGCATCTTCTACCGCACGACTTGCAGCCAATTTGTGTGCGTGTGCTACCACCCTTTTGGACTTTTAATCTGCACGTGATGTGATTGCCGATCCGTATAACATGGAAGACGTTTCCAATGTTTCTACTAACTGCATTCGCAGCATAGACGAAGCGAACCGGGTGCATACATTGGTGCTGAATGTACTGGACGAGCAGCAAAGATTGGCACAAGATGACGTCATTTAGTTCCCCGCTGAATCCTCAACTTCGTTCGGGTGTCTTCGGAAACCTTCGGTTTGCATTGTATAGGGTACATAAAGCGGTACGCAAGAGTAAACTCTTTAGTTATAAGTTGTTCGCTTACAAGTATCAAAGTCCTATAGTGCGGATTTTGTTTTGTACTAAAATGGTACCTGCAAAACTTTTTAAATGCAACTCTTGCGGTGCTTCCTATACCTGGAAAATGATCTCGAACGGCACCAGAACGAATGTCGTGGTGTAACATCGTCCACGGTTGCTTATACATCCGTCCGCAGCAAAGTACTTAAACTGTGGGTTTTGCCGTATCGCTTTTACGAGAATCTACAACTTACAGCGAACAAGGAAAAACAGCACGGTATGTCATTAAGCCGTAAACGTTCAGCTCCGCCAGCTGTTAAAGGGTCTTGTACGAAACAACCACAAAACCTTTTATTGAGAATAATGAATTTTTAGTACCAATAATATAAGGATATTATACATTTTGAAATCAGGAAAAATTATCTATACAACGGCATAAAAATCGAATATGGCGTCCATAAGATATACAAAAGTAGATGATGTTTGAAAAGAGTTATGTTAGGTTAGTTGGTTTGTGTGGACTTAGGTTAGATGGTCCACAAGTCCAACCAACCCAACCTAACTCCAGACAACACTAACTAACCTAACTCTTGACAAGTCCACATCCAACCTAGGGCGGAGGCAATTTCATTCTATGGGGTAATTTCACCCTATGAGACAATTTCACCCTATGGGGCAATTTCACCCTATGGGGCAATTTCACCCTTACCTAATATCCTACAGTTCTTTTACCTTGCCCAGTTGGTCGCCGTTTAATCCTTAACACGAAGGTATCAACATATCCAGCAATTTCTGTGAGCAACCGTTGGCTGGTTTATCTTTTGTGTCGTCCACACAACGTTTAATATGGCATACTGGAATGCAACTTCCCACAATCATGTCTTTCTTCAGGATCACCGTATGCGGATTAATGTTTAGCACGCTTACTGGTATCATATTTGGAAACTTTACAAGCGTTCTTCTAATCAGTAATCCCTCCTGACTCATTTCCGATTCAAATGCTTCCATCATGCATATTTGTCCTTCCCGGAGCGTACCATCCGGGCGTCCCATTACTATCATTTCCGCCTTCTCGGGTATCTTCATATCACAAATCATTCAAACTTGCATCGTCTGATTACTCGTCCCTTGAAATGGAATCTCATCATCATCTATTCGAAGCACATTTTTTTTCATGTTTACATGAAACCCATATTCTCTCATGAGATCCATTCCCAAGATCACTTCTTCTGTAATTTCAGCTACCAACACATGATGATTAATTAGTTTGTCTCCGATTGTCAACGTATCGGCAGTCTCTCCGTGATTACAAATTTTCTCACCACTTGCCGTTCAAAGACACACCGATGCAGGTAGCACTTTTCCACGACCAACCAAATCTGGTTTCACAATAGTCCTTGTTGCACCTTTATCCACGTGTAATCGGGCAACCTACCATTAATTCTACCATCAATATAGATGCTGTCTAGACTTCCCATCGACAATGCAGCAAGGATGATAATCTCCGGGGCACTAGGTTGTGCTGTCGACGTTCGCCCCCTTACGTCGACTTGCTTTAGTTTTCCTGCTGCTCAACCGTCTCTGTATATGACCAACTTTACCGCAGCTCTAGCATCGCAGACGTCATCTCCGAGGTCGTTGTCTTGCCAGCCTTTCCGCCACACGGTTAATTATTTCATCTATGCTGTTCTGCGCTTGACCAGGTTATTCTAAGGCAGACCGAACTTGATGACTCATCCTGTGTCATGTCTGCTTAGGCTGCTTCAAATTCAAGCGCATAGGCCAGTACGTCATCTAATATTTTTGGCCGTGCTAATCTTAGCGCTTGCTGTATTTCGCTGTCTTTAACGCCATCCACAAATGTCTGTACAGCTAGTTGTTCGAGAAAGCTATCTGGTGCCGTTGGGTATTCCAATCTAACTAATCTGGCGAAGTCAGCTTCAAATTCTTGCAGATTTTATTTGTCTTTTGCGAGCAGTTCTTAACTTGTGCATGGTAAACCTGTTGAAGGTGAGCGTCTCCATATCTCATTACAAGCTTTGATGTTAAGAGACCGTAATCATTCTGCTGGTGATCGAGAATCGTTTGTAAGATGTTAAGAGCTTCCCCTGTAGGGCCACTATTAAGGAGATAGCCTTTTCTATGTTGCACCAACTGTTCGATATTGCAGCAGCTTCAAATTGTTTCAAATATGTGAGCCAAGGTGTTTTAGCATGTTATGTGGGTGGTTTTACTTTACTAATTTGGTTGAACCTGTAGTTTGGCTCTTTAGATCACTGGAACGCAGTAGGCATTCTACCTGTTCTAGTAATTTAGAACTTCTTCAAGGTGTGGTCCATTCGGAATGGCTGTTGTGCCCGTTCAGTCATATTAAGTAGTAAAACATTTTCTCCAGTAACCTAACCTATCCACTATTTTCGCATACACATATTATTTCGACTCTGTAACAACCGCGAGGATGACCGCAGGAGCACGCAGGTTGCATCACCAATGGGTGGCCAGGATTGAAGCTTTTTTTATGCAGTTAAACTTGGTCACTTGGACAATTAGAAGATTATCGTTCAAATAATCATATATTTGTGAATTATAATAAAGATTATGCTAATATAATTTTAACTTTAGTTATGACACGAAGAAAATTAAAACCATAATTGCAGTAGTTTTAAAATGGCCGTTTGCACCACATTCATAATTCCAGATTTAATTAGTGTTAAGTAGCCAAAATTCCTTTCTCAAATATATTAAGGAACGATTTCTAACCTCACACCTTAAAATGTAAACACATATCAATATAATTCCTTTTTAATCTATAATTAAACTTTTCTTCCTGTGTGTTTCTAGTGTTGAATTATTTTGTATTATAAGATTTTGTATATTAAGTACAATGGGTTTCCTACACGAATTAATGAAAGATCCAATTATTTTAATGGGAAGGATAAATAATTTACATTTGTTTGTGTTTCAAAAATTTAGATTAATCAAAAGGACTGTCTTACAAGTATTAGCTGAAATAGAGCATTTGTTAGAATTTAATAAGGGTGCTGTTAAGTAAGTTGCAGTCTTAGGAATGTGCCAAAAATTTAAAACACGCAGAAATTTAAAAAATACATTATTATATTATCTAATAGTGCAAACAACTATTCTAGAAATAACAGTGCTACTTTAATAAATGAGGTGCTAACAACTCTCTTTTTATTTTCCATCATAATACTTGGACAGGATTATAGGTATAAAGCAAAATTACAAAGAAATTTAAATCTATGTTTACATTTGACAAAACTTGATCTGCATTTCTGCATCTGCAATGCCAAATTGCCAACCCTTATTGTAATAAACCTGAAACTTCCTAAAAGATGACTTAAATTACAACGTTGCCAATAGTATCACCTACTTAGTTAAAATGTTGACATTCAAGCATTGGTGCAATGCATTTTGAATTAAGGACTACTTATGATTTAAGGATTCCTTTACTATTCCTTACCTAAGACGTGTTTGGTGCAAACGGGCAAAAGCTCAAGATATGCTAATTCTTAAAAATATGTTTATTATGTAACCTATATAGGTGAGGAACCCTGTATGTAGAAACAATTAATGATCAGAAGAGATAGAATGATAGGGCGCCAGCTAATGCATGAGGGACTATTTAGTAAGGTAATAGATTATGGACTACCAAATAAAGATAGAGTAGAAAGACCTAGACAAAGCTATATTAGTTAAATTGTTAGAGATTTAGGTTGTGAAGGGTATGTAGACCTTTTTAGACTAGCTCAGAATAGAAAGGAATTTAGAACTGCGTCAAACCGACCTTAAGTAAGTTCGAAAACAACACAAAAGAAATAATAAAGATCAGTTAACTAAATCTCACCATGACATAACTCACAATTAGTTAGCGGTCTGGCATGTTAGTAGTGATTCGTTGCTCAAGCCTTACCATACCATATAATTTAATAAACGTCACCATGACATAACTCATAATTAGTTAGCGGTCTGGCATGTAATTTAACACTTTTCTTTTTTTTGGAGGGGAAAACTAGGTGGTATTTCATTTTCTTATAAATGGGAATCATGTAAACATGTTGGAGTTCTTTAACAACCATTAGGTTGGTAATATCTATGTAGAGCTAGCTAGATAAGAAAAAGATACAAAAGTGTAGTAAGACCTAGACCAAGCTATACTAGTCAATTTATTAGAAATTTAGATTGTGAAGGATATGTAGAACTTTTTAGATTAGAACAGAATAGAAAAGAAGTTAGAGCTGCGTCAAACCGACCTTAAGTAAGGTCGAAAATAAAATAATGATGATGATGCAACCTATTATACGTTTAAAGCATAATTTGAACCAGGGTCTGAAAACTATACATTTAATATATGTAAATGAGAATACCCCAAAGTATTACTTATAATGCCATAAATAGGCGTGTTTCTACGTGTCACACTCAATAATTGTTAAATGCATTCATCACTATGATGGCGTTGCTATTCTTGTCATTAGATCAAACTACGTGTTTAGTACTCTACAAACATGCTTAAAATAGCTCAAACTACATATGTTTAGGATGACACTATAAACATAGGCAAATAAATGATTTTTTGAGACCGTGTAATAACGGTAGTGTATTAAGGGATGTTTATACTCTCTCCCCCCTTCCCCTCACAACACACACACACACACACACAAAAGAAGCTGCAGAATCCGCTCCTGCAATAAAAAAGGTGCACTTTTATTGTTGGGAATTATCAAAGACGACTGAAGCCGATAATTGACAAGAAATTGGCGAAATACCAGACTAATTACTTATTAAAACTAACAATTTTCAAATGATGTATGATTAGTTGTCCACATACAGGACATGGCTAAATGCCTTGATGTGTCTTTTTTAAAAGTTTATACATAGCCCTATGTAGTCTAACAGAAAAATTATCTGTTTAATTCGTAAGCATTCACTTTAACAAAATATTACAAAATGTAAAATAAAGACAAAACGATCTCCATATAAAGTTAAATTGAATATCCACCCAATAGGTGGTCTTAATAGGAAACCTATCTAGGAATCGTAGCTATAAAGCTATAAAGAGGAAACACTTTGCATGTCATTTAACTATATGTATATAAAGAAAACCTTAAAAACATTCTTGGTATATTATGCAACTACAGCATAAACGTACTAAATAATACTAAACGTTTTTCCAACCTTGTTAAACGATGAGACACAGAAACATAAGTATTTATGGCATCATACGCATACTTTGGGGGTATTTCTCATTTACATGCTGAATGTATAGTTTCAGACCCTGGTTCAAACTACACGTTAAACATAATATGTCTCATTTACATGCTGAATGTATAGTTTCAGACCCTGGTTCAAACTATGCGTTAAACATAATATGTCTCAAACTGAACTTTTTATAGTAAAGTTGCAATAATTTTGGAAATAAGGGCATATAAATAAAAATGACAAGTCACCCTTGTTATACAGCTCCGGATAAACGATTTTGTTTCAAAAATATTAAAATATATTTTAATAATATATATATATATATATATATATTACCGTGGAAAGTGGTATTAAAGAAATTCTA
Source organism: Platerodrilus igneus (assembly GCA_036346225.1). Taxonomy (NCBI): domain Eukaryota; kingdom Metazoa; phylum Arthropoda; class Insecta; order Coleoptera; family Lycidae; genus Platerodrilus; species Platerodrilus igneus. The sequence continues at coordinate 12,462,742 of JARFIW010000003.1, forward strand.
GCCCCACGGATTGGGTGGCATAAAATTTGCTGTGGAAGGTGAAATTAAGCTCTTAAATCGAGCCTCAGCGTTGGGCCGTCATATAATTTCTAAAAATAAAAAAAAATTTTTACACTACCTTTTGGAACGCCCTGGCTAGCTCAGCAATCAGCAACTTCTTGAATACCTACCATCCTAAGTACCTTGCTTTCTCACAAACACAGTCAAATGAAATTACCACTCAAATAATGCAACAAAACATACAACCTTTTATTTAACATATTAACAAGTTTCCATTATTAAGACAATATTTACACCTTGGTACATACAGTGTGATAAAACTGTTACCATCTCAATCATTAAATCCTTTAAAGTTCTTGATTTTAATATATTTCAACAAATTTCTTTTAAACGAGTAGATGGGCCCGTCGTGCAACCCTAGATTGATTTTATTCTGGTCTATCTTGAGCTCATTATAACCCAGTTTCTCTAAATGTTTTAAACATCGCATTTTATTAAAATAAATCTAAAGACCCGTTTACTCCTTACAACAACATTTTATATCATCAATCAACATTTTTATATCATCAACAAACATTTTTAAATAATCAATATTAATTGTCCTGTACATATACCTCTTTAAATGACTTTTATGTTAATAAATACACCTCCAATAAGTCAAAACACTCAAACACAAAAATATCAGCACAAATGTTTAAGCAAAAAGCAGGAAATTAATTTTCTTTACCTGAAGTAGGCTTCGTCCCTCGTCACCTCTGAAGATGGGTACCAGAAACCCTCGTTGTGTCCATATACTTAACGATTATGCCTGGATCCAACTGATCCCCACTATCCAAATCTCTGTAATCACCTTTAATATTCTACCCAGATGATTGTTTTGTCCAAACTTAACATTCCATACTACTAACCTCACACATACTAGTTAAGCTTTAAGATTCGCATACCTAAGTACCATCCCATCATTCAATTGAATCGTGTAGTAGCGGCACCTTTTGTCTAGACCTTAGCACCCACTCGTGCAAATCACTTTTACTACTTTTCCGCTACGTTACTACAGCTTTACATACTTTAAAACAGGATGTCGTATGCTACTTTACCGAATAAACAATAATTAATACACGTAAGAGCATATACTATCAATTACGTTGGAGATCTAAGCACGATCTAAGATCTCAGAGCAAGGGCAATAGCAAGAGAGCTTTAATATCTTTTTCAGAGTATTTATACGCTTTTTACACCTCAAGGAACCTCTCTTCATCGAAAAGCTTATTTTTAAAATCACTTCTACAAATTTTGAACGTAACGTCTGAAAAATTCTTAGATTATCATAATGTTACACTAAAATTCGTTTAATACCTCAACGGACGCGCGCTTCTCAAATTTGCTAGCCTTAGACCAATGATATAGTTTTCCCCCGTTATAACGCTCCACCTCTCAGCTATCTTTCTCCGTTCCACCCATATTTATTGTCTCTTTTAGAAACCCCTTTCAAGCTACAGATAATCGATATTGTTGTTGGCTTTAACTTGTCCCTTGTATTTTAGAAGCGAGTTGTAACCAACGCTTTCTTATGCGTTTCTTTGTCTGTTTTACATTATAGATCGTTCATTTTACTTAGTCTTCAAGATACTTGTTATTTTTAGCAGTTTGTCAAACCGACCGTTGCAAACAATTTCATAGAAATTCGGTCTCAACCTATAATCAAGTTCTATGAACTTGACATTTGACTAAAAGATCCTTCTTCGAAGCCACTTGTTGTTTAAAATAACAATTCTGAGATTATCCCCTTCTTAGGATTTGTCTAACGCATGTGTTCGCTTCTGTAAATGGAAATATGCGATTAAATTATTGATTTTCTATACTTGAAAGCTCCGTTTCTGATTCCAAGCGTTTGATTTAAAATTATTACAATTAATTATGCGTATCCTTGAGTTTTTATGTACTCTAAAGCTTCCTCCTTTTATGCAATTTTAAAATTCTAATTTAGAAATACAAAATATGTTAATAACTGTCCGTTTTCACTATCTAAACTGATTAATTTGGCGCGTAAATAAATTGTTCCTAATTTCTATATACACAGTTGATAAAATTTTATTGTCAAGACCTATTTAACCTATAATTGACAATATATATATAAAAATTATATTATATATATATATATATATATATATATATATTATTGTGTAATTATGGGGTTATTGGGATATATAAGGGCACAAGTGAATTCATAGGTTGAGAGCTTTTGAATAAGAGAAAAAAATTTATTTAATTAGGGAGTTGAAACATTTTTAACAAATCATTTTTAGCTTAAGTAGTGTATAATAATGTAGGGTCAATTTAATTTAGCCAAGGATAATCTAACACAATATTTGTATAAACATAGGGCATAATAAATAATAATTAGGGTAAAATCATTCTAACGTATGTATCGCAAGCGCACAATTAGGACTTGCATGATCCACGTTGTGCTGACGTGATTACAAAGGCGCCGCAGTATGTCACCATCTAGCGCATGCGGATCGGTGGCCATGCATGATTCACGTTGTACTGACGTATTGCACAAGCGCCATTAGAGCACTATTTAGAGCACTTAGATAGCCTGGACAAGCATGATGTATGTTGTGCAGATGTGATTGCTCAGGCGCCAAAATTAATTATTCTTAAACTGTCAGCTTTCAAAGTTTCCATTCCTCAAAATTATCAATTACCAAAACATCAAATTCTATCAATTTTTGTTACTCAAAATTTCCATTTCTCAAAATTTCCAATTCTCAGAAGTTCCTATTTCTCAAAATTTCCTGATAATCAACATTTAAATTTTTAAAAACTCTTAATTCTCAAACATTCCTTTTCTCAAAATCCTTTTTCTTAAAACTTCCATATTTCAAAATTTCCAAACCTCAAAATTTCCATTTCTTTAAATTTTTAATTCTCAATGTATCCAATACTCAAAATTACATCATGAAATTTCGAATTCGCAATTTGCATTTTTCAAAATTTCTAAGTTAAGAAACTTCCATTTTACTAAATACAAAATTATCAAATTTCCAATTCTTAAAATATCCATAACTCAATTTCCCATTCTTAAAATTTCCAATCCTCAGAATTTTTAATCTTTAAAGGCCAATTTTCATAACTTTCAATTTCAAATTTCAACGTACTTAATTCTCAAACTGTCTAACGCAAATTTCTAATTATCAAAATTTTAGTTCAGAAATTCCATTTCTTAAATTTACCATTCATCAGTACTTTCTAGTTCTTAAACCTGACTTCAAACTTTCCAATTCTAAAATTCTTAATTCTCAAAATTTCCATTTTATAAATTTCCAGAATGTAAAAATTTGCTATTTCTTAAAACTTCTCAATATTTGCAATTCTCAAAATTTCCATGTACAACTTCAAATTCTCAAAATTTCCAATCATAGTTTCCAATTCTGAAATTACCATACGTGACAAATTCTAATTCTCAAAATTTTCGTCAAATCTTCAAAACGTCTATTATCAAATTATCTAATTCTCGAAGTTTCCATTTCTCAAAATATCCTATTCTCAAAATTTCCAATCTACATAATTGCCATTTTTCAAGGTTTTGGGATCTCATTTTTCAAATCCCAAAATCTTCAATTCCAAAAATTTCCACTTAAAATATTCAATTGAGGATTTTCTATCCTCCAAATTTTTGTCTTTCAGACATTTTAATACTCAAAGTTCGAAATTCTAAAAATTTTAAATTTTTAAACGTTCCCTTACTTGAAATTTTCAATTTCCAAAGTCTTCAATTCTCAAAATTACCAAAGTTTTCCTTTTTAATAATTTTCAAACCCGAAATCGTTATTTTTCTAATTTTTAATTCTTAAAGTTTCCAATTTCGAAAATTTTCAGTTCTTGTAATATATAATTCTTAAAATATGCCATGCGTAAAATTTCCAATCTTAAAATATTATTATTTCAACATTTGTTATTCTGTGATTCCATTTTCAAAATTTTTATTTCTCAAAATTGTTGGTTCGCAAAGTTTTACGAAGGCGCCGTCCCAAGGCACCATGTAGCGCATGCGGACAGCTAGAATATGCACGATCCATGTTGTGCTGGCGTATTACACAGGTGCAGTAAGGCACCACCTAGTACACGCAATAGCGACAGATTCGTGACAGAACTATAACAAATGGCTGTAGTGTACTACTTTAATTTACGTGATCTAATTTTTTTATTTTCTAATACAATGTTACTATCGTTGATCGATGTTAGCGATAACTAATAAATAGTAGATAAAAAGTTGTACAATATTTGTAACGTAACTTCATACTACGATACTCAATGGTTTACCATTTCGTATCGTAATATGAACAATATGAACTAGATGATTCAGTTTTGTGTTTGCTCGAATGTTCGAGACTTCTGTAGAACACTGTTTGGTTATGCAACTTGCATGTGTGACGGGTTGTCTAATAGTTCGTAACGATAGTTAGTAGTAAGATGTGTTTCATTATGATGGTAGTAGCGTGCAGTAGAGAGGGGGGGAAAGCGAGTCCTCAGGAAATATAGAGATCGCTAAAAGTCAGTATCTAGGGATAATAAACGAAGTATAACACCCTGATTAATAATTCTCGTGGTGTTCCCGCTTCTATTAATTCTACTACTTCTAAATCATCTTCATATAAAACAGCAAAATATTCAAATACAAATAAATATATACACAAAGTGTAATTTTAATATAATGCTGCAGAATACAATATAAAATGCCATAAATACGAAATGAAATATCAAGTCAGTAATGGCCGTTGCTAAAGCGCCGCGTCCTAACCCTAGGTTTTCTTCACTTAAACATAAGGAATTAAAATTTAATGTGCGATTTACGGTGATTGTGCAATCGGTCGTTATTGGATTACCTTATATTTACTTTCTCGCTTATTCTACGCAATTTTACAAAATTTTCATTTCATATTTCAGTTTCGTATACAACAAATGACAGCATAGATATAAATAACATGTGTAATGATAATATTAATTTTTTATACAACTTATGAACATATTAGATTAGAAAACTAAAACGTACCCACAGATTAATTAATAGTCATTGTAATTTGCATCACTCCCATATGATAATAGAAACGTTACCAAACAAATTCTTTCAATTTTCTGTCCTCCTCTGCACCTTGGCTTTGCTCCCCTACAAATATTATATGGGTGCCCTTGTCGCTACATAAATTTTCAGTTACATAGCATTGAAAACAAACTTTTAAAGTGCGCTACTTTAAAAATATCTATAAAAAAAGTAGATGGTTATGGGGGTTCTGGGACCTCATTTGCTCCATCATCCTCATTTGCTCCCTCATTTGTTCCCTCATTTGCTCCAGAATCCCTCATTTGCTCCCGAATCCCTCATTTGCTCCCTCATTTATATGTGAATTCTCATAAGGAGGAAATCAGGAGAAGTGACTCTCTCCTTCCTCATTTGCTCCCTCATTTGCTCCCTCATTTACATGTAAATTCTTATAAGGAGGAAATGTGGAGATGAATCTCCTAGGAGGAAATTCGAAGATAAATCTCCGTTTTCATAGACTAACCATTGCATCTTTCAAGATAAATATATCTTGCATTTTCATCTTAGCATCCTCATTTGCTCCCATATCTAAACCAAATAGTTTTCTTCGACTATACATTTTGTATCTTTCGAGATAAACCTATCTTGTTTGGTATTAATTAATATTAGATTTTTCTCAGCTACTCAAATCTCTTTAATTTTTTAGATTGCATCTTCCCCAGAGAGCTACCCCAATTTTAAGATTTTTTGCTGGTAGCTATTTCTGACTATTCTTATAACTTTTTTAGCCATGCGACACATCAAATTAGTCTAGAATTTTACGCAGAATTCGAATCTGCAAACAGATTTAAAATCTGAGCATCCCTTACAAAGTTACACTTTTAAAGTCCTAAACCTCTAAATTTTACTTTTTGCTCCCACATCTGAACCAAATAGTTTTCTTCGACTAGTTATTTTTCGAGATAAACCTATCTTGTTTGGTATTAATTAATATTAGATTTTTTTCAGCTACCCAAATCTCTTTAAATTTCTTAGATTGCATCATCCCCCAGAGAGCTACCACAATTTTAAGATTTTTTGCTGGTAGCGACTTCTGACTATCGTTATAAATTTTTTAGCCATACGACACATAAAATTAATCTAGAATTTTACGCAAAATTCGATTCTGCAAACAGATTTAAAATCCGAGCATCCCTTACAAAGTTACACTTTTAAAGGCTCCAAACCTCCAAATTTTTCGCTCATCTATGACATATGCTTTAAACAACCATTTCCTGAGAAATCTAAAACCGCAAAGATTTTAGAAATGAGTTCTTTATAAGTCATAAGTGTTTAATATTTAAAACCATTTTCAAACAGTAATGTACTGTTTTTTAGAATATTCAAAACCATGCCTTTTTTAAAATTATAAACTGTTATCAATTTCTGGTTTAACATTTTCCTAATTACTAAGTACGTCACAAATAACTATATGCTCAATGCTAAATATGTACTTTTGAAAATACATTTCGCTTCCAAAACTAATTGCTTTACAATTATGTGAAGTAGAAGTGAAAGCAGTGTTTCTCTTTATTAATTATATTATTGACTATATGTTTGAGAAATACAAGAAATATATTTCAATGTCGTGCATTAGAAAATTCACGTATAATTGCTTGTAGATTATTAATAACACAATGTACTTTCTAGTACGTCCACGACTAAGTATTTAGGAAAATGCAAACTTCATTTTGTAATACAGATAGGTTAACGGTAAATTATTTCAAACCGTATATAACGCGGACTGATTAGTAAAGCCTATTAGTTCCGCACGCTTTGTGTAAAGTTCGTCGAAATTTTAAACAAATTGTTTCGTGTAGTGCATTTTTCTCAAAATCTTTTTAAAAAATTTAAGTAAGTCTGCATTTTTTTTATTAAAATAGAACTGAATTTATTTGCAAACACCAATTATTGTGTATTTTGCTATTGTTTCTGATTGTATTTTTAAAACATTAATTTTTTTAAGGTAATGCGCTGTTTTACATATATTTTTTTCAAATTTTAAAGATAGGCTTTTAGCTAAGATAATTTAAAAAAAACAATTTCCACAAATATTTTATTAAAAATTAAATACATTTATACATTAACAAAAGGCTGTAACAGTAAAACATTCTTCTTGGAACAACTTAAATTATTCAAACAATGGTTTAAACAGTGATTGTATCTATCACCGAATCTTCTTCTTAATTCTTGGAGCCTAAGAAGTGAGAATACACTTTCCATATTTAAAATGTTGTTTGATAAATATTTCGATAGTAACTGCTTCTTCTGTTTTCCTTTAACATAGACAGTAGCCTCGGGAGATATGACTTCTTTTAGTAAATCACCCATATTTGTATATCCACTCGTAGACTGTTCATCCCAGCAGAGTCCATGGATTCTTTCCTTTAACCACCGAACTTGCTTTTTGAAATCATCACTTAGGATGTTATACCCCCCCGCCATGTTCAGTATCTCATGCCATATTATATTATTCGCTACATCCAAAATGGCGATCTCCTTGCAATAGAAAAAGTTTTGTGGGTTCCTTTTTTTTTAAAAATTTTTTTTTAAAAAATTTTAAAAAATAAAAAAAAAAGGGGAAACCCCCCCAAAGGGGTTTCCCCAAAAAAAAAAACCCCCTTTCCCCTTTTAAAATTTTTTTTGGGGAATTTTTGGGGGGGAAAAAAACCCTAAAAAAAAATTTTTAAAAAAGGGTTTAAATTTAAAAACCCAAATTAAAATTTGGAAAAATTTCCCCCGGAAAAAAAAAAAACTTTTAAAAAAAAAATTTGGGGAAAAAAAAAAAAAACCCCCCGGGAAAAGGGAAAAAAATTTGGGGGTTTTTAAATTTTAAAACCTTTAAAAAAAAAAAACCCCCCAAAAAAAAGGGAAAACCTTTGGTTAAAAAAAAAAAAACCCTTTGGGGAAAAAATTTTTTTTTTTTTTAAAAAAAAAAATTTAAAATTAAAACCCTTCCCAAAAAAAAAAAAAGGGTTTTTTTTTTAAAAAAATTTTAAATTCCCAAAAAAATTTTTTTTTTTAAATTTTTTTTTTGGGGGTTTTAAAAATTTAAAAAATTTTCCCCTTTTTTTAAAAAATTAAAAAAAAGGGTTTTTCCCCGGGGAAAAAACCCAAAGGGAAAAATTTTTTAAAATTTAAAAGGGGGTTTTTTTAAAAGAAAAAATTTTAAAAAATTTTTTTTTAAAAAATTTTTGGCCCGGGGAAAAAAATTTTTAAATTTTCCCCCGGGGGTTTTTAAAAAATTTTTAAAAATTTTTTGGGGGTTTTTAAATTTTTGGAAAAATTTTTGGGGTTTTAAAAAATTTTTAAAATTTTTTTTTTTTTTTTGGGAAAAAAAATTGTTTTCCCCTTTTTTTGGGGGCCCCCTTTTTTTAAAATGGGAAAAAAAAAAAAATTTTTAAAAAAATTTTAAAATTTTTAAATTTTAAATTTTTAAAAAAAGGGGGTTTTAAAAAAAAATTTTTTTAAAAAAGGGGTTTTTTTAAAAAAAAAAAAATTGGGCCCCAAAAAAATTTAAAAAAAGGGTTTTAAGGCCCAAAAAAAAATTAAAATTAAAAAAAAGGTAAAAATTTTTTAAAAAATTTTGGGGGGTTTTTTAAAAAAAATTTTGTTTTTTTTTAAAAAAATTTTTTTTAAAAACCTTTAAAATTGGGGTTTTTTTTAAAAAAAAAAAAAGGGGGGGGGGGTTTTTAAACCAAAAACGGGGTTTTTTGGGGGGGGGGAACAAAAAATTTTTGGGGGTAAAAAAAAAAAAATTTTTTAAAAAAACCCCGGGGCCCCAAAGGGAAAAAAGGGGGGGGAAAAAAAAAAATTTTTTTTTTTTGGGGGGTTTTTTTAAAAAAGGTTTTTTAAATTTAAAAATTTTAAATTTTAAAAAAAAATTTTCCGGCCCCCCCTTTTTTTTTCCCCGGGGGGTTTCGGGGGTTTTTTTTTAACCAAAAGTGGAAAAAAAAATTTTTTTTGGGGGGGGGTTTTTTAAAAAAAATTTTTGGGGAAAGGGGCCCCAAAAAAATTTTTAAAAAAAGGGGGGGGGTTTTTTTTAAAACCGGGTAAAAAATTTTAAAAAATTTTTAAAAAAGAAAAAGGGGAATTTTAAAAAAATTTTAAAAATTTTTTTTTAAAAAAAAATTAAATTTTTCAAAATTAAAAAAAGGAAAAAATTTTTTTCCCCTTTTTTTGGGGTTTTTTTTTGGGTTTTAAAATTTGGGAAATTTTTAAAATTTTTTAAAAAAGGGTTTTAAAAAAAAGGGGTTTTTTTTTTGGGGGGGGGGGGTTTTTGGAATTTTTTGCCCTTTTTTTTCCGAAAACGGGAAATTTTGAAACCCATTCCCCAAAAACCCCATTTGGGCAAAACCCCGGGGGCAAAAAAAAAATTTTTTCCCCAAAAAAACCCCCCCCTTTTTTTTTTTTTAAACAAAAAAAAGGTCCGGGTTTAAAGTTATTTTAAAAAATAAAAATTTGGGGTTTTTTTAAAAAAAAAAAAAACCTTTTTTTAAAAAAAAAAAGGGCCCCCTTTGGGAAATTTTTTAAACTTTTAAAAAATTTTTTTTTTTTTTAAAATTTTAAATTTTTGGGGCCCAAAAAAATTAAAAATTTTTTTTTTAAAACCCCCAAAAACCTTTTAAAATTTAAAAATTTTAAAATTTTTTAAAAAAAATTAAAATTTTTTTTTTTTGGGGGAAAAAAAAAATTGGGGGGTTTTTTTGGGGTTTTTTAAAAATTTTGGGGGGGGGGTTTTTTTTTTAAAATTCCAAAAATTTTTAAACCCCCCCCTTTTTTTTTTTCCCCAATGGGAAATTTTTGGGAATTTTGGGGCAACCCCCCAAAAAAATTTTTTTGGGGGGGGGGGTTTTTTTTTTTTGGGGAACCCCCGGGGGTTTTTTTTTTTTTTTAAAAAAAAACCAAAAAACCTTTTTTTGTTTTTTAAAAAAGGGTTTTGGGTTTTTTTTTTTTAAAATTTGGTTTTTTTTAAAATTTCCCTTTGGGTTTTTTTTCCCCAAAGGCCCCGGGGCCCCAAAAATTTTTGGGTTTTTTCCCCCTTAACCTTTTTTTCCCCCCCTTTTTTTTGGTTTTAAAATCCCCCGGGGAAAAAAAAGAAACCCTTTTTTTAAAAAAAATTTTTAAACCCCCCGGTTTTTTGGGTTCCCTTGGGGCCCCCCCAAAAATTTTTTGGTTTTAAAAAAAATTTAAAAAAAAATTTTTAAATTTTAAAAATTTTTTAAAAAAACCAAAAAAAAAAAAAAATTTAATTTTGGGAAAAAAATTTTTTTGGGGATTTGGTTTGGGCCCGGGTTAAACCCCTTTTTTCCCCCCCAAAACCCCCCTTTAAACTTTCCCAATTTTAAAAATCCCCCGGGGGGTTTTTCCAGGGTTTTCCCCCCGGGAAATTTTTTTTTGGGGGAATTTTTAAAAAAGGGGTTTTTCCCTTTTTTCCTCCCCTTTTTTTTCCCTTTTTGGCCGGCCCCTTTTTCCCCTTTTCCCAAATTCCCTTTTTAAAGGTTTTTTAAACCCCCCGGGTTTAAAAACAATTTTCCCCCAAATTTTTTTTAAAATTTTTTTTTGGGGGTTTTTTTTTAAACCTTTTGGGGGCCTTTTCCCCTTTTTTAAAAACCCCCCTTTTCCGGGGAAAAAATTTAAATTTTTTGGGGTAAAAGGGGCCCCTTTTATTTAAATTTGGTTTTTTTTTTAAAATTTTTTTTGGGGGTTTGGGGTTTTTTTCTTTGGTTCCCTTGGGGGGGGAAAAAAAAATTTCCTTTTTAAAAAATTTTTTTTTTTTTCCCCCTTTTTTAAAAAATTTTCCCAAGTTTTTCCCCTTTTTTCCAAAATTTTTTTTTTCCCCCGGGGGGGCCGGCCCCCAAAAATTTTTTCCCCTTTTTTTTAAAAAAAAAGAAAAGGGTTAAAATTTTTTTTAAAAAAAAAAATTTTTTTTTTTTTGGCCCCAAAAAAAAAATTGGGAAAAAAACCCCCCCTTCAAATTGGTTTTTTTTAAAAAAAAAAAAAGGGAACTTTTCCCCCCTTTTTTTTTTTTTTTTTTCCTTTTTCCTTTTTTTAAATTTTTTTTTTGGGTTTTTTTTGGGGTTTGGGTTTTCCCCAAAAAAAAATTTTTTTAAAAAAATTTTTTTGGGTTTTAAAAAATTTTTTTTTTAAAAAGGGGAAAATTTTTAAAAAAAGGGGGGGTTTTTGGTTTTTTTTTTAAAAAAAAATTTTTCTTTTTTTCCTTTTTAAACCCAACCCTTTTTAAATTTTCAAAAATTTTTTTTTTTTCCAATTAAAATTTTGGGAAGGGGTTTTTAAAAAATTTTAAAGTTTTTTTTTTTTTTTTTTTTTAAAATTTAAACCCTTTAAGGGGTTCCTTTTTTTTTTTTTGGGGGTTAAAAAAAAATTTTTTCCTTTGTTTTAAGGTTTTTTTAAATTTTTTCCTTTTTAAAGGGGGGGAAAAAAAAAAATTGAAAAAAAATTTTTAATTTTTTTTTTTTAAAATTTGGTTTAAAAATTTTTTTAAAAAAAAAGGTGGGCCCCCTTTTAAATTTTAAATTTTAAAAATTTTTAAAAATTGGAAAATTTGGGTTTTAAAATTTTAAAAAAAAGGGGGAAAAATTTTAACCCCAAAAAAAAATTTAAAAACCCCCCTTTAAAACCCAAAAAAAAGGAAAAAAGAAAAAAAAAAATTAAATTTTTTTTTTTTTTTTCCCCCAAAAAAAAAAAAAAAAACCAAATTTTGGGGTTTTTAAAAATTTCCTTAAAAAAAAAATTTTTTTTTTTAAAAAAAATTTTTTAAAAAATAATTAAAATTTTAAAAACCCCAAAATTTTTTTTTTTAAATTAAAAAAAAGTTTAAAAAAATTTTTTAAATTTTTTAAAAATTTTAATTTAAAAAAAAAATTTTAATTAAAAAAAAAAAAAAACCCCCCTTTTTTAAAAAAAATTAAATTTTTTTTTTAAAAAAAAAAAAAAAAAAAAGGGCCCCAAAAAAATTTTTAAAAAAGGGTTTTTTTAATTAAAATTTAAAAAATTTTTTTTTTTTTTTAAAAATTTTTAATTTAAAAAAACCTTAAAATTTTAAAAAAAGGTTTTTAAATTTAAAAAGGGGTTTAAAATTTTTTTTGGGGGGAATTTTAAAAATTTTTAAAACCCCCCCCAAAAAAAAAAAAAAAAAACTTTCCCCCCAAATTTAAAAAACATTTTATTTTAAAAAAAAAAATTTTTTTTTTAAAAAAATTTTAAAAAGGAAAAAAAAAAAAAAAAAATTTTTAAATTTGGGTTTTTAAAAACCCCCTTTTCTACTCTTCTTTGGGAATAAAATATCAAGATCGTTTTAAAATAATGTATTTACTGACAATTCGATCTTTCACTTAAGATTGTTTGTTATCAAAATAATTAAAGTTTCAAGTTTAATATTTGTGACATTAGTATATATATATATATATATATATATATATATATATATATTTCATTTCCTTATAAATGGTAATCATGTAAACATATTAGAGTTCTTTAACAACCATCAGGTTGCTAATATCTATGTAGAGCCAGCTGGATAGGAAAAAGATAGAAGGATATAGGAAGACCTAGACCAAACTATATTAGTCAAATTATTAGAAATTTAGGTTGTGAAGGGTATGTAGAGCTTTTTAGATTAGCACAGAATAGAAAAGAAGTTAGAGCTGCGTCAAACCGACCTTAAGTAAGGTCGAAAACAAAATGAATGAATATATATATATATATATATATATATATATATATATATAGCGGTGGGCGTACGGGATTTTGCGGATCGAATATCGATACATATTCTATATCGATACGTATCGATACGTTTCGATACGTATCGATACATATCGATACGTATCGATACATATCGATACGTATCGATACATATCGAGTATCGATATATCGATATTTATTTTTTGCTATATCGGGGGGGTCGATACGGGGGTCGTATCGATACGTATCGATATATCGATACGCCGACCCAGCCCTAATAATAACTGATAAAAGCAATGTATATCAATGTATCGTTGCCATCCCTATTAACAAATATTACAATATAATGACTAATCACTTTAAAGAATATATATTAGAGCAATCTACGGCTTCATGCCTCTCTAAATGTGAAACATGTACTTTTATTATTAAAATGCTGAGTGTTTTTCATTTTATGGTAAATACTATAACAAGCAATGTTAAAAGTCATGACTTATGTACGTAAAACAATTTATTGGAAATCTACAATATTGTTGCTTGTTAAATTTGACATTCTACAGTTCAACTCATACATGTTATTCTGTAAACGTGTTTTTTATATTTAGTTCAACGTTTAACAAAGTTATTTAAATAGTACAGCCCTAGTGTAAATCTGATTTGGGTTTCAATCAACGAACATGAAATGTCAAACTTTCAATATGCTTTCCTTTACTTATTTTCTGTGAATTGTACTATTATACATACAAAGACCTGTTGTACTCAAATATTTATTAGGTTTTAAAACAACACTTAAAATCAGTTTCCAAAGTTCAAGTAAAATTTGTTTATCTGGCACTAGCCTAAACCAATTATCGTATAATAAAAAGTTATGAAATTACTACAATAGGTTTTCTATTTTAGCGCAACACTTTAAAGATGTTTAAAAACGACTACACCTCTTTGGAAGCATCGCAAGATATTCATCATAATGAGGTAAGAATGTTTCAAAAATTTATTGTAGCTATGCAGTTTTCTATATTGAAATAGTAGTGGGGATTCCATATTCTAGCATTTATTTTACTATATGATTATTTAAATTCATCTGTATCGGATCGGCAAGCCTTCTGAGTAATCAACAAAACTAGAGCGAGGCCTTTGGACCATCCCATTTGTTTTCCCCTTCCAACAAGTGATTTCTTTTAGTAAAACAAAGCGTGTTTTATACTGAGCCTTAAACTATTGAACTTTGCTACAAAGTTGCATTATTAAATATGCAATAAAATACTACAATGGGATTACCTAAACAAGTTTATAAAAATGGATTTGAAATGCTTAGTAGTGGTTTCTTAGAAATTGCCGACTCGGCCAGTTTGACACTGAAATGATCTCTTTAACATCTGGACATATTATCGCACCATTAGTGACTTGAAAAAAGTTCCATAGTGTTTGTGAGTTATAATTAAAGTGACATTGAAGTGCTACGATAGACACAGCAATAAACAGTGCGACCAGAATGACAAGGGAAAGTCACCAATGCTCGTTTTCCGGCAGCATTATTCTTAAAGCTATGTAACTGTACACGCTGTAAAGTTATCCTTATTAATAAAGTATAGTTTGTTGCCATCGTTACTTAGTATTAAAATCCCAGTAATAAACATGGCACAGTCGTTATAAAATGAATATATTTCGTATTAAAATTAACTGGGAACTTTGATTCTGGCAACATTTGAAAGTAAGGTTAGAAGCACGTTTATTCAAGCAAAATTGGAGTAGTTTTTCGTGTAAGAAAATGTCTGAATACAATAAACCAGGCGAATTGACACTGGAAGGCAACCTTGCAGAAAATTTTAAATCCTTTAAACAACAGGTATCGATTTATTTTACAGCAACGGAAACCGACAAAAACTGATGCGGTTCAGATTGCGAGATTGTTAAATTTAATGGGCAGTGAAGCTTTAAAAGTGTATAACACGTTTGATGTTGCGTCGTTGACACCTATTGATTTAATTTTGAAAGAATTCTAGTCTTATTGTATGCCCAAGAAAAATGAGGTTGTTGCGGTTTGGCTTTAGAAATAAGGGGCTTCAAATTTTGGAACTTCTCTTAAATGACGTTGTACTGGCTCATTGTTCTGTTTATTTATATTACAAAGCAGAATTATAAGGGTACGTTTAATAAAAGAGATGGTGGTGTTCAAAATTTTCACTTGTGCCCTTTATACCTATTTTATGGAGTTTATATACAACAAGTTCTTTGACAGCTGTAATTAAAACTTGTCCCTCTCAATTTCTTTTCAGGGCCAAGCGTATAAATTATAAAATAATTAATTCACAAGCAAGCTACTATGGGAGCTTAACAGTTTCAGTAACATTCTCCCCTTCGGTACACTGACGCAGCGCCGCTGTGTTCAGTTTACCTTCTACGTCCAGTACTGCCACTTTCGCTGCCGAGCGCGTGTAGAACTTATTACCGCACTGCACCACTACCTGTCGTACTTGATCGTCTTTCTTGCTTTTTACCACATCAATAATCTTTCCCTTCTTCCAAGAATCTCGATGCGTGTCATCCATTATCACTACGACGTTTCCAATCGCTATGGGCTGGACAGATTGAAACCATTTCGTCGAACGCGTGATCGTCGGCAGGTATTCTCTAATCCAACGGCGCCAGAACATGTTGGCCATTTGCTGTGATAAGTGATACTGGGAGCGAAGACATACGTCACTTTCAGTTGGATCGATGAGCGGCTTTGAACCTCGTGACGAGCCCATGAGTAAATGATTCGGGTTCAAAGAAGCGTCCACGAAAGTATGCATTTGAAGATTATCGATCGGTTCGGAAAAGTAACATCGGGGTATTCTTATTTCCCGAATTTTCGGCAATGTTTTTGTCCAAGCTATCCACTTCGCGTGCTGACGGTCTGTGATAACTTGATTCCACCCAATCGCGGAACGCCAAATTTCTTGTAATAAGATTTTTAGGTATACCATAAAACATGAAATTAGTCCAAGGGGATCAAACACGGACATCAACGTTTTTAGCACTTCGAGTTTCGTTGGGGACGTTGACCATTTAGGATTTCTGGTGGTATCCTACCGAGATTAATTTCATAATAGAGCATGTCAGTTTCGGTCGACCACCACATTCCAAGTATTTTAACTCCCAACGAATTATTTGCCAGGTTCAAATTCTTGTTATTAGAATCAGAGTCCTCTGCGCCTATGGCATGCAGCACTTGTGAGGAGTTCGACACAAACTTGCGTAACTCAAACCCTGCTTCAGCGTGTATTCGTACCACGTCCTTCGCAACCGATATTGCCTCCCCTTCGGTGGCAAAACTGTCTAACCAATCATCGACATAATGATTATCTCGGATGGCAGTCACAGCGCGGGGATGAGACGACTCGAATTTTGCGGCATGCATGTTCTTGACGTAATGTGCAGTACTAGGTGAGCAGGAGGCACCAAACGTCATCACCTGCATCACATAAACCTCAATCTCTGATTTTTGTTTACTATTACGCCATAGGAATCGCTGGGCCTGCTGGTCTTCTTCTCGGATCAACACTTGATGGAACATTTCACGTATATCCCTGATATTGCGAATTTTCTTTCACGGAATCGAAACAAAACAGCAGGAAGTGAACAAAGTAGATCGGGACCTTTTAGCAAACATGAATTTAGCGAAATACATCCTACAGTTGCTGCTGCATCCCACACCAAGCGCACTTTCCCGGTTTATTCGGATTTATTACGGGGAATACAGGTAGGTACCAAGTTTTGGTGTACGCTGCGCAACTTCTTCTTTGTTCAGCTTACGTGCATATCCTTTGTCGACATATTCTATTAATCGTAGTTGAAGATTAGCATAAAGCGCTGGATCTTTATTCATTTTTTGCTCAAGGCACAGCAGGCGTTTATATGCCATTTCATAACTATCCGGAAGCTGAATTTTGTCGTATCGCCATAATAAACCCGAAACGTAGCGTTGCCCAACCTGTTTTGTTTCACTCTTAAGGATGGCGATGGCGCGTTTATCTTCCGATGTTATTAGAGGAACGTCCGGTCTTTTAACGCCGAAATTGTCAATAGAAAAGTATTCTTGGATTTTCATATGCATGTCGTCGTCCGATGAGCATCTGCAGGCATAAAAATGAGGCTGTGCATTTGCAGCATTCAATGTGACGTCACCGATTGAACCACAGATAATCCACCCCAACTTCGTTTTAGTCGCAATTGGCTCACCAGGGCTACCTTCCTTGATCTTTCTTGGGAGGCTCAGCTCTAAATGTTTAATTCCAATGAGCAGGCGTGGTTTAGCATTCTTGTATTCAGCGATAGGAAGGTTTCGTAAGTGTGCCGACGTTCCAGGAAATGATTCATAATTAAGTGTTTGTGTTGGAAGATCTAACGATTTAACGGTTCTAACGTCTGACAGTTCATATCTTTTGCTTTTAGGCATATCTCCAGAAATATCGAAGGATACTCGTCTACTATTCTCCTCTAAGCGCGTCGTATCACCGGTCCACTTTAGATGAAGTGGCTCGAGTGGTCCGGTGACATCTAAAATTTGAACCATCTCGTCGTCGACTAGAGTTAAAGTCGAACCTTCGTCAAGGAACGCATAGGTTCTGAGGTATGCTTTCGGCCCGTATAGTATTACTGGAACGATTCGCATCAGTATCTGAGCCGTCGTCGTTTGATGGAGATTGATAACTTCTTGTTTTGGTGCTCCATTAACGGTTGAATTTTTGATCGCATGCAGCTTTGTATCATGCAACAGTGGATTATGTTTAAAGATACATCCATCGACACCACATTCTTTATGCACTTTACATCTACCCGCATAGTGAGACCCTAAACATTTCCGGCACAGTTTATGTTGTCTTAGTAGTTCCCACCGCTTAGTTTTAGAAGATTCTAAAAATAATCGGCACTCGTTTACACTATGAATGCCGTCGTTACAGAGTGAACATTTATTAGCGTGTGGGTGCCTGTCTTTATCTCTCGATAACACCCGGTTTTCCAAACTTAAGGAATGTGCATTGTGAATCGATTGCTTACGAATCTCGGACGTCTATTTTATACACTTCGTTAGGTTGCTTTACAACAGCGATACTTCCAACACTTTCTGATAACTCTGAGATCCATGTAGTGAACATAATTAAGTCAGGATTCGCTTGCGCAGCTTTATATTTTGCCCATTCCAGTTGTAAGGTTCCAGACAGTTTACTAACAATCGTCCGCATTAGTGCAAAGTTTGTGAGCATATCGTGTAGTCCCGCTGCGCGCATTGTTATTACAACATGTTGGACAGTCACGGCGAATTCTTGCACCGATTGAAGGTGCTCTTGTGAAACGTTGCCACACGATTCAATTTGATTGACCACAGCATCCAAAATAAGCTCTGGTCTTCCAAATTGAATTTCTAAAGCTCTCATTACTTGCGGCAGCGTTCCAGGGAAGTTATAGAAGCTTTGTACAAGACGTTGTGCTCGACCTTCCAGACAGGTTTGCAAGCGGCTTAAATTGTCATCATCTAGGAGATGACACTCTAACGTCGTACGCTTGAACCAGGAGATGAACATCGGCCATTTATCCGGTTCACCGCCGAATTTCATGCAGTGTTTCGGCAGAATTTGTCTCATAGCAATTTGTTGCATTGTTATTCGTTCTACGCCTGTCTCATTCTGACTCGGTTTGCCGCCGATGGAAAGAAAATACTCGTTTTCTCTACTGGAAAGCCATGGCGTAAACGCTTTCAAAGCAGAAGGCGTGTCCCGATCGCACGTCGCATGCAAGTTATGATGTGAGGAAGTTTTCCGTAACACCGCTGGTTTTAAATTAGCGTTAGAGTCACTTATTTGGTGTTTAGCGAGAACCCTTGGTTGATGTTCTTCGTTTATTTGCGATTTCTCGAATGGTTGTTCGTCTACCCAGAACGAAACTTTCTGCTCAGTAGCAGCCGATAAATCACCTTCGTCAGATATGTCAGTTTCCTCATCACAAAATTGCTGATCAACTTCAAAGCCCTTTTTTAAGAATTCTAAACGTAGACCCAGTTCGGCATTTAACTGCTGGTGGGCCAGTTTTCGTTTTGAAATCGATTTATTAGATTTGTTCATCACTGACGATTTGTTACCACTAACCTGTGCCCGATCCGGAAGCAACCGTGGGTAGGGTGCACATAGTTTAGAAACTGCTTTAGTAGTTATTTCTTCGGACACCACATTACTAGGCTTACTATTTTCGATGGGGTTACTAGGATTGCTTAACCCCTCGAATACTTCGCTAATACGGTAATTGCCCGTCGGGTCTGTGCTTGACACAGCTTGCTGTTTGAGACTAGCTTGAAGTTGTGCCACCAGAGCCCTCAACTCCATCACCTCCTCTTGTTGTCGTTTCACTTCAGCTACTAATTGCGGGTTGCTGTCGCGTGATTGATCGACTTCGGCCTGTTTGTCATGTGCAAGTTTACTTGTACATACTGTACAACTCCAGTCTCGATCTTCTACCGCTTCATCTACCCCTACACAGTTGAAATGGAACCATTTGTCACATATGTCACAAGCGACCATAAACTTTGTGTCAGGATTTTTACACATCGCGCAATTATTCGTCATTGTACTGTTTTAAGCGGTTGTTACACTGTTATCCAATACCTTTTCGAGTTAGTATTGGGGCTGCCCTTCAACCTACTTTCCAGTTCAATGAAAAGTGAAAATTTTGAATTTGTTGCGGTTTGGCTTTAGAAATAAGGGGCTTCAAATTTTGGAACTTCTCTTAAATGACGTTGTACTGGCTCATTGTTCTGTTTATTTATATTACAAAGCAGAATTATAAGGGTACGTTTAATAAAAGAGATGGTGGTGTTCAAAATTTTCACTTGTGCCCTTTATACCTATTTTATGGAGTTTATATACAACAAGTTCTTTGACAGCTGTAATTAAAACTTGTCCCTCTCAATTTCTTTTCAGGGCCAAGCGTATAAATTATAAAATAATTAATTCACAAGCAAGCTACTATGGGAGCTTAACAGTTTCAGTAACAGAGGTAATGGAACACTATAAATTTTTCTCGAGAAAACAAAAATCAGGTGAACCCTTTGATGTATTTTTAACTGATTTAAGGAATTTAGTGACATCCTGTGGCTTTGGGGAAGCAGAGAGCAAAATCCTGCGTACTCAAATTGTTTTAGGCATTAATGATCCCGATATACAAGCAAGATTATTGTGGGAGGACACAACTTTGAAATCGGTAATTGGATACTGTCAAGCAGCAGAAATTGCAGAGTTATATAGAAAAACCCTAGAGGATGACCGTAACTTTAGATGAATATGAAAAAAGGGGGGTTATTATACCTACTAAAGAACCATGCGAGTGGGTTAGCAATCTAGTTTGTGTAGAAAAGGCTAACAATCAGCTTAGGTTATGTATAGATCCCACTCATCTTAATAAATATCTAGTTAGGGACTTTTATGAAATTCCAACGTTTGATGAAATTAGCTCCAATTGGCTAATAAGAAATGCTATTGTATTTTTGACCTTAAAGATGGATATCACCAGTTGGTTCTGGATGAAAAGTCAAGCAAGTTGTGCACCTTTAGCACTCCTTTTGGTAATTACCATTATTTAAGGGTTCCGTTTGGGTTGTCTGTAATACCTGAGATTTTTATCAAGTTAGTTAATAAATACTTTGGTAATATTAAGGGTGTAGTACCCTACTTTGATGATTTATTGTGTGTTGCAAATACTGAAAAAGAATTGCAAATTATAATACAGAATGTTGTAAATGTAGCAAGAACAAATAATATAAAATTTAATCCCGACAAATTACAATATTGTAAAACGGAGGTTAAATATTTAGGTTCAATTTTTAGCAACGAAGGCATCCTTTCAGATCCTGAACGATCTAAATGTATTGAGGAGTTAAAACGTCCTGAAAATAAAAGACCTGCAGAAATTTCTGGGAATGGTCAATTTCATAAGAAATTTTTTACCAAACTTAAGCGATGTAATATCACCTTTAAGAGAATTACTTAAAAATAAAGTGGAGTGGTTGTGGACGGAGGTCCATGATAATTTATTTCAAAAAATTAAAAAAATGGTTGTTAACAGTACTGCTTTAATGCCTTTTGATGTTAATCACCGATTGAAATTCAATGTGATTCTTCAAAAGATGTCTTAGGTGCATGTCTTTTGCAAGAAAATAAACCAGTGGCGTTTATATCAAGGTGTTTAACGCAAACTGAAATTCAATACGCACAAATAGAAAAGGAATTATTGGCATGTTCGTGGGCTTTAAACAAGTTCCATTTCTATGTCTATGGACATATGAATGTTGTAGTTTATACTGATCATCAACCGCTAACAGCAATAATTAAAAAAGAACTAGCTGATATAAAAAACAATCGCTTGCGGCGATTACGATTGAAATTAATTTCATACAATTTTCAATTAAAGTATTTGCCAGGCAGATTTATGTATATAGCAGATTATTTATCTAGAAATTTTTTACAAATCCAAATCAAAGACGATGATACTATGACTGAAAGAATTCATGTGATAACAGAGTATGATATTAGCTTCTCAGAAAATAGACTAATAGAATTTAAGAGGGAAACTACTAAAGATAACGTGTTAGGGCAAATTAAGAATTTTTATAAAAAAGGTTGGCCGAAAAAATTAAACAATGAAGTGCGAGAGCTGAATCATTTTTATGAACTCAGGAATGAAATAATTGTAGAACACGAATTAGTATTTTATAAACGGAGGTTAATTATTCCGAAAACATTGAGAGAATTCATTTTAAGTAAAGCTCATGAATCACATCTGGGAATTAGTAAAATAAAGGATAAAACGTGTAGTTTATTTTATTGGCCAGGGATTAGAGCTAGTTTAATAAGCTTTGTTCAGAGTTGTAAAATTTGTCAAAAATTTCAAAAGTAAAATATAAAAGACCCCTTGATTAGTCATGAAATTCCTGAGCTACCATTTTTAAAAGTAGCGATGGATTTTGCAGAATATAAAAATCAGAATTATTTAGTGATGGTGGATTACTATTCTAGATGGCCAGAGGCCATAAAAGTAACAAACAAAGACGCATCCACTGTAATTAAAGTATCCAAAGAAATATTCTCAAGATGGGGTATTCCGCAAACAGTTATTGCTGATAATATGCCATTTAACTCCTATGAGTTTAAACAGTTTGCAGAACAGTGGAATTTTAGTGTGGTTACAACTAGCCCGCATTATCCTAAAGCTAATGGTCTAGTGGAAAAATATGTAGGGATTGTAAAGGACCTCTTAATTAAAAGTGATGAAGCTAAATCTGATTTCAATTTAAGTTTGCTTGAATATAGAAATAGTCCAGTTGCTGGATTACCGTGGTAAACCGGCACAGCATAATTCAAAGTAGGAATTTGCGAACTAAGTTACCAAC
The DNA here is from genome assembly GCA_036346225.1 of Platerodrilus igneus. Lineage (NCBI taxonomy): Eukaryota > Metazoa > Arthropoda > Insecta > Coleoptera > Lycidae > Platerodrilus > Platerodrilus igneus. The sequence continues at coordinate 12,484,953 of JARFIW010000003.1, forward strand.
TAAATTAGATTCATTAATACCCGTGGTAATTCAAAATGCCATTGCTACAATGAAAGACAATCGATTAAAACAGTCTGAATATTACAATAAAAATGCAAACATTCATGCCGAGTTTCATCCAAATGATAAGGTTTTAATTAAAAATGTTAAAACTAAACATTGGGGGGAAGGGAAAATTGTGAAGAAGCTTGACTTTCCACCCAGGAGTTATTGGGTTGAAATAAATAATAGAGTTTTAAGACGTAATACATCATTTATTAAGAAATATTATCAGAGGTTTAACGATTTAGATAGTGAGGTAGAACCATTCGTTCCCAAAAGCGGCCCTGTGAATGTCCTACCAAAGGAAACGAGTAATGATATATGTACAAAAAGTGGAAGAATAATAAAGCAACCCAACCGATTAAATTTATAGTTTATAAGACTAGATACATACAATTTTGTTATACTTACATTACATTTGAATTGTGTTTAGTTTCAATATATTTTGATGTATAGGTATAAGATTTGTCAACTAGAATTAAGCAGTTTGATGTATTAATTTTCTTGAGTTGTTTTGTAAAAAAAGGCATGTTTGTGAGTTATAATTAAAGTGACATTGAAGTGCTAGGATAGACACGGCAATAAACAGTGCGACCAGAATGACAAAGCAAAGTGACCAATGCTCGTTTTCCGCCAGCATTATTCTTAAAGCTATGTAACTGTACACGCTGTAAAGTTATCCTTATTAATAAAGTATAGTTTGTTGCCATCGTTACTTAGTATTAAAATTCCAGTAATAAACACATAGTACGGTAAAGCGCTGCCAGAGGTTAAATTTTCATGTGCACAATTTATAATAAAAATATAAGCTCTCACATTCATAATGCATATCGTTTAACAATACTGTTTGTGAGGTGCTCTTTTTAATATATGCGACTTTGTATCTATTCGATTAGAAAATCACGATGTAATTTGTCACTTAATTAGAGATTTAAAACTTTTGTTCCGGGGTGACATGTGGGATATTAGCGTGCTACAGAAACAATTGGAACTTTTTCTGAGCGTGTCTTGGTATTGATTTTTCATAAACGTAGTTTTTACACAATACCAAAATTCTTTTATTTTAGTTCACTATGAAAAAGCATTCTTACACAAAACGTCATCTGAAACGACTAATCAAAAGAAACGAGAAAGCAGTTGAAGAGAAATGCAGCAAATTAACAGTGTTTAAAAATAATATTTCATTTAAACACAAATATCAAGATAAATTTCACCTTGAATGTTTAATGGATAACGATGGTTATAAAAACATTGTAAATATTGACAAAGAGTACTACCAGCACCAGCAAACATGTGATGACCACCTTTTTCAGAGAACCTTGAACGTACAAATAGCAATAATCATGAAACAAGTAACCACAAAGAAAGCACAGTTAAAATATTGCATAGTGAATACCAAAATGAACAGTAAAATTGCGAAGAAAAACTAGACACAAATTTAGCATATGACCAGAAGAGTTTTAACAAGGAACTTGCTTTGTGGGCAATTAAAAGTCATATTCCTCATGACCATTTAAATAAACTGCTAAAAATTTTAAAGGACGAGGGTTTAGATGTTCCATTAAGCAGTAAAACACTTTTAAAAACAACAAGACATTGTTTTGTAAGAGCTGTTGGTTTAGGATCATATTACCACTTTGGTATAGAGCAATCACTGCTATATATTTGTAATAATAAAATGGGACAACTTCACAATGACACAATTAAACTGCATGTTAATATTGATGGGTTACCCATATCAGAAACATCTTCAGTTTGGCCTATTTTGGCTTATATACACATACCCGGTTCTTCACGTATTGTTTTTTGCATTAGAATTTATCATGGTCAATCAAAACCTAATAATGTTGAAGATTATTTGGAAGATTTCATAAATGAATTTGTTCACTTGCAACTCAATGGAATTATGTTGAAGAATAAGCACTATAGATTGTTATTAAACGCTTTAATTTGCGATGCACCTGCTAAGGCTTTTGCGCTTTGTGTAAAATTACATAATGCTCGCATAAGTTGTAGTAAATGTATGGTGGAAGGTGATATGTCTGATAAACATACTATGATATATTTAGATAATTATTCAACATTAAGAACTGATAAGAATTTTCGATATAAGGTTCAAGAAGATTATCATAAAGGAACAACTCCCTTTGAAAAAATTGCTGATTTTGATATTGTAAATCAAACACCTCTAGATTACATGCATGTCGTACTGCTTGGTGTTGTTAGAAAATTAATTTTTTTGCTAGTAAAAGGGAAATGTGGAATTAGAATGATACCATCTATACTTGAAACGTTCAATACAATGTATTTATCTTTAACAAATATGATTCCTCGAGAATTTGCCAGGAAACCACAATCAATTTATAAGATTGATCATTGGAAAGCCACCGAATTACGGTTGTTTTTATTATATGTGTCACCATTTGTATTAAAACATGTTTTTTCTTTTGACCAATACAACCATATTTTAAAATTACACATGGCTATTAGAATCTTATGTAGCCCATTAGTTTGTCAAAAACCTGATTATAATATGAATGCTAGTATCCTTTTAAGAGAGTTTGTGGAAGAATATGGCACTCATTATGGCATTGAGAATGTAACTTATAATGTTCATGCTTTAATCCATTTATCACAGGATGTTAAATTTTATGGTAACCTGGATAATTTCAGTTCTTTTCCTTTCGAAAATTATATGAGACAAATTAAAAAATGTTTACAGTCTTCTAATCTCCAATTACAATAGATTGCAAATCGCATAGAAGAACAAAGAAAAATTGATTTAATGCACGATAAATTAAATAATAACGCAGTTATAACATCTAGAGTAACTGATGAAGATGAATATGCCTACAACTTTGAACATTTTACTGTAAATGGAATGGTTATTGAAACAGAATTGCCCAATAATGTATATCTCCTACATAATGACACAATTGTTATAATTGACTCCGTAAGGGAAACTCTACTGACGACATTCATGTGTTTGGAAGAACATTTTTAAGAAGTTCGTTTGCTTATGAAAAACCACTGGATTCCAGACTGGTTGGAATATTTGTGGTGAATGAACTGTCAGAATCTGAAGAAATAAATTTCTCTATAATAAAGAACAAGTGTGTATTTCGTTTCAAGATGGTGGACAATGAAAACACAAGTGCAATTGCTCTCACAGAATTTTGTATTTATTGTAGTGCCAAAGCAGTTAAAAAGTTTATCAATGTGTTAAGTGCTATTGTAGGGTGCACATTTCATGTAGTGACAGAAAAGGAACATTAAAAATAGACACAAATGGTAAAAAGGTATATAATTGTGATAAATGTTTGCTAATAACTGGAAATACTAAGAACACTATCAAAACTGGAAATAAGGAGGATTATAACTTAAAACTGGTTCAAAGTGATACTACATTTGTTCAAACATCTACAGATAAGCTGCTAAATAATAGGATTATTAGTACAGAAATTAGTGAATTTCTAAAGAGCTCTGAGTTTTCTAGTATTGTTGATGCTATAGTAGCTGATAAAATATCAATCCTTCAAAAACAAGTTGATAAATTAAGTAAGCAGTTAAATACATTAATAACTTCAATACTTAGAGATAACACTAAAACCTCACATATTAATTTAACAAATGACGAATTGATACTTAAGAGAGGACACAGATGTTAGAAAATCAGCCAGAGAAACATTATTCAAAGATAGCTCCTACAAATAATGAAAAAAAGAGTCAAATTGCAATTAAACTAAGTGAAAATAAACAAATACCTATTCCAAATCAGTCTCAGATAAGCAGGAATGGAAAACATAAGGTTTTGATTTTAGCAGATAATTATGGTAGACACCTGTATAATGTATTTTCAAATTATTTTGGTAAAATGTTTGATTTTCAATGTTTGTTTAAACCAAATGCTACATTCCAGGAGATTGTGTGTGATATTAAAAATTTGTCAAAAGAATTTACTAAAAATGATTTTATAGTTATTATTGGTGGTCATAATAATATATTAAATGGTTGTTCATTCGGTCATATAGATATTAGAAATGTATGTGAAATAGTTAGTAATGTTAATGTCCTGTTTATGATTGTTCCTTATTCTTATGCGATTAACTCTAATAAACATAATGATTATATATTTTCAATTAATAGTAAATTGTGTAATGAAGTAAACAGGCTTAAGCGAATATATTCTCATATAGCGATAGCAGATATTAATTGTATTTTAAATCAAAAGTCATACAATGCTAATGGACGTTATCTTAATGATAAAGGCAACTACGAATTATGTAATTTTATTGGAAGTTGTTTGTTAAAGAAAAATGCTTATTTTGGAAATTCCTGTGTAATTACTGAAATTAGTAGAACCAACTTAGAGTTAGATAGTAGCATTGTTAGTTTTAATTCTGATTCTATTCTAGACTTATCAACTAGTAGTTCAGTTACTGTTATCAGTAAGTCGGGAAATTTTCCTCACAACCACCTTCAAATAGTTACATAGTAAAGCAGAACTGCTATTTAAATACACTTAAAATAGCTCATATCAATATTAGAAGTGCATTCAGTAAGATTAGTGAAATTGAATTGTTCATTAATGAACATGATATTGACATACTTTGCTTAACAGAACATTGGTTACAAGAACAGGCAATTTCTAATTTCAATCTTGAATGCTTTAAAATCACTAGTTACTTTGCTCGCAAATCTGGTAAACACGGTGGGTCTTTAATAATGACAAGAAAATCTATAGTTGTGATAAACACCAGAATTGTTGAAGACTTATCAGTAGAGGGCCACATAGAAATGGCTTGCCACTCTCTTTACATTAACAAACATAAAGTTATATTGCTCTCTACCTATCGTCCTCCAAGTGGTGATACAACATTATTCTTTAATAGATTGGTCTTGGCCCTACAGCGTATTTCAAGAAAAACCACAAATATTATTCTATGTGGGGATCTAAATATTAACTACTTTAATAATAATAGCATCAAAAAATCACTTTTGGATATATTCGAGTCTTTCTCATTATTTTCCAATACTATTAATTTACCCACAAGGGTATGTGTCGATAAAAATGACATGATGAGTTCGACATGTATAGATTATATGGTAACCTCATTACCAGAAGAACTGTACAGTATACAGTTAGTCAATCCCCTACTGTCGGATCATTTTGCACACATAATATCTATAAAATATGAACAATCCAACACCAAAGAATACATTCAACAATTTAACGTTAGGTTAACGTCTGACAAAAATCTAATTAAATTTAAGCATACTCTGAGTAATGTAACCTGGCCAGATTTTGAAAGACGTGATATTAATGAAGCTTTCGAAAATTTTATACAAATCCTTTTGCATCAATTAAATATCCATTTGCCATATAAAGTGTTTTTTAAAAAAAAGCAAAATATAAAATGTAGGAATAAGCAGTGGGTGACTCCAGAATTAACGGTAGAGAAAAAAAGAGTTTTATACCTGTTTTGGTTAAACAGAAGAATCAACACTAATGAATCAAGGTTGCTTTATAAATCTAGACTTAAAACATATAAACAAAAAGTTAAGGATACTAAAATAAAATATTTTACTTCAATAATTAAAACTGCAAACAATATAACCAAGGCAACTTGGATGATTGTTAATACTAAACTAGGCAAACTTAAAAACAATGACATAAATTTAACCCTTAATGTTAAAGGTGTTGATCATAATAATGGAGAAATGATAGCCAATACATTTGCTAGGTATTTTGCTGATATAGCAAATCTAACTGTTCTTAACGATCTTGGATCAAACCTTTCTCTTCCTCCGACAACTTTTGTTGGAAATGTTAGTACCTCATTCTTTTTTTATGAAACAGATGAGATAGAGTTAATTAATGTCATTCAAGAGTTAAAAAATACTAAAACTGCAGGTACTGATGACTTAACTAGCTTCATTGTAAAACACATTGTAATGGAAATAATTAACCCACTTAAAGTTTTAATAAATAACTCATTTCAACATGGGATATTTCCAAATTGCTTAAAAATTAGTAAGGTTACACCCATTTTTAAGAAGGGTAATGCTAAAGATGTAAGTAATTACCGTCCGATATCCATCATTAGTGTTATTTCAAAATCATGGAAAAATAATCAGTAGACGCATAGTTACATTTCTTGATAAATATGGTATTATTCATAGTTCACAACATGGGTTTGTTAAAAGTAAATCAACAGCTACTGCTGCTTTTCAGTTGGTTAAATACATTCACCAAGAATTAGATAAAGGCAATTTTGTCGTCACTTTATTATTTGACCTAACAAAAGCTTTTGACATAGTAGATAAAAATATTTTAGATGGTAAACTGGCCGCTATCGGTATCCGTGGTAAACTACAAAATTGGATATATTCCTACTTGAGTGATCGGAAACTTCAAGTTAAATATCAGCATCTATTGTCGTCTTCCTACAATGTGGATCTTGGAGTTGGACAAGGATCTATATTAGGGCCATTGCTGTTCGTACTATTTATCAATGACTTGCCTTATCATATTGCAAATGGACAAACTGTTTTGTATGCAGATGATACTACTATAACAGTCTCTGCTTCTAATATTAATGACTTGGAAATTAAAATTAAAGCAGTCATAGACGAAATGACCTCTTGGTGCCATAGAAACAGATTAGTACTAAACAATTCAAAACTACAATTATTAACTTTCACAATATAAGGTCAAATCACCATCAATTTAACACACATCAAACCATACCTTTTCAAAACAAAGTTAAGTTTTTAGGCTTTCATCTAGATAGCACTTTATCATGGACGGACCATATTGAATTTGTTTGCAAGCAATTAAATAAAGCATTTTATGTAATTTTACAGTTGCGTGATTGTCTTGACCGATCAGGTTTAATGAATATCTACTATGGATTAGCTTACTCATTCATTGCTTATGGTGTTCTTATCTGGGGTAAGGCAGCAAAAACACATAGAATCTTTGTTTCTCAAAAGCGTATTTTAAGACTTATCTTTAACCTGAAAAGTAGAGAATCGTGCAAGAGCACATTTATAAATAATCAGATTCTAACTTTTCCTTCGGTATATATCTTAGACAATCTATTATTTGTAAAGAAAAATCTCTCATTCTTTTCAACTGTTGGTAGCCAACATACACACAATACAAGACACATAGGATGTCTACTTATTCCTTCACACAACACTAGTTTATTCAAAACTTCTCCATTTTATAATTGTATTGTTTTATATAATGCATTACCGATAAAGCTGAAAAAAATAACTGAATATAAAGCGTTCAAGTCTAAAGTTAAAAAGTTTTTAATTGTTAATGCCTTCTATAAAGTTGTAGATTATTTAAATCACGATTTGGGAACTTTTCAGTAATTGCTCTTTTAACTACAATAGATACATCTTTCTACTAATTTTAAGTGATATTAATAATGTTATTTTTATATACTAAGTACTCTATTATATAACTAAAATATATTATTTTTAAGTTTTAACAATAAATTTTAACTAGTCACAATGTGATCATATATTTAGCTTTAGATATATAAAACTGTGTTACATATTACCCATTGACTTTCCATATTATATACAATGTTATGTACCATAATGGTGAATAAATTCTATTCTATTGTATTCTATTCTACAAACACAGCCGCATTCTTCATACATTGCAATTACTTTATTGCATCATGAAATATAGACATACGGTTGTAAGTTTTTATAATAATTTGTTGAGTGTTGTAGTTTAGATAGTGGAGAAACAGGTGACTAATTTTACAGGTTGCTGTTAAATAATGTACGGGATTAGAAAATTGCCTTTCTTACTTACCCCTTCTAAAACACAAAATTATGCTACATTGTCGGTTTTTGCAATTCTATATTGTTTTTGTTTTAGAATTCTTTTTCTGTTGTTCATATAACCAATCAAGATGAAGAATTTTTTTATGCTATTCCAACCAGTTGGCTCATTAACGACAGCACTTGTTATTGGCCCCCAAAACATATGGATGCAAGTAAACTCATCAAAAATATGCAAGATCCTGGAGATAATTGGGAAGAGCACAACTGTCGAATTATAAAACAATATGGTTAAGTACAACAAATTGATAATATACCTTGTGATTTGTTTATGATCGGCCATAGCATATTAATATTTCACAATCACACAATAAATTTGATAATAACATTGAAACAAGTTTTGAACAATCAGTTATTAATTTTGTTGTTGTAATCTGGACATCTTAATATGAATTTTCACAAGTACAAATCATTTTATATTCTTAACCTGATTAACTAAAAGTATTAAGATTTTATGAAATTTTAACATATAAGGATGTTGTAACTCTTTGACTGATGCAAAACGAAGTGTCGAAAATTGTTAAACAATGAGGAATCGTCTAATAGTGAAATGGAAATGGGAAAGGGTTGTAGGAAAAAAATTGTTAATCGTTTGTTAGGGAACTCTACTGCTGACTGTGATAATTTAGTGCCTATACCATATACTCCTCCAACAATCAATAAAGCAAAAATAATAACTCGTAGCGGAATTCACAAAGAAATGGTCACTACAACTCCTTATCAGATGATCGATATTGATAATGAAGAAAACAATGTTTTGCAATCTAACATTTTTAATTCAAGTAGCAGTGTGGGTGTAGTAGATGATATTCCTATAACAGTTTTAGGAGGTGATATTTGCAGTTTGTTAGCATTATTGTTAATAATTACATTTTAAGATTACACCGTGTTTTCCAAAAAAAATTGATGAGGTGGTTGGGAAGATAGCAGTCCTCACAACTGAAATATGCTCTCTAAAAGTAACTGTCAATAATGTGGCCAATATGGTAGGAGCTGAGCTTGGGTGCCTTAAAATTTCCACATCGACTTTGCTGTTAAACCTACCTATCGACAGCGAGGAAGGATTTGATGAATTTGAGAACAATTTAGCTGATGAGGAATGTGAAAAAGAATTAGTAAGTTTTTTTATTATTGTAAGTTATGTCTGAATCCAACAACACTCATTTTTTAGTTTTTAAAACAAAAGCCATTTTTTTAAACAAAAAATTTATTTTTTGTCATGCCAGTAGATGTATTATTTTAGCTTTTGTTCAAATACAAAGATCAGAATTTTGTATTTTTTTTATTCTAGAAGAAAATATTGTGTTTGATAAGAGGGGGCCGACTGGAAGATTTTATTAGACGTATGTGTGATAAAATCTATTCTCGTACCTTTGCTGTAAAACTGGCTTGGACTTCAGCAAAAAATAATATTCGATAGGCAACACAAATGTAACGAAAGTTATGGAAGGTAATGGTAAACTGTACATTTTACATTTTCATAAATTCATAATTTGCAGAGGTTGTAAGAACGTACAGCGATCGCAACTTTTCGAGTATAATTTTTAAGCAGATTGTTTCAAATTGGCTGAGAAATACCAACATTAGGCTGGCCAAAACAGTTGCTATAGTAAAAACCAGTTAAGCTGACCGATGACTCATCTTGTTAAAGCATATGCATCAATGCAATCAGAACGTATTTCTAACATTCTGGATTAGTTCAGTTGTTTATACAAAATGGCGCATGAAGTTTATATTGTGACAAATACTAGCTGAGAATATATGTCCCAGGGCTTTTATAAATAATCTTTTAATTTCTACGAATTATAAGAAATGTTTGTTGGATGTGCATATACATAAGTATCAAATAAATTTTTTTAATAAAAATTAAACCAAAAAATTTAAGGCAAATTGGAAGTTTGGAAGGGAAATAGACCATTTTATTTAGATGAATTGTGTTTAAATGAAGATATTAATAATATGAAATATGGAAATGGACAAGTTATTTTCAGGAATGTAGATAAAATCTTAGTTTAGAAATGTACTACAGATACTGGATATTTAGCACGGTGTCGCAGATATTGTTGATTTTTGAAAACAAAGGGAATTTTCAAGATATTATATTGTTATTAAGTATAAAGCCGCGTGTATTCTAATTGATTCGATAATATCTGAAGACTAATGATTAATGTTGGAATTGAGACTGTTATTCGCACGATTATCAGGGAAATTGTAGTTTCGGGATTTTATATTATTCCTGTTTTAAATGGTTAACAAGCATGGTTGTACATATTAAAGTGTATTTGTAAATATTTAATTTTTATTTAATCAAATTTGGTATTAAACAAACAAAACTGTATTGTATTATTTTATTGTAATATTGCTCTACTACATTAAGAAAGTATAAATCTAGGACACCACTTCATTTTATATTAATCAATTATTCTGAAATTGAATCATCTTCATAAGAGTCATTGCTGCTTGAATCCTCTAAGTCGATAATAAGAGGCGGTACCACATCAAAGTTATTTTCAATTTGCCACCATTCCATCATACATTTTTCTGAATGGTGAATGCATTTTTGCCAATATTTGTCATCTATCCTTCTAAGTGCTACATGCCATATTAATTGTACGTGTTCATCATTAAATTGTTCATTAAATCTTCCAATATTTTTGTCGTAATAGCCTTTGCAGTTACCCCAAATTAATTCAATCGGATTAAATTGGCAATGGTATGGAGGGAGCCTTAATACTTTATGGCCACTTTGTGCTGCAAGTTCATCAAGTATGTATATTTTTGGTTGAACATTTTCCTTTACTAATGCAAGTAATTCTCTTTTTAACATTGAAGTGTCTGCAAATATGTTATGTCAAGTAAATAATTAATCAATTCCTCTTTATTTGAAGAAGTGTTAGGAACCTTTTCGACTAATTGCGAATGATATGAAGCATTATCTAGCACGATTAAACTTGGACCGCTTAAATTTGGTAATAAACTTTCTTGGAACCATTTTGTGAACATTTCTGTGTTCATATCACCATGATAATCTGCATATTGTGATTTTGAAGAAAACAAAGAGATGCATCATGTATAAAACCATTTTTATTTCCAGCATGTATCACAATAAATCTAAAACAACATTTGATAAGCATACAAAACACAGTGACAGCAACAAATTAACAACTAACCGTTTTCCTGTTCCAAATGGCTTCTTCTTGATGCTTTTGTGAGAATTATCATGCCAATTCTTTTGGCAGATCCCTACTAAAAATCCAAGTCTCGTCAAGAAAAACAGGTTCATATACTTGCGTTACCTTATTGGAATGGTAGTCTCTTAAGAATTTTATTCTGCAGCAGCTATATGTTGTTTCTCGAACAATCCTCGCCTTCTATCATCTACTTTATAAAAAATCCTATGGTAGGTAAAAGTCTTCTTAAGCTAGTTAATTTGAAATTATATATGCCAGCAATAACAAGCTCTTTTGGAGTGTTTGTGCAGTTACATGAAGTCCTAAAAATATAAAAATTAGTTACTAATTACAATTAATTTTCATATTACTTTTCGAGTGCATCTCATAAATTTTACGTTTAACTGCATCTTTTACAAAATCTTCAACATCGCAAGATTTGCTTTTTGTTCGATTACGTTTCCTGCACGTCGAATGAATTGGAAAATTTTCCTTTACAGCTTGTGAGCCTCCTCTCTTAATCCTACTTAAAGTACTAAGGCTAACACCACATGCTTCAGAGGTTCGCTGAATAAATAATTAATTGGTTTGGAGGATTAAATGTATTTATTTTTGTACCTGCATAACACTTCCAAACGAAACTAAAACACCTTCATTATCTTGCTCTCTTTCAAAATAATCCATGACGTTCAAAATCACCTGGTGTGTTTGGGGTTTGAGATGTTTGTTTCGAAGCATTTTGAACAACTAAAAAGCAAAGAGGTGATAGTATATAGTGTTGTTATAGGATGGCTGTATTTACCTTTTATAATGTGTAAGAAATCCTTTTAGTTTTGAAAAAAACTTTTAAATTTGCGATTAGAGATAAATGTAAAAACGTAAATACAACAAAAAAGCAAGAACTATGTGAAAAGACAACAAAAAGTGACAGGAAACTAAAATTATTTATAGGTTATAATAATACATAAATATTAGTTATAATAAACATACGTTTTGATGCTGCCATATCAATCCTTAAAAGACGTATTTTTTTCTATCCATCCTGTTTTAGGGCAGAATAGTTACCTATACTGACAAAGACAATGTAGTTTTCATTATCATTTCTAATAATGTACCGCGGTGAGTCATAGGTCAGCTTAAATGGTTTTACTATAATTCTAATCAAAAATAACACATTCTTTTTCTAAGAAGTATAGAAATTACTTTTGTTTGCTTTATTGTAATTAACTAATATGTTTGAGGATCATGAATTGAGTAATTTAAAAATAATAGTTTGATTTTGAACTTCAAGAAAGTTCTGTCTAGAAGATTTATAGGTCTTTTACATGTTCAATTTATTATTAACTTGTTCTTAAATATTTAGTAACTATGCCTATTTTTTAACTTTTTGGTTTTTTTAATATATATTTTTGTGGGGGTTTGCTAAAACTCCATTTGAAAGTTTAAAATTACAATCGATAAAATGATGCGTTGATGCACTTGTATGTGTAACTATAACAGTAGAATGTATTATAAGTAAAAGTAGGTTAAATACTGTATGTGTTCATGTAAGTGCTGTAAATATGTAATATATGTATATATTTAACTAGTATCAGACTTTTTTTTTGTATTAAGCTATTTAGATGCATTTTATACTAAAAGTTTTGCCTCGTTTGTTTTAGATATTTGATGCTGATCTTATTTGTCACACATCTATTTCATTTCTGTCTGATTTACATATACATATTGGTAAATCGAGCAGGTAATATATCGTATGAAGAGATTATTCCTGTAAACCACTCATTGTTATTAAAAGAAGATTTATTGACGTTTCGATTCATCGCCTAGAATCGTTTTTGAAATACTAATGAATTATTTCTTTTAATAACAATGAGTGGTTTATTTCCCAAAAAATAGAAGGAAGAATATACAGCAAACCACAACAAACTTACAGGGAATATTTATTCCTGTAATTTTTCTCTACTATTGGAAATTTAATTGTATACAATGACACATGCACACAGATCATTCTCAAATCATGTACATTGATATATGAATGCATCAGAACATTTGTTTTTGTGAATTCCAAATAACTCCAAAATATATATGATTAACTGAAAATTTGCAAAAGCCTAGAGGAAGTATTGTACAGATATATACTACAATTAATTAGTTTGAAAGTCACTGATGAAATCCACAAACACAATTATTTTGCATTTATAATGGTATTTCAGGTGTTAAGTGTATATATCAAATCCTCTTATGAAGAGTGCTAAGCTCTTCATGAGGGTTTGATATAGACACATCATCATCATTAGGTCTTCAGTCCTGGAACTGGTTAGACGCGTACCATCATTGTTTCCCATTCTGAACTAACCTACACATTTCCCTGAAATTTGCACAGTCTGCATCTATAACTATCTGATCTAGGTCTACATCTACCTCTTTTTTCCTATCTCTGCTTGTAATATATCCCATACTATTCCCCAAAAATGACTTAGAACGTATTCTGCCCTTCTATTTCTCTTATCTTTTTCCCCCAGATATCCTTGTTCCCTTACTATTTCTATAACCTATTTGTTATTATCTTTGTCTGTCCATGCTATCGTCTTCATACATCTGAAGCACAGCATTTCAAAAGACTGTTACCGTTTTTCTGTCTGCGTTTCAGACTGCCCGTATTTCATAGGCATACTGCGCTGTGCTCCACACATGTTTTCAACAATTTTCTTCTTGCTTTATGTTTGTTGTCTTTTCTCATAAGCGCTGTTCTTTCTTGTTAGATGCAGTTCAGTCACCTTCTATTGTTTTACAATTATATACCCTATTTCTCCGACCTTCAGTGGTTGTTAAGGGAGGTAAGCAGCCTGTGACTGCCAAGTTCCCCCAACACTTAACCATTTACCGATTTAATATATTTTCCAATATATGTTTTCGCACAGTCCTCATTAGTTGCAGATATTTCGCAACCAACAACTAGTTGTTTATACTAATCATCAGATTTATCTGCGCTTATTTTTTCGTCATTAAGTTTTCCGTCTCAAAACTGGTTGGACACGTACCTGCACTTATTTATATTCTGAGCTAGCCTACATAGTTGCCTGAAATTCTCACACAGCATGTGTATACAGCTCGTTCCCCTTCTATTGTTTTCTAATTTTATGCCATATTTCAGCAAGATTCAGTGAAGGGGGTTAAGCAACCTGTGGCTACCAAGATCCCCCAACACTTAGACATTTGCCGAAGTAATGGTTTTCCAGTAAATCCTTTCACACACTTAACATTATTCGAGAATATTGCTCAGCCAATTCTTGTAGTTACTTATAATACTCATCACAGTTATTTTTTCGTCATTAGTTTATCCATCTTGGGATTGGTTGGATGCATACCTCCATTGATTTCTATTCTGGGCTAGCCTTCACATCTCCCTGAAACCCCTACAGCCTACATCTTTTACTATCTGTGTGCAGTAGTCTAACCTAGGTCTGCCTCTTTTTCTCTTTTTTCCTATCTCTGCTTCTAATATTGTTCGGTCTCTTTGTCGCACGTTCGCGTGGTTAATTTTAAGTTATTTAAATTTGTAGTCGTAAATCTAATAGTAAAACTGTCATCCCTTGTTCCCTTATATCCTGCCATAAAAATTCCTTGTGCATGGGTGAATAAGTTGGACTAAGAGTAGTGAACAAACACTTTCTTATGGCTATCGGAGCAGAACAGTCGTCGGTTTTTTCGTTCGGTACCGTAAGTTAGTCAAGTGCCGCAGTCTTTATGTGTGAAACCCCTAAAAAACACAGTGCAAGTGTAACGTAACAAAAACTCAATTCGCATACAGTCCGCTTGGTTGAAAGAATAGGAGCTGCAGCTTAGAACACCAAAACACCGCGGAGGTAAGTCGATGTATAAATTTATAAGACCCCCCGCGCGTGAACAAAATTGGTCCTTCGAGCCGGATCTTTAATTAATTAATTAGTTCCCATCCTTTAAGCTCATTATACTTAAATTTATAAAATTGTCGTAGTTTTATTATGGTTAAACGTGTTACACAGAAAAGAACATCTTGCTTGCACATTTAATGCTAGTAACATTTGGTCATAACGGTAGATTTTACAATACATTCCTTATCCTTTGTGGCAAAGTTTAGGGTCGTCGTCGGTATCTTTTTATGTAAACTATTTATGAGGGTTATTGTATCCTAAATCTTTACCTTATTTGTCACTTCAAGTTGGAGCAACCATTCGGGTTCATGCAACTTGTATAACAAAGGGGTTGAAATTTATTTGAAACCTTAAAAGCTTTGTCGGACGAGCACTGTAGTTGTTGCATTTTTCTATTAATAATTTAATTTCGTAGATGAATTAGTAATTTAGTGTATTCGAGTCACGCATTGTTTTTACATTAATTTTTATTGTCGTTCATTAATCATTAATTAAATATGGTTATATCAATTGATGAAGCTATTCTTGAAGCTAAATTTGTAGTTAAAAGGTTGGATCACATATACAGCAAAATCAACCAACCGGAAAACGTATTGATTGCTTTAATTAGAGCGTCGATTAAAAGTGTCGAACAGATTGAAACGCTTTTCAAATCCTTTTGCAAGGATATTTTCTTTGATGAAGAAAGTGAACAATTGGATGAATTTTCTGCTCTTAGGGTGAAAATCGATGATTATCTATTAGATATTCGTATTATCGCTGAACAATGCGAATTAGATCGGGTAGAAAATAAGCCAAAGGTGGAAAATATGAATAATTCTTTTTCGTCAAATTGTGGAGGAATTCGCTTGAAACATCTTTCAGTCCCCCGCTTCTCCGGACGAATTTCAGATTTTGAGAGTTATAATGCAATTTATAAGCGGTTGATTCATGATAATGTCAGTTTGTCACCCATTGAAAAATTTTGCCATCTCGTTGATACATTAGATGAGTCGTCGCGTGCATTGATAAAACACTTGCCATTAAATGATTATGCATACGAGGAAGCCTATAAAATTATTACTAATCGTTTTCAGTCCAAGAGGTTATTACTTTCAACATATTTTAATGCTCTTGAAAAATGCCCTAAGATCAGTTCCTCAGACTCGCATGCGGAACTCCGGCAATTAATTAGTTGTTTTGATGAAAATATATTCGCGTTAAGGCAGATGGAAATAGATTTATTAGATTTCATGTTGTTTAATCTGTTATCGAAAAAATTAGATACAAACATTTTAAAGCGTTTCGAATTAGGAAATAATGACGAAATTCCCTCGTTCAAAGATTTAAGGTCGTACATTGAAAAACAATGTAAAGTGTTGGAAATAAATGACATTGCTTCAGGAACATGCTTAAAATCTCGAGATTCCGTGAAAGAAAGAGAAAAAGGAAGGTTTGTTAGCACTTCGGCTAAAACTTCTTTAGTTGGTACCACCAATGATGTTAAAAATTGTAGTTTCTGTCAAGCTGTGCATCCTATTTATAGATGTAAGCAGTTTCTCGATAAAACTCCTCAAGAAAGATTTGAGGTGGTAAAGCTTAAAAATCTTTGCATTAAATGTTTAAATCCTTCACTTTCGATGAAAAATTGTACGTTAGATTGGTCGTGTAGAAAATGTCATCAGTCGCACAATTCGTTGCTTCACTTCGATAAACAAGAAAAATCGGTGTCGCCACGCCAACAAACCCATCGTCAAAGGTCAGCGTCTCCTCGGAGAGCGGCGCCTAGACTTACTTCTACTAGTAGACCTAGTGAAGACAATCTGTCGTCGTCGGTTGTGCATGAACAACCTGCCACTAGTTCGTTGATTTCGACGTAATTAGAACACACAACCACGCTGTTAGCTACGGCAATGGTGTCGGTGCTTGATTATACAGGAACATTGCAATCTGTTCGTGTAATATTAGATAACGGATCCATGGAAAGTTTTATGACTGAAAGGTGCCGTAAGAAATTAGGTTTAAGGAAACGGAGAGCCAATGTCACTGTTCAAGGACTTGGCTTGAATTCGTCGTTGGTGTCTGGTGCACTATCGTGTGTAGTCAGTCCCTCGGGAGCACGGTCTCCAGCATATGGAATTGATTGTTATATTTTACCTAACATTTGTAATCAATTACCTTCGTCGTCGATAGGGGTCAAGGAATGGTCGCATACTCGAGGTTTGGCCTTAGCTGATCTTAATTTTAATGTTCCTGGTAAAATTGACATGCTACTCGGAGCGGAAATCTTTGCTCAGGTTTTGTTGAACGAGTCTCGTTGGGGTGTCGCTAACGAGCCAGTTGCTATTAAAACAACCTTTGGTTGGGTTTTAACGGGAAAGGTCGTTTCCCCGAATAGTTCTATTACGTCGTTGTGTGCTTTCGTTGAACCCTTAGACAGTGATATTCGCCGATTTTGGGAATTAGAAAATATTCCCTTCAAAAAACACATTCCTCCTGAAGAGGAAAGGTGTGAAAATCAATTTGTGGAAAGTTATAGACGTAACAAGGACGGTCGTTTTGTAGTGTCCTTGCCCTTTAAAATTTCGGAACCCTCATCCGTAGGTATGAGATCAATTTGTATTAAAAGATTTTTGTCGTTAGAACGTCGTTTGTTAAAAAATCCTGAATTGTATTCAGATTATAAAAAATTTATGGAGGATTATTTGACAAGCGGGCACATGGTTCAAGTGAAATCGCTTGAAAATTCGTCGGGTCATGAGAAAATGTACTACATTCCCCATCATGCTGTACATAAGCGTGATAGCACTACCACCAAATTGCGTGTGGTTTTCGATGCTTCGTGTCAGGATCAATCTGGAAAGTCGTTAAATGATAGCTTGGCTATTGGCCCTGCTGTTCAAAAGGACATTGCAGTTTTGTTGTTGCATTTTCGTGTACATCCTATCGTAATTACAGCTGACATCAAACAAATGTATCGGCAGATTTTGGTTAAAGATACTCATTGTGATTATGAACGTATCGTCTGGAGATTTTCTCCGTCAGATCCTATTATGGACTTTAAATTAAATACTGTAACTTATGGAGTCTCGTCGTCGCCTTTTTTGGCCTTGCGTACTGTTCAAGAATTGGCAAGGTTAGAGTCGATTAATTTTCCTTTCGCGTCATCGGTATTGGCGAGCGATACCTATGTTGATGACTTAGTCACTGGATGTAATTCGATTGAAGCTGCTAATCAATTAATTGGTGAATTGAATAGTATTTGCTCTAGTGGTGGTTTTCAATTAAGAAAATGGAGTAGTAATTGCCCGGAAGTGATGTCCAACTTGAGGGAGTCCCTGTCCAGTTCGGATGCAATTACATTTCAAGATAAAGATAGTGGTTCAATAAAAATTTTGGGCCTTTCGTGGCGTGCTTTTACAGATGCATTTTTATACAACTTAGACGTTGAAGAGCGCACTTGCACTAAGCGTAATATTTTGTCAGCTATCGCAAAAATTTTTGATCCTCTCGGGTTGATAGCACCTGTAGTACTGTTCGCTAAACGTTTAGTTCAAGATCTTTGGCTTTTAGGTCTCGGGTGGGACCAAGAGCCCCCATTGGAAGTCATACAAAAATGGAAACATTTTTTGGGTGAATTGACAGCGGTTTCGAATATTGAGATTTTGCGTCGCATTGTATGTCATGATTTTAAAAAGGTGGAGTTGCATGGATTCTGTGATGCTTCTGAAGCCGGGTATGCAGCTGTCATCTATTTCCGTTCGTTCGATTTAGAAGGTAATATTACCATTTCATTAGTATGCGCAAAATCGAAGGTTGCTCCTACTAATCGCGTTTCATTGCCCCGTCTCGAATTGTGTGCTGCCGTACTCTTGGCAGATTTAGTAGATTTCGTCAAAAATACTTATACAGATATTTTATCATTTAGTAATATTTTCGCGTGGTCAGATTCTACTGTTGTTTTGTCTTGGATTCGGTCTTCCTCGCATAAGTGGAAGACATTCGTTAGCAATCGTATTTCGCATATTCAAGAACGAATTCCTCCATCTTCATGGTTTCATGTTAAGTCCCAGGATAACCCTGTGGATTGTGCCTCACGTGGACTTTTGGCTTCAGAGTTGGTTCATCATCCATTATGGTGGACAGGACCTTCTTGGTTAGTGCGTCGTAATGAAGAATGGCCAGTAACATCGCTGCCAAAACTTATCGACTCATCTCAGATGGACGTCGAATATCGTACTCTGTCGTTAACAGTCGTTATGTCTGACAATTTCTTAGATATGTTGTTGGATAAATTTTCAAACCTGCAGAAAATTTGTAGGATTATTACCTGTATTCGTCATTTCATTCGTAATGTTCAATGTCCAGATTTGCGTTCAAAATATTCTGATGGTTTGTCTCTAGCTCAGCAGCAAGAGGCTATACATTTATTGATTAAAAGAGTTCAAACAAATGTTTTTGCTCAAGACATTGCAAATATTAAAACTGGAAAACTTGTTAGTAAACAACTTCGTAGCCTTAGTCCGTTTCTAGATAGTCATGATTTGTTGAGGGTGGGCGGTCGCCTACGTAACTCAGAGTTGTCGCATGATGCAAAATTTCCAATTTTGCTTCCTCGGTCGCATCGGTTGACTGAACTTATTATATTAGATTGTCATGAAAGACATTTACATCCTGGAAATCGAACAACACAATTTTTACTAACTCAAAATTATTGGATCTTGTGCGCCAAGAGGGCTATTCGGCAATGTCTGAAATCCTGCATTCGTTGTTTTCGTGTAAACCCTGTGGCTTTATGCCCCCCTATGGGGGATTTACCAGCTTCTAGGTTAACTCCAGGTAAGGCGTTTTTACATACGGGAGTCGACTTTGGTGGACCTTTCTCTGTCACGATGAATCGATGTCGTGGCGCAAAATCATTGAAAGCGTACATTTGCTTATTTATTTGTTTCAGCACTAAAGCCATCCATTTGGAACTAGTGTCTAACTTGTCGACAGACGCTTTCTTGGGTGTTTTACGTCGATTTATTGCTCGAAGAGGCAAATGTATTCAAATCCATTGTGATAATGGTACTAATTTCGTTGGGGCCTCTCGTGAAATCTCTCAATTGATGCGCCATTCGGCAGACGTTGAGGGAATCGAATTTGTGTTTAATCCTCCTGCTGCTCCTCATTTTGGTGGGTTGTGGGAGGCTGGGATTAAATCAGTAAAATCCCATTTAAAGAGAATTATCGGTGGACAAATTTTGTCGTATGAAGAATTCTCGACGGTATTGATTCAAATCGAAGCGATTCTCAACTCACGTCCACTATGCGCACTGAGTTGCGAACCGCATGATTTCTCGTATTTGACCCCGGGTCATTTTCTTAATGTTGAACCAGTTTCTGTGTTACCAGATCCAGATTTGTTATCCATAAACCCCTCTCGTTTGAATCACTGGCAACTGTTGCAACAAATGCAACAAGGGTTTTGGAAGAAATGGAGTGCTGAATACCTGCACACATTGCAGCAGAAAGGTAAGTGGTTAAGGAATTCCGCTACCTTACCTATTGATTCGCTTGTCCTCTTAAAGGAAAAAAATAACCCCCCTCTACAGTGGCGTTTAGGAAGAGTAGTAGATGTTCACCCTAGTAGAGACGGTATCGTTCGGGTAGCTACAGTCAAAACATCCCAAGGGTTAGTTAAACGCCCCCTAGTGAAACTATGTTTACTGCCAGTTACTTGATATTTAATGGTATGTACACATATATTCACTTATATAAGTTTGTCGGTTAGGTTTCTTAGTTAATAGCTCTAATTAGGTTTTAAATATAAAATAAGTTAGTTCATACTTATTTTGGTGGGCGGGATGTTCGGTCTCTTTGTCGCACGTTCGCGTGGTTAATTTTAAGTTATTTAAATTTGTAATCGTAAATCTAATAGTAAAACTGTCATCCCTTGTTCCCTTATATCCTGCCATAAAAATTCCTTGTGCATGGGTGAATAAGTTAGACTAAGAGTAGTGAACAAACACTTTCTTATGGATATCGGAGCAGAACAGTCGTCGGTTTTTTTGTTCGGTACCGTAAGTTAGTCAAGTGCCGCAGTCTTTATGTGTGAAACCCCTAAAAAACACAGTGCAAGTGTAACATAACAAAAACTCAATTCGCATACAGTCCACTTGGTTGAAAGAATAGGAGCTGCAGCTTAGAACACCAAAACACCGCGGAGGTAAGTCGATGTATAAATTTATAAGACCCCCCGCGCGTGAACAAATATATTCCGCACTATTCCCTCATGCCATAGTATGTGGCCTATCATCTTATCTCTCCTCTTTTAACCGTTTTCCACATATTTCTTTCTTCCCCTACCATTTTTAGCACCTCTTCGTTCTTAACTTTTTCTGTCCATGATATCTTCATCATACGTCTGTAGCACCACATTTCAAAGGCTTCTACCTTTTTCTTGTCCGCTTCTCCTACTGTCCAGGCTTCACATCCGTACAGTGCTGTGCTCCACACATATGTTTTAAGCAATCTTTTCCTTGTTTCTATGTTTGTGGTCTTTGAGCACAGTAGTTGCTTTTTCTTGTTAAATGTAGCACGACCTTGTGCTAATCTTTGTTTTATATCTTTTGTGCTTTTCCCATCTTGCGTTATTTGGCTTCCTAGGTAGCAGAAATCCTTAACCTCTTGTAAGTTCGTGTTACATACTTGTATTCTTGTTTTTGATTTATTTTCCCCACCTTTGCATACTAGAACTTTAGTTTTAGTTTTGTTAATTTTCAAACCATATCTCTCTGTTAGAACCGTTTCCATTTCATTAAGAGCAGCTTCTAACTCTTCCTTACTAGCCGCTAATACCGCTATATCATCTGCAAATCTAAGCATATAAATTTTTTGTCCCTGCATAGTAATTCCAAATGTCTTCCTGCATTTGACAGTATTCATTGCGTCTTCTATGTACAAGTTAAAAATCAATGGGGATAGGGCACATCCCTGTCTCACCCCTTTCCTAATGTTTACTTCTCTACGTTCCTGCTCTAATTCTATTACTGCTGTTTGCTCTTTGTATAAGCTATGTACTATTCGTCTATCCCTATAGCTCATTCCAATCTTTTTGAGTATTTCAAACATTTTTTTCCATTCTACATTGTCGAATGCTTTTTCCAGATCTACAAACCCTATATACACGCTTTCCCCTTTTTCTATTGTTTTCTCCATTATCACTCTCAGAGCTAAAATAGCCTCCCGTGTTCCCCTGTTTCGCCTAAACCCAAATTGGTCTTCTCCTAGTATTTCTTCCGCCCGTTTTTCCATTCGTCTTTGCACAATTCTAGTCAATATTTTTGACACGTGTGCTGTCAAACTTATCGTTCTAAAATTTTCACATCTATCCGCACCTTTCTTTTTTGGTATAGTTACTATGATGCTACGTTTGAAATCTTTGGGTATCTCGCATGTCTCATACATATAGCTTACAAGTTGGAAGAGACGTTCTGTTACTGCTTGTCCAGCGGCTTTTAGAGTTTCTGCTTGCACCTTATCTGTACCCGGCGCCTTACCATTTTTCAGACTCTTTAATGCTAATTCAAACTCCTCTCTAAGTATAGGATATCCCAAGTCATCATTTTCAATGTATGATTCCTGTTCTAATGCAGTTAGTTCCTCTCCTGCATATAAATTCCTATATATTCTTGCCATCTACCCACTTTCTCTACGTTTTCTATGATGACGTTTCCTTGTGCGTCCCTTATATTTTTGCTATACGGTTTTATGTCCCTAAAATTCATTCTAATTAATTTGTATGCGTCGTCTGTCTTTCCTATTTCCATCTTCGTTTGTACCTCTTTGCACTTTTCATCAATCCATTGTTCTTTAGCTTTCCTGCATTTTCGAATAATTTCCCATTTTATAGCTTTGTATCTCTGTTTTCCTGTTTCGTCTGATTTATTTTTGTATTTTCGTCTTTCTTCTATTAAATTCAGGATATCCTTTGTTATCCATGGTTTCTTATTTTCTTTTTGTGTATACCCCAGAATATCTCTGGCCGCCATGTCTAAGCTGGATTTAATGTTATTCCATTCTGTTTCTACTTCCTTAGTATCAGATATTTTCCCAATATCTTTGAGCAATTCATTTGACTTTTTTTCGAATCTTTCTTGAATATCTTTATCTTTTAGTTTCTCTAAGTCCAATTGCCCTTTTCCGTTTCTTTTTTTCACATTCTTAAATTTAAGTGCGGCCTTCATAATTACGATGTTGTGGTCAGTATCTATATCTGCTTCTGGGTAGCTTCTACAGTCTTTTACTTGATTCCTAAACCGTTGTCTAACAAGAATGTAATCTATTTGATATCTTCCTATATCTCCTGGCATCTTCCACGTATATCGTCTTCTAGCATGATGTTGAAATAATGTGTTTGCGATGATTAAATTGTTCTTGTCGCAAAATTCTACCAGCCTATTTCCCCTGTCGTTTCTTGTGCCTAAACCAAATAAACCTACTACCGCTCCTTCCCTACCCTCACCTACAACGGCATTAAAATCCCCCGTAATTATTAAATTTTCATGTCCTTTTACGTATCTTAATATGTCTTCGATATCTTTGTAGATGGCTTCTACCTCTTCGTCACTATAGCTAGAGGTGGGCATGTATACTTGTATTATTACTGTGTTTACCGGTTTAGATTCTAATCTAACCATGAGTACTCTTTCGTTCTTTTGTAAGTAATTTTCACACAGTATCCTATCTTTTCCGCATAACTATCCTCACACCCAAATTTCCTTCCTCTGCTCCTGTATGAATTACCCTGAAGTCTCCACTCCAAAAATCCCCCGCCTCTGGCCACCGAACTTCGCTAATCCCTACTATGTCTAGTGATAACCTATTCATTTCGATTTTTAGGTTCTCTAGCTTACCTACTTGTTTCATACTTCTAACATTCCACGCTCCGACTCGCAGAATGTTCCCGACTCTTATTTTTAACTTTCCAATCACATCCTCCGAAGTAGTCCCCTCCCGGAGATCCGAATGGGGGACTATTTTAACTCCGGAATCTTTTACCCCAGAGAATGCCATCATGTTTGTTATAATTTAGGTACGCTGTGTACTTGGGAGATAATGTGGTGGTTTCCCGTTGCCTTCCACATCGCGGTAGTGTGTCTTAGACTGCCATACCGACCCCTATGGTCTCTGCCAATCTAAGTACCGAAAGAGCCGCTGCCCTCTTTCGGGGACCTGTCTTAGTCTGGTTCCTCACTAACGACCCTACTACTTTGGTTGGACCTGTAGTTTGGCTCTTTAGCTCATTAGAACGCGCAAGCCATTTCACCTGTTCTAGTAATTTAGAACTTCGGCAAGGTGCAGGTCCATTCGAAATGGACTGTAGACACATATAGCACCTCAAATATCGTACAATGATCGTTATAAATACAAAATAATTGGGTTTGTGGATTTCAAGTGACTCCCAAACTAATTTAATTGCTGTTTGATCTGTACAATACTTCCTCTATACTTTTGCTTAATTTCAGTTAATCAAATATATTTTGGAATCAAATAATATACCAATTGATTAATCATTTATAATACCAATAATATATACATAAAGGTATAATTTTAATATGAAGTATGAATATTGATTATCTATTTTATCATACAAACTGTAAACAAATAATATGCGTTTTGTATAATTATTCTGTTAAAACTAATAGAAGTAGTGACATCGAATATTATACGTAATTACAATGCATCTATTATTCAATTATTATTAATCCTTAAAACTGCTATTAGTAAAATGGGTATATATTTATCAAAAGATAGTTTATACATTTTGATTAGGTGGACATTTCTTACATATTCTTGATGAATTGATCAACTACTATAATACATATGCATTATTTGTTTTTAAATGTATTACGCTTTAATTATAAGTTTAGAATACCTCTCTGCGCTACCGGGGGGGGCATAAGGATATAAGATAGTTGTTCATATTTGTATATATTTTATTGTGTATATATAGTAGTATGTAAGTTAGTTATAAGACATACCTACCACCCCCATCCTTAATAATTCCTTCGCTCCCGGCGACATGTGTTTACCTCCACGTGGTCTCGCTGGACGTTAGATTAACGACAATATGTCTTATTGACCGAAAACACGTTTCCTCTCTTTTTAAACAGCACATTAATCTCTTTTTTGTTCAGGTCTATTTAAACAACCCATTAATCTCTTTTTTTTGTTACAGGTTACTTTCAACTGCATGGATTCGACTACACAAAGAAAATAATGTTATACTTTGTAAAAATTCTATTAAATTCTATTAGTTTATTACACTGTAAATCGCATAAAATAAATTATTAAACTTTTGTGTGCTTAATCTCTTTGTGTTAATACCTCTAAGTAGTTGGTTAAAGCATATGTCATAGATGAGCAAAAAATTTGGAGGTTTGGAGCCTTTAAAAGTGTAACTTTGTAAGGGACACTCGGATTTTAAATCTGTTTGCAAATTCGAATTCTGCGTAAAATTCTAGACTAATTTGATGTGTCGCATGGCTAAAAAATTTATAAGGATATTCAGAAATCGCTACCAGCAAAAAATCTTAAAATTGGGGTAGCTCTCTGAGGGATAATGCAATCTAAGAAATTTAAAGAGATTTGGGTAGCTGAGAAAAATCTAATATTAATTGATACGAAACAAGTTAGGTTTATCTCGAAAGATAAAAAATGGATAGTCGAAGAAAACTATTTGGTTCAGATGTGGGAGCAAATGAGGATGCTAAGATGAAAATGCAAGATATATTTATCTCGAAAGATGCAATGGCTAGACTATGAAAACGGAGATTCATCTCCGCATTTCCTCCTAGGAGATCATCTCCACATTTCCTCCTTATGAGAATTTACATGTAAATGAGGGAGCAAATGAGGAATCAAATGAGGAAGGAGAGAGTCACTTCTCCTCATTTCCTCCTTATGGGAATTTACATATAAATGAGGGATTCGGGAGCAAATGAGGGATTCTGGAGCAAATGAGAAAGCAAATGAGGATGCTGGAGCAAATGAGGTCCCAGAACCCCCCCCATAACCATCTACTATAAAATAACTTATATATAAATGGACCAGCAAGTTCATGACCACATCAAACACTATTGTCATTCAGTAGGCACAAAGTAATGGAATCGTAACTTTGCAATCCAGGATACTACCTACCTGAGTTCCGAGGAGTTTCTAAGTCCAAGCAGTTCAAATTATTTTGTGTTGTTAAAATTGATCCAACTTAACTTTAATCAAGTTATAATGTCAAAAGCCAAAAATTTTAAGACGGCCTGAATTATTAATACGAATAGTAGTGAATAAATGTACTTTCGGCTTTCTGTAATCTTCATATCATACCCTTGCAACCATGACAAATACTTCAAGACTGTTTATAATCTGAGTACCCTATGTTGTCCTAGCAATCAAAGTAACCACTTACTACTTAACATAGTCTTGAGTCTGTATTAATTTTTTAAATAGTTTAAACAAGAGACATCCAATATTGTTCAAAAACTAAATACAAACAAAATTCTGCCATAATTCATTGATATAAACATTTAAAATGCTTCACTTAAATATTAAACATTTTTTAGTGACTTAAAACTATATTCCAGATATTTTTTCTAGGAATATCATTTTCAAAGTAGAGAATGAATTGACTTCAACTGCTTCTAATGTTCACCATCAACAATAAAAGTCATCATTCACTGTTGTTCTGTTACACAATCTAAACTATAACAATGTTCTTACATTTTGTTTAATTCGAAATTTCTATAGGCAGCCAAATTTTTATAGCTTTTTGGAAGTTATTTTAAAGTATTTTATACACTTGTAGCTAAAAATCGCAAAACGACCATCTAAATGACGACAGTCGTGTGGATTTGTATTAAATTTTACAGTGTTTATTTATTTCCTTAAGTTTTTCGTTTTTGAACAGCTTGAACACATATTTTTAGGTATCGACATAAGCTAAGTCGTTGATTCTGGAATAGACTTTTTAGGCCTATTTTTTAGAATTCTTAGTATGGACATTAATGTCGAATTTTAAGTTATATTTTAGGGATGCCGTATAATCACATTAATTGCATACAAACGGACAATCACTAGTATGAGAGCGCATATGAATTTTCAAATTATATTTACTTCTTGCGCATAAACTGCATGGAAATGGACGATCACTAGTATGAGACCGCATATGAATTTTCAAATGATTGTTACGAGTTGCAGCATAGTCACATAAACTGCATGGAAATGGACGATCATTAGTATGGGACGGCATATGAATTTTCAAACTACCTTTACGAGTTGCAGTATAATTGCATAAATTGCATACAAATCAACGATCATTAGCATGGACCGCATATAAATTTTCAAATGATCTCTACGAGTTGTTGCATAGTCGCATGAACTGCATGGAAATGGACGATCATTAGTATGGAACCGTATATGAATTTTCAAACTAGCTTTACAAATTGCAACATAAATACATAAACTACATACAAATGAACGATCATTAGTATGGGACTGCATATGAATTTTCAAACTACCTTTACGAGTTGCAGCATAATTACATAAATTACAAGCAAATGGACGATCACTAGTATGGTTCCGCATATGAAATTTCAAATTATGTTTAGAAGATGCAGCATAATTACACAAATTGCATGCAAAGGAACAATCATTAGTATGCGTCCTCATATGAATTTTCAAGCTATCTTTACGAGTTGCAGCATAATTACATAAATTGCATGCAAATGGATGTTCACTAGTATGGGTCCACATATGAATCTTCAGAACATGTTTATAAGATGAAGCATAATTACTTAAATTGCATGCACATAAATGATCATTAGTATGGAACCGCATATGAATTTTCAAAACACCTCTACGAGAAGTAGCATAATTACATAATTTGATTATTAGCATGGGACCGCATATGAATTTTCAAACTATCTTTACGAGTTGCAGCATAATTACATAAATTGCATGCAAATGGACGATAATTAATATGGAACAGCATATGAATTTTCAAACTATCCTTACAAGATACAATATCCTTACATAAATTGCATACAAATGGGCGGTCATTAGTATGGGTACGCATATGGATTTTCAAATGACTTTTGCGAGATGCAGCATAATTACATAAATTGCACGCAAATGGACGATAATTAATATGGAACAGCATATGAATTTTCAAACTATCTTTACAAGATACAATATCCTTACATAAATTGCATACAAATGGGCGGTCATTAGTATGGGTACGCATATGGGTTTTCAAATGACTTTTGCGAGATGCAGCATAATTACATAAATTGCATGCAAATGGACGATCATTAGTATGGATCCGCATATGAAGCTTCAAACGATCTTTACAAGATGCAGTATACTTACATAAATTGCATACAAATGGGCTGTCATTAGTATGGGTTCGCATATGGGTTTCCAAATTACTTTTGCGAGATGCAGCATAATTACATAAATTGCATGCAAATGGACGATCATTAGTATGGGACCGCATATGAATTTTCAAAGTTTCTTTTCTAGTTGTAGCATAATTACATAAATTACATACAAACGGACGATCCTTAGTATGGGACCCCATATGAATTTTCAGAACATGTTTATAAGATGAAGCATAATTACATAAATTGCATGCAAACGGACGATCATTGGTATGGATCCGCATATGAAGCTTCAAACGATCTTTACAAGATGCACTATACTTACATAAATTGCATACAAATGGGCGGTCATTAATATGGGTATGCATATGGGTTTTCAAATGACTTTTGCGAGATGCAGCATAATTACATAAATTGCATGCAAATGCACAATCATTAGTATGGATCCGCATATGAAGTTTCAAACGATCTTTACGAGATGCAGTATACTTACATAAATTGCATACAAATGGGCGGTCATTAGTATGGGTTCGCATATGGGTTTCCAAATTACTTTTGCGAGATGCAGCATAATTACATAAATTGCATGCAAATGGACGATCATTAGTATGGGACAGCATATGAATTTTCAAAGTTTCTTTTGTAGTTGTAGCATAATTACATAAATTACATACAAACGGACGATCCTTAGTATGGGACCCCATATGAACATTCAGAACATGTTTATAAGATGAAGCATAATTACATAAATTGCATGCAAACGGACGATCATTGGTATGGGTTCGTATATGAGTTTTCAAACGATATTTGAAAGATGCAGCATAATTGCATAAATTGCATGCAAATGGGCGGTCATTAGTATGTTTTCGCATATGAAGTATCAAGCTACTTTTAAAGGATGCAGAATAAGCACATAAAAAGCATGTAGGTGAGCGTTTGTTAGTATGTGAGGACATATTAGTGCGTTTTGAAAGGATGGAGAACAGTTACATAAATTACATGTCACAGTTGTTCTTTAGTATTTCAGCGTTTAGTGTAATTGTAATCTTGCTTTTGGTGGTACTAAAGTCATACACTGGATAATCTTTAATGATAAGATCACGTACGTGAAACACAATAATAATAAATTGTTTATTCAAAAACACATTTCACTATCTTCTACCTATTCCGTAACTTGGTTAAATGTTCAAAGTGCATTTTATTTTAACCTCACATTCCCTGGTAGTAATACAACAGATTCTGCAAAATAATTTTCGCTCCAAAATTAGCTATCGATTGGGTCGTTTACATGAATTTGTTAACGAACTAAATACAAAATGATATTATACAGAACGCAGAGTGGCTTTACTACGGCCTTTGTTATATACTACCATAGGTTAAATAATCACGCGTTCGGTTGTTGCACTGGGTGTGCACTATTTCAGTACCGTGCATTCGGTTCGTATTATACATCAACCCCGATTCAGGTTTACTTATTCGATTCGTGTCGATGCACCAAATACGTGCAGATTTATTACACCGGTCATTTGTGGTAGTTCTAGCAATTGAACTGAATAAAAATGGCCCACTTAACGTTACATTTAATTAAAGAGTTATTAGATAGTAGCAGTAGTTCAGAGGACGAAATTAATATTTGTTTGAAAACGGAATACTCAGACGTACTAAAAATTACAAATTATTTATATATTGTGGAATATTATAGTGACGAACAGGTTACTAAATTTACATTGCACTTTAATAAAACAACTATTTATGATGCGCATGAACTTATCAACGAACTCTCTCAGCAACGAATTCCTGTGCGTAAAACCGAACCCTACATACTATAATACATGCAAAAGTTAGTTGGAAACAATAGTAATTTTCGATTTATTTAATTTTACGAAAAGTATAGGGGGCCATTGCTTGATATTTACGGCGGTTGTTTGCTATAGTATTCCCCACAATAAAATGGTAAACTAGAGATGCTAAAGCAGTGAAAAAAGTTATAAAATTATTATAAAGCTGCTCCAACACCATCACCTTGTGCGTTGTTGTATTTATAATAATTGAAAAACACGGCGAACTATATTGAACGATAATTACGAAAATAGCTGACTAATTTCCTCTCTACCTAAATAAAAAAAATTCGAACAACTTAACGGTACTAAAACACATAAAAGGTAAGCTCAATGGAAGCTAAAATTTCGACAACAACGTGGAGTTCCGTGTTTCCTATGTAACAGCAAATGTATAGGTGGACCATTGTTTGCCATTTATAGGAAATGATTATTAGGGTCTAGTGCACACACAAGCCAAAACTTGAAAAGGGCACGGCACTATTACCCGTATAAAATACTTGTAAACGCTTCTCCAAATAGCAGGTAGTTTACGTACACTTTAAAATTCGATTTTTCAAAAAGTATAAACGACCATTATTTGCCATTGATGGGAAATGATTAATAGGGCTTAGTGCATACACAAACCAAAAATTGAAAAATGCACGGTAATATTACCCGTTTAAAATACTCGTAAACGCTTCTCCAAATAGCAGGTAGTTTACGTACACTTTGAAATTCGATTTTTCAGAAAGTATAGGCAACCATTATTTGCCATTGATGCGAATTGATTATTAGGGCCTAGTGTATACACAAACCAAAAATTAAAAAATGCACGGCAATATTACCCGTTTAAAATACTCGTAAACGATTCTCCACATAGCAGGTAGTTTACGTACACTTTGAAATTTGATTTTTAAAAAAGTATAGGGGACCATTGTTTGACATTGATGGGAATTGATTATTAGAGCCTAGTGCACACACAAACCAAAAATTGAGAAAAGGCATATCACGAGACGACGTTGGAAAGACAGCTTTTGGATATCAGTAAAGCATTTGTAAACTGTATAGCTATATCTTATATAGGTTTGTTATATGTAACATGTTTTCCGATATTGGTTTCTAATATTGTTTTTGGCACTGATATAGAATACTCTAGGATATTTTGAAATATTTTGTGGAATATTGTTTTTATATGTAGAGGTTATGTAATATGTTTCCTTATGTTGTATTAATAAATGAAAAATTAAAGTCTGATGTTTCAAATCAATAATAGCACAATGCTTTTATGCTACTCAAGCATTTTGGACGATTTACTGTAATATTGAAAATTGGGCAATTTTTACTACTCCTTCCTGGCATAAAATGTTGTTGGCAACCATGTGGGTGGCACCGGTGAATTACATTTCCTACTTTAATTTTTTACTTTACAGGTCCAACCTTAATTTAGGGGATAATACTTATTTAATTTTAACTAATATTTGGAAGAAATAATTTGAAAATGGTTCGTCAGAACAAAGAATGTAATCTTTCTAAAGATTTAGCAACATATCTTGCAAAGAGGATAAGAAGTGTAGATGATATAGATATTCGTTATGGATATGGGTCCATTTTCGGTGACGTCGCCTTATATCTTTTTGGAACAGACTGCTATGCTAAACGCAAACTACTTATAAACAGGTGGAAAAAAAAATATAAATAATATAAGACAATTGTTCTTGAAGATTGTTGAACAAGAAAACAATCGAAGCAACGGTGAGTTGGAAGGGGATTATTTATCCGATGGCATTAGAGAGGTAGGTATATTGCAGAGTAGTAGTAGTGATTATAATTCTTTTGCCTTAAACACAACGATCGCAGTTCCTGTTAATATTACATTAGAGAATGAAAACCCTTTCCCCGAGAAGAATATGACCCACCTTTCAATGTGTGATAATAGCATTGATCTAGAGAACATCAACAATTCACCAGTGCATCCTCATTTACAAACTCAGTGCTTGAACGACAATGTTTATAAATTTACTTCTAAAATACAAAATATTTTCAAATGGGATTTTACGTTTAAAAAAAATTATATGTACTTTTTGTGTTAAGACATTAAACATGTCTATTCCGTGTGCCCACTTTATGTGAAGAACAAGCACGTTAATAAATGTTTACAAATCGTGTCGTAAATTTATTTGTCACACTACACTACGGCCGAGTGAGTGAAGAAGGATATATTCATTGCACTCTACACACAATAGGTACATTTAATCATAACAATTTACTGCGCCGTAAACAATTTAGAGGTTATGCACGGCTTTTAGCTAAGCAACAATTATTGAATATATCTGCATTTAAATTCAAACAGAATAAAGTTTTAGCGGCAGATAAGAGTTTGTTACATTTAAAAACCATTTACAATATTCCCACAACAGATGTGGCAAGACATATTAAAACAAAAGCAGCAAGTAACAATTTGGCCAAAGATGATTTCGAAGTGTACGTAAACTACCTGCTATTTGGAGAAGCGTTTACGAGTATTTTAAACGGGTAATAATGACGTGCGTTTTTCAATTTTTGGCTTGTGTATGCACTAGGCCCTAATAATACGAGCGTCTCGCAGTAGAAATAACTTGGCTGTAATGACAGTTGTAAACAGATCGAGGTTACGTAATTTTTTTTGTTTACATAAATTGGATGAGGTCTGTGTTAATGGTAAATTGATTGTTTATCTCCTTATTTATATAGGAGAAGTAAAAAATGAATATTTGCCTAGATTGTGGTTCTGAATTTACGTAAAATAAAACTTTGTATGGCCACTTAAGAAAATTTCATGATTTGAATATAAGAGACCAGTTTCTATAAGCAACCAACTATGGATAAAAAGGAGTTAAATTTAATGCAATGAAGGAAATTAACTTTACACGAATGTTATCTATATATGTTAGCTCTTGTATGTAAACAACTTGGTATTTTGTACTAACTTGTTGCTATTCTAGGTATCTTTCGTACTTGTGTCAATATGCAGTTTAAAGGTACTTTGCTGGGATTTCTTTAATTTGATTTGTAAATTATTAATTACTTGAGTGAAATGTGTTTAATAATAGTTATAGAGGCTTGAGGTTTCAATAATTGTATTTTTATTTTAAAAAGTAAACATGTTATGTACCCATATACATTCTCAATAAATACCTAAATGAATTAAGAAAGAAACTAATTTTATTTTGTCGATAATTTTGTTTGCACTGTCAGTCGACTAAAATATGTAAAAAAACAAGGTAGAAAATTAAGATTATTTTGGTACTCCGACTAAAAGTAAAACTAAAATACTGCACTGTTAATATAAGAACACTCAATCCGACAGATTTGACGAAATTACAATAACTTACCAGCGCTTGTAACACTGATAAAACAAAGAGAGAACTGAGGATTAAATTAGATTAGTCGCGTACTTGTAGGTTTCCCATCAAAATCGCTGGGATTGTAATAATTTCCAGTAATTTGTACATGTATTTCTGCAAGTGGTTTCCCCATCGGATTTTATTCCCAAACACGAGAAAGCAGAACAAAATCTAACCTTATAAGCTTTAGTGTTAATTAAACCTACTTTCTACTGAGATAATACACTGTCTTATCTTAACATAAAATCAGGTGATGTATGATCAGATCTTGTATGAACATTAACATTAAGGTTTGAGTTATTAACCAAACCATCCCTAATAAAAATTTCTTCTATTAGGGTAGGCTTTTTAAGATCATTATTCCTTGTTGATTTCTTCTTTGTTGAAAAAAGCCACACCTGATGTTCAACTTTTTTATTAATATTAATCTTCTCTGTAGTTTTTAGATCGATAGATTTTGCTTTATTTAATGTGTTAATGATTTTATCAAATTGCCTCATTATAGCCAGATGTACGTCGTCAGTTAACGAAACATTCTCACATAGGCCTATTATTAGCTCGGCTCTTTTTTTTAATAATATAATTTTTTGAAGATTTTGCTTCATGTAAAATATTACTGCTGAAAAGTTCATTAACGTTACTAATATGCAAAGGTGTCAAGATTCGATTTGTAAAACTGTATCGCACAAGCATGTACCTGTTTGCAAATGTTAAGCTTTATCATGTTGTCAATACAGGTGCATTGAAATGTATGAACACATATGCTGCACTTTGTACAACTTAGACATGAACCTTCACAGACCTCATCTACTCTCGTAACTTGATACTGTTGAAAAGCACACTGGACGACGTAACTAAAAATTCTTTATCATTTTCAAGACGTCTAATAAAATCTGATGTAATTGTTAGACTTGCTTTATGACTTTGTTTAATTCTACTAATTTTGTCATTGGAAGTATTCTTTGCAAGTTTAACTATACGTTTAAACAAGCTATCTCGAGCAATTTTTACTACCGCATTAATGCTTTTGTCCAAACGTTTTACTTTCCGACCTTCCGAATACACAAACTTCAAAACTTTGTGCATCGATTCAAGATACATGTTAGTGTTTATTCCTAAACCCAATCGATAGCAATATGCCCAAGATGTTGGACGATTTGCATAATTATTATGAAAATATTCAACAAATGATTGTGTATCAACATCATCATAAAGATCTTCTACTACCTGATTTAAAATGTCATTAAATTCATCAATAGATACACACTGTAATAAAACACGAAGGGATTTATATACTATTACTTTCTTTTCAATCCCTCCATTGATTTTTGACAAATTCTTGGGCCAATTACGATCCACATGCCAGGTACATAGCAACTGGTGAGGTACCTTGGCCATAACATAAGACCATGCATTATAAAATGCTGGAGCATCATCAGACATAAAAACAGTAGTTGATATAATACCCACTCTTGATTTAATTTTTCCAAAAAACAACTTGAACATCATTTCGTCAGCACGATTTGAAAAACAAAATGCCACTGGGCACCTTGAACCAAATTCATCCACTGTCATTAGTGTGTAGAGCTGAAAATGGTAACTATTTGTACCGTGTGTACCATCAACGCACACCTTGTCGTTCCCAAATTTAAGCAACTGTTCACGTTGAAAAGAAGTGATTATGACTGATGCAAAATCTTGAACATCTAAAATTATTTTTGAGTTATTTGGGTTTCATTCTACACCTTAGCTTTTATAATATAACACTGGGCAGTCGCTTCCTAAGTTCATCATCTCCTCTACCCAGAGCCATACGCTAATTGCATCATTTAGGTGACATTTCACACCATACTCAATATTGAAGTCCCTAACAATATTGTGCATATCTTTTGTTTCTAACAACAAAATTCTCTGTGAATTTTCTTGTTTTAAAGCAGAATCACGAACATCATCCAATATATGTTGAAATGTAATACCTTCCTTTAATTTTCCTGAAACACATCAATTGTAAACTTTCAAACTAGAACTTTATGTTCGAAAATACCTGCAATTTCTGCTTTACTCTCTTTACTTAAAAAAACTCGACCAATATCGTTGGTATGTCCAACATGAGTTGTCCAGAAGTCTACTGCAACAGACCCATCGTTCTTTATCGTCGCTTCCATTCTTGAGGGACAAACACTTCCAATTTTATTAGTGCCTGTGCTTTTTAAGCTTCTAAAACCCTTGCGTTTTGGAATGTAGTTGTACGATCGATGGCAATTATAGTACTCCTTTTTGGTGCCATCAGACAATAATTTAGCTGAAGTGTGAAGTATATACATTGTCAAAGATTGTTCCTGTTCTTGGTTTTTTCAGTTTTTGAACTCTGTTAAACAGAATAAAATTAGTATATAATTAACACTTTGCATAATAATCTTCAAACCTAATTGTGAATTAAAATGTAGTTGATCAAGTTTAGTTTCAATTTGATGTTCATTTGCCAAATGTTGTCGAAGTTTTTTATGTCCCTTCAGATGTGTTGTACAATTTTCATAAAAGCATTTGATTCTTAACGAGTTGAGAATTATTGGAATACTTTTATGAACAGTTCTGCAATGACGACGTAAAGTTGCTTTACTTGTCAAGGATTTGCCACATGTATCACACAAAAATTTACTAGTTAAAGTAACTGGTTTCCTATATTCAAAATTATGAATCTTTCTTAAATGGGCATATAAATTCTTCTTTTGTGTAAACTCAAAACCACAATCTTCGCAAGTATTCATTTTTACTCCTCGTTTACAAATAACACAATAAACAAAATTAATAGGTAATTTCCATGGATCTCATTCACTATATGTAAACAAAAAAATTACGTAACCTCAATCTGTTTAAACTGTCATTACAGCCGCGTTATTTCTACCGCGAGACGCTCGTCTAATAATCAATTCCCATCAATGGCAAATAATAATCCCCTATACTTTTTGAAAAATCGAATTTCAAAGTGTACGTAAATTATCTGCTGTTTGGAGAAGCAGTTACAAGTATTTTATCCGGGTAATACTGCCGTGCTTTTTTCAAGTTTTGGCTTGTGTGTGCACTAGGCCCTAATAATCAATTCCTATCAATGGCAAACAATAGTCCCCTTTACATTTGCTATTACATAGAAAACGGGAACTCCACGTTGTTGTTGAAATTTTAGCTTCCATTGAGTTTACTTTTTATGTGTTTTAGTACTGTTAAGTTGTTCAAATTTTTCTTTATTTAAGTAGATAGAGTATTAGTCAGCTATTTTCGTAAATATCGTTCAATATAGTTCTCCGTGTTTTTTTAATTATTGTAAATACAACAAGAACGCACAAGATGGTGGTGTTAGAGCAGCTTTATAGTAATTTTATAATGTTTTTCACTGCTTTAGCATCTCCAGTTTACCATTTTATTGTGGGGAATACTGTAGCAAACAACCCCCGTAAATATCAAGTAATGGTCCCCTATACTTTTCGTAAAATTAAATAAAATCGGAAATTACTATCGTTTCCAACTCACTTTTGCATGTATTATTGTATGTAGGGTTCGGTTTTACGCACCAGAATTCGTTGCTAAGTTCATACGCATCTATTATGTCTTTGCAGTTTCGTAGCAATTCTGCATGAATAGAGAAACGTTTGAAAGCATAATTGAGAACTATAAAACTTCACCTTATTATCCACAAGATACACACCATGGTGGCAAGATGCCCCAAGATCCCCTGAAACTCATATGCTTTCGTTTTTATGGTAATTCTGTAAACTTTATATTTTAAATTTTCTAGGTGTAAAGTTTTAAGTTTGCTGGAAATAAATACTGCATGCGTGACGTGGCCAGTAGATTTGGAATGGTAGAACTACTCTAATTGCTTGTTTTAATCGGATGTTAAATTACTTTATGTCAATTGCTTCAAATGTAATAACATTCCCAAGTAGCCTTGAGGAAAAAACAGAAATAACCAAGTAGAAGAGGTTTGTATTTTATCAATATTTACCTACAATAACCACATTCAAAATGTACTTTAGATTGCTCGCCTTCTTGGTGTAATTGGAACAATAGACGGAACGTTTATTCCTATTCGAAAACCAATTCATAAACTCAAATCCATATATGTAAATCGGCATGATTTACCGTCACTAACCCTACAGGCAAATTGCAAATAAATCTTTAAACTTATTAAATAAGTCAATTTACAGGTCATTTATAATGCTAATAAACAATTTTTGGATGTTTTTACTGGAATTCGTAGAAAGATACATGATGCGCGAGTATTCAAGTTGTCGCATATAAGCCAAACCATCTAACACATTTGCGGTGACGAGTTTTATTTATTGGGAGATGCGGCATATCCATTACGCAAGTGGTTAATAACGCCATATAGAGATTACAGGAATTTAACACCTGAATAACGTTTTAATAAAAAATTGGCTGCAACAAGGGTTAAAATTGAAAATGCATTCGGTTTATTAAAACAGATTTCGCCAGTTAATCCGAACAGATTTTGAGTGAGTGGACACAACAGCTGAATTTATTATAGCTTGTGTATTACATAATGTATGCATTAATGCTAATGATGAGTGGAACGAAGAATACAACGATATAGAAATGGATGATAATTTACACCAACTGGATGATGATTTAAGAGCAAGACAAGGAGGAGAAATAAAAAGAAGCTATTTATGTGAACTTGTAAACATGTAATATACTTTTTAAAAATGTACTACTTATATCTATATTAACTGTAACACATTACTTAATTTTCTAATTATTTCATATTTAATGAAAAATGTAACTAATAATTAAATCACGCAGCTTCTGAATTAGAATTATATTTTGTTTGTAATGATAAAAATTGTTGTAAGAACTCTATTTTTTCATTATGGCGCCTATCTCTATTTGCTTCTTTTTCCTTCTGAATTTGTAACAAGATGTTCGACAGCTTAGCTGCATGCTTCCTCTTTTTGGTAAGTGTTTTTTGCATGGTTACCTTGTTAGCACTGCGTAACACGTCTGGTTGGATACTATCATCGATTTTTGATATTTTTCTCAATTCATCCTCGTATTCTATAGTCTCTCTAGATGAACCTGACGTTGAGTTAGTTATGGTAGCTGTTTTTTTTTTGTTTTAATATGGTTTTGTAGCGGTTTTCACACCATACCACTACACTTAAGGTTTCTTTTAAAGAGCATGCAATGTGGTTTCACACTAGTTTTTTGTTTTAAAACGTTTCATAGGGCCAACCTGACAGTGATTCTTCATATTTATCCAGAAGAAATTTGGATTCTGCAACGTTCCACTCTACAACCTTTTGCCCTGTTGACGTGGAGGGTTGTGGCCGCTTCACTAATGACTCTTCCAGAATATTGGCAGTAATTAGAGCTTCTTAGCTATAGTCATTAAACTTTTCTCGTCTAAAATAATAGTTTATTAGCGTCTCCTTACAAACAGTAGGCATTTTAGCATTGTGTTGTCTGAGCACTGTGTTAAATAATACTAGAGTACATTAGGTAATGAATGCATATATTTATATATTATTATTATTTTGAATTACAAGAAGCATTATTAATTATGTAAGTTCGTAATTTTAATGACACGTCTGTTACTGTTCGCCGCCGGTACATCAATGCCTATGTGCCGTGTTTCCACAACAACCTTGTTTAACCAGCGATGCCTGACGTATTAAATTATCTTAGTAATTTACACCTTCCCTTTTATTCTAGCGAGCCAAAATCATACACTACGTCTACAACATAGTCCTTTAAACGATCCGGAACTCTTTTTACTCTAATTGGCCTTTCAGAATTTACATTTGTTATCTTAGGTATATTCTGAAAGGGACCAAAGATGTCAATGTCTTCATATAAAAATTTATTATCACAGCCAGTTTTAGCTAGCTTTAAAAATCTTCTGTTTCGCTTATAAATATTACCATATTCATCCCTAACCATATAAGATCTATCATTAACAATATCAATTATTTTACCTTTTACCCACCTATTATTTTTTTGTAATAAGATATTTTGGTTTATGCTAAATTTACAAAGTTCTTTAACATTTCTATCATAATAAAATTTTTGTTTTCTTTGTTTCTCAGCTAAATTATTACTAATCAATTTAGGATCGACATTTGTAACTTCAAGGCAGAGCTGAGTACTTCAGTACAAAAATGTACTGGTAATACGGTATTCAGTACTTTTAGCTACTGTAAGTAGTTTACTGTAAGTACTTTCAAAATACATGTACTGGTACTGGTTCTCTAATTTTTGTTCAGTATTACTTGTTACTTACAAATGTACTGTAATATGTTGTAAGTACTTGTACTCTGTAAAACTTCCAGTAATTTATTTAAGTACATTTATGTATTTCCCATAATTTACTTGTGAAGTACAGCCCACTGCATTGCTTAGTCTACATACTTATATCTTATATTACTTCATATTACACTACTTGGTCACTTGGTGTTCAGTGCATGTGCAGTTCTGAGTAAGTTGCAGTGTTATTTGAAATCATACAAAAAGTGAATTGGTAGACAATATATATCAGGCGAATATCAGTAGGTAGGAAGGTAGGTATGAACATAAGATAAATCATGTTAGAGTAATTATAAAGAATAGGTATCATTTTTAGCTTAGCTGTATGTCATTTGTGTTTTGTGTATATTTAAATTTAAATAGTAACAAAAATAAAACTTCAATAGTTTAATACAAACCAAGTTATCGGTTACAAGCAGCCAGCAGTTAAAAAATACGGTTGACGCAACACATGCAATGCAGCCGTAGAATAGAATTTAACTAGTTGTAGAAATGCGATTAGAATACAATAATTAAAGGTAATACTAGGTGAACAATTATTCAATAATTTTTCTGTATAAGTTACAAAATTTAAATGACATGGCTGCAATAATCTTATAATTATAATTTATAAATTGCAACTGATGTAATTACAATAAGCCAAGCCCATACATTTTTTTCATGTCATTATCATCAGATGACGCATATCATAATATTTTAACTTCTGATTATTTAAGTTTAAAACTTAATGGATTAGAGGTTAGCTGGCTGCTTTAATGAAAACATAAAAAGTATACATAACAACGTTGTATATTGAATCTTTATTTTAAAATGTGTGTCCTAAATTGGATGCTGTTAATGGGTTACATATGGTTATTATTAAAAATATGATACAATAAAACTGTTTTTTCAGTCATCAGCAAACTTTTCGAGATCAATTCAAGTGTGAATTCAGAAATGAGCGAACTTCTTTTGTTTTCAAATTATAACCAAAAAGTGATATTTTTTATCAATTTCATTAATTTGTATAACTCGTTTATTTGTAAAAAATATCAAAAAATGCTGTAGAAGTTTTCTTTGCAATGTTTAATATTTATAACATGTAGCAGTATAAAATCCTGCTAGTATCACTATAGGTAGGCAACCCTAATTACGTGCGTATACATCTATGGTAGTATAAATTTCTATTGCAAATAAAACCAGATAGAACGGAGTAGGGATACGAGATCTAACGGCCATACTCGAGGCCATCGTGGTTTTTCTGGTGCTTGTTGAGTCGAACTTGCAAGCAGGAGGATGTGTCGAAGAATCGTTTTCATAATAAGAATTCTTGCGAAGAAGCGAGTTCGTCTGAAAATGTTTATTTAAGAAACTTACAGCAGGCTAGTGCTGTTAAGTACGATCGAAATAAATATAATTAAAGGCGTATGCAGCAAATTGGACTTGATTAATGGAATTTATTATGAAGAAGTAATATTCGAATTTAATTCAAAATGCGTGACGAAACTGCAAGTGCGAGATGGAGATCAAAGGTTGATGCTACACTTTCATTGTTCATAGCAAGGGTCAAGTCGAGTCAAGGACGCAGCTGTCGGTTAGGTTGGCTGTTTGCAGACAGATGACATTGTTTTCCTACAAGTTATGTAACTAGGTAATTATACTTTCTTATCGGATCGGGTTTGGAACAAACTTTTAGTTAAACAAAGAGTAAAATACTATAAATTTTATTTGTAAATTACAACATGATGTTGCAAACATTCCTGCACGTTTTAAAGTTAATTTTTTTAAATTGTTAGAAAGTCAATTGATGCCTGCGAAGTCCGCAGTCACTCGACATTAAATTTGATCTATAATTGACCTTTACCTCAATCTAATTTCACTTGTAAAATATAGCACCTTTGTATAACGTGCTTAGTACACATTTGGTGTATTAATAAAACAGTGTAACACTGATAAGGTTATGAGCTCAGACACTTATCGGCGCATTTGATTTATTTGTAAAAGATTTAACGTAATTTAATTCTTCATTACTTGATATAAAAATTTGGACTTATGAAAGTTTAAGTCGGCTTGTATATAGTTTTGTTAATTGAATTGTTTTATTAATTGATATAAATTTGGACTTATGAAAGTTTAAGTCGGATTGTATATAGTGTTGTTACTTGAATTGTTTTATTAAGGAACTAAGTCGAATCATGTTTTTTTTATGGTACATACCTTTTTTGTACATATATTACCAAAAAGAAACATTAGAAATACTTTGCTTTCCAATTGTTTTATTTATTGAACTGGTGTGTTGTGACTTAGTGCATTAAATGGTACACTACTGTGTTAAGCTATACAGGTCAGCCCACCCCTGAGGAAGTTATTAGATGTTTCATGCTCTTAAATTATTATAGCTTAGGCTATGTGTTTTTAGTAAGCAAAATTTAGTGTTTTGTTTAGATTCTGCCATACTTGGGGAGAAGGAGTTTGCAGCCAGTGCAGCAGTCCCGAGGTAATTGGTATAATTCTACTCCCTTACAGATAGGTGTAACAAGGAGCAGGATAAACATTTTAGAAGTTATAACAAATTTGCCATTTTTTAAGTGGAAACCGCATTTGACTGCCACTTAATTTAAAAGCTCTTTGCAATGCAAGAGCTTTTCAAAAAATCAAAAATATATAGTTTAATATAGTTATTTTTGAAATGGCCGATTTTTTCATGTTTTCGGTATAATAAATTAATTAATTATATCGGTAATAAATAGTTGGTCGCGAAACAAAAGATAAACACAAAATGACAATTATTTGTATTTTTGACATTTTTACAAATAAACGAGTTATACGAATTAATGGAATTGTTTAAAATATCAATTTCTGGCTATAATTTGAAAACAAAAGAAGTTCACTTATTTTTGATTTTACCATTCAATTGATCTTAAAAAGTTGGCCCATGACAGCAAAAATAG
The DNA here is from genome assembly GCA_036346225.1 of Platerodrilus igneus. Lineage (NCBI taxonomy): Eukaryota > Metazoa > Arthropoda > Insecta > Coleoptera > Lycidae > Platerodrilus > Platerodrilus igneus. Next base: position 12,527,802 of record JARFIW010000003.1, read on the forward strand.
TTTTATCGTATCTTTAATTATAACCAAGTTGCCCATTAACAGCATCCAACTTGGGCCACACTGTACTTAGGTACAAGAAAAAGCTAATAATAGGTGAAATATTTTAGAAATTAAAATGGACGATAAATATGACTTGTTAGAATCATCCATTACTGATCCTTACGAAACATCAGGAGATGATGATCCAGATTATGAATACAATCCTCAAAAAGAAATAAAGAAGCCCAAACTGCTATCAGATTATTTTCGATTAAGATGTGAAACAACTACACGAGATGCTTTGAATACGCAAACACCTTGTAAAAGTTTGTCACAATCACAAACTATTAGTAGTGGCACAGAACAACAAGCTTTAAGTAGTCAAGATGATTTGATATTAAAGAAGAAGATACAAAACAGCTCTATTCTAGATGGAAAATTCTTTGGGGTTATTGGAAAGGTAATATTTAAAAATTTTTAATATTATAAATACAAATACATAAACATAATTTCCTTCTTGTGACGTTGTATTGCACTTTTTACTGTAATTTGATATGTTAGGTGATGTGGTAGATTAAATTTGGTAAAACTATAGTACTTAACTTTAATCTAATATTAATTACTTTACTGTTACACCAATCTATTATATTTAGTTCGAATACCGTTGATACCTCAATCAACACTAATACAATAACATTTGTTTTGTTGCTGTGAGTATCAAATACCTACACACCTCACCTATTTACTTATTTTTACTGAGATTTGCATTAATTTTTCTTTAGGTAACAGATATTAATCACATCCAAGCAGAATGCAAGATGTGCTTACCAAAGAAAACTGTTATTAAAGGATCTGTAGATATATCCACGAATTTTGTTAAGCACATTAAGAATAAACACAATGAGCAAATTTAAATCTATAGAGTATACAAAGAAGAAAAAGGCGGAATCGTATGACAAAAACTAATTTTAAAAACTGGAACATTGAAACTGACGATGGGAAGAGCTCTACATCTACATCAACCGCATCTTCAATATCTCTGACAAAAGCCAAACGTCCATTAAAACAGGCTCAATTTTTATTTCCGCAAAGTAAAGTTGCACAAAAAGACTTTGATGAAAGAATAATTAGATTTATTGTGGAAAGTATGTCACCGATATCTATAATATGTCATCAAAGCTTTATTAACATTTTCAAAGGCATGAATTTAAAGGTCATGAGCCGATTTGCTGCTATTCAGAAAGTTGACAATGAGTATCAAAATATGATTACATCTATAAAACAACAACTATCCGGTTGTGACAGTGTTTGTACAACTGCAGACATTTGGTCGTCCAAAAGAAGAAGTTTTATGGGAGTAACTTGCCACTGGATAGATCAAAATTTGACACGTCATTCGGTTGCATTATCATGTAGACGATTTGAAGGAGTTCATTCTTTTGACAGAATTGGAGAACTCTTAGATGAAATTAATAAGTATTTTGGCTTAGATAATAAAAAGATTCTTGCAACTATCACAGATAATGGCGCAAATTTTATAAAATGTTTTAAAGAATTTGGAATTATGTTAAATGATGGTTTGCAAGCTACAAGTAATGGGTTTGACAAAATAGAAGAAAACCACGAAGAGGAAGAATCTCCAGAGTTTATCAATGTAACGATGTCATTTGAATCTGAAACTGAAACTTCCAAAAGTTTATCTTCTGAATTTAAAGTCTGTAATTTTTTACCGGATCACTTACGATGTGCATCACATACAATAAATTTAATTGCTACCACAGACTACAACAATTCTTTACAAAGCTCGCATCAACTTAGAAGTAAAAATTGCCAAACTTTTAACAAATGTTCAAACCTCTGGAACAAGGCAAGAAGACCTAAATCAGCAGAGATAATTCAAGAAGTTCTGGGTTGCACGTTGAGTTATCCTGGTGTAACTCGATGGAATTCGACATATGATGCTATACAAACAATTCTAGCTTACAAGGAAAAATTATTAGAGCTTTGCAATAAATTACTTGTACCTAACTTAAGTGACAACGACTTTTCATTTTAGAAGAATACTCAAAATTATGAAACCACTGCTGAAACACTTGATTTTCTCCAAGGGATAAAAACACCTATTATGGGTATCTTCTTCCAAGTATTGTATCAATGCACACAAAATTGGAAAAAATTAAGCTGTCAGGAAATATTAAACAACTGTCTAAGTCTCTGGATTACATTTTAGATTCCATAGTTAAAAACGATTTAAAGACATATTTATGTTGCAATCTCAAAAAGCTGTTATAGCTGCAGGCTGCAGTAACACATCCTATGTTTAAAATGAGGTGGTTTAATGCTTTTAAAGGAACAGATGTCTCTGTTACACCAAAAGACATTCAATCTTGGATAATAGATGCTGCTTTGGAGTTTAAAGATTTAGTGGAGCCCGATGTGGTAGCCAGTGAAGACATTCCAGGCACGTTTTTTGATTTTAAAGATGATAATGTAATGCTTACACCTCAATTACAACATTCAATTTCAAATGAGCTATTGCAAAATCAATTTGAATTTGAACTGTTAAAATATTTAAATGATAAACGAACCAACCTTGAAATGTTGAATGATTATAAAGTTGTAAGGAAAATATTTATAAAATACAACACTATCTTACCATCCTCCGCACCAGTGGAACGACTATTTTCGTTTGCACAAATTATAAATGCACCAAGGCGCCATGCACTTAGTGAGACACTAATTTGGAAAAGTTGGTTCTATTAAAAAGCAATGTAGGTTTTAAGTAGAAATATCTTTGTTGAATGATTTTTGTATATAATGTTACATTTCCTTTTGTAAATGTAAATAATCATTTTTATTATTAAATATTAATTACACAAACAGTTGTAAAATTTTTATCAGTTCCGCTCGTTTAGATAAATACAATTTGTATCGTACAGATACAAGATTTTTTTTATAAACTTTGCATTTGGTTATAAAAGGCCTTAACCACTAACCTCTTCTAAGGTTGTTAGGTAACGTCACTTAAACCTGCAGGTGAAGAAAATATTCTCAGAAGTGCTTCCGTGCTTCAGAATTATACAGTTTATCTGTATATGTCTACTAATTTTGACCACTTAGTACTCTTAGTAGTTGGGAACCGCATTTAGATTATGTAAGTAAAATATTGTAGTTAAGAGTTTTTTAATTATTGGTATATTCATTTCACCATACAACACAGTACACAGGTTCCAAAATCATTATACCAATGTAGTATTTGATTTGGAGTAATAAGTTTGCTACAACAATTTCCACAACTTATTACTACTTCAATAGTAAAAAGATAATTATTACACATTATTGATGATGGATTTTGGAAAAGTTCTTGAAATTATTTACTTCGTGCGTTCTAGTACTGGTACTGGTAGTTGCAGTACTCGAAATTACGAAATACTGAACTAAAAGTACTGGTACTTGATACTGTAAGTAAAGCAAATATTATTTAGTACTGGTTACTGGTTACTTCCAGTACTTTTATTAGGTACTGGTCACAGCTCTACTTGTACTGCAATATTTTTTTACTTTCAGTACATTACTTGAATATTGTAAGTACTTGGTAAAGAATACTGGTACTTGGTACTGTAAGTAAAACAAATATTATTTAGTACTGGTTACTTCCAGTACTTTTTTAAGTACTGGTCACAGCTCTGCTTCAAGGCATTTTTCAGATATAGGTATTTTTGTTTTCAGGATTCTGTTTAGTAAAAGTTGGAGTACTTCATATCAATTAAAGGTGTATTTCTATATTCTATTAAATATACTTCTAAATCAGAATTAGGGGTCATTTTCTTTAACATGTTTTTAAAGATTCCTACATACTTTTCTGCTAGACCATTTGACTGATGATAATGTGGGCTTGAAAATTTTATTTTAAAATTCCACTTGTCTGAAAATTCTTTGAACTTCAAACTATTATAAGGGACATTATCTGCATACAATATATCTGGAACACCAAATCGAGAAAAACAATTTTTAAGGAATTTCATTACAGATTCTGCTGTTTTATCACGAATTTCTGTGGCTTCTATCCAGTTAGAGTATTGATCTACAAGTACAACATAATTTTTATTTTTGTATTCACATAAATCTGTAAATAAATATCGCCATGGGTGAGATGGAACTTCATGATTAATTAGTGGTTCTTTTTGATTTTTTTGACAAAGTTCACCGTTTTCTACTAACTTTTCTATATCGACCGACATTCGTGGCCAATACAATATTTGTCTGGCCGTTGGTTTACATTTGTTCATTCCAAAATGTGCTTCGTGAATTTTCGAGAGCATTTCTGATTTTAATGATTTAGCAATAATAATCTTTTCGTTTAAAAATAATAAATCATTTGATACATAAATATTATCTTTTAGTTTGTAGAATAGTTTCAATTCTGTTTCAAGAGCTTTATTTGACTTCGGCCAGGACGTATTACAAAATTGTTTTACCTGTGATAAAATTGTATCGTTTTATCAATTGCTCGAATAAATATTTTCTTTTTTCTTCAGTCATAGGAATATTATATAACTGAGTGTATTATGTATTCCATTTCAGGGTCATCTACTGCTTTTGTGTCAATGTACGATCTAGACAGCGCATCAGCCACATACATTTCCTTTCCTGGCAAGTATACAATACAAAGATTGTACTTTAACAATTTCAATAACATCTGTTGCAAACAGGCTGTGTCAGCTTCTATATTTTTGGAAAATATTGGTATTAAGGGCTTGTGGTCTGTGCATACCTTTTTTCACTAACCAATACAGAATGTGATGCAAATGAGATGGGGTCTACCGTCCTGCAATAACACGCACCCTAAGACTTCACTTGATGCGTCACATTGTATTATAATGTTCTTTGTAGGGTCATAAATCTGTAAAGTGGGAGAACAAGTGATATACAATTGTAAATGATTTAGTTCTCGTTCGTGCTCCTCAATCCATTCAAATTTTGTATTAATTTTTGTTAGTTCTCTCATTGATGAAGTTATTTGGGACAAATTAGGTATAAACTTTGAAAAGAATTTTGCCATTCCCAGTATTCTCATTAAACTTAGTTTAGTATCTGGCGAATTCATTGAAACTACTGTCTTCACATTCTCAGGACAGGGTTTAACACCGTGTTCTGAAATAATCTGCCCCATAAAAACAACTTCATTTAGTTTATATTAAAACTTTTTAAGATTAAATTTTTACGTTATTTTCTGCTGCCTTTTGAAACACTTCGTTTAATGCTATATCATGCTCTAATTCAGTTTGGCCCGAGATGATAAGATCATCAAAATATATATCAACATTTGGAATACCCCCAAATAGCTCACAATTTTTCTTTTGAAATATTTCCGGTGCTGATGAAATGCCAAATGGAAGTTTTTATCTTCCATACGGAGTATTAAACGTGCATAAATCAGAGCTGTTTTCATCAAGTTGGATTTGCCAGTATCCATCTTTCATATCGATAACGGTAAATACCTTTTTTCCAGTTAAGTTATTAATTATATCCCTATTTGTCGGAATCATGTTAATTTCCCTCTTAATATATTTATTAAGTGGTTTTGGATCAATACACAAGCGCAATGATTTATCAGGTTTTTCGACTATTATTAAACTATTAACCCATTGCGTAGGGTAGTTTACTTTTTGTATAACTTGCATTTACTCAAGTTTATTCAGAGATTCTTTTTATTTGTCTAGCAAAGATAATGGCACCTTTCTTTGACACTGAATTACTGGTTTTGCATTTTCATTTAATTTTATTTTACATATACCTGGTATCTTACCTAAACCTCAAATGTCTGCGAGTATTTTTCTTGTATTTCCAGTTTACTTTTTGGTAATGTAACTATTTTATCTAGAATGTTAATCCTAGTGATTAAACCAAAATCAATACATTCCTTCAAACCTAATATTGGCTGAGAATCAAAGTCTAAAACGATAAATGTAAAATATTTTTCATTTTGATTATATCTACATAATAAATTAATCTCATCTATAGGTTTTATTTTAAAATCTCCATATGTGATTAAAGTTACCTTTGTATTTCTAAGCTTACTTTGCAATGCTTTATTAAGTTTCCTAAAATAATTATTTGGTAAGATACTTGTTTCTGCTCCAGTGTCCACCTTGAATGTGATGCTTTGTTGTTCTACAAGGAATTCTTCAACCCATGCGTTTTTTCTATTTAAAAATTATAAACCTGTCTAATGATATGATGTTTTTAACTTCGTTTCAGCATGCATCCGGGGGAGGGAATTTTAAAATTATTTATATGTATGTGGTGGCGGAAAGTTCAAAATTGTTTAAATGCGTCCCTGGCGGGAATTTCAAAATTATTTTAATTGTATTTACATATAAATTTACTTCTAGACCTTTTCCTTTTAACACAAATGCTGTATGCAAGTTATGCTTTTGAAGGTAGTATTTCCAGAGTATTTACATGACAAAAATTCTAATGTGAAACATGAATCAGGTAGCAAGAGCAATAATCAGTATACATTAATTACATGAAACATCTACGCCCATGAAAATTAAGAATTGAGATTAAAATTTCAGAAAATTGATTTAAATATAAGGTTATCATAAAGTAAGGGATATATTTTAAATTATGATAACTTTTTAACAAATTAAGTTAATAACAAGAAATAAATGAAATCTAATTGCTTATGAAATGGGATTTAGTATGCCCAAAACAGGTTACGGCAATTGCTCAATATGACCTCCATTTTATTGTTGTAAGATCACCATCCTTACCTCCAAATTGTACACAGCATTTCGTAACATTTCTGGTTGAATTGTACCAATTTGCTCCGTAATACTGTCTTTTAATTCTTGTAGCGTAGTTGGTCGTCTTCTAAACACTAAACTTTTTAAATAACCCCACAGCCAGTAATCTGCTGGGTTTAGATCAGGTGATCTTGGTGGCCATGAATTTACGAAATGTCTGCTTAACACGCGATCTTGAAAACGTTGGTTAACAATTCTTTGACTGGTCGAAAATGTGCGGGGTGCTCCATCCTGCATAAAATGATGTTTTCAATTCCGTAGTGCTCGTTTTGCAGCTGTGGAATAACATAATTTTGTAACATTTGCAAGTATCGTTCACCATTTACAGTTACAGATACGGCTTGTCCATTCTGCATTTCCTCGTAGAAATACGGACCAATAATAAAATCAGCTGTAAAACTGCACCAAACGGTGACTTTCTTGTCATGAAGACCTTTTGAACGATTTGTTGCGGATTTTCTGCAGACCAGATTCTACAGTTTTGAGTATTGACTCCACCATTCAGAGTAAAATGTGCCTCATCTGTCCATAAAATACGGGATAACCATTCGGGTTCAATTTCCATCTGAGCCATTACTCGCAAAGAAAAATCGTACCTAGTAGCCAAATCTGCGTCCTTTAATTCAAACAGCATTTTCAGTTTATATGGATACATGTTTAGAATTTTGCGTAAAATTTTCCAAACCGTGGTATACGGCATTTGCAATCGCTTGGATATCGCATTTGCACTGCTGATTGCGAGCGAATTGCTTCTGGCTATGTCTTGATTTTCATGAAGAACCTCTGCAACTTGGACATCACTAATTATTGGTCTTCCTGATCTTGGTAAGTCAGTTACAGACCCTGTTCTTTCAAATTTTTGTATCAAATTGCGGTACGCTTTCATTTGACAGGGTCCCGCTCTCAAACCCATTCTCGTGCGAAATCTTCGTAATCCAGCGGTGTAATTTCTGCCGCATTCATAATAGCACTGAACTAAACCAATTCTTGTTTGTAAATCCATGTTATTACAGTTGAGTCGTTTGAACTCAACGTTTACTTGAGTTTTAATTTCAAAATAAAACTTCAAATTGAATAATTTCGTTTTGACACTAGTGTCAACAATTGTTATGACAACGCTTTTGTTTCTCATAGATACGGTAAAATCCCATTCATTAAGCAACTAGATTTCGTTTATTTTATGTTACTAACTTAACTTATTAAAAAGTTGTAATGATTTAAAATATATCCCTTACTTTATGATAACCTAGTACATTGATATATACGTTCTACAATAATGCATACAGTTGACACATCGAAAAGCTTAAGTGGTATTCCAAATATTATTAATGCAAACACAGATGAAAATAAAACCAAGTAATACGTATATTAAAAACACCAATGCATAATAACCATTTATTATATAGCAACATAACATATTAGTACAAAGAAAACACATTCTGAAATGTACATTGTTTATATATTATTGGAGTCTATAATAGGATAAACAAGAATATCTTGAACCTGTCAGACATCCAGTCAAACAAACAATATTTCACAGATTTAGTAATAGTATAAATGATAAATGTGAAGGTCTGCTTATCGCTAAAAATACAAACCTAATCTATGCACAAACAATACTGATACGATAAAGGCAGTAGTCTGGTAGAGTCCCAACAGTGTAATAAAAAGACCCTTTAATTTAGGCTTATTAAATATAATACAATAATAACAACAAGAACTTAGCACCTGAAACAGCAATCAACAGAAGTAAACTATACAAATATGAATGACATTTTACTCCCCATTCATTTAAAAGAAACAGCCTTGAGAATGTTTCAGAAACCCCAGCTGTCTTAGAACATAACACAATTCATTTACTTATTGAAAATTTACAGGGTACATTTCCCTCTTCACAAATTACACATGAAGAATATGTCACACAGTATATTGTGTTATTAAGATTAAATTAGATACTTTTTTAAGTGGCTGTAAGATATTGTTTATATTTCATTCGTTCTTTTGAATTGTTAAAGCTTGTTTAAATGGAGAATAGCTTCCATTGGGGAGTCTTGTGTCCTTACCAGTAATAATTCTGTTTATACATTTACAAAAATTATAAATACATAAATCAATAGCATAGTTGCTAATATAATATATAATAGTGTCCCTATGTGCACAAATAAATGTGAACTGCACATGTTGTTTAACATAACATAATATAGTTTTTTTAACATTAATGGCAATATTGCAGTTTGATAGTATATACTTGGTTATATTGTATATTTCATATATACATTAAATGAAAGTATCGCAACAGTAGTAAAGAGTCCCGTACAGTTTATATTCTTTTTCAGTTATTAAAATTGCAAAATCTGCATCGCTCCCAAACTGATTCTTCAACACATATATTTTACAAAAATTACTATCAAATTTACACAGTAATTTTTTTGCAATATAGCCAGAGACATACCCAATAGTAGCTTTTGTTAATTTCCTATTAAAATAGTTTTCATTGAGTTGTGACAAAGCTGCATTTATTTTGTAGTCAACTACAATGTCACAATATTTTCACTACCGATAATTTGTTTAAGATTAGATAAAAACATATCCTTTAAATCCAATAAAGACGTATCATCAATTAACTCACAACTAGATCCAACAGAATGTGGGCCCGTTCAATTTCTAGCCAAGAGACTCTTATAACTATCTCGAAATTGCTGACAAGTTGGATTATTGTTTCGTAATTTTACCACACCAATTTTCTAAAACATCTTGGTTGAATTTCCTTGGGAGAAAGTATTTTATATTTTTTTCAAGCAGAAAATCCTTAAGCTCGATCAAACTTTCTAGTGTAACTATCCAGTTTTTAATGACGGCGGCACAAGTTTGGATATTTTTCCGGGCTTCTGAAAGTACATCTTACATAATTGCTGCACTGACCATTTCCAAAAATTAATGTGTTTCGACTTTTCCTTCACAGCTGCAGTTAATGGTTTTCCTGAAATACCCCAATATTGACCTCCGTTTACACTATCAAAGAGGCTGTCAAAAAATTTAAGAATTTTAGCGGTTTCATGGGCCCTTATGTCCATTTTAATTTCACCAGTAATGTCAGATTCATCTAAGACAAATAAAGCTTGTATGAATTTTCTTATTCACCTATCACTAAGTCATTTTTATTACAAAGTCTAACAGAAAACAACTAAACAAATTATCTGATTTTGCCCTTGCTAGGCACAGAAGTATGATATTTCTACAGATTATTCCGAAACAGTGTACCGCCCCTTGCAATGTCGCAGGCCTCAAATACGTTAATACTTCTAGTGGTGCATTACTACCGTTAACTAGAAGTATTTGCGTATCTAAGGCAAGTGGCATTGCTGGTGTCGACTTGCTGTAAAACTTTTTAATACATACTATAAGTACATGTACCTGATGAGTCAAAGATGAAGCACACTACTATAATTAAACAAATTGTTAGCCTTTAGCAACAAAATTTACTACCTTTCCTAAGAAATTTCAAAACTTTAGAATAATTTTTCAATTGCACACAGCATCACATTTAATATTTTAATTTGAAACTTACTATTTCGAGCCATACAGGAAATAGCAGCAACCATTGAATGACTTAAAACTTGTGTGAAATAAGGGAAAAGTGAACCTCCTCTGGCAAGAACCCGGGACGACGAAATATCGAGGTACCAATGATCAACTAATGGGCGCAACGCCCTGTATATTAAAATATCTTAGTTCCTGTGTACAGTAATTAATTTTCCTCTCTTTACTAATATTAACTCACGCTGAAGGCTAACACATCCAGTTAAATTATAAGTCACTTTTCAAATAATACACTTCTATTTTCTACGTTACAGAAATTATCGTCAACATCACATTTGTACATCTCCTGAGGAGTGTAAAATAATAATAATTAATCTATCCCCTAACGGATCCTCCTATAATACCTGTGCGAGAATAATGATAGCTGCTAATAATCTAAACTAAGGAAAGAATTTTAAAGTAATGTTATATGGGAAACTATACATATTTTTAAATCGCACACCTATAGATTAAAAATGTTTATGGTCATGAATATTACTTACAGCACAGAAATATTGTTGTAAATCCAGGAATTCAGCACAGGGTTTCTTTGATGGTATCACAAAAATATGTGGAAGCTCCAGGACTAGGATGGCAACATAAGCAATCTCTGAAGACGGTTTCAGACACGGCACAATAAAATGTACTCCATGAACTACTAACTTACTATTTAAAAGGATCCCGCTTGAACTAGATTTGTAATTGAAACTACTGGGTATACCTACAGAAATATTGTCTTAGTATGTTAATAATTAACTCCTTAGCCTAATATTGTAAAACTAAAAACGTTATATACATTGGGTAAGGGTTTCCACTGAACTACACTCGGAGACTCTCGAATCGCACAACACCGTAAAAATTTAATATCCGTCTCTATTAAGAACTAGAAACGTACTGGTTGTTTAAAACCAATTTCGTCAACATGCTAATCAAATCCCCCAATATAAATACGGGGTAACAATTCGATCAAGCATCACGCCTTTGACTCGAATTCTTTAAAAGCACATCTTCCGTGCGTGACCTGTTCTACCTTCCTCCAAGCTATCGACAATGCATTCACACCTTAACCCTTGAGTCCCCAACTTTGACTGACTCTGAAGAACTACGAAACTACCCTATGTTACCACTCTCGAAAATGAGTGGGGTGTAACAACTAACCTGAACACGTGCTTGACATGCACATGAAACGTGAAAGTGACTTCTTACTAAAACCTCTTAACATCTATCTGGGAATGCGGTGAGCTGTACTTAACGGTACCACATGGCTTACGAAGGATATGTATTGAGTAGAACCGCTTACTCATCATGGGTTTCTAAAATTACTAATACGCCAAATGAAATTTCGACCACCTGCAATAACAAGCATAAGATAAACTATTTTAAAACTACCTTGAGTAAATCACAATGCATCTAACTTCCTAAAATATTAATCTTAAAATGAAAAAGTATACGAGATAGGTAATGTGAATTTATTAAATAAAACCGAAGGTTACATCCTCTTCACAAAATGGGAATTTTACCCAAAATTCGTGTGTCCAAAAGTAAAACTGTGTTCCAAAACCAATCTACAAAACTTGAAACACTCACCTCATCCGCAAGAGTTCGATCTACTCTACGTTTAACAAAAGGAAATACTAAAAGCACACTTAACACTAACACTACGAAAAAGTAACTATCAAATAATAATGAAAGGGGCGGGGAGGATTTGCTACACTAATCGTCTTCCGGAGGATTAGCTTTAATGACTTCAACTCATATGTATTGTATGCAACTTTTTTAGAAATGATAAACGGTCCAATATATTTTGGAGCGAGTTTCGAGTTATAAAATTTTACCGCATCTGATTAAGTAGTTCTTTTTCCACACCATATCTCCTACAGAAAAATAACATCGCGTCCTCTCAAGTCATAAGTAATTTTAGCTTTTTCATAAGCGGACTCCAATCTTTTTCCAATTTCCTTAAATACTTTTCCAAATTCTGGTGACTATATAATTTATTACGATCAGAAAATTTACATTCGTCAGAGTATCATTTTCCTTAAAACTAGATCCATCTATCACCATTTCACGTCCAAAATTCGCGAAATTAGGTATCATGCTAATAACCTCATCGACTGCTGTGCATAGAGCACAAGCGACCTTCGGTAACAATGTGCCCCAAAAACGTTGATCTTCATCAACAAACAAAGCCAAACCTTGGGGTTTCTTTCGTTCAGGTTTGTGCATTAAACAAGTTCTACAACGATTAACATAATGAATGACATCTGCTTTTAATTTCGGCCAAAAATATTTCTGATGAATTTTGTGAAAAGTTTTTAAAATACCAAAATGTCCTAAGGTAGGTTCATCGTGAAAATTCTTTAAAATCTCCAACCGTTGAGCTTTCGAAACTACTTCTTTCCAATTAACTTCAGGATCTACCAAATCTGAAATTTATCCGGTGCGTACTTTAAAAGTTTATTATCTATAGTTCTCCAATTTTTATATTTAATAGGGTCACGTTCTACTTGTAGAATCATTTTCCTATATCAAGGAACCACTTTTATTTCAGAATCACTTTTATTTAAATTTTTGTTTTCGGGTTCATCGGCATTGTTGGGTTTATCAAGTGCGGCTAAGTTAACAGAAACAGTATTAAGAATTGGGACAGCATGCGAAACAGCATCGGGGACCACGTTGTCTTTCCCTTTGTGGTGAATAATCTCAAAATCGTACTGTTGCAATTTCAATGACTATCGACATAACCGACCAGAAGGTTGTTGCAATTTATTTAACCTAAGTAGTGAATAGTGGTCCATAATCACTTGGAAATAACTACCCTCCACATACGGACGTAATTTTTCAATAGACCATAAGACTGTTAAGCACTCCCTCTCTGTCATCGAATATTTCGTTTCACTATTATACCCCCGCAGGTGCGGTACGCGAGCCACTACAGTCAGTTGGTAGCAATGTTAAACAATTGTAAAAATGACGCGCAAATAAAAGATTACGTCATATCAATGTTCGAATTATTACAACATCATAAAAAAGTTATACTAATTTTAAGGAAAACCAAAAGGGTTCTCACGTAAACTGTAGGGCGACTCCAGCGCTACTCCATGATGGCGGGCTCCGTTGATCCTTTTCGGGCGTGGGTAATTCGTTGGGCCCGGTTGAAACCAAATTCAAATTTGTCTTCTTCCTATTTGTAGAGGGGCCACAGGAAACTGGTTTAAGGAACGATAATCAAAGATAAGGCAAAGGAACCTACATAACAAAAAAGACACGATACGACACAAAGATAACTACATTCGTTGGCCTCTCGGTCACCAGTCACGACAAGTCTACCGGAAATCACCCTTCTTGGGACACCGCGTCGGCGCAATCTCGCGCAAACGCACTGTCTAAAGTGACGGAAATACTCGCACGTCTTTTCAAATCCTTGGCGCGAAATCCTTACAAATTAAAACTTGAATTGAAAATGTTTAGTGCCGATTTTTGACACGTAACAATCGCGACAAAGCCATAAAAGAAAAAACTTAAAAAAAGAAAATGACTGTTAGCACAGTAACATCTTAAAATCTAGATCCTAACTAACCTACATAAATCCTAACTTAAATCCTACAAAATGTTTATTTGAGGCGCCACCTGGTTTTTTCCGACCGATAACACGTCTTCCGGATTACCAGGAAACGGAAAAGTACACACGAGTCTTTGGTGTGGCGCAGTTATAATCGACAGCACAAATTTGTCGGGGAGCATGAAACACTTAAACTAAAACAAATACGACAAGTCGCCTAACCTATATACTAAACTAAAACTAACATAACAGTTTCCTAAGTGCAGACCCACATGAGCGTTGCATCTAGACTGTTTCTTCGTTGGCAAAAAAAATGCCCAAATTTAAAAATGTTCAAAAGAGCGAGTTACTCTACACTCTAGCAAATTTTTAGTTACTGCTATTCTGGTTTAATAAACAATACACATCAAAACTTGTCCATGACATGGTTGTAAATCAACAAATTTACCAAAAGTACCATCTTACTAAGTCCTTACATTACTAACCTAACAAATTACATGGCTACCATCAGGTTAGCTTTTTCACTTAATATTCAAAAAAAAATAATTCCCACGTCTGGTCATAAATACCAAACGTTAGGAAGATAGAAAGATAAAACAAAATCTCAAGTTATTATCGAAGATAATAGATAAGATAACGATATTGAGCTTAAGTTATTATCAAAGGTAATAGGTAAGATAAAGATATTAAGCTAAAGTTATTATTAACGGTAATAAGTAAGATAACGATATTAAACTAAGGTTATTATCAAAAATAATAAACAAGATAAAGATATTAACTCAAGTTATTATCAAAGACAATAAGTAAGATAACAATAGAGTGGCTCCTTGGAGCCGTTACATGGGAATTTCTCGTGCCCCTAAAGGGCAACCTGTGAAGCAGGCCCGTTTGCACTAAACGGCACGAGGGACCGACAAAGGCATTTGGGTCAGCAGAGAATGGCTTAAGGTCTTTAATATGCCACCTTCCATGGCGTTTTCCTTCAGCATCTTGAAGTTCGTAGATAAGTGGACTAACGACACGAGTGACCTTACAGAGAATGAATTTATGGGCTAATTTTGAAGAGAATTTCTTAGTTGCATCCGATAAGACATAATTCTTTTTCCAAACTTGTTCGCCCAAAGCGAAGGAAATATTTCGTTTACGTAGATTATAGTGGTCATACCAAATTAGCATAGCAACTGTCATTTCATTTCAGATGATTGACATAGTAACTTTCAGTGTTACCACTCTAAATTTTATAAGTTAATAGATATTAAAAATATATATAATTATTTATTTTTTAAATGAAAAAGCTACAAATATATTTAATTAGTACACTGCAAGATATAAGATAAGAAAAAATTTTTTATTCAACCTAAACACATTGGATGCGTCACTATTATACCCCCGCTGGTGTGGTACGCGAGCCACTACAGTCAGTTGGTAGCAATGTTAAATAATTGTAAAAATGTCGCGCAAATAAAAGATTACGTCATATCAATGTTCGAATTATTACAACATAATAAAAAAGTTATACTAATTTTAAGGAAAACCAAAAGGGTACTCACGTAAACTGTAAGGCGACTTCAGCGCTACTCCATGATAGCGGGCTCCGTTGATCCTTTTCTTTGACGAGATGGTAAACTATTGAGTATCGTAATATGAAGTTACGCTACAAACATTGTACAATTTTTTATCTAGTGGGGTAAAGTATGTCATTATGATATTGAAAGGAATGTTATAAAGAATAACATTATGTACTAATAATAAATATATAACATTATCGTTACATAAATCTTGGTGGATGTTCAGTCACGATTTTGTATTTTTGTGGAGTCACCTTTTGTTTGGTTAATGCATAGAGACAACAAATGTGTAAATTTATTTACAACGGCTGCATAAAATATATACAAGAACATGAAATTAAAAATAACAATTACATGAGGTTTTACATGCATATGCAATGTACAGATGTCCTTGAGTTTATGCATGAGAATAGAGCTTTTATGTGAACATATTTTGTTAACGCTAGAAATGCAAATGTCTTTTAGCGTTAGAAAATTTATAACGCGTATTTAAATACATGTAATGTTTGTACACAAGAATAAATGAAATTCGCGCACTGGATTCACTTTGAACTTTGATGCATATTTCTGTTAAGAAACACTGCGCAAAAAGAAACCTACTTTAAAATGTATTAACATAGATATAAATACTCACAGATACGTTGTCGTCTGGGATCTGCACAAAACAGTTGTGTTGGATTGACATCAGTATACGGTACTGGACGTGGCAGGTCGATTAAAACAGGTGCCATATAATGTGCGAGTTCCCTTATCGGTGATACGAGGTGTGAAACGGCATACGGATGGCGGATTCTTCGTAGCTAGGTCCGCTTTAGTGACAGTGGGCGGTGAAGACAAGAACGTCACGGACGACTCGGACATCAGGTCTCAGTGAACCGCGTTTAGCAGCAAATGCTGATACCAAAATGTTTCACCAAGTAACTTCCTTTGGTGGAAGTCCAGACCCTGGTGGTAGGATTTGGTGCACCTTGCCGACAGAGCGTGGCGTATCCACGTTAGTGCATGACGCACAACCTTCTGGTTTAACCTCCAAGCTTTGGTGTACCGTGATAAAAGTTTAAACTCAGAGGAACAGAAGTTATTGCTTGCTCCTGGCCATTACCTAGACGTAGCCGGAAGAAAAGTAATTACCAGGCTAACCATCAAACGTGGAGAGTGAGGGGATTCGCCTACATACCAAAAAGAAACAAAAAAAACACATCGCCCACGACTATCTATTAACACAAAAATAAATAAAGGTTTCTGTACAAACAAGCAAAAAGAAAATAAATTAAGTGTTATTATTTCACAGCAAACAATTATATTGTATGGACAATTTATAAATTTAGATACGAAGTGCGCATCTCGTATTTACACAAAATTAAATTAATCAGTAGCAAATAAAAACTGTGAGAGTTTTTGTCAAGTGTTTTTAAAATTTCACCTAATAATTGTTGTAAAATAACTAATTAGTAAAGCGAATAAACGTGTGCGTTTTTTTGACAAGCATGTTTAAAAATAGTACATCGCACCTGTAGAGCGATAGTATCGATTAGCGGCTACAAACAATAGTTCTCCGATATCACGTTTCTATACCAAACATTGATACGGAATATGTCATTGACTCACACAAAAGAAAACGAATTGCATACCTCTAGTTGTCCAGATACTTAGCTCGCAAGTCGTCGGGAGTAAGTCAACACAGGAACGCCATGGTCGTCAGCATACATTTACCCTGCTACAATAATTGCAGCAGCGGTCTACGAACAAAAGTAGTTGGTCTACAGACCAAAGCAGTTGTTTTACATAAAGAAAGAACCCATTTGGCCTCCAGTTAAAAAAAGCTATAAAGAGAATCTGATTAGAATGGGTACGCGCGGGGAAACTCACCAATCCACGCTAGATACCTCCTAGTTGTCGAAAAGAAACAAAACAAATGTGCATTGCTTTTGAAATACGGTGACGAATAATGTAGAAAGTATTTCGACGTACAAGCTGTAGAATCAAATTCACCAATGGTTCAACTAACACGAATTCGAACTGCAAACCCTCACCTATCGAAGCGCGATTGAAACTGGAAAACCCGGGCTTTATCGAATAGTGCGCAACCTTATTTTAACAAGTTGTTACATTGGAACAATAGAGAAAACCATTATACGGCGGTCGTAAGGTATACCAAGATAGCCGGTACCTTAAAACAGGATATAACTATTTAATTTTAGCATAAACTTGTCGTTGCGAAATAAATAAGTACAAAATGAAAATTTGTAGAAAGCGTATTTATTATTGTAAACCGGATGTTATTGAAGAATTTAAAAGATTACCGGATACCTAACACAAGGCATAGACTATTTAATTTATAGAATAAATTTTCGTTGTAAAAGAAAAAGGGATTTGAGTTAAGGAATTTATTCGAGAGAGTATTTATTATTAATTATGTTGAAAATCAACGTAACAAATCTCCCCCAGCAAAGTTGACAGGTCTTAGTAGGAAAACAACAGTAATGGGAGTGGGCAGGACCAAAAAACAAAGAGAAAATACCCAAAGAGAAATAGAAACAAAAACCCAACAAAAAAAATATTCGCTCAAAAACTAAAAGAAAATTCGTCACGAAAACGAAACAAAAAGAAAACAGAAAAAGGAAAAAAAAATACCCCAAAATAAAAAAAGAAGAACTCTCGTCTGGCTCGAAGTTCCAATAATAGAAGAGGAAAAAAAGGAAGGAAGGGAAGCAAGCAACAAGGACTAAGATAGAAAGGCATCGACACTGCATGAAAGTCGTCGCAGGACGGATACTTCTAGTAAAGAAACAGGAAAGTCTTCGACCTCAAAAGAAGAAACGGAACGAGGAAAAAAACCGACAGTACAAGCCCAAACAGGACCCAAAGGTCAAACCTCAAGTAAACAAAGGGACAACAAGGGAGAACGAGAGAAAGAGAGGAAGAGCGCTGGTAAAAGGAACCGGTGTACTGCTAACTATGGTAACCAAAAATCTCAACAAACAAAGGACTAAAGAAGAGAATAGCTAACTAGACCTAAAGTCGACCAAGTCGTGGTTTCCGAAGAACGAAGAACGGGCTAGAAAGCACCTACCACAGGTCTAGGAACCGACAGCAAAGAAGACCAGCAACAGGAAAAAGGAGAGGAATGTGGTGTAACAGACTGTTTTAATACGCTCTAATTAGTTCTATGATTTCTAAAAATAGTTATTTTCTAGTTTAATTTTAGCATTTTAATTATTAGAATGAAGGTCTTGTAGCATAAATATGTCTGCAATTGTAACGGCTGCAAGACTACCCAAGTAGCGTCCTAGCGAAGTTTCCAGGAAGATCTAATCCAAGAGTTAATCAATTTTTCTAAAGGCACTTTACTTCAAAGGCACTAAACATGTCAGATTAGTTGCTATCTATGATTAGATGTCAATCATGTTTTAGGATCCTATTTATGTCAGGGTGGTCGGAAGCAATTTTTCAATTAGCGGAGTACTCAACTAAAATTAGTTCCGAGATCTACTTGTGTGGCTATCTTAGGCAATTGGCAGTTTAATTAATCTTAAAGATTTACGACCGGCGTATCCTAAGTCGAGTATGAGAGCCAAGAAAGGGGTTATTTTTCAATTAACTTAAATGTATATAAGGATGCCAGCCCGTGGTAATCGGGGTTGTTTATTTCCAGACGCGTTAGAGTCTAAAGCTCGCGGACTTGCAAGATTGAGTAAGTGTTTTATTTCTCTGAATTCAAGTGCGTGCCGTTATGTTCAAAGTTAGTTTATTTCTCTGAGTAAGTAATTATTATATTTGGTATTACTATGAACTCAAGGCTGTGTTATGCATCATAAGTCATTTATTTGTTTAAATACAATATCTGTCGGCTTCCATAACATACAACTTCGGGTTAAAGCTCCGTTCAAGTAATTTAATCCATTTAGGTTATTGTTTAAAGACCGCATCTTTAGAAGGGTTTCCTATTTTATTGTGTTTCGACGTTGTTCGAGGCTTGTAATAACTAAGCCACGAATTCCGTTACTGTACTATTTGACCCGTATGAAGGTCGTGTTTTTCCTGTTATTGATGACCCCGTGATTAAAGGAAGGTCGTTTCAGTATGCATGTTAAGTAGACTACGGTAGCGTTAATTAATTATATGTATTGGGGTGTTTGCACCCAGAACTGTTGTTAATATTAATAAAATAAGGACTTTAGAATTGTTTAGTTAAGTTGTGTTTGTGCTAGCCGGAGACTTTAATAGATTTGCCCCTGTGAAGTGAAGTATTTTCTGTCCTGCAATCTTGGTTCATCGCCACGAACAAAGTGCGACGAGAGCTATTACCGCGATCGGTCCATGGGCCGTTTAATTCCCATGGTGGCGCCCTATTGTAAATAATGTTAATTACTGTATAATTTTGTATGCATATGTAATTAGGTTAAGTTAGTTAGTAGCCCATTTAATAAAACAATTGGAATTTTGTCTTAGTGTGTTGTTGTTTAATAAACCTCCCCTTCTCACCGACTGTAGCAGCTTGCAAGGCAAAGTCCCGAAACGTGAGGATACTATAGTGTTAGAGGTCCTTCCCATTTATTATTTATTGTTAATTGGATACCCTCACGCGGTAGGTAAATATTTAAATCACACTGGCACATTAACGTCGTTAAAATCTTAAATATGGTAAACAACACACGGACAAAGTTTTAGATTGTTTTATTTCTATAGTACTATTAAGATTTGAGCAGAATTAAAAGTTTAATATTAGTGATTTAGGAACAGGTTTCGCTATTGTTGGCATTTACCTTTTATTTAGTCATGTATGTAGTGGAAGCGTTAAGAAGTGACGAGCTGAGTCACGAGCTTTCAATTAGGAACGTTGAACCAACAAAGTTAAGTGTGTTAGAAAAACGAAAAGTTTTGCGTTCAAAACTCATTGTTGAGAAAGTCGACAGTAATGTTTTTTCTAAGTATGAAAAAATTGTAATCGTTCAAAAGGACGAAATTGAATTATTGAAACTTAAGATTTTTGAATTAGAAAACAGTTTAAATTCTTTTACCATTCTTCCTAAAAGGAAAGAATATATTAAACTTAACACGAGATTAATGCATGTAACACAGAGACTAAATTATGTCAATTTCGATATTGAATTTTTAGAGGTACACAAAGAACTGAATTCTAAGTGCATTAGAGCTTTTGAGATTTTAGAACAGGTAAACGGGGAAAATGAGATTAACGATAACCCTTCTTATTGTACGGCTAGAGGTAATAAAGATCCTACAATAACACCAACAGCAGAGGTTTCATGCCCTGGAGCATCAACGGTTTCTTCCATTAATACCCCATCGGTTTCGATTTCTAGTAATGATTTAGGTACTCTAATTAAGTCCTTGAATGAAACAACGATATCAGTCCCGATCCACAAGTGGGGATTACAATTTTCGGGTGAATCTGATTCTATATCGGTTTTAGATTTTATTCAACGCGTCAAGGAACTGCAAGTTGCAAGAAAAGTTTCGTCAGGTGACCTTTTCGAAGGGGCTATTGATCTTTTCACCAGTTCAGCATTGGATTGGTATAGAGCAACGCGATGTACAGTAAATTCATGGGAACAATTAATTTCTAAATTAAAACAAGATTTTCTTTCAGCCGATTATGCAGAGAATCTTTTAATGTTAATTAAATCTAGACGGCAAGGGCGCCGAGGAATCACCTACCATTTATATTTCAAAGATGGTAAATTTATTTTCTCAATTAGAAGATTCCATTCCAGTCCGGGAACAAATAAAAATTATTAAAAGAAATTTACAGACTTTTTATGCCACGCAACTGGCGTTAGTTGAAGTGACTGACATTTCCCATTTTATTTCTCGTTGTAAGGTTTTAGAAGACATTAAGCCTCCAAATTTTATTAAACAGGAACATTCTGATTCTGCCAACGTACCAGTTATCTTAGAACGTCAAGTTCGACAGAGTTCATTTTCTAATAATAATTTACCTTGGTCCGGTGTGTCGAATTATTTTAAAAACACAGCAAAATTTTCGACTATTTGTTTCAACTGTAAAAGACGGGGTCACTCGTTTCATACTTGTCCGGAGAAACGCGGAATATTTTGTTATTCTTGTGGGCAGCGGAAGTTACGTCCACAAATTGTCCAAACTGCTCAAATAATTCAAAAAACTAAGGACAGGAAAGCGCGTAGTCAGCCGTTGCTTTTCCTCGTTTAATAATATTGCTGCTGACAAAAAGACGTGGTCGGAATGGTTAGTAAAAGTTAAAAAATTTTGTAAAGCATCTAAGGTTTTTTCAAATTTTTATAAAGTAAAAGGTGATACAAGACCTTATATTAATATCGAGTTATTTAAGGAAACTTATACCGCACTGTTGGATTCCGGGGCGAATACCTCTATTTTAGGCAGACATGGTCTGTGTTTATTGGATAAATATAAGTTAGAATTAATTAAAATGTAAAACGTCTATATTAACAACCGCAGATGGCACTTCACAATCAATTTTAGGTTCAATTAATTTGCCCTTGACTATAAACGTGGTTACTCGGTCTTTAAATGTTTTAGTTTCCGACTCAATAGAGTGTACCCTAACGTTAGGGATTGATTTTTGTCAATTATTTGAATTGAAAGTAGATTTTTCAAAAAATGAATTTTATGCTCATTCTGCGGAAACGAATAAATTAAATTTCATTAAAGTTATGGCCGATTTAAATGAAGACCAGAAATTTGAATTAAACAATGTTATTTCTTTATTTCAATCCCTGGATCGTCCTACCTTAGGCCGAACCACTAAAATTTCACATCATATTACAACGGAAGACGTTGAACCAATTAAACAAAGGTATTACCCATTATCACCGGCGATGCTGGAACATGCTAATAAAGAAATTGATGCGATGCTTGAACAAGGCATTATTAGCCCAAGCAATAGCCGTGGAACTCCCCATGCTGTTAGTAAAGAAAAAGCAAAGGTGAATTTCGTGTATGTTTTGACGCTAAACGATTAAATTCAATTACAAAAAAAGACGCGTATCCCATTCCGTTTGTAAATGACATTCTTGATAGATTACGCAATGCGAAATATCTCAGTTCAATCGATTTAAAAAAAGCCTTCTGGCAATTGCCCTTGAGTGACGAAAGCAAGGAAAAAACAGCCTTTACTGTCCCAAGGCGCGGATTATTTCAATATAATGTAATGCCGATGGGTTTGGTCAATGCTCCAGGCACATTACAGAGGCTCATGGACTCTATTTTTGATTTTTCATTATCCCAATCGGTATTTGTTTATTTAAATGATATAATTATTATTTCAAGCACATTTAAGGAGCATATTAGAATTCTAAACGAAGTGTATGAGAAGTTGAAAGGCGCTAATTTAACTATTAACATTTCAAAATGTGAGTTTTGTAAACCAGAGTTACAATATCTGGGATATATTGTGAATAAAGATGGTCTCCGAACTGACCCAGCAAAAATTGACGCAATTGTAAATTTTCCTCAACCCAAGACAGCCACTGAAATAAAACGTTTCACCGGTATGTGCTCTTGGTATAGGCGTTTTGTTTTGGATTTTGCCACAATTATAGCACCTATCAATGATTTATTAAAGGGAAAGAAAAAATCGCAAGCGATTAAATGGACGGACGAGGCTCTTATTTCATTTGAAAAAATTAAAGATGTTCTTACAAAGACTCCTGTTTTAAGGAGTCCTGATTTTTCGAAAGTTTTTTCTTTACAATGTGACGCCTCAAATTACGGCGTTGGTTGTGTTTTAACTCAGGGAGAAGGAGACGAAGAACATGTAATTGCTTATGCTTCTCGCTGTTTAAATTCAGCGGAGAAAAATTATTCAGTCACAGAACGGGAACTTTTGGCGGTGTGTTTTGCTATTCAAAAATTCCGACCATATATTGAAGGAACTCATTTTAAGGTCATTACGGACCATCATTCTTTAATTTGGCTCCACAACTTAAAAGATCCTGCGGGACGTTTAGCTAGATGGAGTGTGAAACTCCAACAATTTGATTTCGAAGTTATCTACAGGAAGGGTAAATTTAATGTGGTACCAGATACATTATCCCGAGCTCCTAGTGGAGCCTATGCTATTAATTCTTTAAATTTTTCTTTAGACGAGGTCGAGGATTGGTACAAAAACATGTTAAATAATATTAAGGAAAAGCCCGATCAATATCCTGATTGGAGAGTAGAAAATGATAAAATGTATAAGTTTATTCCGAATAATTTGAATATCAAAGCCAATTTAATTGAGTGGAAATTAGTAGTGCCGAAATCATGCCGTGCACAAATTTTAAAAGAATGCCATGATGATCCAGTTTCGGCCCATTTGGGTGTATTTAAAACATATACAAAAATCAAAGAGCTCTATTACTGGCCCAAAATGCGGTCATATATTTCTAAATACATTAGTAAATGTGTTACGTGCTGCCAAAGCAAATCCAGCACGTTCAACCATTATGGTTTTATGGGCAAAGAGAAA
Source organism: Platerodrilus igneus (assembly GCA_036346225.1). NCBI lineage: Eukaryota > Metazoa > Arthropoda > Insecta > Coleoptera > Lycidae > Platerodrilus > Platerodrilus igneus. The sequence continues at coordinate 12,551,773 of JARFIW010000003.1, forward strand.
AAGTTTCTTTTCCGTTTCAATGTTTGTCGATTGATTTAATGGGGCCCTTTCCGCGCTCGAAATTGGGGAATACTTACCTTTTAGTTGTTACTGACTGGTTTACAAAATTCACTTTATTGCATCCCATGCGCAGCGCTTCAACAAAACAAATTTGTAATTACCTGGAAAATTTTGTATTTTTGGTATATGGGGTACCTCAAATTTGTATGATAGATAATGGCTCTCAATTTAAAAGCAATTTATTTTCCAATCTCATGACAAATTATAAAATACCTTCGGTTTGGTTTAACGCCAGCTACCATCCTCAAGTTAATTATGTAGAACGCGTTAACAAGGTAATTGGAGCTACCATTCGCAGTTACATTCAAGATTCTCAGAAGAATTGGGACGATAATATTCACAAAATTGCGCTTCGTAATGCTGTTCATGAATCCACAAAATATTCCCCAACATTTTTAGCTTTTGGACGCACGGTTCCTCTGACCGGGGAATTCTATAATAAATTAAAGGATTTAAATCCAGAGGATCTAGCAATTGATACTCGAGAACAATTGGTTCAAGACCTCAATGAATTATCGCCCATCTTTAAAGAAGTTCAGAAAAACATACATTTGGCGTATGAACGTAATACGCACTCTTACAATTTAAGGCGCAGACCATTAAATTTCAAAGTAGGGGATTTAGTGTGGAAGCGCAATTTTATATTATCAGATGCTTCTAAACATTTCAATAAAAAATTAGCCCCGAAGTTCCTAGAAGCAAAGGTGATGGAAGTTTTAGGTTCTACCACTTATAGACTATCTTCTATCGACGGAAAACCGCTAGAGGTGTTCCACGTCCAAGACCTAAAACCTCACTAATATTTTATTTTTCCAATTTTTTTATTTTTTTCCTTCCGCCAATTTTCTGAAAAGACTCAGTTGTCTTAAACATAATTGCGGTTGGATGTGTTAATTTCTACATTTATTTTATTTCAATTTGCTTGAAATTCCTAAGAGCAATTTCAATTTTTCGAGGGGGGCTGTGTAACAGACTGTTTTAATACGCTCTAATTAGTTCTATGATTTCTAAAAATAGTTATTTTCTAGTTTAATTTTAGCATTCTAATTATTAGAATGAAGGTCTTGTAGCATAAATATGTCTGCAATTGTAACGGCTGCAAGACTACCCAAGTAGCGTCCTAGCGAAGTTTCCAGGAAGATCTAATCCAAGAGTTAATCAATTTTTCTAAAGGCACTTTACTTCAAAGGCACTAAACATGTCAGATTAGTTGCTATCTATGATTAGATGTCAATCATGTTTTAGGATCCTATTTATGTCAGGGTGGTCGGAAGCAATTTTTCAATTAGCGGAGTACTCAACTAAAATTAGTTCCGAGATCTACTTGTGTGGCTATCTTAGGCAATTGGCAGTTTAATTAATCTTAAAGATTTACGACCGGCGTATCCTAAGTAGAGTATGAGAGCCAAGAAAGGGTTATTTTCAATTAACTTAAATGTATATAAGGATGCCAGCCCGTGGTAATCGGGGTTGTTTATTTCCAGACGCGTTAGAGTCTAAAGCTCGCGGACTTGCAAGATTGAGTAAGTGTTTTATTTCTCTGAATTCAAGTGCGTGCCGTTATGTTCAAAGTTAGTTTATTTCTCTGAGTAAGTAATTATTATATTTGGTATTACTATGAACTCAAGGCTGTGTTATGCATCATAAGTCATTTATTTGTTTAAATACAATATCTGTCGGCTTCCATAACATACAACTTCGGGTTAAAGCTCCGTTCAAGTAATTTAATCCCTTTAGGTTATTGTTTAAAGACCGCATCTTTAGAAGGGTTTCCTATTTTATTGTGTTTCGACGTTGTTCGAGGCTTGTAATAACTAAGCCACGAATTCCGTTACTGTACTATTTGACCCGTATGAAGGTCGTGTTTTTCCTGTTATTGATGACCCCGTGATTAAAGGAAGGTCGTTTCAGTATGCATGTTAAGTAGACTACGGTAGCGTTAATTAATTATATGTATTGGGGTGTTTGCACCCAGAACTGTTGTTAATATTAATAAAATAAGGACTTTAGAATTGTTTAGTTAAGTTGTGTTTGTGCTAGCCGGAGACTTTAATAGATTTGCCCCTGTGAAGTGAAGTATTTTCTGTCCTGCAATCTTGGTTCATCGCCACGAACAAAGTGCGACGAGAGCTATTACCGCGATCGGTCCATGGGCCGTTTAATTCCCATGGTGGCGCCCTATTGTAAATAATATTAATTACTGTATAATTTTGTATGCATATGTAATTAGGTTAAGTTAGTTAGTAGCCCATTTAATAAAACAATTGGAATTTTGTCTTAGTGTGTTGTTGTTTAATAAACCTCCCCTTCTCACCGACTGCAGCATCTTGCAAGGCAAAGTCCCGAAACGTGAGGGTACTATAGTGTTAGAGGTCCTTCCCATTTATTATTTATTGTTTATTGGATACCCTCACGCGGTAGGTAAATATTTAAATCACAATGGAACGAAAGGAATGAGAAAAAAATAAAAACCAAAAAGAATAGCACCAACACCAAGTACAAAATCCAAAAAAAAACTAAGAATCGTACAAAAGAACATAAAACAGAATCCCAGTGTAGTTATGTATGAGTATGCGTGTGCGTGCGTGTGTGTATATATGTGTGTGTGTGTAAGAAGTGTGTGTGTAGGTGTTGTACGTGTATAAAGTGTGCGTGTGTGTATGTGTTGAACCGCTGTAGTCCCCTCTTACGACAGGCAGGTATACGACCTGCCTGTCGACAAACATCTTCAGGTTCTGCATTAGCATAGACAAATTTCTGCCTCATATGGGCAGTTTTCCATAAGACATGAACAACATGGGGTGTAGTAGTGGTAGCACGCAATATAGGAGGTGGCAAGGGTAGTTTAGGAAACTCGAAACGGTTAAGGGAGAAAAAATTTTTGTTGTTAGGATTGGAAGTAAGAAAGTCAACTGTAGAAAAGAAAACATGGGTTTTCAGAATATCCACGGCAGAAAGAGATAAAGTATTGACTGTACGAGAATCAACCTTACGAAAAGAAACACAAGCGAAAGACACTTCAGTTACGTTAACTAGAGAGACAGAAGTAGATAAAATTTCAACGACGTTAGATAAAAAACTAGAAGTATCACAGCTAGGACAGAAAACAGCATTGACTGTAGGAATATCAACCCTGGGAAAAGGAGCAGAATACGATAACACTTCAACCATATTACATAAAGGAACAGAATCAGGGAGAAGTTCATCAACGTTACAAGAACAAACAGTATCAAGTAGAGCTTCGTCAATATTAGATAAAGGAGTAGAATGAAGTTTATCAACATGAAAGAAAGGAGCAGCACCAGAGAGAATTTCATCCACCTTACAAGAACAAACAGTATCAGGAAGAACCTTATCCACAATAGATAAGGAAGCAGAATCAGGTTGACCTTCGTCAACATTAGATAACAAGACATCAGTTAAAATTTCACCAACCTTAATTAAAAGAACAGAAGTAAGTAATATTTTGTCAGCATGAGAAAAATGGGTAAGAGTAGGTAACGAAACAGGAGCAGGTAAAACTTTGACGACAACATCAACAGGCATCACAATTACGGGTTCACTAACTTCAACAAGACCTTCTCTATCTGTATTAGGAGTTATCGTCAGTTTAGCTACAGTTGTTATTGTGGACACGACAGAAATTTCTCGAGTACAACAATTTAAGATAGCAGAAATATGTAGAATGTTGACAGTAACAGCAACAGACACTAAACATACAGGTTCATGATTAATATTTTATATACAATTTCTAATCGGTACGTAACCAGTTTTCTTCAACTTCTTTACTACCTATCTCTCAAGCAAGACTATAAAATCAGCGAATCTGCAACTACTTCTTCGACACCTGTCGACCAAAGTTTCTACTGCACCACTGCTTACTATCACATAATAGACCCTCCAGAAATAATTAGATTCTAGTTGAACAATCCCGAGTACTTCGGAAAAAATATACACTTCTAAATTGTATATAGGCACCAGCCAACTTTTTACTTCAACAAGAAATTCTCGTAGTTTTCTGCAGACCCAACTGCTTTTTACAACGTCATACCCAAAAGTGAATTAACAAGATATCACATCTGTGTACAAGGTTCATAAATTTATTCTTATCACAACCGAAAGTATAAATTTACGATATTCTATTTCGCTATTAATTGCGAATGAATTTAAAGGTGAAAATGCTATGCATTAAATACAATAATACCCTAGCCTGACACGGCCTGTTACCAAAAATAGATCAGAATTAAACAATGTTCTGGAAAATTATCAAGACTGTTGGATTCCAAAATAACAACATGCGGGCTCAAGCTACGCTAATAAACAAAAATATGTACAAATTTGTACGGTTACGAGGTAGCCGTTACAGTATTTACCTGTTATGTGTAAGAAATCCTTTTAGTTTTGAAAATACCTTTATATTTGCGATTTGGGCTAAATGTAAAAACGTAAATACAACAAAAAGCAAGAACTACGTAAAAAAACAACAAAAAGTAACATGAAATTAAAATTATTTATAGGCTATAATAATACATAAATATTAGTTATAACAGACATACGTTTTGATGTTGCCCTACTAATCATTAAAGACGTACTTTTTTCTATCCATCCTGTTTTAACGCAGAGTAGTTACATATACTGACAACGACAATGCAGTTTTTATTATCATTTCTAATAATGTACTGCGGTGAGTCATATGTCAGCTTAAATGGTTTTGACTATAGAGGCAAATCACTTTAAGAAGAACCAACGTCATCATGCGCACAAAGCAAAAATTGGTTAGGAACAGTTCATTATGTGTAATTAGGGATGGCAGCATTCAGGTTTCAGTGGCGTTGAGTTTTATGATCAACCAATCGGAAATTACCTTGTAAAAGTTTTAGATTTCATTACTATTTATTTTTACTTGATACACAGACAGACAGTTTTAAACCGCCATCTAACTAATATAAAATATCTTTTATATAACAATTAACATTAATAAAACAATAAGTTACTCAACAGATGTGTTTGCAGAACACTAGAATGAGATAGAAACCACTTAAGTAGGCCATGGTATTCAATCATTTGCTTTATCGGATTTTACAAAATAACCTTGCTATAGCAGTATTTTTTAGGGATATTGATGCACACAACTCATATGGCAATATTATATTAAAAATTTTAAATTATAATTTAATTGGTTATGTTTATTTTTTACTATTTAACGCCATATCTTCCGTTTATACTGTAATAACTCAACTACGCCACTGTTATTACATTTCTGCGCAATCTGGCATATGACGTTGGGTTCTTCTTAAAGTGATTTGCCTCTACCTACTAAATAAAATTTTAAACAAAGTCTAGTGAGAAAATAGACTTACCAAATAATTTCTATATTTTTCTGAATCGAAATGGACAGGTCCATTGGTTAAGCTTATCACTAATTAAAATTAATATATACACTAAGGACTTTAAATGTCAACATTTAAAAATATTAGGTATAAACACTACTAAAAACAACAATTTCCTAAAATACACTGCACACTTTTTGTTCATATAATTATACGCACAGAGATTAGTAACTACGCTCTATAAAAATGAGGCTAAGAGGTCTTTGTTTATATACTACTAATTGACAATTTCATTTCCAGTCGTGTATTGTGCAAGATAAAAATTAAAATCCACAACATTCAAGTTCCTTACACCTTTGTTTATTTACTACCTAGTATATAAACAAATCTTACACTGCTTGTCGATTACCTTAAATACCATAATAACATCTAAGCTCCAATGGCGGCATTTCTGCCAAGTAACGTAAGAATCTACTAATATACTTAATTTCGATTTGCGACTAGTTTTGAACTCGCCCACTGGAGATATTGGTGCAGTATTAACTATAGGTTGAAATCGTTGATTGAATCAACGTTGAAACTCTTTAATGATCTGCGAGTTGAACTACTATACGTAGTGTACAAACGAAGGCCGAGGAAAACTACTTTATCTTATGTATAATATCATTTTGTATTTAGTTCGTTGACAAATTCATGTAAACGACCCAATCGCTAACTAATTTTGGAGCGAAAATTATTTTGTAGAATCTGTTGTATTACTCCCAGGGAATATGAGATTAAAATAAAATGCGCTTTGAACATTTAATAAGTTATAGAATAGGTAGGAGACTAGTGAAATATATTTTTTGGATAAACAATTTATGATTATTGTGTTCACGTATGTGATCTTATCAAACATTATCCAGTGTATGACTTTTGTACCACCAAAAGCAAGACTACAATTACATCAAACGCTCAAATACTAAAGGACAACTGTGACATGTAATTTACGTAACTGTTCTCCATCCTCTCAAAACGCATTAATATGTCTTCACATACTAACAAACGCTTACTTACATGCTTTTTATGTGCTTATTCTACATCTTTTAAAAGCAGGTTGATACTTCATATGCGAAGACATACTATTGAACAGTTATTCCCGTGCTATTTATGTAATTATTCTGCATCTGGAAAAGATAAATTGAAAATTCATATGCGAACCTATACTAATGACCACCCATTTAAATGCAATTTATGTAATTTTGCTGCAACACAGAAAGGTAATTTGAAATTTCATTTGCGGTCCCATACTAATGATCGTCTATTTTCATGCAATTTATGTAATTATGCTGCAACTGATAAAGGTAATTTGAAAATTCATATGTGGTCCCATACTAATGATCGCCCATTTTCATGCAATTTGTGTAGTTATGCTGCAACTCGTAAATATAATTTGAAATTACATTTGCGGTCCCATACTAATGATCGTCCATTTTCATGCAATTTATGTAATTATGCTGCAACTGATAAAGGTAATTTGAAAATTCATATGTGGTCCCATACTAATGATCGCCCATTTTCTTGCAATTTGTGTAGTTATGCTGCAACTCGTAAATATAATTTGAAATTACATTTGCGGTCCCATACTAATGATCGTCCATTTTCATGCAATTTATGTAATTATGCTACAACTCATAAACGTAATTTGAAAATTCATATGTGGTCCCATACTAACGATCGTCCATTTGCATGCAATTTATGTAATTATGCTGCATCTTGTAAAGATAAATTGAAAGATCATATGCGAACCCATACTAATGACCGGCCATTTGCATGCAATTTATGTAATTATGCTGCAACTCGTAAAGATAACTTGGAAATTCATATGCGGTCCCATACTAATGATCGTCCATTTGCATGCAATTTGTGTAATTATTCTGCATTTTCTAAAGATAAGTTGAAATTTCATATGCGGTCCCATACTAATGATCGTCCATTTGCATGCAATTTATGTAATTATGCTGCAACTCATAAAGGTAATTTGAAAATTCATTTGTGGTCCCATACTAACGATCGTCCATTTGCATGCAATTTATGTAATTATGCTGCATCTCGTAAACATAAATTGAAAGAACATGCATGGCTGCATACTAATGATCGTCCATTTTCATGCAATTTATGTAATTATGCTGCAACTCATAAAGGTAATTTGAAAAATTCATTTGTGGTCCCATACTAACGATCGTCCATTTGCATGCAATTTATGTAATTATGCTGCATCTCGTAAACATAAATTGAAAGAACATGCATGGCTGCATACTAATGATCGTCCATTTGCATGCAATTTATGTAATTATGCTGCATCTCGTAAACATAAATTGAAAGAACATGCATGGCTGCATACTAATGATCGTCCATTTGCATGCAATTTATGTAATTATGCTGCAACTCATAAAGGTAATTTGAAAATTCATTTGTGGTCCCATACTAACGATCGTCCATTTGCATGCAATTTATGTAATTATGCTGCATCTCGTAAACATAAATTGAAAGAACATGCATGGCTGCATACTAATGATCGTCCATTTTCATGCAATTTATGTAATTATGCTACAACTCGGAAAAGTGATTTGAAGATTCATATGCCGTCTCATACTAATGATCGTCCATTTGTATGCGGTTTATGCGAGTATGCTGCATTCGTAAAAGTGATCTGAAAATTCATATGCAGTCCCATACTAATGATCATCCATTCGCGTGCAATTTATGTAATTATGCTGCATCTTGCAAAAGTCGTTTGAAAACCCATATGCGAACCCATACTAATGACCGCCCATTTGAATGCAATTTATGTAATTATGCTGCAACTCGTAAAGATAACTTGGAAATTCATATGCGGTCCCATACTAATGATCGTCCATTTGCATGCAATTTGTGTAATTATTCTGCATTTTCTAAAGATAAGTTGAAATTTCATATGCGGTCCCATACTAATGATCGTCCATTTGCATGCAATTTATGTAATTATGCTGCAACTCATAAAGGTAATTTGAAAATTCATTTGTGGTCCCATACTAACGATCGTCCATTTGCATGCAATTTATGTAATTATGCTGCATCTCGTAAACATAAATTGAAAGAACATGCATGGCTGCATACTAATGATCGTCCATTTTCATGCAATTTATGTAATTATGCTGCAACTCATAAAGGTAATTTGAAAAATTCATTTGTGGTCCCATACTAACGATCGTCCATTTGCATGCAATTTATGTAATTATGCTGCATCTCGTAAACATAAATTGAAAGAACATGCATGGCTGCATACTAATGATCGTCCATTTGCATGCAATTTATGTAATTATGCTGCAACTCATAAAGGTAATTTGAAAATTCATTTGTGGTCCCATACTAACGATCGTCCATTTGCATGCAATTTATGTAATTATGCTGCATCTCGTAAACATAAATTGAAAGAACATGCATGGCTGCATACTAATGATCGTCCATTTTCATGCAATTTATGTAATTATGCTACAACTCGGAAAAGTGATTTGAAGATTCATATGCCGTCTCATACTAATGATCGTCCATTTGTATGCGGTTTATGCGAGTATGCTGCATCTCGTAAAGGTAATTTGAAAATTCATATGCGATCTCATACTAATGATTGTCCGTTTGTATCCAATTAATGTGATTATACCGCATTCCTAAAATATAACATAAAATTCCACACTAATTTACATACTAAGAATTTTAAAAAATAGGCCTAAAAAGTCTATTCTAGAATCAATTACTTAGCTTATGTCGATACCTAAAAATATGTGTTAAAAACTGTGCAAAAACAAACTTAAGTCAATAAATAAGCACTGTGAAATTTAATACAAATCAACACAACTGTTGTCATTTAGAAGGTCGTTTTGCGAGTTTCAGCTACAAGTGTATAACATACTTTGAAATAACTTCCAAAAAGCTCTAAAAGTTTTACCCACCCATAGAAATATTGAATTAAACAAAATGTGGGAAGAGTGTTTTGTTTAGATTGTGTAACAGAACAACAGTGAATGATGATTTTTATTATTAATGGTGAACATTAAAAGTAGTTGAAGTCAATTCATTCTCTGCTTTAGAAATGAAATTCCTAGAAAAAATATCTGGAATATATTTTTAAGTTACTAAAAAATTTTAATAGTTAAGTGAAGCATTTTTTAATGTTTATATCAATGAATTTTGGTAAAATTTATTTGTACTTAGTTTTTGAACAATATTGGATGTCTCTTGTTTAAACGATTTAAAAAAATTATTACAGACTCATGATTATGTTAAGTGGAAAGTTGCTGCTTTGATTGCTAGGACAACATGGGGTAATCAGGTTATGAATAATCTTGAAGTGTTTGCGATGGTTGCAAGAGAAGGATATGAAAACAAGTTGAAAATGCAAGGCATTGTCGCAACGAACTTCCAAATGTAGACTTACTTTAAAACAATTTAAAGAAATTAAAATTATTATGTTGTAATAATTATAAGTATTCAGATAAAATAAAAATTAATTCCCCGGGGGGGGGGGGGTCGGGTATCCGTGGTCAGATTTTGTGGGGGTACCATATTTCGACTCAGCTATGTTAGGAGAGTCCAAATATGTATCGCACATTAATTTTGGACCTATTTGAAATTTTAATTTTCCCGACGGAATATCGCGGGGGCACGGCGTCCCCGTGGCCCGATTTCAACTGACATCAAAACTTAAGCTCAGGACACCGAGCTGAATCGATTGATGTATCACACATGGATGTCCGACCATTAGAAAGGCCTCGGACGGACAGACAGACGGACGACAAATCGATTTCATAAACGAACGAAGTTCGTTGATTACAGAAAGCCATAGAAGTATATTTAGTCACTAGTATTCATATTTCTAATTTTAACACGCAAAACTACAGGCCGTCCTGAAATTTTTGGCTTTTGACATTATAACTTGATTAAAGTTGGATCAATTTTAATAATACAAAATAATTTGAACTGCTTAGAAGGTTATGAATAAAAATGCATGTTTTGGGCTTAGAAACTCCTCGGAGGTCAGGTAGGTGGTACCCTGATTGCAAAGTTGCGATTCCATTATTTTGAGTCTAGTGAATGACTATAGTGTTTGATGTGGTCACGCACTTGCCGGTCCATTTATATATCAGTTAAATTATGTATAGATATTTTTTAAGTAGTGCATTTTTAAAGTTTGTTTTCAATGTTGTGTAACTGAAAATTTATATATCCAAAAGGGCGCCCGTATGATATTTTGTAGGGGAGCAACGCTAAGCTGCAAAAGAGAACAGGTGATTGGAGGATTTCTTTTAGGAACGTTTCTATTATCATATGAGAGTGATGCAAGATATTACATGACTATTAATTAATCTCTGGGTACGTTTTTAGTTTTCTAATTTAATATGTTTATAAGTTGTATAAAAAAATTTAATATTATCATTACACATGTTATATTATACCTATACTGTCATTTGTTTTATACGAAACTGAAATATGAAGTCAAAAATTTTATAAAACTGTGTAGAGTAAGCGAGAAAGTAAATATAAGGTAATCCAATAAAGGCCGATTGCACACATCACCCGTAAATTTAAATGTCATTTAAAATTACTAAGTGATTGATTCTGTATTGCATACACGTTTTAAGCCTGGCTTAAATTCTTAAGTAATCCTTATGTTTAAGTGAAGAAAATCCTAGGATTAGGACGATTATTGCTGGAAGACGCGGCGCGTTAGCAACGGCCATTACCGACTTGATGTTTCATTTAATATTTATGACATTGTACATTGTATCTTGCAGTATTAGTATAAAATAACACTTTGTGTATATATATATATATTTATTTGTACTTGAATATTTTGCTGTTTTATATATCATAATGGCTATATTTGACAACTATTTGTATGAAGATGATTTAAAAGTAGTAGAATTAATAGAAGAGGGAATACCACGAGAATTATTAATCAGGGTGTTATACTTCGTTTATTATCCTTACGTACTCACTTTTAACGACCCCTATATTTCCTGAGGGCTCGCTTTCCCTCTTCTCTACTCCACGCTACTACCATCTTAACTATTGTTACGAACTACTAGGCAAAACGTGAGACATGCAAGCTGCATAACCGAAATATATTCTACAGTACTCTCGAACATTCGAACAAACGCCAGACTATGAATCATTTAGTTAATTTTAGAGTATAAATAAGATCGATGATGAGTGTACATCAGTGAGTCTATATCCAAATGTCGTACATAAATAATATCGTGTATAGTTGGTCATTACGTTTTGAGAATCCTATAGTATAGGTCTTTCAAAATCTTAGCGACTGCGTAGAAATACCAAATATTACTGACAAAACTAAAAACCAAAATGAAAATATAGTATTGTGGAATGATAGTCATGGCTCCAGCAGCGTTGACATTACTGCAATATAATTTTAAAATCGATGTTACCATATGACGATAAGATTAAATTAAATAATCACTATAACGGCATTACAGTGCTTCTTTACGAATTTTAACCTCGGTGTAGTCATTTTTATATACAGCACTGTCATTGGAATGTTAATGGTAATACAATGGGTTCAAGCAGCTCTGTTTAAAATCTAGGGCCCAAGATTATTCTAGGAATCCTATTTTTAACTTTATTTGAGATTAAACTTTTTGTTCTGTACTACACCACGTTACTGGTTATATTTATATTTATTAGATTACTCTGTTCCAAATCATATTGATTAAATCTATGGTTATTAATGTAACAAAAACTGACGTGCTTCTATCATTAAAGTGGCTTATCTATATTAACCTTATCTAATCTATGTTCTTAACTTATCGCCGAACTGATACTGCATATTCTAGACATCTTATTTTGACATTTACGATTCCTGCCTATTTCTTGCTGTTTTCTGTATTTTGTTTAATTTTCCTTTGTTATTAATATTTATAAAACAGTCTTTTTCAAGACTACATTTTGTTGTTTATTTAGAAATAGTAAGTAAACGTTTTTAAATTTTATATTTCTTGAGTACATATTTTTTTTTAGGTAAGATTCGACTTCATTAGGAGCAATTCTCAAAAAATTGTTCATAGCTATGGTCGTGAGATTATATATAATCTTTACAATTATGTGAAAGAGCAGAAACATGCTGGCCAAGATACGATTTTGCTAAAAAATTTGAGCAAAATAGTGTCTGAAGCAACTGGTATTGGGTTAACAACTGTTAAGAAAATTATTAAAGAAGGCAAAATGCAGCCAGTTGGTGCTAAGTTACGATTTACCTCACCAAGGAAAACCATCAAACTCTATGTTAGTGATGAATAATGCATCACATCATAATGCGACTGAGGAACCAAATCCAACTACGGCTTGGAATAAAGAAGACATGAGGTGTTGACTACTGGAAGAAACATACATTTTCAGTTTAAAGATACAAAATCAGAACTATTTGCAAATATTAATCAATATAAGCCTCTGTGCAAACAATATGTTGTTGATAAAATTTTAGCCGAACATGGTCATACAGTGTTGCGATTGTCCCCATATCATCCTGAACTCAACCCTATTAAAAAAATATGGGCAATAAAAAATCATGTTGCTGCAAATAACACAACTTTTAAATTAGGTGACGTATGGAAGGTGACTGAAACTAAGTTCAATACCGTTGGTCATCAAGAAGGGATAAATGTTTGTTCTCGTGTAGAGAAAACAGAAAAAGAATACCTTAGTAGAGAATATATAATAGATGACATAGAAGAACTAATAATAAATGTTAACCACGATAGTGATTCTTCAAAGTTGAGTTTGCGTGGTGATGATAGTGGTGATGATTTTGATTGCAAACCATTACAGTAACGTGCAATACGATTGTGTATGCTATAAGGCATTTTCAATTTGTTTGTGGTTCATATTGTTATTCATTTAAATAAGCAACGTTATTGAATTACTTAATAATATTAATAATTAATATTTTACTTTGGTGTCTGTTCTAAATAATATATCTAAGGTTTTATTAAATTTATTGAAATCATTGGATAAGTTGTATGAAAATTTAATCATGCTGTCTGAAGTAATTATTATGACTATATAATGTATATAGCTTCGGGTAAAGTACAAGCAGTGTATACAATTACTATACCGTCCAAACTGTTATAAGTTGTGTTTATTTACTTGATACATTTGTATAAAAATAGATTTTTTATACTACAGTTACTTTTGCTAACCAAGCTTACAATCTACAATGTCTCCATAACTATGAATTTCTTCTCCATTGTAAAAACCATGCTTGTTGTTGTTTTTCAAGATTCAAACAATAAACTACCTATATTCCAAGTTTTATTTTTAATTGATTGTTCTAATTAAAATCTTTGAAGTTCCGAGAAATCTACCCTTTGTTAAGTTATGCTCATGCTGAATCCTTTGATGCAGATTCCACAATGAATTTTATCCACACTTATAAACTCTGCATGTATTTGAAAAATTAATACCTCAAACGTGGTTCTTAATGATATTTGAAGAATTTTCAGTTCATTTTCCAGTTTTTTATCTTGTTAGTTTATTCCTCCTGTTCGAACGAATCAATAACTTTGACCTTATAGCGAATATTCTATAATCTTTCCTTTTTATGATTTATTTAATTCACTTAGTCCCAAAAAATAATATAAAAGTCAAAAGTGAATACGCCTTGCCTTTTATCACAGATTAGTAGTAAGGTTAGGTATTTGTTTACACATTAATAATTTGACATTACATTAAGGGTTATTTTAGGTTGAACTGAAAACACCCTGTTATATCCTTTTCTAAAGGTTTCTCGTTTCCTCTATTGCGCATTCCAGGGTCGCTGAGATTTTGAAACAGCTCTACCTCACTTAAATTCCTATTTCGTCGTCCATCTTTTCATTAATAACGTTAAGACCTAATCGCATATCAATATAGAATGATCGAATTCTTAATTTTAAGGTTATAATTAACAATGTTTTATTTGCAATTTAGCAGATCATTTAAGATTACAGTTATGGACCTCTGTATTTCCACTTATTTTATGATTTAGTTTTGCAATCGCTTTAAAGATTTCGCAACTATAAATTTAAAATATCCTCAAAACTCTAGATAAGATGATTAACTTTCGTTTCGTAAAATTGTTTATCCCCTCAAATACTTCAATCAACGGCCATATCGACAAAAAATATTCCAACTAAATACTGTTTGATTAACGACAATGCATTGTCATTGTTTGTATATATAAACATGGTATTGTCCAAGACAAAATAAATTCCATATTATTTAAGTTCCCTACACTAACTGTACAATGCCTTATATATAATTGTGACATCTAACGATGAGTGCCGGCATTTCTATACTAGTAAGGCAATGGTTTACTATGCTATCTTACCTTCAATTTGTGACTCGGTTTAGAACAGGGTGTTGTCGCTTTTATGTACAGCATTGTTATTATGATTTTAATCGTAATACTATCCGTTCAAATGGTGCTGTTTTAAATCTAGGGTGCCTAACTGCTTAAGTAATTTATGAATCCCAGATTTAAATTTAGACACCACGCCAGGCTACAGGTAGTGTAACAGTTCGATTTAACTGCTACGAATCTGGACGTTAGGCAACTTTATTTACCACCATTTAGATTATACGTTAAACGGAAAAGCAAGTTCCTTTGTCTTATGAGTCGAAATTCTGTTAGGTAGGGATCAAAAGGCATATTTTAGTATTCTGCGCACTTGTTAAGATCGGGCTATCTTATTCAACTTTTGGTGGAAGATGGACACGAAGCAGCGCGTTATTTTCCAAACTTTAGTTTGCTTGTTAGAAGCGTTTCTTCTTGAAAATAAATTAAATCGCCGGCTAGGGGTAAGCTGATTTTATTTATTATACAATGATTTTTAAATAAGGTTATCTGTTGTAGCAAATTAATTTAATTTTTAAAAACGTGTTGTTCTCTTCAATATGGTTTTGGTTAGATTACCATTTAATTACCATTTGAATACTTGTTTGAGTATTATAAAACGAGTAAATTAAAAATTATCAGCAGAGATATTGAACTAATTTACACTGTTTCTATATCTTGGATTGATTCCTGGAAAGCTTGCTTTTTTTGGATTAAGATTCTTTGGGTTAGAGGATCAGGTGTTCGAGTGTCCGCCATGAGGTCACACCATCTGTTGTTATTTCCATTGATCGCGTTTTACCCTGACGTGTGTTGAGGTCAAAGACGTTGAAAATACTTTATTCAGTTATGTATATATCCATTTTACATTTTTATAAAAAAAAACTTATAATAATTGTTTGTTTTGCAAATGTTTCTATACTAATTGCACTGTGAAGATGCAATGCTTTAATTTATGTTTGAATTAATACGTTCTAAATTTTATCTTGTAAAAACCTCCGGGACATGAGCTCATATCACGACGGTTTATTTTGTTAGCCTTTTGCTACACTGTAATTATTAAAAAAAAGAAAGAAAATTTTCTGAAGTAAAATTTACAGTTTTGTTAAAGTTCTAAGAGAATTAAAATTGGTTAAAGATTAAATTTTTATTAGTTTTACTAAAATAATTTTGCAGCTTGATTATCTTGTTAGTTCAATTACAATTATTATACGTATTTATATCACATGTTGTTTTGTCTTATTTCAAACTAAATCAGTGAAGTTTTGGTTGGATAAATTATTTCCATGTGTATACTATCGCAGAGATAAAACAAAGAACCTACTGTGTTAGCCCTGATGATAAGGTCTCCAGAAGATTTAAGTAACAAAGTAAATATCTATTAAGAAAGATTGAATAGGTGAACCTTGGTCGAGGTAAGACACGTTACAGTATTTAACCTATGCTACATGTTATATATTTATTTGTTAAAAATTTCTCTATTTGGTCTGTTGTTTTTACGCTTTTGTAATTATTTCAACTGTATTTGTGTGTAAAATTGTGTGGTTTTATTCCCAAAGAAAAGAAGAAATAACACTTGAAATTTTGCTTCGTCCTTCCCAGCTAAACCTACATCAATACATTAGAGGTAAACTGTACTGTCATATGTATTGGATTTTGAAGCAGCTTAAAATGAAGAAAGGAAATCCTTGTAATTGCTTGTATTTTTATATTGTTGTATCCATGTTTAAAAAATTATTTTAAACTTTTTGAGCATAGATACTATCATATAAAAATACAAGCAATTATAACGATTTCCTTTCTTTAGTTTGAGCTTCTACAAAATTCAATATTACATGAATACATGCCATTTCCTAGTAGGGTTTTTAACCATTTTGCTAGCATGAAAGCAAACCTTACTCAAGATACCTGGTAGTTGTTATACAATCCAAAAGATGGCGCATCAATAAAAACCAAACCTTAGTATGAGTGGTTCATCTATGGTAACCTTATGGTTTGGACACGCCGCTTGAACGTCGAGGTCAAACACCTTTGTAGTATCATTTTGTATTTAGTTCGTTAACAAATTCATGTAAACGACCCAATCGATAACCAGGGAATGTGTGATTAAAATAAAATGCCCTTTGAACATTTAACCAAGTCACGGGAAAGGTAGAAGATTAGTGAAATATGCTTTTTGGATAAACAATTTATTTGATTATTTTACTTCACGTATGTGATCTTATCCTCAAAGATTATCCTGTGTATGACTTTTATACCACCAAAAACAAGATCAAATTGCATTAGACGGTGACATACTGAAGAACATCTGTGATATGTAATTTATATAACTAGTTTCCATCCTATAAGGATTCATTAATATGATTTCACATACTAAGGAACTCCCATGTACATGTATTACACCCCCGTAAACGCGGTACGCGCGCCACTAATGACAGTTGGTAACGATATTACATAATGTGAAAATTGATGTGCAAATTTTCGATGACGTCACACAATATGCAAATTATGGCACGTAATTACACAAATTTTAAAGGAAATAAATTTTAAAGAAAACCCCCAAAGGGGGCACTCACGTGAACAGGTAGAGCTTCCTTCAGGATTAATTCATGATGGCGGCGGCTTCCTTCAGGATTACTCCATGCTAGCGGCTGCGGGGCTCCGTGGATCTTTTTCGGGCGTCGGCTACCTTGACTAATCTTTCTCGGGTAGTGAGAACTCTTGAGCCAGTTTGTACCCAAATTTGATGGTCTTTTTCCTATGTTGCGGGAACGACGGGAACTGGTTATAAGGAACGATAAGGGCAAAAGGGGCCTACATAACCAAAAAGATACGATAAGATACCACACAACCACTCTTCATCGCGTTTCGGAGGCAAGTCCTAACGCGTCTTTCGGAAATCCTCCACTCCCTTCTTCCCCCACACGCGTTGACGCGAATCTCGCATTTCAAAAAGATGTTTTGAAAATGCATCTGCAGTTCCATGCTAACGATCGTCCATTTGCATGCAACTATGCTGCATCTAGCAAAAGTCGTTTGAAAACTCATCTGTGGTCCCATACTAATGATCGTCAATTTGCATGCAATTTATGTAATTATGCTGCAACTCGTAAAGTGATTTGAAAATTCATATGGGATCACATACTAATGAGCAACCTTATGCATGTAATTTATGTAATTATGCTACATTTCGTAAAAGTAATTTGAAAGCTCATATACGAATTCATACCAATGCTCGTCCATTTCTATGCAATTTATGTGATTATACCGCATCTTGTACGAGTAATTTGAAAATTCATGTGCGGTTCCATACTAATGACCGCCCATTTGCATGCAATTTATGTAATTATGCTGCATCTTCTAAAGGTATTTTGAAAATGCTTTTGCGGTTCCATGAAGACGATCGTCCATTTGCATGCAATTTATGTAATTATGCCGCAACTTCTACGGGGAGTTTGAAAATTTATTTGCGGACCCATAGGAATGATCGTCCATTCGCGTGCAATTTATGTAATCATACTGCATCTTCTAAAGATGTTTTGAAAACTCATCTGTGGTCCCATACTAATGATCGTCCATTTGCATGCATTTTTTGTAATTATACTGCAACTCATAAAGGTGATTTGAAAATTCATATGGAGTCGCATACTAATGATCATCCTTATGTATGTAATTTATGTAATTATGCTACATGTCGTAAAAGTAATTTGAAAGCTCATATACGAATCCATACCAATGATCGTCCATTTCAATGCAATTTATGTGATTATGCTGCATCTTCTAAAGGGAGTTTGAAAATTTATACGCCGGCCCTGTTACGTACCATTTTGGCATTAAACATTCTTTAGCTTAATTTTGATGTGCGTTAGTTTCGCGCCTTAAATTCAAAAGACTTGGCGTGTATTTCCGTTACGTCAAAAGTGGGTTGGACGAATAATTTCGCGCCGACGCGTGAAAGGACAAAAAGTGGGTTTTTTTCCGGTGCTCTCTGTAACGAGGCTGTTTGCCTGAAAACTTCGAACAGTGTGGTGGTGTCTGGTATCGTATCGTGCCTTATCTCGTATTTATGTAGATCCTTGCCTTTGATTATCTTTGTTTGTCGTCCTTATACCTGTTCCTGCCTTTTCCCTACATAGGTAGAGGTAATTTGTAGCAGCTTGCCGAACCGCATTCCACGCCGGAGCACCATCTTTAAACACTCCGGAATGGAGCCCTGAGATCCAGTCGAAGCCAATTGGAAGGACGCTAGGCGTACCCTCCGTTAATTGCCTTAAAAGGGGCCATCAGTAGCCCTGATGGACGTCAACAGAAGCCAACTTTAACTCAACCCCGCAGGACGTCGGATTTCTTATGTAAGTACTTTATTTGCTTAATCTGTTCCCTAATTTAATATATATTTTTCCGCAAATTGCGCATTTAATTAGTATATTGGTGACGTCATTGACAGATGGGCGCGCTAAAACCGGTGTAAAGATTGGAGCTACCACCTGTCCGTGGCGTCGCTTATTCCGCGCTTGCGCGATTGTAATTATGAACTTATAAATTGTAAGAACCCATATTATTGATCGTTCATTTCCCTGTAATTTATGTGAATATACCGCATCTTGTAAGGGTAATTTGAAAATTCATGTGCGGTTCCATACTAATGAACGTCCATTTTCATGCAATTTATGTAATTATGCTGCAGCTTCTAAAGGGAATTTGAAAACTCATATGCGGACCCATACTAATGACCTCCATTTGCATGCAATTTATGTAATTATGCTGCATCTCGTAAAAATGAATTGAAAAATCATACGCGGTTGCATACTAATGATCGTCCATTTGTATGCAATTTATGTAATTATTCTGCATCACGAAAGTGTTCTCTACAAAAGCATATGCATTCCCATACTAATACTAGTATACATTAATTTCCATGCAATTTATTTAATTATTTTACATATCGTAAAAGCAATTTGGAACGTCATATACGATACCATGCTAATGATCCTCAATTTGTATGTTTATACTACATCTCAAACTGTAACTTAAAAATTCATAGCCATTCACATACTAAGAATTCTAAAGTTAGATTGGAAAGTGTACTTAGCTTGTGGTGATACCTAAAAATATGTGTCCAGCATATACCAAAAAAGCAAAGTAAAGTGAATAATTAGAGACTTAATGTAATACAAAGCAACACGACAGTCATTATTTAGAAGATCATTTTTAGAATTTTAGCTAAAACTGTATAAAATGCTTTGAAATAACTTTCAAATAGTTTTAGAAGTTTTGTGCGCGCATAAGAAATCGAATTAAACAAAATGTAAGAATATCGTTATAGTTTAGATTGTGTAATGTAAAGTCTTAGAGCGACAAAGAAAGATGTGGCTTTTATTATTAACGCTCTACGTTAGAAGCATTTGAAGACAACTAATTCCTTGTTTTGGAAATAAAATTCCTAGAAAAATTACTTTGAACATGTCTTTGAATCATAAAAATATTTCAAATTAAGTGATATATTTTCAATGTTTATATCAATATGTAAATTTAAAAAAAAAATTGTCAGTACTCCTACTGAATTACAACAATTAAATGTATGATGTGGTCATACTCTTACGGGTCCATTAGTATATAAGTTATTTTATTTTTAGATATTTTTTAACTAGTGCACAATATAGTTTTTTTTGTTAATTAATATTTGATAGAATTTTCGAATGCGGTATAATTGAAATGTACATAACGATAATTTTATTTAATTTGTGTATCGTTTATTGTATACCACAACGTGGTGAATTCTTGGTATTACATAAGGTTTTGTATTTCTTTTTTATTAAATTTTCTACTAATAATAGGTTATTTTTTAAAATAATTACATTTATTTTTGAAAGTCTAAACTCAATACATACTACAAATAGTAAGTAAAAATTTATCAGACGTATTATTAGTGAATTTGTAATCCTAAGCTATTTTGCTTGCCCTAAAAAGAATGCTCTAAATGACAAATCATTCATTCAACTCTTATCACAATCTAGGACATCTATTGAAATGCTGTTATATTGATGATGATTTAGGTATTAAAGTTTTAAGCATATAAGAAAAACTTGTTAAGATAAATTAACGTTCAAATAACTACGAAGGATATTTATTTAAAATTAAAGCAGTTTAAATATTTGTGTACTCAACTTTTTGTACTTAGTTCTTTCAACAAGTTCGTACAAACGATACAAACGACAACTAATTTGAATGAGAATGGGTACTGTAGAACTTGTACTTATTACTAACAAATGATGTGTGGTATTAAAAGAAAATTGCTACGTACCTAGACGTAGTAAAAAAAAAGAACAAGGAAGAAAGAAACTGACCGGGCTCAATCGGCGAGTGGACGGGGTAGAATATCTACAAAAACTAATGAAAGACCTGAAATAAAAAAAAAATTACACACTCCTAAAAATAATCATACAACCTCCAATTAAAACAAAAATATATACAAAGCACTGTATTCCCCAAACCCCCAACCAAAAAAATTCAATAACCTCCAATATACATCTGTTCGGCAGAACAACAAAAGTACGTCAAAAATGGCGAGCTGCAGTTTTTAGGTCGCTACCCCTTTTAAATAACAACAGCAAAGAAACCCAAACTCAACACTAAAAACAGCCGCTCGTAATTCCCACAGTAAACTTAAAGCTACATACCTAAAATTCTTACGTAATTATAGCGTACCAATCCATATCCCTTAATTAAAAAATAAGGTTACAAATTTAAAAAGAAAACAACAGTTTGAAATCCCAACAAAAAAAAACAATTTCTTAACTACGTGAATATTACCAACCCATACCCCCCGCACCGGAAATAATCATTTTGTCCACACCAATCTCGGTCATTCGGAACAAAAAGCAATGCCTTAATTATTACGGCCATACATTCTAACATAGTCCAGTAATGTTTAGATATAAGTAGATACGAATCAATATGGTAGCTGCCTGGGACCACGCCACCTGTGTACCCTTCTACAAAGGGGCGGAAACTTATCAGACCACCTTGTTCAACGACGAAAACACACAGTGGTGTGCTCCCATAACAAAAAAGGGCAGCACTCCCACAGGCAGTTAGGTAGATCGACGGAAGAAGTTACAATAATTACGGGTAAAGCTTAATTTATGTAAGCCGAAAAGTACATAGTTTTTTTTAAAATAAAATACTCACCACACAGTGTGTGCACGAAATTGTGGCGATAACAACAAAGGAAATGTTAAAGTTGTCACAGCACAGAAAGAATCGAATAAAAGGATAGTGTTCTAGCAAGGCTTACTGCAATCCTCGCGTTATCAAATGCGATTAAAACTGGAAAACACGCTATCAAATAATAGTACGCGACCTAAGTTCGACGCGTCTTGAGATTGGAAACCCCAGAGAAAGCAATTTACGCGGTCATAATGTATAACAGGTTAACGAGTACCTAAAACAGGATATAAACTATTTAATTACAGCATAAACTTGTCGTTTCCAAGTAAGTAGATTTAAGTTGAGGAATTATTAGAAAGCTGATTTATTATTAATTATGTTGAAGGATTTAAAAGTAGAACCGGAATTTATTCGAACGGGTATTGACTTAACAAGAGAAAAACGGGGTATTTAATGTATGTTGAAAATAAACATAACAAAATGCTATTATGAACGTATAACAAAGCCCATGTAAAAGTAGAACATATATGAAATATACCATTTGTACGGACACGCATTTCCAAAGACTGTAGATTCTTGTATCACAAAAAACAAATTTTATTTAAAAAAATAAAACGATCATATACTAAGGAACGTCCGTGATATGCAATTTATGTATTTATTTTGCATCTTGTAAAAGTGTCTTAAAATTTTTTCACACTGATGAACGACCATTCGCATGTTTTTTATGTAAATTTTCAACATCTTGTGAAAATGTCTCGAAAGGTCATATATTCTCACGCTCAGCATTTATTAAAAATCATTTGGAAACTCACATGCGGTCCCATACTAACGAAGATCCGTTTGCATGCAGTAATTATTCAAACTCTTGTAAAAACCGTTTAAGGTCTATATCTTCTCACATTTTTATGAACGTACACTTTCATTCACTTTAAGTAATTGCTATGGATACTGGAGAAGTAAGTAGAGGAGCCACATGCAGTCGCATATCAACAAACACCTATTTGCATGCACTTTGAGTGATTATTCTGTATCCTATAAAAGTGCACCGAAATTTCGTATGTCCTCACGTACAATGAGACGATAAAAATTCGGATTGTTTGCTTGCATGTGCATAACCACTTCACAAAATTGCAGTTGTCTATCACAATCGTCTTCGTCAGTTCTTGAACTGTTTGAATTTTGTAGGATGAAACTTTTCCTTTTCCTGACTAATTTCATTTTCCACAGAAAGTGATCGTGTCGACAAATGTGGATTCTATTCTACTTTCAAAAGAACTTCTAACTTAATATCGTTATTGACTTTTAGATGACCAATTTTAGGCACATCTTTTACACTGCCAGTTTCCTTGACGTGTTGTCCTCTTCGATGTTACTGCAATGCCCCCGGACGAGTCGGTTAAATGCACTGATTACAAGGCACTATAGTTCATTGTTTGTATAGGTTGCCCGGTAAACTCGACACAACCGTTCCGGTGCTGGATTAAAAGAAGAGTCGTCGACAGACTTGACAAAACTATCTGCGCACGCGTTACACTATAAGAGGCGCAAGCGCACTGCATAAGTTTGTTTCACAATATAATTTTAAAGTTTAATTAATACGAAACAATACTTTTCACGACCTTTCAATTTCTCAATTGTAGGTGACTGATAACCGAACACGTTTGTAACTTATTAAACTTTATGTACATAGAATCAACACTCTATAATTTATTTAATTACCTGGGCCCATAATCCGTTGTTTTAGTGCTAATATTTATTAAATTGGAATGGATGCTCTGCGGTAAGAACTTAAGACACTACTAATTGAAACATATTTTGCTCATTTTATAATAAACGTAATCCTAAGAATAAATCATAATTGTTATTTTAACTACTGTTTTTGTAATTTTCTTAATAATATTTAATAATAATGTATTCGTGTAACATATTCGAAAGTATTTTTTTTTTATTTGCAACAATTTAATTTCAATAACTGAGAATTAAATTCTGGCGTGACTGCGTCCCAAACAAAGGTTTTTTCAAAGCATGTCATCGCATCCGTCTTCTTGCATTCGATAATATTTTTATATTTCAAAATGCAGTGCATTAGAAACATGTTCTCTTCATTGCGGAAGTATACTTTTTACTTTCTCCTGAACGCATAATATACTACGATTTGTATTCATATTACATCTACAACACCTTTTCAGTCACCACAGAGCTCAAATGAGTTTATGTAATACGTGGTGAATTCTATACGAACTGGAAGGGCCACGAAATGATAAAAAAGCAAAGCAACTTTAAATTTCAGGCAACCCGCAACTAAACGTATTTCCCTCTCTCTCTAACACAATATAGGAAGATGTAACCTGTCTTTTTCTAATAACTTTATTTGGTTTTAATATAATGAAAAAGCATAATTAAACTTTTTGAAATAAATAAAATTTATCTTTGGAACAACTAACCGCACTATTATAGTCTCACTTGCAGCTAAAATGTATCAGGTAGAAAATTAATGTAATTGTATTTGAATAAAATACTATTGATGTCTGTTCACGCCTTAGCGTAGAGGCTGGTTCACAATAACAAAATATGCGTAATAAAATGTTTATATAGTATGTGTAATAGATATGGTATAGATATATGGTATAGTATGTGTAATAGATATGGTTGCATAAAAAACTTACCCCGTGTTCAATTATCACTTTACACTCACCACTAAATACATAATTGGTTAGGTAGGAGAGGGTGCTGAAGGAAGGAATAGAGGTACCCACGTTGTTATTTAATTAATTAACTAATAATGCCGACAAACCGGCGCGAGTGTGACATTTAATAATGGACTGTGTTCTAAGAGAGAGCTGTGTCGACTGTCTTATCGTTTGTAACCAGCGCTCACCTTGCGATGCGCGAATAACAAATCGTAGTCGAGAGATAAGAGGAGCATGCTTTTATTTTATATTAGGCAAGGCGTAAACAATGTCTATAATCGCCCATTTAACTGCATATATAAAACAACGATGCAAATACGTCCACATATCAGTCTGTCTCACTCGTTGCCTCGGAAGCAGTTCGTGTGCCTTTCGTATATGAACGAAGCCATTCCACTTCACTGCGTGTAAATAAATATTAATTTCCTAGAAAATTGACAGCTAGGTAAGTGACTCTTTCCACTTAACGGTGCAGCATACTTTAGAAAGTTGCCCTAAACCATCAAAGTGGAACTTATGTAATTATCACTTAAAATGAGGTGCGGTGCAGTTGGTCCAAAGCGTTTGCATACAGAATAGAAATACAAGCTATTACCACCGAGATACTCCCATACGTGGCGTCACATTAGCGGTGGGATCTTGTGTTATCGTTCGGGTGAGCGACGTTTGAAAGAATTATGATATGAAATTAAAACTATTAATTGAACATATTGCTACGATTTTCTTTCACTCAAGCCCCAACGATTGGGTGTCTTTTAATTGCTACGATCTCCGTTGCTGGGCGTCACTCAATAATACATAAAGCTCCACTTCAACCTAACACTGACATCTACTCCATTTTCCAATCGCATACTCATTGCAACTTAAAGCAAACTGTTTTTACTTACGTAACATAAACTTTCATGCAAAACGTAAAAGCATTTTTGTATAGAGTCATTATCTTGAAGAACATTAATAGTAACGTACGTTAGGCTATTTCAAGACTAAGAGCTAAAAGCTTGCCGAAGACTAAGAGATCTTTCAGCTTGTCGGAGACTAAGAAGAAGAAGAGCGTGTTTCATCGATGTTCCACAGTTTATATAATGCTTTCCATCCCCTCGAAGCCTGTTAATTCCAGAAAATTTTAACCATACAAACACTTCTGCACAACAATTCTTTGAGAAACTTTAACGGCCAATCTTTTCCACAAAACTTTAACTAACGTACACAGTAATTCCTCGTATTTCTCTAACTGAAACTCGTTTCTCTAAAAACCACTTGACGTTAACCACCACACGCGCCTTACAACATGCTTTCCTTGTATTTCAATATTTTCCTTCAATCACGTTTTGTATATTCAACCTTGCTGACGATAGTTAACGTTTAAAATACACCCTAATGCAACATATTATCCCTATTTCGCTCTAATCCACGCTAAATCAACTATCCTTTACTTTGTCTGTCATCCCCGTTGTATAACTAACGACTGGTTCTCACTTTACTACCTTGTATTCATAACACGTGTTATGCCTATCCCACTCCAACTTACGCGCTACAAATCACCTATCACTTACTTGTTTTCCATGTCTGTGGTATATCTAACCTTGTATTCCCGCACCAAAGCCAACAAGCGCTAACGTTCAAACCACACCTATCTCATTTATACAGATGCTATCAAACAATCCCTCTTTGTTTCTTTGTGGGCAAGCCTCATTCGTAACGGTTAAAGTTACCCTAACAACTTAAGTTTTACATCTTTTTAAGAGGCTATAAATTTATTCTAATTGACGTCGGAGTTAACAACTACCTGCAATTCCTGTTGTTTATGGAACGTTATCGCTCCTCATACAAGAAAACATGCAACGGTTAAATCTGTTTATAACTTAATGATTCTAGGAAGGCTTCTTCAAAACATTTTTAAACGTTTTTAACAACTATAACAACCAACTTGGCTTGTAGTTAACGCTACCTGGAAAACTGAACAGTTTAAAATTTTAGAAAAGCTTTTTAGAAAATATTCCTACACTTATTAAATACGTTTGTTTTTAACTCTAAAATTTAAATGCTTTATTCTACACGGGGTTGTTCCTAATATAACACCAGCTATACTTTATGAGTATTTAAAAAATTATGAAATTTTAACTTCTTGAAATACGTTATGAAAAATTATTAATTTTAAAACTACTGACAATAAAAGCGCTCTTCAAGGTTGCTAGATATTTTTACATGCTAAATCACGAAATAAATTACAACATGAATAAATAAAGCCCTATTAACCCCCAAATATCACAGTATATAAACAAATATAGATGAGTTTGGGAGCCTTCGGTTGTCTTCGGAAGTTATTTGTGAGGCCTAGTAAGAACTTGAACAGCGATAGTTAGAAAATATTTACAGTTTTAAGAGGCTCAGACGTTTTTGATGTTCTTCGGAACTCTTCGGTAGGCTCCGTGTTTTACTTGTGAGACAACATTAAGGTATGAATAATTATTGTGTGGACGTATGTACAGCTTGGAAGGGTTCGGGGTCTTCGGTGATCTTCGGAACCCTTTGGAAGCCGTCGTGGTAGTAGTGCTTTAGGCCTCATCGAGTGCGTCGCCGTTGAACTCTACGGGGATGTTGTCCCGGTGGTAGAGTTGACAGACGCAATCACAATAACGACTTGTCGGTGATAGATGGAACGGAGCTTAACGCCCATACGTAGTTTATTAACTATTGATTGATGAATTATAGTGGCATGCCCTAGGTACGGCAGCGGACAGCATCACCGTCGGAGAATACGCAAGCTATGGAGAGCACTGCTTGCTGAAGTGTCAGCAGGCTATGGTGAGCACTGCCAGTTGATTCTTTAGGCTATGGGGAGCACTAAGAAATATCTTTCGGAGAATTTGTAATTATATTAATACACTTCCATTTCCTATGCTTCCTGTGTTGAAAAACGTAATGATGTCTTTAACCCATGAAATTGTGTTTTTCAATTGTTGAGTGTAAAAAGTAGTTCAAATTATTTTGTAATGTTAAACTTTGTACAACTTTAATCAAGTTGTAATAGTCTTTTTACCAGTAATCTCAAATCATTTTGAGATTGGCTGAATTGAGATTTATCTGGTTGTTAGTAAAGTAAAAAGAACGCCATTTCACATCATAACCCTACTTCTGTTCATAACCTGATTTATCCATCAATTCGCCCAACGCAGGGAATACGAATTTTCCCCAGTTTTACCAAACTGAACTGAGATTCCATTTGGAATTAATTACGAAATCGCGCTTTAAGGGAAAGAGGGGAAGTGATTTTTCCAAACATTCTTAGTATGAAATACCAAAAAGAACGGGTCAATTGACATCGTAAGTGAAGTGAACTACTATTAACTGAGATTACTGGTAAAAAGAACACAGCTAATGTCAAACGCCAAAAATTTTAGGACGGCCTGAATTAGTTTTACGTGTTGAAATCTAAAATTTGAACAGTATTGTTTAGATGTACTTCTACGGCTTTTTGTAAAAGGCAGCAATGTCTTATTGTAATCTTCATGCCCTTCTCCTGCAACCATCACAAGCACTTCAAGAATGTTTTCAACCCAATGAGGCTTGTGATATATCGTTTGAAAGACCTCTCAATTTTCTATTCAAAAATGTTATAGTTTTTAAGTTCACAAACCAATGCTTCCCATTTAAAAAAATTGGGGATTGTACCTGTCATTCGAAGAGAGTTGAAGGTAGTGATCGCATTTTCACGTTGATGAATGTCAATTTATTATTTAAATTTGACGTGTTTCGGGATTTTTTATAAATATGTACAGTAACCGAAATAATGAATTTATTCCTTTTGGCTTTTACACACTGTACAATTTTTTTCGATTTTTGTTTATATTCCCGAATATTTGCGAACATATTTCAATATTTTCGAAATTTTCTATCACTAGTTTACATGAATCAGGGTGTTAAAAAGTCTATAATAAAAGCGATGGCATTTTCTGTTTGACAACTGATGAATGTCTTTTTAATTTAATTTAGAAATGTCTTGTCCCAGCAAAAGGTTCCTGTAAGGTTTTCATGTTTGATTAATAAAAGATTTGTACAGCACTACATGAATTTAATAAAACTTAACAAATATTGCACAAAACCTATAAAGTAAATGCCTTCTGTCATGATCTTAGTTATGTTAGTATCAACAGCATATACAATAAGTACCTCCCGGAATGAATGATTCATGTTTGACATTTTTTCTCATTTCTAATAAAGAAACGAAATCTTCTTATACTTGGAGAATTCCTTCTAGTCCTCATACACGAGAAATAAGAACAGCAAGCCGTAGACATTTTTGCAATAAATAATTACATCGTTTAATTAAACCCTTGTCTTCAAAAATTTAAAACTGTTTTCAATCGTATACCAATACCTTTCTAATGACCTATTGAAAAACTTCATTTGCTTCTAGAAACCCTTGCAAACTACCTCCAACTTTCTATTATGCATGGCCACTTTAAAAAATGTAAAAAAAAAAAACTATCAAACATAAAAATTGAAAATACACACACAATGGTAAGCTTTGATGTAGTAAATCTCTTTACAAATGTCCCTATAAACAAAACGCTTAATATTATAAAAAACAAACTCGAAAAAGATGGCAATCTTAAAGAAAGAACAAAACTAAGTATATCATCGATTATGGAATTACTTGGTTTATGCGTAAATACCACATATTTTCAAATAAATGATCAATTTTACAAACAAAGCTTCGGAATGGCAATGGGAAGTCCACTATCCCCAATCTTCAGTAATATATTCATGGAGGAATTCGAAAAAGATGTGATATTCACACAAGAATTAAAGCCACTGATCTGGTGGAGATACGTTGATGATGTTTATGCTATTTGGCCTCATAATATAGAATTAATTAAAAACTTTGTACAGTCAATTAACGAAATAGAACCAACTATTAAATTCACATATGAATTAGAACAACATGGAAAACTTCCGTTTTAGATATTCTAGTTAGCAAAACGATACAACAATTAATACATCGGTATACAGAAAACCAACGCACACAAACAGATACTTAAACTTCGATTCAAACCACCCACAATGTGTCAAACGAGGAATTATCAAAACCATGTATGATAGAGCAAAATTAATATCATTAAACGAAGAAATTTTAAAGAAAGAGAAAGACCTAATCAGATATACACTAATAGAAAACAAATATCCTAAAAGAATAATAGAGAAAGAAATGAATAAAACCCTAAAAATAAAGAAAAGAAAACAAAAACAACGATACACACCACAAAATGCTCTCAATACCATACATAAAAGGATTCTCCGAAAAAATTCAAAGAATAGGAAACAAATTTAGAATTAAAACAGTATTTAGAACCAACAATACACTAAGAGCACAATTAACAAAAACAAAACCCAAAAACGCAATACAAAATTCAAAAAACTGTATCTACAAAATACCGTGCGAATGTAATAAGTTTTATATAGGAGAAACTTCCAGACCATTTGAAGTTCGATTAAGAGAACATAAATCATATATAAAAAATAGAAAATTTGAAAAATCCATGATTTGCCAACATGCATGGGACTTCAGTCATAAAATAAAATGGGAAGATGCAAAAATTATCGACAAAGAAAAAAATCAACAAAAACGCAAAATCAAAGAAGCTGCCTATATAACCCTACATAAAAATAACTGCGTTGCAAACGAATCCGTGACTTTCAGTAAACAATGGATTCCATTACTAAAAGAAATAACAAAAGAAATAACAAATGAAGATCAAATGCCCACAATATCTAGGTAGCATTGCAAGTTTTTCCTGGGTTTTCCTTGCGATATTAACATGAAATACAGCCTACATACATGATTTCTATTTATACAT